>CM056737.1:62790326-63415326 GCA_029844215.1 Przewalskia tangutica
TCATCATCATCAACTTCAGGCTCGTTTTTTATGCTCTCCCTCTTTTCATCCCTTTCATCATCATTCACCTGTTCATTTTTTCTCCTCCTATCATCTCTTTCTTCAATGTCATATTTTCGCCTCCTCTCCACCCTTTCAGCACCATCTTCATGTTCATCTCGCCTTTTACGCCTCGAATCGTCCCTTTCATCATCCCTATTTCCACTTTCAGTTCTTTTCCTTCTCTCCCTCTCTTTATCCTCACCATCGTCACTCTCACGTTTAATTATTCGCCTTCTCCCACTCCTATCATCCTTTTCACCATCAGATTTCTTATCCTCATCCTCCGATTTGTCCCTTCTCCTACGGTGCTCATTATCCATCTCCATAACCTTAATATTGTGCTTATAATTACAGATTCAATAAGCACATATCCTTTTCAATACCAATAAAAATCTAGGGTTTTGTTGGGCGAACAATCACATACCTTATAATAACCAATTGAAATAGATCTGACATTAAATTGAAGGAAGCCCTAACATATCAACCCTCGGCTCGAGCTCCTTCGGAAAACCAAGCCAAGCCAAGTGAGACAATTTCGGCAAAGTACCCTAAATTCTCGAATTAAGATATTACTAATACTCAATTTCCTTTTTTTATTCACTCGCATATGGTAAGATACAGGAAATTTATTCTTTAGTTAAAATACAAATAAAATACATAATATTATTTTTGAAATCCTTTTTGACTTTAACAAATATATTAATAGTTATTTAATAATTCTCCTAATATTTAAGACTGTGATTAACTAAGAATTAGGTTATTAAATCTATTCTTATTTAATTTTTTAATATAATATATTTATTAAAAAGAAATAATAACAGAGAAATATTACATTAATTAGATAGTTTCTATCGTGTGCATGCTTAGGATTCTTTCAATTTTTCTATGTTTGAGATTCTCGCTACCAATTAGGTGATTTTTTTTCGAGTTCACCCTGCACGACAGCCAACTAACATAGCTAACTTCAGCCTATTCCAAACTCGGTTCTCCACACTTAGAATAATTTAAGGCAACAAGTAAATAAACAGAACAACAATGTTTACGGGCACAAGGCCCAAACTTTTTTTATTATTAACATAATAATACAAAAGGACTCCCATTTACAAGAGGCTACAAAACTTCGACCGATCTTGACTCGCCGATCTGCCCGACCTTGACTCGTCGGACCGTTTTGCACTTCGACCCCTAGGCTGACCAAACACTTTGGCCCCTAGGTTGATCAACTTGAACAACACTTGCTCGCTGGTCCACTGATACTTGCTCGTCGGTCCGTCCACAAACTCTACCTCTAGGCTGACCACAGAACACTTGACCCCTAGATTGATCTTCGACCAACCTTGCACGCTGGCCTGCCCACGTTTCGACCTCTAGGCTGACCACAGATCACTTTCCCCCTAGACTGATCAGCACACACACATTTTAGGATCTTTCACAGCCCACACACGTAGGATCACTCGACTCACAACACTTGTGAATCCCCTCGACCCTCACCTTAGTGACTGCCACTTGAACCATCACCTTAGTGAGCCTTTCGGCCCACTCTCTCCTGCTACTTGTGGTATATTTGTGGGTGTCTAATGCCTTAGACACACTAGACTATTTATAGGGGAAATCTGCCCAACTGCAGTTACAAGGGGACATAGGGGCGTGCTTGGCACATGCCAGCCCAAAATACAAAGAAACGTTTAGCCAACTAAGGGGCACATCGCCCCACTTCACGCCTTCATCCGCAATCACCCGCAAGTGAAAGATAACCGTTGCATGCGCCGCGCACATGGACGTAACCGTCGCATGTATCGCGCACATGGACGTGACCGTCGCTCTGCCATGCGTCTCGCGTGTGACCCGCGTGTGCTTCTCGCGTGACTAGCTCTTCCTCCGCTTTTCTTGCCCTTGCCATGTGCCTCGCACATGACCGACTCAACCAAAGCTTGCCCCAACACTTAGCCGAATTCTTTGCTATTATGTCTGCATCGTGCCTTCATCTCGCGCACCCTTTAGCCCTCGTCCAACCTATGCCAACACGCACGTCTGTCCGAGCCACCTGTCTTGCAACATTGCCTTCGACCAATGACATGCCTTGCACGCATGCCACTGCCACTCGTCAAGGTTGCCTTGCCCACGACCAACCCATGTCATCACACATGTCTGCCGAGGCATCCCACCCCTTGACTTAGCCGTATCACACGACTCTTTGCCAAGGCCTGCCTTGCCCTCGTCCAACCTGTGCCTTCACACCCGTTTGTTCGAGTCATCCCAATGCCTTGTCCGTATGCCCACTTGGTGCCATACGATTATGCCAAAGCCTGTCTTGCACAACCCGTGAAACACTCACGTTTGGTCAAGTCATCCCACGGCTTGGCACACATGCCGTCTCGGTACCATACATTTGCCTACATAGGCCAGTGCCGAGGCCTTTCACAAGCCCTCAACACCCATCCGTTCGACGCCCGTCATGGCCGAATTACAGGAGTGTAACAAAGCACCCACACCAATTGAACTCGACGTCCTCGTCGAACTGATTTAGGGTGACTTCCTCCACCTTAATCGTTGAATTGCCCCCGATGAAGAACCCTTCTCTCAAACAGCCTCCGCATCACCCTGCACATCATCCAGCTAACATAACCAACTTCAGCCTTTCCCAAACTCGGTTCCCCACACTTAGAATAAATTAAGGCAGCAAGTAAATAAACGGAACGACAATGTTTACGGGCACAAGGCCCAACCTTTTTATTATTAACACAATAATACAAAAGGACTCCCATTTATAAAAGGCTACAAAACTTTAACCGACCTTGACTCGCCGATCTACCCGACCTTGACTCGTCGGACTGCTTTGCACTTCTACCCCTAGGCTGACCAAACACTTTGGCCCCTAGGCTGATCAACTTGACCAACACTTGCTCGCTGGTCCACCAACAATCGCTCGCCGGCTCGTCCACAAACTCGCCCTCTAGGCTGACCGGAGAACACTTGGCCCCTAGACTTATCTTCGACCAACCTTGCACGCTGGCCTGCCCACGTTTCGACCTCTAGGCTGACCACAGATCACTTGGCCCCTAGACTGATCGGAACACACATATTTTAGGATCTTTCCCATCCCACACACGTAGGATCCCTCAACTCGCAACACTTGTGAATCCCCTATAAATAGTCAGTGCGGGTTAGACATTAGATATCTACAAGAGCGTGGGTCGATATCCACAAATGCCACAAGTAGCACGAGAGAGTGGGCCGAAAGGCTACTAAGTCACACAAGGTAAGGGTTCGAGTGGCAGTCGGTCACTATTAAAGGTTTTATTAGCTTGTTCTTTGGCTTAATATCACTTTAGGTTATGATTTTTTAATTATCAATTAATTCTTACGTTGTGTCTTCTCTTTGTTTAGGTTTACAATTCAATTTATGTTTCTAGAATTTTAGGACCAAAATAGTTTAGAATAAGGAGGAACGGACCGGCCACTTCCATAAAAAACACATTATTCTATATTCTTTATCATAAATTGTTCCAACGTCTGCAGATATAAAATTCTTTGTGATTTGCGTTGTTTGTATCGTCGTATCCGTCTCTACAATGGTCATCTTGTGTCAATCCAATGTTTAGATATTATCTTGTGTCATCAACTAAATCCAATTTAGCCTATGATTTTGGTGCGACATTGTCCATCTGATACTTAATGACATTATATTTGGATTGTTGAAGCTATAGACATGTTTTCTAGGACAAAATGTCAAGGTCCTTTTACCCATCATATGTATTTATACGACATATATACAGACATAGACATGTGTATCTTTTTCCTTATTATAATATCATTAGTTGTTTTTAGACTATCAGAATTATTAAACTAATGAGGTAAAAAATGTTAACTCAAGATGCTTTGAAATTGTCACGACCCAAAATCATATTGTGTCGTGAGGACACCTATCCTAACCCGTAGGCAAATTCTACTCATACAACATACGAAATATGCGGAATTAAAGAAGTAGAAGAGAATTAATTAACAAGTCTTTAAATAGAACTATAAAGCCCAAAGAAAACCCCAAATACAAATCCGGTAATCATGAGTACAAAGCTCTAATACAAGTACAAATCTGAACTGAATACTAACACTATCCGAAAGTAAATGACAGGAATGTAAAGATAGATAAAGAGCTTCAGTGCCGGAAATGCATCAACGGCTCACCCTAAAGTCTCCAAATGATCAACTCGGACTAAGCACGATCAACCGCTCTGTTACCTCCTGGCTGGATACTTACACATAGAGTGCAACTATCGTAGAGTGAGTACGGAAAATACGTGTACTCAACAACATCGTCGATCGACCCTAGCTATAAGGTGGCAAGGGTTGGTACTTTCTAGTGGGCGGTCGCCGAGCCCATCGATCGGAATAGCGCTCGGGACGGGGTCGAGACGGAGGAGGCTTGGCCGGGTGAGAGCAAAGTGACCAGTACTAAGCGGGACGATATCGTCCGCCCAAGATCGGTGGCGATCGATCGGGATGGGACGCGACGGCCAGACGACGGACGCGGTTTTTTTTTTTTAAAAAAAAATTCCACTAAATTAAAAATACTAAATTACTAACAAAGTAACATATAGTCATATAGTGATAGTCATATACTCATATTATAATATTATACTATTATAGTATTATACTCATATATATTTATAAACTAAATAATTAAACAAAGACAAAAAGAGTGTAAAAAAAACATCCCAATGTTGTTTTTGTGTCTCTTATATTATTAATGGGTATCGGTTCTTGATCGTGACCTTATTGAGCTGCCGATAATCGATGCACATTCGGAGCGATCCGTCTTTCTTTTTCACAAACAGATCGTGCATCGAGGGAAACACTAGGCCTTATAAAGCCTTTATCCGTAAGATCCTTCAATTGTTCTTTTAACTCCTCAATTCACCGGGCCATTCGATATGGAGGAATAGAAATGGGTCTTGTACCTAATTAACTCTATAGCAAACTCCACTTCTATCCGAGGAAGGCCCGAAGATCTTCAGAAAACCTCCAGAAAATTTGAACAATAGGAACATCATTCATCATTGGGATTCCTTTGGGTATCCACTATATTAGCCATATACGATACTCCACTGTGACTTCAATAACTTTTGAGCCCCAAGGTAGAAATAAACCGACTGAGGATATTCCAATCCTACCCTTATAACAACTTTTGGTTCTCCGAAAAGTTAATCTCACTATCTTTCACGACAATCTAACATGGCATAACATGCCGACAACCAATCCATACCCAAAATGACGTCAAGTCTACCATATCAAGTAGTACTAGGTTCACCATTGTTCCCCGCCATTCACTTCTAATGGGAAATTATTTACCACCCGAGAGGCCCAAATCGAGGCCCCCATCGTGTCATAACCTCAAAAGGTTCACTTAAATAAGAAGGTTCTACGTGTAAATTCTTAGCAAAGCCCATTGACACATATGAAAATGTAGTCGGATCGTATATGTCACGACCCAACCCCAAGCTCACATCGGTGCCCTACACGGCACCCTTACGTATATACATCGTAGATAATCAATGAACATACATAAACTTAACAATGAAGTAATTAATAGGTTAGCCGATAAGCTACCTTCCTGATAAAAACAAATCCAAAAGCGATTTCAATTATTTTTTTTTTTATATAAAGTGACCTACAAGATATGACTACACTCTAAGAGTTTACATAACAACCGTGACGACAGGCCCCGCCATACCTGAATGTACAAAAGTCAACGACTTCAGGAACCATACCTAAAACAAAGCCTCCGAGAAATGGAGCTTTCAGAATCGAACAGTGATCCTAAGAGCGCGGATCGCAGTTATGTACATCAACTGCGGCATGAACGCGGCTCAAGGAGGTCGCAAAATATGTACCAAGTATGCAAAATCAAAGTACTGTAATTAAATCATAATAGTCAAAAATACAGGTGAAGACATATATGATAACCAAATTAACAGTACACTGTGCCTTACTGAAGTGGAAGTAATGAAAGTCAGTTTTACCTTATACAGCCTGTCTCAACATATGAATCATAGTCACACCGGGCTATGAACACTACCAAATATCCAAGCGCGTGGATTTCCCATCACCGCCACCGCCAGGTGTAAAATCTAACTCGTGACGCCGTAGCATCCTTCCTCACCGCTTGCGTACACAAATCTAACCACGTGACGCGCCGTGGTATCCTACCTCACCGCTGGGCGTACACAAATCTAACCATGTGACGACTCGTGGTATCCTACTCACCGTGCGTACACACATACAACACGATATACCTATATCCTCCGCCGTGGAATCCCCGCCACCGCCGATACCATAAAAGTAAATACGACCGTGACGCGCGTGGCATCCTACCTCACCGCGTGCCAGACATACACAATACATACATATATATATATATATATATATATCATGCCCGTGGAATCCTCATCTCGTACATGACTTCACGAGGTGTCCGCGTCGTGGGTAGCAAATCCACTAACCAGTGGTATAACGATCTTGGGGTTTACCTCATTTATACTCTTACCCCAAGAAGGTGGTATAACGATCTTGAGGGGTGTACTTCATTTATACTCTTACCCTCAAACTACATGCCTCGGAATCCTCATCGTAAGCGTGTCCCCTGCATACCCGTGGAATCCCACATCACCGATGCGTCCCAGAACTCATACTAAGACCGTGGAAGCATACCCGTGGAATCCCACATCACCGTCAGACGTCCAAGTAAACTCATACTATGACTGTGGAAGATACCCGTGGAATCCCACATCACTGACGGTACGTCCCGGTAGACTCATAAGGAGGCAATGGAGGCATACCCGTGGAATCCTCCATCACTGACGGTACGTCCAAGTAAGCTCCTAACTTCTATAGACTTTCATTAACATACAAAATGGATCTCATTTTTATGACCTTAAGGCACTTTCCATACCACTTAACAAGTCCTGGGAAAAATTCAACCCAAAGTACTATGTATTTCTATTCTTTCCAAGATCCCTTTTCCACATAAGGCCCCAAGATACTAACACCCGTAGTATCAAGGCTTATCTACATTTCAAACAAGTCACTATACTATTAGAAATATGCTTCGGCTTCTAACTCAAGTGACCCCCATTTTAAACTTTAAGCAATTGATGCCTTTAAATCGAATTGCCTTTCGTAGTATCCATTCTTTTATCTAGGCTTACCTTATTCGAGAAAAACCATTTCTTTAAGCTTCCATAAAGTTATTATAACTAACTTCCCATAAAGCCGTTATACTAACTTTATGCTTTAGAAACCAAGACATCCTTATCCTCTCATAAAGCCGTCATAACTAACTTCCCATAAAGCCGTTATAACTCTTTATGTTTTAGACCACTTTGCTCTCTCTAAAACCAAGAGGCTCGTACTTCAATTCAAGTTACACTACTTTCAAATACCTCAAATATCTTAACTTTAGAAAACAAGTTTCTTACTTAGGAATCAGATCTCTTATCGTTAGAATAGTTCAAGAATCAATACTTCCCAAATCCAGTATCCTATACTTATTCCTGTCAAGAAATCCTTGCCTACCTTATTAGGATAAACCATTCTTATAACTCTTCCTTAAGGACACGTGAGTTAATTCTCTAACTCAACCAACTAGACATCCTTAAAACAAGTCAAATATATCAAATGACTTCACTTCATTTAAAACACGTACGCCTACCGTACCATACAGTTATAACTACTCATGCTCAAGAGATAAGAAAGTTTCCACATACCTCTTATGTTCAGTCCACTTGCCAAGTCCAATATGCCGTCCGTAGATGTCAACCTATAATGACCATAATTCGTCTATTAGCTTCTAGCTTCTAAGTAGAATATTCTAATGTAAAGTCCCTTGTTTTACGGGAAAAATTGGACAGCATTTCCTTTGTTTCTACTTACCTTTCCACCTTTTTCAAGGTCCGAATTCAATAACCAAACGCCGCATTTAAGGCACAACAATTCAGCTAACCAAAAGGGGATTACACGCCTTTACAGGACGCGTAAAATTCCGCCCCACAATAATACAAAACAACCCAATAATTCCAAGCCCCATTCGGCTACAATATCACTTTCCTTTCAATTTCCTTTCTAATCCAATCTCGTTATTCCAACATGTTATATAAGTCATAACCAATTATATACCCTCCTATTTATAACATGCAATGATTTTTAGCTAACAATGAATTGATTACAACATGAGTGGCTAACATGCCCCTTTTCGGCTTTCAACAAGACAACAAGATCCAAATCTTTTTCAAACTTTAATATAACAGCCTCAGGCTCATTTCTTGACTACTAAAACTTGAAAACTTCATTTACACAAGAAGGTAAAGATTTTACCTCAAGAAGCCCTCTTTCCGAAATCTTCTTCACTTTAGAATTACCCACACGAACCCTCTACAAGCTTGCCAACACTTTTCCTTCTTGAAGCCTTTCCAAAAATCTCACCGGGGTTCATCAATTTGAGAGAGAGGAGAGGGATTTTTTCTTTGGGAAACCCTTGCAAATGGTCAAGTCTTGAAGACTTGGCCCTAAAATAAGACCATCCTTTGGTCAAAAGATGGGAGGGACACTTGTCACCCTCCCATAGGCCTTTTATCAAAATATCCCCTGTTTTTCGCCCCTTACCGCGTCAAAAATCTCGCCTTGCGCCAGCTGCCAGGCGCTCCACTCGAGAATTTCCTGCATTCCGCGCCGCGTCAGCGCCGCGGCGCTGCAACCTCAGAGGACTTTCGGAAATATCGGCGCCGCGACTGCTGAAGCAGCGCGCTGCGCGACGTCCAATCGACGAGTGGTTTGTTGCGTTGGAAACTAGACTCAACAACCTTCATACTAGTCTTTTAAAACTCCTAAGGAACTAGGAGATATACCGCTCCAAAGTTGACTGAAAGTCTGCCCACAACCTTTTGCCAACCCAACTTTCCAAATTCAAATCTTATTTTCTTTCATTCGTTCTTAACTTAACCTCTTGAATTTACGGGGTGTAACAGTATAATACAAATGCAGGAATACTCGAGACTAGCAAAATACCTGTGACCACCGCATTAGATGCTTCTGCCTCATTCCTCTGGGGCAAAGCGTAGAGCCGATTAGAATTGTTGGGTTGTTGACCTCCCGACTCGGCGGGGTTGGTTTCCGATTTCCAGAGCAATCGTGGTTGCTTCGACCTCCCGAATAGATTGAGTTTTGGTCCTCTTCGCAATCCTCGACATAATGGTGCGACTTCCACGCTTATAACATGTCTTCGTAAGAGCCGACATTCTCCATTGTGTTTCCTTTGACAAATCTTACAAATCGGTTTGTTACCTCGTGTTAGGGTTGGTGGCCTTGTCCTTGCTACCTTGGTAATTAGACCAATGTGCCCTTAGGCTTGAAATAAGGCCCCGCGATTGGTTCGATCCTCAAGATCCTTTACTAAACTCGCTTCGATTTTGACTCGGTTAAATGATCCGACGTCCAATTCTCTTCGCGAATATTCTCTTTTGCTTTAGCGAAACCTTCTACCCTCAAAGACATATCGACAATCGAAGATAAGTTCGATCGTTGGCTAACGCCACCACCTTCTCTGCTATGTTGGGTTTAAACCTCTACAAATCGCTGACTCTATCCATTTCGTAGGGACGACATGTGTGTTGTATCCGATAACCTCACGAATCGTGTGTCATATTCTTGTACACCGCGTCACCTTGCTTCAATTGTTCAAACTTCGCCCGAGCGCATCCTTTGCGCGTATTAGGCATAAATTTCTCAATGAATGCCGCTCAAACCTCCCAAGTCATTGGTGGTGACATCGGGGACGATTTTTCCTAAAATTCCTCCACCACACCTGCATCATCCACTAGTCGATGCGCCTACCAAGTTGACGCCTGCGTCTCCACGCATCCCAATGTGAACATTAAGTCTTCAACTTCATCGTGAGAATACCATCGGGTCGGCCTTGGGGTCCTTCCCCGAGTATAGTGGTTCTCTTCTCATAAAATTTGCTCATAGCCTATCAGTCGCTTGAGATTCTACACTCTCGGTCCGTAGTGCGATCATGATCGGTCCCCTGGGCGTCTGGTTTTGGTTGGGCTATAGCGAGACACTAGGTGCGGGCGGAACCATGTGTGGAACTGCAGCTGTCATTAACTCTATGAGTCTATCTAGTTTTTGTCCCACCGTTTCTTGGGCCATTTGACTCTCGTTCTCTCCAACATTTTCTCCGACATTTTCTCCGCTCCCTTCAGACACCACTACATCGGTGGAGTACATGAGCCGTGATGAACCTCCTCTTGAGCCCGGGATTTGTGAATTCACCATTTTCTGTGAAGACAAACACACTCATATTTTAGAAGACGGAATGTCTACTCTAGCTCTTAAAATTTTCTTATAGTTCATAAGCATGCGACACCACAAGAAAACGCAGATTAACTAAACAATAATGACAACTCATAACTTGCATTAATAATATTTCATTCCTCATATTTGAAAATATTTCATGACATTACAATACATCAGAGCATGTCATTCTATGTCACTCCCTATAGCTCTCTTACTCGAACATGCACCTACTACAACACGTTCTAAAGGGCTTAACCGCATAATTCGCCTATTCTGCTGATTGGCATTCAACTCCCTGTGAACCTTCTTCCTTGCTTCCCTTTCCATTTCGCTCATTCTTTCCCCTACTACTATTACCTGAAATAGAAATTTGATCCAGGAACCTTCTGTAACATCTCCTCTTAGCATCTTTGCCCCTCTGAATGAGGATCGAAATTTTTCCGGGACAGAGTTGAATATTATCTGTAATATGACTCCAATCGGAAAGTTGAAGAAGGTTGGGTCGTAGGAACGCCTCTTCTGTCTACTCCTAAACAAATACGCACAAAGTTCGATTGTGTCGCACATATACTCGTTAAAATCATCTCCCGAGTTCATCTTACGACGCATGAATTTCTTCTGAGCTTGCATTTCCTTTGCCTGTTCCTCGAGTACTTCCCTCTTTGTTGGAACTCGTCTTATAATCACCATCTACACAACAATTATTGGTCAGTATAACGTTGTACAATCTTCTTCCTAACCCGCGTGAAAGATGTAGTACAAGAATCAAGTCTTGAAAAAGACTCAAGATAGGCACGAGAGGAGTATGAAAGAAGGGAAACTTTAGTATGTTATTCCGTTCACTTATTACTAAGGTGGCGCGCACACCGTCGCAATAAGTAACCGTTCAAACACCCGACTCGAAGAAACTTCCTAGAATCTCCTAACCTGGCTTTGATACCAACTTGTCACGCCCCAAATTTTCCTAAGTCTTTACTTAGGGCGTAATGGTACCTGGACAATTATTTTCCACCAGGAGCACCATTTAATTCTCTTTATTTAGAAATTTAAACTTATATTCAAATACGGAGCTATTAATAAAAATAACAATAAAGAAATTTGTTTATGACTTTATTGAAAATATAACGCGAGCCCATGCTCGTGCAAATATTGTTTCTACATAGACATACTGACAAATATTATTCTAAGTTGGAAGGGAGACCATTCCACACGGGCATTTCCCGAGACATTGGAACTGACATTACGAACTCGACGAGTACCAAGCCCAAACAATGGACTTGGTGTGACAAGAGGTCATGGACGATCGCTAGCCTCGGCGTGGAGCCTTTCCTCTATCACGCTTTCAAACATGTTAAATAAAGAGTCACTCTACCATCCAATGAGTGAGAACCTTACCCTGCAATTCAAAGTAACACCACAATATTCCAAGCGCAATCACATTATAACGTAATAAGCATATTGCAAAAACATATCAGGTTACAACATTTTTAAATATGCAACAACTCCTCATAGGAAATTATCGGTTTAACTAACATTTCATTTTATCTCGTATTATACGTTAAGACGTTCCCCTGCATTTCCACATGTTTATTACATTTATATATTTGTGAACGCGTATTCACTTTTAATATTTATATATAGGTGAACATGTATTCATCTTTCATATTTGTTGCGGCGTGCAACCCGGTCAATTATATTTACGTATTTGTGAACACGTATTCACTTTACGTTTTGTTGCGGCGTGCAACCCGATCCATTATATTTACGTATTCGTGAACGCGTATTCACTTTACGTTTTGTTGCGGCGTGCAACCCGACCCATTATATTTACGTATTTGTGAACGCGTATTCACTTTACGTTTTGTTGCGGCGTGCAACCCGATCCATTATGTTTACGTATTTGTGAACGCGTATTCACTTTACGTTTTGTTGCGGCGTGCAACCCGATCCATTTTATATTTATATATTTATGTGAACACGTATTCACTTTTCATATTTTTCAGAAGATCGAATAAATACTATTCTCTTTTCTAACATTCTGTCATTAATACTTGTAACGATTATAACTTTTTAACCATAACTCCAACTAAGGTGTTTCTCAAGCGGAAACTAAGGTAAGACGGGGATCTTCCACTGTACCAAATTTAATTTAAAACTACTTTGGGTAACTAACACAAATTTATCCTCAAAACAGCCACATGAAATTTGTTTCGGCAGAATTTTTATTAAACAGAACTCAATCTTAGAATAGTCATAACTCCTAATCTGTAAACCCGTTCAAGCCCCATAAAATCTCAAAACGACGAGAACAGAGAGCTACACGTCTCCATGTGAACCATTCTTTCATATTCTGTACCATTTGGTACAGTTTTACACTTTTATTCGCTGCCCTTCCTGGATCTCGATAGATCCGAGGCAGAAACTTTAAACAGCGATAACTCTCAATACGTAAGTCGGATAGACCCCCGTAAGGTCTCAAAATGTCCACAACAGAGAGATCTAGAACTTTCATTTAGAACCAATTTTCATATTCCCCACTTATTAGTACAGTTTGACGTTTCAATGTCCTGCCCTTCTGGATTCCGATGAATCCGAGGCAGCAACTTCAAACTACAATAACTCTCAACTCGTAAGTCCGTTTTAACAACTCTTTATCTATATCTGTCCTTAACAGAGAGATTTACAACCATGTAAATTTTCATATAATTCTAATAAGTAAAACTCAATAAAAATAGTCCGTAATTATGCCTTTCCGAATTTCGGCCAAATCTAAGGCAGGAACTTTGAACTATGATAACTTTCAAACCGTATGTCCATTTTACCTCATTTTTGGTTCTATATGATCATAATAGAGAGGTGTACCATTCTTCCGAATTTTGATCAAATTCTAACAATTATAACTCAGTGAGAACAGTTCGTAAAGTTCATGACGCAACTAGTTGTCTAAACAATCAAAAGTTCAATATTTCTTTTCAACCCTCAATTCTTATTCTAACATGTATTGAACTTAAAATAAAGGATGTTACCAAGAATTTATGAGTGAGAAAACTCACCTTGTAAGTGTGAAGATTATTGTTGTGTGGTTGCTAAAATTATTCTTACTCTCTAGTATTTTGCTTCTTGTTCTTCTTGCCCCCTTGGTATTTTTTCCTCTTCTTTTCACTTGTTTTTTTCTGATTTTCTAACCTTTATGTTATGTACTTTGTTTGTGTGTAAATACAATGTATAAGTGGAGAGTTTTCTATAACCTATGGGAGGTGGAATGACAAGAGTTGGAGGGGAAATGAAAAGGGGGGAAGGGCGGGATGGACGTACGTACGTGCATGCTGCAATTTTTTATTTTTTTTATTTTCTTATTTTCATTTCATCTATCTATTTATCCAACTTTAACACTAACTCTATCTCATGCAATTTATTCTTTGTTTTCTTATATATATATTTTTATTAACCCAACCACAACTATATATTATTATTATTTTTTTTCCGGATTTCACAAATAGGAATAAAATATTTCTTTAATTTCATAAACATTTTTTAATAGCTGTCTTATAAGCAGGTTTTTCCATATATTCTTTAAGAAGTAAAAATATTATAGCTATATAAAACAACATAGTTGAAATAGTAGGATAATATAAAGTAGAAAATTATCTAGAAATACAATAAGTTCTTTAATTTTGTCCTAATCATTATCCACACTCATATCAATTGGATTTTGATTATGGGCATTAAAAAATAAAGTGATAGGTTTTCTATAGTCATAAGCAACAACTAGTTGGTCATATAAAGAATTCCACCTAGTTGGTACTTCTTCGGGAATTTTTCTGTAAGATAGTCCATAATCGTGACAATTTTTTTATATTCTTTTCTCTGTTGAATTCTATTATTTTTAAAAATAAAGTTTATAGCAAATTGTATTTTTTCAAGAATATCTTGAAAAAGTGAAAGACCATCATTTACAACTAAGTTATAAATATGACACACACATTTGATATGAAAATGTTTTGGAAAAGATGGAGTTAAAACTTCTTTTAAAACATAAATAGCAGAATTGTTAGAAGCTGCATTATCTAATGTAATACTCATAACTTTATCAGTTATTCCGTAATAATCGCAGACTAAATAAATATTTTGTGAAATAAACTCGCCAGTGTGCCTACTATCTATATATCTATATGCTAAAATGCGTTTTTGCATAGACCATTTATAATTTATCCAATGACAGGTTACCGTTAAATAATCATGGTCGTTAGTACTACGACCTATATCAGAAGTTAGAGACTTTGCAATTTAAATGATATAATGAATAAGGCAAATATTGTTGATATTCGTGTGCAAATTTAAACACGTCTCTCTTAACCGTTGATCTAGGAAAACCTTTATAAGCAGGATTATACATATCTCTAATATAATGAATAAAACCAGACGATTCAGGAAATGAAAAAGGCAAACCCTCCACAACAACTAATTTTGCTAGTGCTTCCTTATCTTTATGTTTATCGTATTTAGGACCTACAACTCCCCCCCGTCATAGGGTTAATTTGACCCTGTACTTTTTCCGGGACAGTATGTGAACCTTGTCCCGATTGAGAGGACGTTTGCTCACCATCTTTTTCAATAAGGTATTGGGCATGCAAGACTTTGTGTTTTTGCAATAGGTGTCTTGCTAAATCCCCCGTCCCACCATTACCTTGTCCAGTTTTAAAAGAATAAACAGATTTACAAGTTTTACATATAGCTACTTGATTCGGTACGTCCCTGTGAAAATATTTTCATACAGCTGATGTTAATGGTCGTTTTGCCGGACCTCGTCTCATACTAGGGGGGATATGAGGCATTTCACTAGTGGGTGTATCATCATCTACATTAGTAGGTGTATCATCATCTAGAGTGTCATCTAAATTAAAATCTTCTTCATTTTGAGGATAAACATCTGTGTCAAGATCATATGGTATTTCAGAAAACAGTTCAGGAAACAGTTCAGGATCTATAAAATCATTTTGTCTAGGAATACTAGAAGAAGTACCCTTGCCCTTGCCTTTGCCTTTTATACCCAAGGCTTTGCCCAAAACATTTTTTGTTCTTTTCATTTTAATTATGGTAATAAATAGTTAAAGACTTAAAAAGTTAGAGATAATGAAATTAAATGTGCTAAATGAAATAAAAACAAAATAATAATTTAATGAGAGAACGAATGTACCAAACGCCGACGTAGAGTCGATGTGTAATCGAGAGAGGTTGAAAATTGAAACTTTGCTCGATAGATTAATCCTCAAGCTAGTTGCCAACTTCACTCCCAATTCTCAAATTAATAAATAGAGTGAATATGTAGTAGACAATGTTGTATATAAATAGATTGATTGAGATTTGAGAGATTAGAGATTGTAAGAAGATTTGTGAGAAATAAGAAGAGAAAATGAGGTATTTATAGTTGGGAAATTGGGTTAAAGTGTAAATATAATAACTTAGGGGTTAAAAATCAATATAAATGGGGTAGGGGGGTTGGGGGAAACCAAAAATGGTCGTTGCAATAACGACCAAAATGTAAAATGACCGTTATTGCAACGACTATTTTTGGTAATCGCGGGGCCGGGCGGGGCGGGCGGGATCGGACGGGATCGGACGGGGCCGGATGGCGTCTGGCGGGGCCGGTCGGGCGGGACCATACCATGTCCTGTCCCGGTTCGAGCCCCGGACCCGCTAATTTTTTTTATTTATTTAAACAGGGCCGGTACGGGATCGGGTCGGGACCGGGTCGACCCGACCCACTGGCCAGCCCTAGTACTTTCTGATACCTCTCTACTAATTAGTCACTTAGATATAATATAATCAGTTAACCAACTTAACAGTAAATCTACGAGTTAATTACGTATAAGTTCTCTCTTGATCTCAAGTTAGCACAAGATTCAGCCCAAATCCCATAATCGGGCGTCTAGTCCCATCAATCATCACAACTCAACCTCATAATAGTTATAAGTCTCAAGTATCCATAGTCCTTCTATCAAATCATAATATCAAGAGATCTATCAGAAATCAACATCGAGTACACACATCATCAAATAAATATCAGACTAAGGATGAATGCAATACATATGATGTGTATGTATGCAATGACCATATGTACCCGATATGCACTGCTACAATAGTTGCTTCACGTGACCCATGGAGGATTCATGAGGTCCATATACCCATTCGGAATGTCCCATCGGATACCAGCTATGTGGTTGAAGTGTCATCAACAGCCATCACTCTCGTAATCATGTACCATATCCTTTAACCCGACTTACCAAGCCATTTTCAATAATATCTCAGTAAACCAATGTTAATGATAGAATGTATGAATGATATGTATATGTGTACACCATGCAATCAGCATAATCAATGTAATCAGTATCTATCAACCGTTATTCAAGTGTTTAGACGAGATGTGGAGTGATGAATGGATGACAAGTCAAACCAGAATATCACATCAAATGGCTATAAGCCCAAATAAACAGAAATCATACCAACCAAAGCGATCTCTTTCATCGTACCTCTTCGCCCGAAGGCTAAACACATAAACTTCTTCACACATCTTTCTAGTTCATTAATTACTCAATTAAGTTCACCTGCTATTCATACTAGTGTTCGTCACCTCTGTTAGCCAATTTTCACGTGCTCACGCAAGTGTACGTATCGTTACAAGTAATATAGTCTTGTAAGATCGAGTTTATCGTTCACAGAGACTGGTTTCTAATTACCAAATATCTATTCTAGGTTATCTCTTTGGCAAACGATAATTGATTTGGGTTTTTATCTAACTCCTAGAATAATTGCAAGAAGTAAACTAAATTGTTGAAGTTTAATCAGTTATGAAGGAATTAGGGCTTCCAATATCCTCGACTATCCACTCTTTTCAATCTTTAATGCAACTAGAATGACTTCTTCTTCTACGTTAAGATAACGGTTAACTAGACTGTCTTATATTCCGGTTAGGATATATAATCACTCAACCCCAGTGCATAACCCTTCTATATTTCTATGATAGGATTTACCACATAGGAGGATTAAGAACAATAACCTATAATGCTACACAAGTATCAGGGTACTTTCGTCCGCGATTTTAACCTATGTCTATTTAATTACAGCATATCTAAATCTCTCCTCTCGGTTCTTGATTCGAAATCATATAGATTATGATAATTAATGATCAGTTAACTATCAAACATTCATATCAATATTGAATAAATCTTAATCAAGTGAAGAAGAAATTAAATTAATGCATTAATTCATGAAATAGAGTTTCAAGCGATTCAATAGGAAAGCCCTAATAAAGTGTTTAGCTCCTAGCCATAAACATGCTAAGAACTAATACAAACTCCAACATGAACTGAATTGAAAATAAAGAAAAGAAAAGAAAATACTTAGAACTAGGTCTCCAATCTTCTAGCCTCCAAGAGTTGTGTTGTGGAATATGTACAAGGATTCCAAGCTCCTCAATAAGGTTAGGGTTTAGGGATTATATAGTTGGGAAAAATTGCATTTCGGACCTTTTGCCCTTCGAGAATCGTCCCAGAAAATTAGAAATCTCGCCTCGGCACCGCGGTCCTGCAGAATGGCACCGCGGTGCCGAAAGTCCTGTGACTTCTCAATAATTATGGCACGCTGATCCTGCGATCCGCAGGCGCTAATTGCCTTGTAAACCGGTCCGGTTCTGTGCCATTTCGTCCGGACTTCGTCTGATTTCTTCTATACTTCCCGGGACTTCTTAGACTTCATTTCTTGGCCTTTTCTTGTGCAATTACACCTCAATTAAGCTCCTTTCATCTTCTTTTTGCCATTCTCCATTTAGGACCGCTGTGACTCAAAAAAAAAACCTAACACGACACTAATTTCAACGAAAATCAGGAAAATACTAACAAAAAATGACTCAAAAGGAGTATAAAATATGTCTAACAACCTCACTAATAAGGGACCTCCAATTCGTCATTATTCCCATTAGTTCATTACAAGCATACCAACACAAATACGTTATACTGGAGTTTATATGTACGAAAATTTCGAGCTCCATCATTGTAAGATGGAGTTTCATTTGTAAAAACTTTACTATAGTATACTATACTAGAATTTACCCTTATTTCAGGTAGTACTTTTATATTTTGTTTTCAACTAAAAAGTAGCTAAGTGTTAAATAGTTTTGAGATGAGATTAGATTAGCTGTCCAAAAAAGTGGTTCCTTGCCAATTTTTTCAGAGATTAAGGATTAGTCCTCACTCCTATTTGGGCCCTGTATTTGTTCACGGGAACATATATTGGCCCCCAGGTAAATGCAACTTATTCAATAGGGGAACTCCCTAATTTTCAACAAGCCCATGCAGTTCATCATTCGCACGATTGACCCGATTTTTGGGGTGTTCTTTAGTTTTTACCCCTCAAATTGGTAGTCTTTTATTTTTGACTTCGTCTAGAAAAATAATCAAAAATACTTTTGAGGTTCTGGGTTCGAATCCCAACAAAGTAAAAAAAAACAACCGCTAGGCAAGGTTTTATAGCAAACAATGCCTATTCGGGAAAAACATTATGCTTAAGGCATAACTTCGCGAACCCTTTGCCTTGCATTTTGTTTACTGAGCTGGGGTTCGAACCCAGAACTACAGAAGTTTTGCGATATTTTTGCCTTGCGAAAATATTTTTTTTACTGAGCTTGTGTTCGAACCCGAATCTATGATTTTGTAGACGCGCGAATAAAGGTATTTTGACTCACAATTTTTTATTAAATGAGAAGTAGGAGCAAAAATTAAAGATCACCGATTTGAGAGGCAAAAATTGTTAAAGCTAGTTAATGATTAAAGCTAGCTAAGTTGGTGTGAATGAGAAATGGAGAGGGAAAAAATAAAAGACAATGGAAGGAAAATGAAGTTCAAAGCAAAATTCCTTTGAAAATGAGCTTTGTACCACATTGGTGGTAGAAAGGGAAAGTTATGTGCTTATATTAGAAAGCACATCCTCTAGCTCTTAAAGAGTTGAGAAGAGGGACTCCCCTCGCACCGTCGTTGTCGCTCGGCTCGGCCTCGGTCAAATCATGGTCAAATGATTTGATTGATAATCTTTTTGGACCAAATTTATTTAATTTCAATTTTCATTTTCTGAAATTATTTTGTTTATTTCCGCGGAAACATATTAATTGGTAATTAATTAAATTTTCGCGGAATAAATTAAAACTCTCAACGTTCTTAATTTTTTTTCCTGAAAAGGCAAAGGCCTTTCCAAACAGTCACCAACCTGCCTATTCTGAACAGGCACTTTCGAGACTATATAAACTGAGGCAATACCTCATTTTTCAATCAATGATTTTTTTTTGCATTGCAAATTCTGCATTCTTTTTCCAGAAATAAAACTATCGAGTCTTATTGTGTTTCATTGCCAAATTTGAGTTTGTCGAAGTCGTAGGCGTTTGACGTACCGCCACTCATGCGACAGGTATATCCATTTTATCATGAGAGGAAGTAATTCATAACCTCGGGTACAGTGAAGGATTAAATTCCTTAAGGACACACAGTGAATTTTGTGGTCTCGGATATTTTCTCACTTTCTGCATTATTTTTTCAGTTTCTGGTTTTTCAGTTTTCAGTAGTTGATTTCCGTTTTCTGATTTTGAACACAGGGTATAACAAGCTTAAGGAATTTATTAATTATTTCTGTGTTCATTTGTTCTTCTTTAACGATTACAGAACGTTGTCAGGAAAACAAATTGTTTTTCTTCAACATAAAACACAGTGCTTTTCAAAAAATAAAAAAAGGAAACGTGTATGTTTGTTGTTTCGGTGTAACGAACTTGTATGTTGTTTGGAGACTAAAATCTTCGGATTTTCTACTCCGGTTGAGATGAAAGTTTTCATAACTTTCTACTCATTTGGGTACTTGATTTGACGATATAAAAACTTCATCAAAGTATACAACATACAATTTACTGCATTCCGTTTCAAGTATTTTTAAATTTGTTTGTGTAACCTTGATTCAGTTTGAAGAAATAAAATATTCACCGTTGTGTATTATATTTATTGCTGTCAAAACTGATTCGGTTCGAAGTCTTCACAGTTTATTAAATTTTTCTGTTGTTTCATGCGACAGAAATGAAAGACATGACTCCAAATTTGAATGCTACTGCTACTGCCACATCAGCCCCCATGGTTGGTTCTACGAGCAATGATGCATCCTCCAGTCGTACTGCACCGGCTCCGACAGAGAAGCCTGAAAAATTCACCGGAATTGATTTCAAACGATGGCAACAAAAGATGTTCTATAATTTAACTACTTTAAGCCACCAAAAGTTTATTAAGGAGGTCATTCCGGTTTTGCCGGAATCAACACCTGAGAATGAACGTTTTGTTGTAACTGAGGCGTGAAAGCACTCAAATTTTTTGTGCAAGAATATTCTTAGCGTACTGGAGGATGATCTTTACAACGTCTATAGTAATGTGGAAACATCAAAAGAACTATGGGATGCGTTAGAAAAGAAATATATAAAACAGAATATGCTGGACTAAAGAAGTTTATCGCTGCCAAGTTTCTGGACTACAAAATGGTAGATGGCAAGTCTGTTGTTACTTAAGTTCAAGAGTTGCAGGTTATCATCCACGATCTCCTCGCTGAAGGTTTGGTAATTAGTGGACGTTTCAAGTTGCGGCAGTGATAGAGAAGTTGTCTCCTTCATGGAAGGACTTCAAAAATTACTTGAAACACAAGCGAAATGAGATGACACTGGAAGATCTCATCGTCCGGTTGAGAATCGAGGAAGATAACAAGGCAACGGAGAAGAAAGTAAATGGGAGATCAACCATAGGGGGATCACATATTGTTGAAACTGCCCCAACTAATCTGAAAAGAGGAAAAAGGCATCGGGACCAAGGAACTATCCCAACAAGAATAAATTCAAGGGAAACTGCCACAATTGTGGAAAAATCGGACACAAAGTTGCAAACTGTCGTGCTCCGAAAAAGGAAAAGAAGAAGGGTCAGGCTAATATGGTTGAAACAAACGAGTAGGTTGATGACTTGTGCGCTATGTTCTCTGAGTGCAACCTAGTGGGAAATCCGAAAGAGTGGTGGATTGACTCTGGCACCACTCGCCACATTTGTGTTGTTAGAGAAGTCTTTGCTTCATATGCTCCCGCCGGGCCCGACGAGACCATATATATGAGAAATTCTGCAATGGCCAAGATTGAAGGTTATGGAAAGATACTGCTGAAGATGACCTCTGGCAAGGTGGTGACTCTCAACAACGTCTGTCATGTTCCTGAAATTAGAAAAAATCTAGTATCTACCGGACTTCTAGTGAAGAACGGTTTTAAGTGTGTTTATGTTTCTGACAAGGTTGTAATAAGTAAGAATGAGATGTACATAGGAAAAAATTACCTCACAGAGGGCCTTTTCAAACTGAATGTAACATTTGTTGCTAATAATAATAAAGTTTCTGCTTCGTCTTATTTGCTTGAGTCAAATGATTTATGACATTTACGTTTAGGACATGTCAATTATAGAACCTTGCGAAAAATGATTAGTTTGAAAGTATTGCCTAAGTTTGAATGCAATCAATCAAAATTTCAAAGTGCATGCTTGCTAGTAAGTTTGATATGAAAGACTTATGAGTTGCCGATTTAATTCTGGGAATTAAAATTCATAAGACTCCTCAAGGTCTAGCATTGTCTCAATCTCATTATATTGAAAAGGTACTTGAAAAGTTCAAGTATTTGGACTTTAAAGTTGCAAAGACGCCAATTGATATGAACCGCCCTTGCAAAGAATAAAGGTGAAAGTCATTCTCAATTGGATTACGCCAGAGTGTTGGAAAGTTTGATGTATATCATGAACTGTACGCGACCTGATATTGCGTGTGCTATAAGTAAACTAAGTTGCTACACTGATAATCCTGACCAAAATCATTGGCTGACAATGAAACGAGTTTTGGGGTATTTGAAACATACTCAAAACTTTGCTTTGCATTATAACAGGTATCTTGCAGTTATTGAAGGATACAATGATGCAAATTGGATCACCGGTTCAACTGAAACTAAATTCACAAGTGGATATGTTTTTACCATAGGTGGAGGAGCAGTGTCTTGGAAGTCATCCAAACAGATATGTATCGCCCACTCTACAATGGAATCTGAGTTCATAGCTTTAGACAAAGCCGGTGAAGAAGCTGAATGGCTCTGAAATTTCTTAGAAGATATTCCATTTTGGCCCAAACCGTTGGCTCTTATATTCATACATTGCGATAGCCAAGCGACAATAGAAAGAGCCGGAAACGTTATGTACAACGGAAAGTCTCGTCACATACGACGAAGAGATAATACCGTTAGACAACTACTCTCTAGTGAAATTATCACAATTGACTATGTTAAGTCAAGAGATAATGTGTCGGATCCACTAACTAAAGGCCTAACTAGAGAGGTGGTTGAAAGATCATTGAGGGGAATGAGACTATGGCCGAGGACAAGTCGTCGTGACGGTAACTCTACCTAGAAGACTGGAGATCCCAAGATTTAGGTTCAAAGAGATCAAACAAAGTCATTGATGACGGTTCAACATTGTCACAATAACTTTTTGGTCAATTCTCGTGATGAGACAATGTTCAGTACCAGGATAAAGCATTACGGCTTTTTAATGGTTTTTAAGTTTGGTACGTGGTATATCAAATAGTGTATCTACGGGATGACACATTTAGGAATCACCTATGTAAGTGTGAAGTGTAAGTCACTTCAAGGAGAATTCTGTAAGGCTAATTCTCTACGCACTTATGAATCAGGCAGTGTTCATGGCTGAAACGAACAAAACAATGAGAATCAAAGACGGTTAAAGGGTTAATTTGTGTGATATGTGGTTGTCTAGGTGTTGACACCCAATTTTGTCCCATCTTTACTGAACATTTCATTTAGATCGTCTTTTTATCTCCAATTAATTTTACTATGCTTCTCAGTCTTGAAAATCGTCAAAAAATATGTAGTTTTAATATTCTTCACTAATTATCGCATATTTTTACAATATCGAGTATTACATTTTTATAATTAAAATATAAGCAAAACCATTCTAATATCTCGTCGTCAGTATTGATGATCGATTTTCTCTTAATATGTTCTTCAATTACTAAATTAATCATTTTTATGAATATTATATTCAAAATTAAATACATATATTAAATCTTTATACCATAATGTATGTGTGCACTTTTGAAATTAATTAGGACGGAGAAGCATATTTTAATTAATTAGAGGAATTGGATTAGTTACCCATTAATACCATAATCTCCTAATTTAATCCTCAAAATTTTCTACCCAATTCTCATCCCCTAAATATATAAATCCTAATACCTTTTTATTTTCCCATTTCAGCCCAAAGGATCAAGTAGCCCAATCCCATTACCCCTTTATTTTCGTCCAAACCCTTCCCCAAGCCCAAACAAATTAAACCCTTCCCGCAGCCCAATCTTTTACCCACAGCCCATACCTTCATTTCCCCAACCCACAGCCCATCACCTTCATTTATTTCCCAGCCCCCATCCCTGTCAATTAAACCAAAGAAACCAGAAGTCCCTTTACCCTCACCCCTGTGCCCACCAGTCACACCAACACCACCCTTTACCCGCCGGATAAACCACATCGCCACTGCCACCAGTCACCTTTCTCACATCACCCATCACCGCTGCTGCAACGGTAACACCCCTGTCTCCCATCAATCCCCTTTATTTCGAAATTCAAATTTCTGGAGAAGGAAAGGGTGATTTGGAATTTCACTATCATCTGACACTGGGTTGTATTTTAGGGCCTTTTGAAAAAAGATCGAAAATCTATCTTGAAAGACCAAGAACAAAACCCAGATTTTGTTACCGTAAAAGGTTGACAAAAAATAAAAAAACCGATCCTTTACTTTACTCTCAGTCCGAAAATTAGAAATAATAAACTTCTCCAAGCAGATTCGACGTTCGAAACACGCCTCGGTTCGCTGCCTGAAGAAGGTCAGTAAAACTCTTTCCCCTTTTGTTGTTTTGCTATTTAGTTTATATTATGTGGTATGTATGCCATGATCATGTGTTGGTTAACTGTGTTTGGTTCAAATTAGTTATTGTGTAGGTATGTTAAGTTAGTTTCAAGCGCATTCATTTATATTTATAGTTATTTAGGTTGATTAGTTGTTAAACGTTCAAATTAAGACACGATTTTACGAAACTTTTAAGTTAATCCATTAAAATGGGTTAGCTCAAGTTAGATTCATTATCTGAACGATTAGATTATTTACTAATCAAGTTTAATTAAGATTGTTGATTGGTTTATGGTTAATAGAAATATTGATCATGTTATGTTGGATTATCATTTGTGTTTGTTCATTAGTTATCAACGACATATTAGATCACTACTTGGCACTTATTGTTATACTATTAACCTGATTAGTCGAAGTTTGTGTTTATTAGGATAGTTTTTGGCATGTTAACTTATATGTTGTTTAATTCATAATCATGTTCATATAAAGTGGTTACCGAGACTGTTTAATGGGGACTGAGTTAAAATGATCTGGATAAACTCATTGTATGGCTAAAACCTTTACTCCTCTTAATAGGTTACCCGTATATGTTTAAATGACTTATTTCACTCAAGTGTTCATGGCGTCTTGGTTCCTGAAATTATCACGTTTGAGCATGTCTATTCTTATTAGTTGTTAAGTAGGAGTGTATTGAAAAGATCCTATCTTTGCCATGTTGGTTCAAATGAGAAGCCTGCATTAGTTTTCCTCACATGAAATCAGTGCATAAATTTTATTCTTGTCTGTTATGTCCACTGAATGCATGTTGGCATTCTCTATTAGGATATGTGTGATCTGTCTTAACTATCTAAGCCTATTACGTAGCTTTGTGTGTCATGTTAATCATGTGTGTCCTTGTCTGCACATATTTTAGTTTGCAAGTCTGGATTTATGCTAGTATAAGTAGGTATTTTTGAGATGTTGGCAATGTTTGAAAGACAAAAATGAGATGAGTATACATATTCTGGAAAGTATGCCTATGGAATTTTGTATGTGTCTACTATGTTAAAACTTTGTTTTTTTGGGGGCCATTCTGTGCAATGGAATTTTGTGAACGTGAGTGTTTGTTAACTGATCGCATTTTGGGTCGATTTGTTCCTCTTCTACATCTGAAATTTATGTCCCGGGCCTATATTTTTATCCCATATACATCTTGAGGCCCAGTGTTTAATCAAAACTGTTCAGACTGATTTGCGCCCCCCCCTGTTTTGACTGCTTTCGGTCTGACCTTTGGCCATTTTGGACTGATTTTCGGGATATTTTGCTATTAATTTCTGAACCATTCACTTTGCTGATGTAGTTAAGTAATACGCATATATGTGTTTTAAGTTTATATGAATATCTTATTTGTTTATTATTGACAAGGTATGGAATATTTCCTAATCCTTTCCTTTTCTTTTCTTCGTTTTACATGAAATGCATCGGGAGCAACGAAGAGTCTCGTTACGAGACTCATCATAACTTTGTCAAGTGAAGACCCGCGTCCAACACGTTGCATCTTCCTGTTTCGGAATTCCTAAACAAAATAGGGCGGGATGACATCGTCACTCGTTTTAGTCGCTTTAATTCTTTAAATTCCGTCATCTTTATTTGTTGTCTTGTTATTTTATTATGTAACCCTGTATAATTATTGAAATGCTTAGAATAGTTAGGCCTAGATTAACGATTAAAAATGGGTAGTTATAAAATCGGAAACCCAACGCTAGATTATTTTAGGCTCGTTATACATGTCTAAGCTTTCAAAACAATTTGGTCACCCTTTTATTTGTATGATTAACCATAAAAAATAAGGTTTTACTTTTACCTAATTTGCTAAAAAATAAACTTTCACAAAAAATCGTCTCTTGGTATTATAAATAAAATTGTTTTCTCTTTACTGTCAATTGCCAAAACATGAGTATTTTACAAATAATAATAAATATTTTTTACCTATATATGTATTTTATAAACAAGTCTTACAACTCTTTATGTTGTCAAAAATGCATCTTTTGTTATTAAATACTCGCAATGTCTTTTATTTAACATTTTATAAAAGCACGCATTTGCTAGCACAATAATATTAACCTAAGTTTGAACGGACAACCGTAAGTTAGCGGATCCTTTAGGGTGCCTAACCCCTTCCCTTTAGGATAATAAAGAACCCTTACCTAGAATCTCACATAGTTTCGCAGACCATTAAATGGAAGTCATTTGTAGTATTTTATGCTACATTTTAGTGTCCTAATTCACTATAATAATTAGGTGGCGACTCCTTAAATACACATTTAGGAATCCAACCATGCGCAGCAGTAATCCCGTTTCCAACTCCGGTTGAAAATAGGGTGTCACAGCATGGCGACTCCACTGGGGACTTTAGGTTCTTAACCACAACAAAAATAGGTTAACTTATTGTGCTTTATTTTCTTTATTTTGCTTAAATTGCCTCCTTTATGTTTTACACTTATTTGCTTTTATTGTTTTGCCTAAATTATTCTGCTTTACATATAAATACTTTGCATATTGTCTTAATTGCTATTTGTTTACTGCTTTCCTTAAACTGGCATTCCGCTCATATTTCCTCCCTTACGGAAAATTAACACTATCACACACTACACGCGAGGTGCGCTTTGCACACCCGCAAATTTCTTTCAAGTACCCAAATTTAGGAGAGTTGGCATTTTACGCGGAGAATCCGGTCCAACCGGTGGCCGCGTAGTCTTCTCACTCGAGTGTCCGCTCGGGAACCTTGTGTCTAGTGAAGCCAAATCTTAGAAACTTAAGATAGAGCTATACCCCCTTTATTTTTAAGTCATGCATGCATATACCTTAGGTGGGTCGGTCCTTGGTATCGACATCACAATTAGGAAAACACCAAACTTGTCGACGGGTTCCTCAACCCAACGACCAATCAGCATACTATGTGTAGCGTGACAATGATAGACAAATCCAAACCTAATCATGACATGCCAAAATTGGGAAACGTGCACCGTCATTTGGTCGCCATTTCCAACAAAAGCATTACAGTTGGGCGACTTGGACAAATCCATCATAACCTCGCATATTTGACGTTTAGGCCTACCTCTGGCATAAAGAGGTCCCAAACATGTTAGAGCACGCACTTGATTTGCAATTTGCTTATTGTTATGTATTGCCTGCAATTCTTTGCATATTATACTAACTTGGTTTGCTTCATTTATTAGAAGGTTATTTTGCTTAGCATATCCCCAAAAGGTTGATTCGTGTTGGTGGTGAAGCACAATCATCCAACAAATGACCAATTCGGAGGCACGAGCGAAACAACTTAGGACTCGTCCCGTTCTGTAGAGGATGCAGAGGCGTTAGAAAGGAGAAACACCAATGATCAAAACCTCGCCAAACTATTGCGACAAATTGAAATCATGCTGGCCGAAATAGAAAGGCTCAGAAATATCACAAACATGTCTATTAGTTTGAATGCACCACTCCCGAGCAAGGGACAAATGCAATCATGTCACAAACCTCGAGCTTCCACTTCCCAAAACTCCCGCAAAGACCGCAACATACCAGCTCATACCAAAATGTCACTCACCGGTCAATTTGCAAACCGACCTCCAAAATGATCCGTTTATTACATACACATCTTATCCTCCACCTACCTATATCTCCCACTCGGTCAAATTGCGGGCCACCAATACGAGCGGAGGACACGCATCATCGGTCTAACAAACAATATGGGGATTAACACATCCGACCAAAGCCAACCATTTATTATGCATGCATCCTCTCGAGACGGTCAATACAAGGAAATGGAGCGCGGACTCGAGCGAAGCGATGAAAATATGGCAAAAGAAATCTGTAGTTTGAAAGAGGCATTTAGAAGCATTCGGATGAACAAGGGAGGCGGGTTTAGAATATGAAAACTTATGTATGCACCCCGATGTTGAATTACCTATGGGATACAAGGTGCCCAAATTTGACATGTTCGATGGAAAGGGAAATCCTCGAGCTCATCTAAGGTCATATTGTGATAAATTGATTGGAGTTGGGAAAAATCAAGCAATCATCATGAAATTATTCATCGAGTCTAACCGGCGTGGATCGTACACATGCCAAGACTTCGAAAATGGGGCGGTTGGAATGCCATGGCACAAGATTTCATGGATAGATTCGATTCAACAACGACACCGCATCGATAGATTTTATCTTATGAAACTTGAAAAGAAATCCACGAAACTTTCGGGAATACGCCACGAGGTGGCGGTCGGAAGCGAAAGGTCCAACCTCCAACGATGGCGAGCGAAATGACCACCTTGTTTGTGCGATCATTAAAAGCGCGACGTATTATGAAAAGATGATCGTGTAATTGGGCGAAGTTTTGCGAAGTCGTGAGAATGGGCGACCGTGGAAGAAGGCATTAAGACAGGCGGGATTACAAACTTGGCGACCTACAAGCAACTAGCGAGCAATGCGATCGATTCCATAGGAGGTACCTCGCGGAGGAAAAGGGATGCATCACCCTGCGTCATGGTCATTCGAACATAGGCGAACAACTTCCGGTGTATCAAAGCCCACGTTCTTACTATAACCAAAACACTCAAAATCCACGATCATACTATCAAAGATCGCTACCCCATATCCCGCTTACCATACCCAACAAGCATATCCAAAATACTCACCACAATCACGAACGTACGCAAGCGGACCCCAAACCGCGTAAATCCGAAAGAAAGCCAACCGGAACCTATACACCTTTAGCCAGAACCTATAGCCCAAGTGTATGAAAAGGCGAAAGCGCGAGAATACTCCACCAATTCGAAATACCCCGGGCCTATATCCCGAGGGCACGATGAAACCAAACATTGTGCATACCACTCCGGTGTCGAGGGGCACGACATCGCAAATTGTTATACACTCAAGGACAAAATAGAGGAGTTAATCGAAGAGGGAGTCATTCAGCTGAAAGATGCCCCTCTCAGGGTAAACAATAACCTTATTCCCGGCTATGAAGATGCCCATGTGAGCATGATAGCTAAAAATGGAGAAAACAGTCTGGAAGGGACTATTACGCGGCCCAGAAAGGAAGAAAATTGAATCATCGACCAACCGTCAGAGAAGAGGAGGTGCTCCTTGCCGGAGATTGTTTAACTGATGAATAAGTCATTTGATTAGTTGTGTGCTGCAAGAGATGATCCTACTGAAGACTCAACCATTGAAGACTCAGAGCAAGAAGACAAGTGGACTCGTGCCCCTGCCCTGGCCCGCCGAGTCCGGAAATAGTTAGTTTAATATATTTTGCCCATTATATCCATTGGAACTACGTTATGACCTGATTCCCTCGGTGGGGATACGTAGGCGGCCATATCGGCTTCGGTCACCCTCTCAGAAAATTCTGTCATTCCACTTTTGTAATTGGAACTACGTTTGACCTGATTCCCTTGGAGGATACGTAGGCGGCCGTTTCGGCTTCGGTCCCACCTTTAGAAATTTTAATTTCACCCAATTTCGCTTGTAATGAACTACGTCATGACCTGATTCCCTCATGGGGATACGTGGCGACCTAAATCGGCCGGTCACACCATTGAAACTTTCCCTTTATTTTGAATCATAAAGCGAATACACACCTTTTAGGCCAAACGCCATTCGCACATTCAAAACTGGGACAAGGTAGGGAACCAGGCAGGGGTTATGAGTCCAGCAAGCGGACGTCAGAGCATCAAGAGTCAAAACTACAAAGTCAATGCGAATCAACCACCCCCTCAAACTCACAAATTTTCTTTGGCGCTTTCTTCGTATTAGCGAAGCGTGGCGACATACATCAACAATCAAATCCATGACAAAGTCTAGCGTCGGCTCGGACTGAGAGTCAAGTGCGGTATACACTAATTTTTCTCAAGCTTAGCTTGCGGGAGCATTTATTCTACAGAACGGCTATCAATGACATCCTTTATTACGCCTATCCAACGACTTTATTTCTTATTACGTCCACACATGGCGTCTCCTATTTTCTATCAATGACATCATTTGTTACGTCTATTCAACGACGCGTTCATCTTATTACGTCCACACAACGGCGTCCTCCTATTACGCCTATCCAACGGCGTTATTTCTTATTACGTCCACAACGACGCGTCCTCCTATTTTCGCTATCAATGACATCATTTGTTACGTCTATTCAACGACGGCGTTCATCTTATTACGCCCACACAACGGCGTCCTCCTATTACGCCTATCCAACGACGTTATTTCTTATTACGCCCACACAACGGCGTCCTCGCATTTTCGGCTATCAATGACATCATTTGTTACGTCTATTCAACGACGTTCATCTTATTACGTCCACACAACGACGTCCTCCTATTACGTCTATCCAACGACGTTATTTCTTATTACGTCCACACAACGACGTCCTCCTATTACGGCTATCAATGACATCCTTTATTACGTCTATTCAACGATGTTCATCTTATTGCGTCCATACAACGACATTTCTCTTATTACGTCTATTCAACGACGACCATCTTATTGCGTCCACATAATGACGTCCTCTTATTCCGTCTATCAACGACGTCTTCTTATTATGGCCGCGGCGATGTTAGCTCAATTACATCTATCAACGGCGTCCATCTTATTACGCTGTCTGGCGGCCTTATCTATATTTCGTCTAAACAACGGCGACCCATATATCGCGTCCACTAACGGCGCAATCTTATTCGTCTATGCAACGACGACTTCTATATCTCGTCCACAGACACGCATTATCTTATTGCGCCTAAGCACCGGTGTCATCTTCATCACAATACGGCCATAAGGCGGCGTCGGTCGGCGACTCGAGTCCAAAGCGACTCCGTGTCCAAAGCGACGCTAAGTCGAAAGCGACACGCGTCCGAAACGGCGTCGGTCAAGCGACTCGAGTCCGGCGACTCAGTCCGAAAGCGACTCGCGTCGGCGGCGCCCGCGTCAAACGGCGCCAAAGTCCGAAAGCGACGCCCGCGTCGAAAGCGACGCCGAGTCGAAAGCGACTCGGTCGAAAACGACTCCACGTCCGAAAACGACGTCAAGTCCGAAAACGACGCCACGTCCGAAACGACGTCAAGTCCTAAAATGACGCCACGTCCGAAAACGACGTCATCAGCATATCACATCTACGCAAGGACACTTTCTCTACTCTAAAAAAAATGCATTCTTGTTCATGTTTTACTATTCTGTCTTAGCATTTATGCACTAACTCTTTCTTGAGCTTTAGTCTACAGGGGCAGTTGGAATAAGGACAACATATCCGCATTCACTGTCGCAACGCGTCGGTGCAAAGGCGAAATCACAGCATTTGCAGCAGGCATCGCATTTTTCGCAAGATAACATTTTCTACTCGCACAGTTACATTGCTTATAAATTCATGCGTTATCATTTGCCTTAACAGTTATGCACTAACCGTTTGTTTAAGTCTTAGCATACAGGAACAGGAGCACAACGTGGAACTACCTCTTACGGCGAACCGAAGCAATTTGTACCTCGAATGTCGATCCGCTCTCCTCCAGCATCCTGCAACGCCAATGACCCCAGTGTCATCATAATTCGACACTGGGACAAATTTTAAATCTGCTCCCGTTTTGGTTTTAATTTTCTAGCGTCACAGAATCCAGTGTCATCATAATTCGACACTGGGACAAATTTTTAAATCAGCATCCGCCCTGCGTTAATTTTTCTAGCGTCACAGAACCCAGTGTCATCATAATTCGACACTGAGACAAATTTTTAAATCAGCATCCACCCTGCCATAATTTTAGCATCGCAGCAATCCAGTGTCATCATAATTCGACACTGGGACAATTTTGAATTGACGTCCGTCTGCCTTAATTTTTCTAGCATCACAAGCAATCCAGTGTCATAATTCGACACTGGGACAAATATTGAATCAGCGCCAGTTTCGCGCTCAAGTTCCTAGCATCAAAGATCCCCTTTCTTCCTGAAAATTTCCTTTTGCCCTTGCATTTCCTAATTTTTGGCGAGTAAGACAAAATTGGCTACGAGTCAACGTCTTTGTCCGAAGATTCTTCCATCATCTCCATACAAAGAGGGACAAGCTGTTGACACCCAATTTTGTCCCATCTTTACTGAACATTTCATTTAGATCGTCTTTTTATCTCCAATTAATTTTACTATGCTTCTCAGTCTTGAAAATCGTCAAAAAATATGTAGTTTTAATATTCTTCACTAATTATCGCATATTTTTACAATATCGAGTATTACATTTTTATAATTAAAATATAAGCAAAACCATTCTAATATCTCGTCGTCAGTATTGATGATCGATTTTCTCTTAATATGTTCTTCAATTACTAAATTAATCATTTTTATGAATATTATATTCAAAATTAAATACATATATTAAATCTTTATACCATAATGTATGTGTGCACTTTTGAAATTAATTAGAGGAGAAGCATATTTTAATTAATTAGAGGAATTGGATTAGTTACCCATTAATACCATAATCTCTAATTTAATCCTCAAAATTTTCTACCAATTCGTCCCCTAAATATATAAATCCTAATACCTTTTTATTTTCCCATTTCATTTAAAGGATCAAGTAGCCCAATCCATTACCCTTTATTTTCGTCCAAACCCTTCCCCAAGCCCAAACAAATTAAACCCTTCCCGCAGCCCAATCTTTTACCCACAGCCCATACCTTCATTTCCCCAACCCACAGCCCATCACCTTCATTTATTTCCCAGCCCCCATCCCTGTCAATTAAACCAAAGAAACCAGAAGTCCTTTACCGCCACCTGTACCCGATACACCACATCGCCGCCTACCACGGGATAAACCACATCGCCATCGCCACTACTTTTCTCACATCACCCATCACCACACCGTCTCCCATGATCCCATCAATCCCCTTTATTTCGAAATTCAAATTTCTGGAGAAGGAAAGGGTGATTTGGAATTTCACTATAAATACAGCCCTGGGGTTGTATTTTAGAGGGGCCCTTTTTTGAAAAAAGATCGAAAATCTATCTTGAAAGACCAAGAACAAAACCCAGATTTTGTTACCGTAAAAGGTTGACAAAAAAAATAAAAAACAGATCCTTTACTTTACTCTCAGTCCGAAAATTAGAAATAATAAACTTCTCCAAGCAGATTCGACGTTGAAACACGCCTCGGTTATTTGCTGAAGAAGGTCAGTAAAACTCTTTCCCCTTTTGTTGTTTTGCTATTTAGTTTATATTATGTGGTATGTATGCCATGATCATGTGTTGGTTAACTGTGTTTGGTTCAAATTAGTTATTGTGTAGGTATGTTAAGTTAGTTTCAAGCGCATTCATTTATATTTATAGTTATTTAGGTTCAGATTAGTTGTTAAACCCGTTCAAATTAAGACACGATTTTCTGAAACTTTTAAGTTAATCCATTAAAATGGGTTAGCTCAAGTTAGTTCTGTTATCTGAACCAGTTAGATTATTTACTAATCAAGTTTAATTAAGATTGTTGATTGGTTTATGGTTAATAGAGAAATATTGATCATGTTATGTTGGATTATCTGTTGTGTTTGTTCATTAGTTATCACTGACATATTAGATCACTACTTGGCACTTATTGTTATACTATTAACCTGATTAGTCGAAGTTTGTGTTTATTAGGATAGTTTTTGGCATGTTAACTTATATGTTGTTTAATTCATAATCATGTTCATATAAAGTGGTTACCGAGACTGTTTAATGGGGACTGAGTTAAAATGATCTGGATAAACTCATTGTATGGCTAAAACCTTTACTCCTCTTAATAGGTTACCCGTATATGTTTAAATGACTTATTTCACTCAAGTGTTCATGGCGTCTTGGTTCCTGAAATTATCACGTTTGAGCATGTCTATTCTTATTAGTTGTTAAGTAGGAGTGTATTGAAAAGATCCTATCTTTGCCATGTTGGTTCAAATGAGAAGCCTGCATTAGTTTTCCTCACATGAAATCAGTGCATAAATTTTATTCTTATGCATTATGTCCACTGAATGCATGTTGGCATTCTCTATTAGGATATGTGTGATCTGTCTTAACTATCTAAGCCTATTACGTAGCTTTGTGTGTCATGTTAATCATGTGTGTCCTTGTCTGCACATATTTTAGTTTGCAAGTCTGGATTTATGCTAGTATAAGTAGGTATTTTTGAGATGTTGGCAATGTTTGAAAGACAAAAATGAGATGAGTATACATATTCTGGAAAGTATGCCTATGGAATTTTGTATGTGTCTACTATGTTAAAACTTTGTTTTTTTGGGGGCCATTCTGTGCAATGGAATTTTGTGAACGTGAGTGTTTGTTAACTGATCGCATTTTGGGTCGATTTGTTCCTCTTCTACATCTGAAATTTATGTCCCGGGCCTATATTTTTATCCCATATACATCTTGAGGCCCAGTGTTTAATCAAACCGTTGGTGATTTGCCCCACTGTTTATCGCTTTGGTCTGACCTTTGGCCATTTTGGACTGATTTTCGGGATATTTTGCTATTAATTTCTGAACCATTCACTTTGCTGATGTAGTTAAGTAATACGCATATATGTGTTTTAAGTTTATATGAATATCTTATTTGTTTATTATTGACAAGGTATGGAATATTTCCTAATCCTTTCCTTTTCTTTTCTTCGTTTTACATGAAATGCATCGGGAGCAACGAAGAGTCTCGTTACGAGACTCATCATAACTTTGTCAAGTGAAGACCCGCGTCCAACACGTTGCATCTTCCTGTTTCGGAATTCCTAAACAAAATAGGGCGGGATGACATCGTCACTCGTTTTAGTCGCTTTAATTCTTTAAATTCCGTCATCTTTATTTGTTGTCTTGTTATTTTATTATGTAACCCTGTATAATTATTGAAATGCTTAGAATAGTTAGGCCTAGATTAACGATTAAAAATGGGTAGTTATAAAATCGGAAACCCAACGCTAGATTATTTTAGGCTCGTTATACATGTCTAAGCTTTCAAAACAATTTGGTCACCCTTTTATTTGTATGATTAACCATAAAAAATAAGGTTTTACTTTTACCTAATTTGCTAAAAAATAAACTTTCACAAAAAATCGTCTCTTGGTATTATAAATAAAATTGTTTTCTCTTTACTGTCAATTGCCAAAACATGAGTATTTTACAAATAATAATAAATATTTTTTACCTATATATGTATTTTATAAACAAGTCTTACAACTCTTTATGTTGTCAAAAATGCATCTTTTGTTATTAAATACTCGCAATGTCTTTTATTTAACATTTTATAAAAGCACGCATTTGCTAGCACAATAATATTAACCTAAGTTTGAACGGACAACCGTAAGTTAGCGGATCCTTTAGGGTGCCTAACCCCTTCCCTTTAGGATAATAAAGAACCCTTACCTAGAATCTCACATAGTTTCGCAGACCATTAAATGGAAGTCATTTGTAGTATTTTATGCTACATTTTAGTGTCCTAATTCACTATAATAATTAGGTGGCGACTCCTTAAATACACATTTAGGAATCCAACCATGCGCAGCAGTAATCCCGTTTCCAACTCCGGTTGAAAATAGGGTGTCACAGCATGGCGACTCCACTGGGGACTTTAGGTTCTTAACCACAACAAAAATAGGTTAACTTATTGTGCTTTATTTTCTTTATTTTGCTTAAATTGCCTCCTTTATGTTTTACACTTATTTGCTTTTATTGTTTTGCCTAAATTATTCTGCTTTACATATAAATACTTTGCATATTGTCTTAATTGCTATTTGTTTACTGCTTTCCTTAAACTGGCATTCCGCTCATATTTCCTCCCTTACGGAAAATTAACACTATCACACACTACACGCGAGGTGCGCTTTGCACACCCGCAAATTTCTTTCAAGTACCCAAATTTAGGAGAGTTGGCATTTTACGCGGAGAATCCGGTCAACCAGGTGGCCGCGTAGTCTTCTCACTCAGTGTCCGCTCGGAACCTTGTGTCAGTGAAGCCAAATCTTAGAAACTTAAGATAGAGCTATACCCCTTTATTTTTAAGTCATGCACGATATACCTTAGGTGGGTGGTCGCGTATCGACATCACAATTAGGAAAACACCAAACTTGTCGACGGGTTCCTCAACCCAACGACCAATCAGCATACTATGTGTAGCGTGACAATGATAGACAAATCCAAACCTAATCATGACATGCCAAAATTGGGAAACGTGCACCGTCATTTGGTCGCCATTTCCAACAAAAGCATTCTGATTGGGCGACTTGGACAAATCCATCATAACCTCGCATATTTGACGTTTAGGCCTACCGCATAAAGAGGTCCCAAACATGTTAGAGCACGCACTTGATTTGCAATTTGCTTATTGTTATGTATTGCTCGCAATTCTTTGCATATTATACTAACTTGGTTTGCTTTCATTTATTAGAAGGTTATTTTGCTTAGCATATCCCAAAAGGTTGATTCGTGTTGGTGGTAGAAGCACAATCATCCAACAAATGACCAATTCGGAGGCACGAACGAAACAACTTAGGACTCGTCCCGTTCTGTAGAGGATGCAGGCGTTAGAAAGGAGAAACACTAATGATCAAAACCTCGCCAAACTATTGCAAAGAAATTGAAATCATGCGGCGAAATAGAAAGGCTCAAATATCACAAACATGTCTATTAGTTTGAATGCACCACTCCCGAGCAAGGGACAAATGCAATCATGTCACAAACCTTGAGCTTCCACTTCCCAAAACTCCCGCAAAGACCGCAACATACCACTCATACCAAATGTCACTCACGGTCAATTTGCAAACCGACCTCCAAAATGATCCGTTTATTACATACACATCTTATCCTCCACCTACCTATATCTCCCACTCACCCAAATTGCCAGCCACCCAATACGAGCAGAGGACACGCATCATGGTCCTAACAAACAATATGGGGATTAACACATCCGACCAAAGCCAACCATTTATTATGCATGCATCCTCTCAAGAGACAGATCAATACAAGGAAATGGAGCGCGGACTCGAGCAGAATCGATGAAAATATGGCAAAAGAAATCAGTAGTTTGAAAGAGGCATTTAGAAGCATTCGGATGAACAAGGGGAGCGGGTTTAGAATATGAAAACTTATGTATGCACCCGACGTTGAATTACCTATGGGATACAAGGTGCCCAAATTTGACATGTTCGATGGAAAGGGAATCCTCGAGCTCATCTAAGGTCATATTGTGATAAATTGATTGAGTTGGGAAAAATCAAGCAATCATCATGAAATTATTCATCGAGTCTAACCGTGAGGCTGGATCGTACACATGCCAAGACCTCGAAAATGGGGCGGTTGGAATGCCATGGCACAAGATTTCATGGATAGATTCAGATTCAACACCGTCTGCATCGATAGATTTTATCTTATGAAACTTGAAAAGAAATCCACGAAACTTTCGTGAATACGCTCGAGGTGGCGGTCGAGCGGCAAAGGTCCAACCTCGATGGCAGAGCGAAATGACCACCTTGTTTGTGCGGTCATTAAAAGACGCTACGTATTATGAAAGGATGATCAGTGTAATTGGGCGAAGTTTGCAGAAGTCGTGAGAATGGGCGACTTCGTGGAAGAAGGCATTAAGACAGGCAGGATTACAAACTTGACAGCCCTACAAGCAACTAGCAGAGCAATGCGATCGATTCCATAGGAGGTACCTCGCAGAGGAAAGGGACGATCACCTCTGTCATGGTCATTCGGGAACATAGGCGAGAACAACTTCCGGTGTATCAAAGCCCCACGCGTTCTTACTATAACCAAAACACTCAAAATCCACGATCATACTATCAAGATCTGCGCTACCCATATCCTGCTTACCATACCCAACAAGCATATCCAAAATACTCACCACAATCACGAACGTACACCAAAGCGGACCCAAACCCCGTAAATCGAAAGAAAGCCAACGAGAACCTATACACCTTTAGCGAACCTATAGCCCAAGTGTATGAAAAGTCAAAGCCGCGAGAATACTCCACCCAATTCGGAAATACCCTGTGCCTATATCCAGGGCGCGATGAAACCAAACATTGTGCATACCACTCCGTGTCGAGGGCACGACATCGCAAATTGTTATACACTCAAGGACAAAATAGAGGAGTTAATCGAAGAGGGAGTCATTCAGCTGAAAGATGCCCCTCTCAGGGTAAACAATAACCTTATTCCCGGCTATGAAGATGCCCATGTGAGCATGATAGCTAAAAATGGAGAAAACAGTCTGGAAGGGACTATTACGCCAGCCCGAAAAGGGAAGAAAATTGAATCATCGACCAACCGTCAGAGAAGAGGAGGTGCTCCTTGCCGGAGATTGTTTAACTGATGAATAAGTCATTTGATTAGTTGTGTGCTGCAAGAGATGATCCTACTGAAGACTCAACCATTGAAGACTCAGAGCAAGAAGACAAGTGGACTCGTGCCCCTGCCCTGGCCCGCCGAGTCCGGAAATAGTTAGTTTAATATATTTTGCCCATTATATCCATTGGAACTACGTTATGACCTGATTCCCTCGGTGGGGATACGTAGGCGGCCATATCGGCTTCGGTCACCCTCTCAGAAAATTCTGTCATTCCACTTTTGTAATTGGAACTACGTTTGACCTGATTCCCTTGGCGGATACGTAGGCGGTCGTCTCGGCTTCGGTCCCACCTTTAGAAATTTTAATTTCACCCAATTTCGCTTGTAATGAACTACGTCATGACCTGATTCCCTCATGGGGATACGTAGGCGGCCTAAATCGGCTTCGGTCACACCATTAGGAAACTTTCCCTTTATTTTTGAATCATAAAACGAGAATACACACCCACTTTTAGGCCAAACGCCATTCGCACATTCAAAATTGGGACAAGGTAGGAACTGTGCGGGGTTATGAGTCGAGCAAGCGACGTCCGAGCATCAAGAGTCAAAACTACAAAGTCAATGCGAATCAACCACCCCTCAAACTCACAAATTTTCTTTGGCGCGGTTCTTCATATTAGCGAAGCGTGACGGACATCATCAACAATCAAATCCCGCAACAAAGTCTAGCGCATCAGCTCGGACCTAGAGTCAAATTGCAGGTATACACTAATTTTTCTCAAGCTTAGCTTGCAGGAGCATTTATTCTACAGGAACAGCTATCAATGACATCCTTTATTACGTCTATCCAACGACTTTATTTCTTATTACGTCCACACAACGGCGTCCTCCTATTTTCGGCTATCAATGACATCATTTGTTACGTCTATTCAACGACGTTCATCTTATTACGTCCACACAACGACGTCCTCCTATTACGTCTATCCAACGACGTTATTTCTTATTACGTCCACACAACGACGTCCTCCTATTTTCGGCTATCAATGACATCATTTGTTACGTCTATTCAACGACGTTCATCTTATTACGTCCACACAACGACGCCTCCTATTACGCCTATCCAACGACGTTATTTCTTATTACGCCCACACAACGACGCCCTCCTATTTTCGCCTATCAATGACATCATTTGTTACGTCTATTCAACGACGCTCATCTTATTACGTCCACACAACGGCGCCTCCTATTACGCCTATCCAACGACGTTATTTCTTATTACGCCCACACAACGGCGTCCTCCTATTACTATCGATGACATCCTTTATTACGCCTATTCAACGATGTTCATCTTATTGCGTCCATGGCGACATTTCTCTTATTACGTCTATTCAGCGGCGATCAACGTGGCGTCCTCATAATGGCGTCCTGCCAACGACGTCTATCTATTATGCGCCGCGCATGATGTTAGCTCAATTACATCTATCGGCGGCGTCCGTATTCTTACGGCGATGTTATTTCATATCGTCTATCAACGACGACTCGTATATCGCGTCCGCAACGGCGCTCTTATATCGGCGGCGGCATATATGTCTATCAGCGTCCGCGACCGCGTTATCTTATTGCGCCTAAGCCGTGTCTTATCGCGTCATCTGTCCGATCAGTCGCAATACGGCCGTAAGGCGACGTCGGTCGACTCGGTCGGCGACTCGTGTCCGAAACGGCTAAGTCGAAAGCGACACCGTCGAAAACGGCGTCGGTCGGCGACTCAGTCGGCGACTCGTCCGAAAGCGGCCACGTCCAAAACGACGCCAAAGTCCAAACGAAGCGCGCGTCAAAGCGACGTCGAGTCAAAGCGACTCGAGTCGAAAATGACTCGTGTCCGAAAGCGGCGTCAAGTCAAAGCGGCGCCGCGTCGAAGCGACGTCAAGTCCTAAAACGCGTCCGAAAACGACGTCATCAGCATATCACATCTACGCAAGGACACTTTCTCTACTCTAAAAAAAATGCATTCTTGTTCATGTTTTACTATTCTGTCTTAGCATTTATGCACTAACTCTTTCTTGAGCTTTAGTCTACAGGGGCAGTTGGAATAAGGACAACATATCCGCATTATTCATCGCAACGTCGGTCTGCAAAGCGAAATCACGGCCTTTGCGGCGGCGTATCGCATTTTCGCAAGATAACATTTTCTACTCGCCGCGATTACATTGCTTATAAATTCATGCGTTATCATTTGCCTTAACGATTATGCACTAACCGTTTGTTTAAGTCTTAGCATACGAACGAGCACAACGTGAAACTACCTCTTCGTGCAAGAAGCAATTTGTACCTCGAATGTCGATCCGCTCCTCCGGCGTCTGCGCCTTGACCCCGATGTCATCATAATTCGACATGGACAAATTTTAAATCTGCTCCGTTTTGGTTTTAATTTTCTAGCGTCACGAATCGATGTCATCATAATTCGACCTTTGGGACAAATTTTAAATCGGCATCCTGCGTTAATTTTCTAGCGTCGTAACCGGTGTCATAATCGACATCCGAGACAAATTTTTAAATCAGCATCCACCGCCATAATTTTAGCATCGCGGCAATCGATGTCATCATAATTCGACCTTTGGGACAATTTGAATTGACGTCCGTGCGCTTAATTTTTCTAGCATCAGCAATCGGTGTCATAATTCGACCCGGGACAAATATTGAATCCCGATTTGGCGGCCAAGTTCCTAGCATCAAAGATCCCCTTCTTCCGAAAATTTCCTTTTGCCCTTGCATTTCCTAATTTTGGCGAGTAAGACAAAATTACTCTGAGTCAGCGTCTTTGTCAGAAGATTCTTCCATCATCTCCATACAAAGAGGACAAGCTGACACCCAATTTTGTCCCATCTTTCTGAACATTTCATTTAGATCGTCTTTTTATCTCCATTAATTTTACTATGCTTCTAGTCTTGAAAATCGTCAAAAATATGTAGTTTTAATATTCTTCACTAATTATCGCATATTTTTACAATATAGTATTACATTTTTATAATTAAAATATAAGCAAAACCATTCTAATATCTGCCGTCGAGATTGATGATCGATTTTCTCTTAATATGTTCTTCAATTACTAAATTAATCATTTTTATGAATATTATATTCAAAATTAAATACATATATTAAATCTTTATACCATAATGTATGTGTGCACTTTTGAAATTAATTAGAGAGAAGCATATTTTAATTAATTAGAGGAATTGGATTAGTTACCCATTAATACCATAATCTCCTAATTTAATCCTCAAAATTTTCTACCCAATTCTCATCCACAAATATATAAATCCTAATACCTTTTTATTTTCCCATTTCATTGAAAGGATCAAGTAGCCCAATCCCATTACCCTTTATTTTCGTCAAACCCTTCCCAGCCCAAACAAATTAAACCCTTCCATGACCCAATCTTTTACCCACGGCCCATACCTTCATTTCCCAACCACGCGTTCATCACGCCTTCATTTATTTCCTGCCCTCATCCTCAATTAAACCAAAGAAACCGAAGTCCTTTACCTCACCCTGTGCCCCGCGATCCACACCACCGCTTTACCCACGGATAAACCACATCGCCATCGCCACGATCCGCTTTCTCACCCATCACCGCTGCTGCAACGGTAACACCCCTGTCTCCCATCAATCCCCTTTATTTCGAAATTCAAATTTCTGGAGAAGGAAAGGGTGATTTGGAATTTCACTATAAATACAGCCCTGGGGTTGTATTTTAGGGAGGCCTTTTTTTGAAAAAAGATCGAAAATCTATCTTGAAAGACCAAGAACAAAACCCAGATTTTGTTACCGTAAAAGGTTGACAAAAAATAAAAAAACCGATCCTTTACTTTACTCTCAGTCCGAAAATTAGAAATAATAAACTTCTCCAAGCAGATTCGACGTTCGAAACACGCCTCGGTTCGCTGCCTGAAGAAGGTCAGTAAAACTCTTTCCCCTTTTGTTGTTTTGCTATTTAGTTTATATTATGTGGTATGTATGCCATGATCATGTGTTGGTTAACTGTGTTTGGTTCAAATTAGTTATTGTGTAGGTATGTTAAGTTAGTTTCAAGCGCATTCATTTATATTTATAGTTATTTAGGTTCAGATTAGTTGTTAAACCCGTTCAAATTAAGACACGATTTTCTGAAACTTTTAAGTTAATCCATTAAAATGGGTTAGCTCAAGTTAGTTCTGTTATCTGAACCAGTTAGATTATTTACTAATCAAGTTTAATTAAGATTGTTGATTGGTTTATGGTTAATAGAGAAATATTGATCATGTTATGTTGGATTATACATTTGTGTTTGTTCATTAGTTATCACTGACATATTAGATCACTACTTGGCACTTATTGTTATACTATTAACCTGATTAGTCGAAGTTTGTGTTTATTAGGATAGTTTTTGGCATGTTAACTTATATGTTGTTTAATTCATAATCATGTTCATATAAAGTGGTTCTGAGGCATTTAATGGGGTGAGTTAAAATGATCTGGATAAACTCATTGTATGGCTAAAACCTTTACTCCTCTTAATAGGTTACCCGTATATGTTTAAATGACTTATTTCACTCAAGTGTTCATGGCGTCTTGGTTCCTGAAATTATCACGTTTGAGCATGTCTATTCTTATTAGTTGTTAAGTAGGAGTGTATTGAAAAGATCCTATCTTTGCCATGTTGGTTCAAATGAGAAGCTGCATTAGTTTTCCTCGCATGAAATCGGTCATAAATTTTATTCTTATGCATTATGTCCACCGAATGCATGTTGGCATTCTCTTAGGATATGTGTGATCTGTCTTAACTATCTAAGCCTATTACGTAGCTTTGTGTGTCATGTTAATCATGTGTGTCCTTCTGCGCACATATTTTAGTTTGCAAGTCCGGATTTATGCTAGTATAAGTAGGTATTTTGAGATGTTGGCAATGTTTGAAAGACAAAAATGAGATGAGTATACATATTGCGGAAAGTATGCCTATGGAATTTTGTATGTGTCTACTATGTTAAAACTTTGTTTTTGGGGGCCATTCGTGCAATGGAATTTTGTGACGTGAGTGTTTGTTAAGCGATCGCATTTTGGGTCGATTTGTTCCTCTTCTACATCCAAATTTATGTCCGGGCCTATATTTTTATCCCATATACATCTTGAGGCCAGTGTTTAATCAAAACTGTTGATCGATTTGCGCCCCACTGTTTTGATCGCTTTAGTCGACCTTTGGCCATTTGGACTGATTTTGGATATTTTGCTATTAATTTACGAACCATTCACTTTCTTGATGTAGTTAAGTAATACGCGTATATGTGTTTTAAGTTTATATGAATATCTTATTTGTTTATTATTGACAAGGTATGGAATATTTCCTAATCCTTTCCTTTTCTTTTCTTCGTTTTACATGAAATGCATCGGGAGCGGCGAAGAGTCTCGTTCGAGACTCATCATAACTTTGTCAAGTGAAGACGCGTCGACGTTGCATCTTCTGTTTGAATTCCTAAACAAAATAGAGGCGGGATGACATCGCCACTCGTTTTAGTCGCTTTAATTCTTTAAATTCGTCATCTTTATTTGTTGTCTTGTTATTTTATTATGTAACCTGTATAATTATTGAAATGCTTAGAATAGTTAGGCCTAGATTAACGATTAAAAATGGGTAGTTATAAAATCGGAAACCAACGCTAGATTATTTTAGGCTCGTTATACATGTCTAAGCTTTCAAAACAATTTGGTCACCACTTTTATTTGTATGATTAACCATAAAAATAAGGTTTTACTTTTACCTAATTTGCTAAAAAATAAACTTTCACAAAAATCGTCTCTTGGTATTATAAATAAAATTGTTTTCTCTTTACTGTCAATTGCCAAAACATGAGTATTTTACAAATAATAATAAATATTTTTTTACCTATATATGTATTTTATAAACAAGTCTTACAACTCTTTATGTTGTCAAAAATGCATCTTTTGTTATTAAATACTATGATGTCTTTTATTTAACATTTTATAAAAGCACGCATTTGCTAGCACAATAATATTAACCTAAGTTTGAACGGACAACCGTAAGTTAGCGGATCCTTTAGGGTGCCTAACCCCTTCCCTTTAGGATAATAAAGAACCCTTACCTAGAATCTCACATAGTTTCGCAGACCATTAAATGGAAGTCATTTGTAGTATTTTATGCTACATTTTAGTGTCCTAATTCACTATAATAATTAGGTGGCGACTCCTTAAATACACATTTAGGAATCCAACCATGCGCAGCAGTAATCCCGTTTCCAACTCCGGTTGAAAATAGGGTGTCACACTAGGTATACACCAAATCTCGACGGTTCAAAGATATCAAATCTACCGATTGACCGAGTATATCCGACATATGTTCACTACGGAAAGTTCAAATAGAAATCTACTTATCCAGATGCGATTAATCCTTGCTTACGAATCACACAATTTTTTGTCATGCATGTTTTTCATCATATAGTCATTCCCCATTCATGTGAGAGATTGTTAAAGCTAGTTAATGATTAAAGCTAGCTAAGTTGGTGTGAATGAGAAATGGAGGGGAAAAAAATAAAAGACAATGGAAGGAAAATAAAGTTCAAAGCAAAGTTCCTTTGAAAATGAGTTTTGTACCACATTGGTGGGAGAAAGGGAAAGTTATGTGCTTATATTAGAAAGCACTTCTTCTAGCTCTTAAAGGGTTGAGAAGAGGGACTCCCCTCGCGCCGTCGTCGTCGCTCGGCTCGGCTTCAGATTCGTATTCGAATTATTCAGATTTGATCAAATGATCTGATTGATTGATAATCTTTTTGGACCAAATTTATTTAATTTCAATCTTCATTTTCTGAAATTATTTTATTTATTTTCGCGGAAAAATATTAATTGATAATTAATTAAATTTTTGCGGAATAAATTAAAACTCCCAACGTTCTTATTTTTTTTCCTGAAAAGCCAAAGGCCTTTCCGACGATCCACACGCCTATTCGAGTGCACTTTCGAGGCTATATAAACTGAGGCAATGCCTCATTTTGCAATCATTGAATTTTGTTTTTGCATTGCAAATTCTGCATTCTTTTTCCAAAAATAAAACTATCGAGTCTTACTGTGTTTCGTTGCCAAATTTGAGTTCGTCAAAGTCGTAGGCGTTTGACGTACCGCCACTCCTGCTACAGATATATCCGTTTATCTTGGGAGGAAGTAATCTATAATCTCGGGTACAGTGAGAGAATTAAATTCCTTAAGGACACACAATAAATTCTGTGGTCTCGGATATTTTCTCACTTTCTGCATTATTTTTTCAGTTTCTGGTTTTTCAGTTTTCAGTAGTTGGTTTCCGTTTTCTAATTTTGAACACAGGGTATAACAAAAATTAAATACCAATCCATATGAAGGAGAATCCGTGAAAAAAATGTTTTCCGAAGGAGGAGACATTTGAATGGGCTTGGTATCTTTGTGAAACCTTGGGCCTAAGCCCTTCATTGGATAATTTTTTTTTTCTTTTGTTATGGAAAAAGGAACTTAGTGTGACTATAGAGAATACAAAATTTAAAAGTTGCTTATAGTGCTCAGGCCATATGATTACCAAATGGAATTCCTCTTCTGATTCCTCTGAAAAATCATTTCAAAAACTGCTTAGGTAGGTTGTAGGCGGGTAGTACTGCTTCACTAGAAAGAATTATCGGTGTTAAATATACATGATATACACATGTATATTTATGTATATTGGACAAGATCATCTCGGCCAGCCCATCACAGGCATCACGGGCAGAAGGCTCAAGTCGGGGTTGATATCATGTGGATACTTATGTATATTTAACAATCAGAAATATAATAGGCAAACCCAATAATTGTGTAGATATATAATAGAAATAACATCACTTATCAAGAGTTTTGCGTACACCATTGAGTATGTAGCATGACATAATAATGGTATTAACATACTAGAATCATGATGAACTTAGATTGCTTGGTTGAGGGTATGCTATTTGGTCAAATATGAAGCAGTGTTGTCATATACTTCCTTTGGTTTATTTTTATTTGTCACGTTTCTTTTTTCGAGTATCAAATTATATGGACTTTGGCCAACATTTTAAGATGTATTTGTTCTTTATATTTATATGAGACGAATTGCAACTTATAGTATTTTTCGTATAGTTTTAAAAATCTAAAGTTTAACTTTAAAATATTGAATTAATCTAATTATGAAGATTAGTCAAATTGACTTTCGAGATGCGAAACGTGACAAATAAAAGTGAACGGTGGGAGTACTCTATTAAACCTTTATTTCCATTTATATTTTTTTTGTTATGTAATCTTTCTTCTTTACCTCTTAGGTTCCGTTTGGTACAACTTATTAAAAAGAACTTTTAGAAGTAAATTTTTTAGGAGTAGAGCTTTTCAAGTAGAGCTTTTTATTAAAAAATTGTTAGGTGTTTGATTGTCAATAAAAAAAATGCTTTTGTATAAAAGACAAAAAAGTTATAAGGCAAAAAAAACTCTACTCAAGAAAGCCCAAATTTGGAGCTTCTTTCAGAAGTGCTTTTGGAACCTAAAAGCACTTTTGGCAGCTTCCACCAAACACTAAAAAAAAGCTAAAAACACTTCTGGCCTTTCAAAAAGCTGTACCAAACGAACACTTAATCTAGTAACTTAGCTATATATAGGTCCAAGATGCAGTCAAAGATTCTTTTTGATACTGTTATATAGATCCAATAATTTAGGTAGAAACGGACACGCCTTAAGAAATTGTACGTAGTAGAAAAGTACAATATGCAAAAGTGATTAGTTGATGCATGTTTGAGGAAGAAAACTTGGAATTGTTCATCTTCGAATTACAAGAGTACCAAATTGTTTCGTGATCAATATCTATAGTTGCCATAGGTATAGAGTTGAGGGCTCTAATTAGTATGTTTATTAACTTTGGATGATTTTAATTAACTATATACTGTTTCACACCATTGATTTTTGAAAGATTTGCTCACTTATATTAACAAAAATACGGTGGAAAAACACATTTATATTATTACATTAACATGAATTTCTAATTGTATAAGCGTCACCAACGACGAAGATTAAATTTACAAGAAATAAATTATAGCAATGACACATGAAATTTAATACTAGTGGCATATGTAGAGGCGGATCAAGTAATTATTTTAATCAATGGATGCAAAATACGTAATGTAAGATAATAATAATCTTTCTTAGAGAGTCTTCTCATTAATATCAAAGTATATATAGTATACAATATTCATCCCTTATACAATAGGAATCCTAGACCTAATCACAAGAGGAATCCTAGTCTTACCATAATTATATTTATACAATATATGGAATATATTCTAATTATGGGTAGAGATACAATTATTACTACTATATACACGTTTACACACCCCCTTAGTCGGAACGGGAGGAGGTTGAACGCTGAGACTGGATCTGAAGTCAAGAAATAACTGTCTGGGGAGTCATTTGGTAAATATATTTGCATACTGATAGACTGATGGAACATGTAACACTCTGACATGGCCTAGCGCAACTTTCTCATGAACAAAATGTATGTCTATCTCAATGTGCTTGATTCGCTGATATTGAACCGGATTATCAGAAAGATAGATGACAGAGATGTTATCACAATACACAATAGATGTCTGACGCAAAAGACACTGAAGTTCTAACAGTAAATTTCTGAGCTAACAAATCTCAGCTACCATATTTGCAACGCCTCTATACTCAGCCTCGACACTGGAACGAGATAGGATAGCATGTCGCTTGACTGACCAAGAAATCAGATTATCCCATAAAAATACACAAAAGCCGGAGGTGGAGCATCGCGTGTCCGGACACCCTGCCCAATCTGCATCCGTATAAGAGAGCAACTTGTTTGGTGCAGAGGGGTATAAGTGCAAACCATAATCAAGTGTGCCCTTAATGTATCGGATGATACACTGAAGAGCAGTGAAATGAGACTCCCTGGGGGAATGCATGAATATGCATACCTGCTGAACAACATAAGCAATGTCTGGCCTTGTAAATGTGAGATAATGAAGTGCACCTGCAAGACTCCTATACATAGTAGGATCGGAGACTGGAGCACCATCCATAGCACTGAGCTTAGATTTTGAATCAACTGGAGTAGGTGAAACTTTGCAATTCGTCATCTTAGCCATGTATACGATCTCCTCTGCATACTTACGACCTGAACATGTGGTTGGCGGACACAGTCGCGATATCCCCAAAATAACTTCGAGCCAAATCAGTCATTGCAAATTTGGACTTAAGCAAGGCAATAATCTCATTTTTCAATCCGTCGGAGGAGGCAGTAAGAACAATATCATCCACGTAAAGTAATAAGTAAGCAGTGCTACTACCTCGATGAAAAATGAAGAGTGAGGTATCACTCTTGCTGCATACAAACCCAATCTGCAATATATACTAGACAAAACAATCATACCACGCACGGGGGGCCTGTTTCAGGCCATCTAGTGACTTACGGAGACGACACACATAGTGAGAAACTGCTGGATGGGTGAACCCAGACGTCTGATGCATGTAGACTGTATCTCTCAGATCCCCATGTAAAAATGCATTCTTCATATCAAGCTGATGGATCGGCCAGTGTTTTCCCATGACAATGCTTAAAACTGTGTGAATGATAGCCGGTTTGACAATCACGTTGAAGATCTCACCACAATCAATGCACTCTTGCTATTTGTGCCATTAGCCACAAGTCGTGCCTTATACCTCTCAAGATCTCCACTGTCTTTGAATTTATGACGAAATAGCCACATGCAATGGATTACATTCACCCCCTCAGGTCTAGGTACTAGATCTCATGTGTGTTGTTTAGTCAAATCATTGAATTCCTCAGTCATAGCCACATTCCAATTAGGGTCCTGTTTGACCGATTTGGGGTTTTTTGGGAAGTAGAGAGATGATTTGGACACACAGGTTAAATTGGACTTTGGGTTTGAAGATCCCGTGTCAAACACGAGTTTCCATATGGTGAGTGGGGACAGTGGGGAGATCCGAGATAGAGGGTGAGGTCGGATAAGGGGAGGGTGGAGGGAAACCCGTCGAAGGCGCCGTGATCAAGGGCCGCGCTCCAGTGGGTTTCGCCGAAGGCGCCGCGGCTCCATTGTCGAGGGGCTGCGACTCTAAATGTGATATGAGAACTGGGTGCTCACTGAAAGGGAGGCACCGCAGCGCATCCTGGAGGAGCCGCAACTCCAATTCCCTGACATAATTGGTTTGTTCACTGGAAGGAAGGCGTCACAGCGCTTTCTCGATGGGCCGCGGCGCTGACGTCTGGGATGATTTAGTGAGATGATCAAGGATAATGGGAGAGATGGAAGGCTCATCAAGAAAGGAGTAGTCCGGTTTTTGGAATTTCTGAAGATTTGAAAACGGGAATGTAGTCTCGTCGAATGTGACGTGACGAGAGATGTGGATTTGACGAGTTGACAAGTCGTAGCATAGATAACCCCTATGATTTGGCCGGAAGCCTAGGTAGACACATGGAGTTGACCAGAGATCTAGCTCATGAGGGACAGTAGAGGTAAAATTGGGATATTAGAGACAGCCGAATATTCATAGACGATCATAAGAGGGGACTCTATGATATAAGATTTCGGTAGGGGTCATATTTTGAAGGGTGTTAGTAGGGAAAATATTTAGAGTGTATTCTGACATTTTAGCAGCATAGACCTAGAAGGACGAAGACAGGGAGACATGAATCAATAGAGTGTAAATCATATTGTTAATGATGCGGATGATTCTTTCAGTTTTACCGTTTTGTGGGAAGGTGTGGGGGCAGAAGAAGCGAAAGACCATTACTAGTACAAAAATGGTGAAACATAGAGTTGTTGAATTCACGATCATTATCGCACTTAAAAGATTTTATACCTTTTCAAACTATGTTTGAATCAATGTTCGAAACTCAAGAAATTTGACAAACACTTCCGATTTAAATTTGAGAGGATAAAATCAAACAAAGTGAGAAAAATCATCTAGTAATATAAGATAGTATTTATGACCTAGAGAACTAGCAACATGTGATGTCCATAAATCGACATGTATAATATCAAATGGTGCAAAGGTAACACTATTAGATAATTTAAATGGAAGACGAATATGTTAGCCTAAAGAACAAGAAACACAGTTTTGGGCAAGCTACCCATTATCACAAGTAATGAAATTATTGCCTCTAAGAAAATTAAAAACTGGGGCTCCTGGATGACCAAACCTATTATGTCATGTTGATGAAGAAATGACCGCTAGAGAGACTGGAGAGCAAGATCTGACAGCGGAGGTGGGAGTGAATGGATAAAGATCCTCCGTGCTATTGCATCTCATAAGAGGTGTCCCCGAATGGAGATCCTTCACAATGAAACCAAAAGGGTCAAAATCAACAGAGACGGAATTATTACGAGTGAATTTGCGGATATAGATTAGGTTCTTAATTATATGTGGGGCATATAGGGTATTCTTAGGGGGGAATGGATGAGGAAGTGGTGTGTAGGATGTACCATAACCCTTTACTGAAATACGGTTGTCACTACCAACTGTAATAAATTGAGTATGCTTTAAACTGAACAATTTGAGAATATTACCTACAGACTGGGTGAGGTGTGATGTGGCTCCGGAGTCCATGTACCAATTGTTGTCAGGCTGTTGAAGATTGAGACTACTGAAAGTCTGACCCAACTCAAAGGGGGCCATGCCGGAAGCGGGCTGTTGGAACTGTCCTTGCATGAAGTGGGCTTGTTGCGGGTACTGGTCTTACCGAGTGACTGGAGCTGGGCCCAACAACCAGTGTTGGGGATACGGGTTAAAGGGCTGCTGGTACTGGAAAGGGGCCAACATCGCGGCTCTGTACTGAGGCGACGAGACACTATACTGAGGCGCTGCGGCGCTGTACTAATACTGTGGAGGCGCCACAGTCCAGTTGTTCTGCAGACCCTGTTGTTGCTGCTGGTTTTGCTGACCGCGACCCTTGGCACGACTACGACCCTTGCCGCCGCGGCCTGCCGTGGTTGAGAGTTTTCTCATGGCGTCTGATCTTGGGGTTACGTGCGATGCTAACGCTTGGATCGTGCTCATCCCGCTAAGCTGCGAGTCTCTTGGCAACAAGCTGCGGCGAAGCTTTGTTGGCGGGTAACGAATTTACCTATTGAATCATGGTGGCTAACGTATCATAGTCGCCTTTAGGAAGACCTGGAATCAATTGCAACACCATTTTAGTGCCAGAGACAAGTGTGTCGACGTTGGAGAGTTGATCCGCCAGTACTTTCAAATGTCTGCAATATTCTGTCATGTTGAAGAAATTTTCAAGACGTGTATTGTTAAATTGTTCCTCCAAATACACCGCACGAGTGTGCTTGTTATCTTGAAAGATTTCCTCCAAACGGTTCCATAAATCACGGGTTGTGACGCCAGATTTCATGATAGTAAGAAGAAGATCCTGAGAAATACTACCATAAATCCACTGTTTGACGCTGGCGTCTAGACGACGCCAAGTAGAATCATCAACCTCCGGAGGGCGCGAAATAGTGTCATCGATATGATCAAGCACGTTATAGAGACATGCATGATTGTAAACGATTCAACGAGAGAATCTTGTTGTTTTCTTGATCAAGAAGAATGAGAATATAATTCTTGATGTTGGTAACAGTTAGGGCGGGATGAAAAGAGGATGACGACGTGGTGGTGAAATTTGTGGAGGTGGAAGCGTCAGAAGTATTGAAAGAATCCTGAGTATTCATTTAGAGAAGAGAGGAATGGAGAGAAAAACCAAGAATTTTGGGAGGAGAGGGGAAGCGTCGCGGCTGAGATGCCCGAGGGGGGAAGGGCGACAACTCCAAGAAGAAAATTCTAGGATTTTTGTTTTAGGCTCTTGATACCATGTAAGATGATATTAATCTCCCTTAGGGAGTCTTCTCATTATATCAAAGTATATATAGTGTATAATATTCATTCCTTATACAATAGGAATCTTAGACCTAATCACAAGAGAAATCCTAGTCTTATCATAATTATATTTACACAATATATGAAATATATTATAATTATGGGTAGGAATACAATTGTTACTACTATATACACGTTTACACGTAATTATGTGTGTGTATATTTTTTTAAAGACTTGCTCACTTATATTAACAAAAATACGGTTGAAAAACACATTTATATTATCACATTAACATGGATTTCGAATTATATAAGCGTCACCAACGTCAAAGATTAAATTTACAAGAAATAAATTATAGCAACGACATATGAAATTTAGTACTAGTGGCATATGTAGAGGCGGATCAAGTAATTATTTTAATCAATGGAGGCAGAATACGTAACTATGTTTGTTTATATATACACAATAGTTTAAGACTAAAACAGTGGATGTGTCTTGCATCCGTAGTTGGAAAATGTCATTTTAGGTAAACGTGCACAAGTTTTTTTTTTGTGGTTTTCACTCGGTATCGGTAGTTATATTTGGGCCCGACTAATAAAATTTTTGCCACATAAAGCAAATTTCAGGGGAAAACACTCCCTCACGTGACTTTTTTCATATCTGAAACTTAAATCCGAAACTTCTAATTAAGGACGAATCAATTTTATTCATATTACCACAACCCTCGTTAGTAGGAAGTTTTGCTAAAATAACATCATCATCGTCTAGTTTTACTCTTAGATATTTTCAATCACGTCACGTTTTAAAATGTTATCATGTTCCCCATTTTCTTGGAACTTCGTCAGCCATTTCGGCGTTGTCTATGATAATTGGAATCCTGGTAGGCATGCATACTATTCTCAGGAAAAAACAGATTTTTTATTTTGCTAAGTCTGGTCAAAGATTCAGTATAGCTAGATCCCACATTTATTGGTAGTCCTTTAGAACCACTTATGGAGGCCACTACCTAATCGATCTTAGCAGCTTCTTCATGCAAAGGCCGTAAATATTTACATCATGTAGTTTAATATATTCATAAATAATTACGTCAAGTAACTCAATATATAATATTATATCAGCGGGGTGGGATGAGTGGGTCAACATGTGTATAAAATTTATAAAAGATGTTTATGCACAATTATGTTGAAAATCTGAGTGTTTATCTCACTAGCATCGCACCTCTTACTTCTTTGTGTATTTTTTGTTTTCTTGCACAACTTGTTCTTGCATTAGAATTCACAAGATCATCACAAATTTCATGATAGAAGAAGAAGTTCAATTGCACTCCATTTTGAGACATTCACTAATTTCTTCCAAGATATATATGGTCGATGTTGAAAGGTATCAAGACGGGAAATTTCATCCAAAACAAAGCAATTGCAAGACACTTCTTCATTTTGGAGATTAGCAAGGATAATTATCATACTCTTTTCATTTGGAAAATATAACAGTTTAGGTAAAATTATGTAATTTAGAGCCGGGGCATCTTTCTCGAGTCATGTCGTGATTGTAAAAGCATGATCTGTGCCCTATAACTTCATCAATTAGTTAGGATCAGCAATATCAAATGTTCGGTTTATAAAATAAATAAAAATGTGTGTAGTGTTATGATTTCTTTATTGGTTAAGCAATCTTCACATGATGCACAAATGATACCGATAGGTTAAGCTTAAAATGTACTTTATTGGTTGATAATGTTAAAGTCTGAAGTTCTTGGAATGCTTAGGAAGAACCTCATATTTATTTATAGTAAGTATAATCAATATAAGATTCCAAGAACACCATAACTATAAGGGTATATCGGTTAGTGTTATTTTTCTCATTTTCTTACCATATTTGAGTTTTACTTTTTTATTAAATGAAATTCAAAGTATATCAATAATTTTTTTTACTTTTTCTGAAAAAAAATATAATTCTCTTCCATATTTGAATATTTCTTTTCTTGGAAGATATTTTTGGATATCTAAATATTAAAGACCTTCTCTCCACCACCGTTGTCCCTCTGTCTCTGTCACTGCCGACATGCAACATACCCACTGTTCACTAATCTTCAAGGTCCACCGCTGTCAATGTCACGATCTGACCCGACGGGCCGCGATCCGGTGCTCTATCTGGCACCCTTATACCCACCTGTCACATATAATCACGCGGATACCAAAAATAATGTAGTAATGTATAAATCAAATCAAAATAGACAAGCCGGCAAGGCTGCCACTATATATGGGAACATCCCAAAATGAGAACAACAGTACAGCTGACCAAAACGCATATACAATCCACACAAGTCCAACACATCTACCACCCACAACTGTCTACAGACCTCTAAGAGTACGATAATGAAATATGACGGGAGAGGGCCCCGTCATGCCCCTGAATGTGCATAAGTCAAAAATAACGTTCTGTACCAAGACGACTAAGCTCTGAATCAATGGAGCTCTCCAAATAGCTGAACATGAATCCTAGACTGGAGGATCACCAAACTGAGTACATGTACGTGCGGGCATGAAACGACCTTCGAGGAAAGGGGTCGATGCGAATAATGTACTGAGTATGTAAAACATGAAGTACTGTAAATAAGATCATAACTGGCCAAGAGATGTCAGGAGACAAATATAATAATCCAAATATCAATACAACTGTGCCTTATGAAATGAGAGTCATGTATGTCCATATAAAATCATCATATATACACTGTCCGACCCTCTAATGAAACACGCGGTGAAATACACTGCCCGACCCTCTAATGAAGGACGCAGTGAAATACTTCCCGACCCTCTAATGAAGGACGCGGTGAAATACATAGTCATATCCGTGGATGCCTGTCCACATATCATATATACACTGTCCGACCTTCTAGTGAAGGACGCGATGAACATATAAGGAACTATGCACGAAACTTCCCAGCCCGGGACGCGGTGAAAGGATATATTCACATCAAGCACGAATAGATTATCATGAGCAACCTTATGTAATTTAAATCATCATTTGACTCTCAGTGGAATAAATAAAAGGCACTATCATATCATGTATCATTTTAAATCATCATTTGGAAAATCAAGACACTTATCATATCATGTATCATTAGGAATTATGATTCATTAGAACTATGTACGTCCGCCGTACATTCATTTATGTAAATCATGTCAAAAAGAAAGAAAGAATAGTTTCACATACCTTATTGTCGAACTAACCAACTCTATAATTAATACTCGTCTCGATTAGCACTTCAACCTATAACAATAGTAATTCGTTCGTCAACTTTATGATTTTTAGTATAAGTTATGTCGAATGACGACTCTCTTTCTATAGAAATTTGGGCAGCACTTTCCCTATTTATATGCACATCCACAACTTACAAACAAAACGAACAATGCCAATAACAAGATGCAACTTAAAGATATAACCAAAACAATCTCAAATACTCCATATACGTCATCATAATACATTCCTTCTCTTTACGTTCATGAAAGACAACAACTACAACAACCAAGGGGATTTATACACCTATTACTCATGTTAATCCAACCTCTTAATCCATATCGAATCAGCCCCTAAAACAGTCCATATACCAACAATAACGAGAATATAAGGTAACACTTTTCTACACTTTAATTTCTTTAAGACATGTATTAGTAATTACCACAACATATATACATGTTTATAACTTACATTACAGCATTCTTACTTCAACAAAACAACCTTTAAAACGAGGCAACCACGTCCAAGAATATCATACATGTCTCGGCCACAAGGCTTAATACGAAAGCTCTTTTCTTGACTCCTTAAAATCCAATTCATATTTCAACACTTTCATATGATTAATTATAACTTAAACATCAAGGTTTTCCTTCAATTTTCAACAAGAAATTAGTGATAAGGATAACAACAACAACACTCAAATTCAATGTAATTATAACAACTCCAACTTGGTACAAACAGTCCCCAAAATCGGCTTTACTCCACAAAATAGTCACATGCATAGTCTTAATTCCAAGTTTCTCTTAACACAAGTTTATTTCTAAAACTACAACAACATGCAACTCCAATTATACCATAAGAAGAAGAATTCTTACCTTAATTTAGCCCAAAACAGACCCTAAAACTCGGTACCTACTGCTCCAAGTTCTTCACCATTTTTCACCATTTCTTCAACTCAAGATGACATGTATGTATTCTACAAGTTTAATCCATCATTCTTACATGTTTTTCTTCCAAATAATTCATCTCAAATGCTAACGTTTCTGGAGCTTGATTCTCAGCCAGCAGTGCCGATTTCCCCCACTGTTTTGTGGAGTTTCTATGGCTTAGAACTTAGTTGAAGAGCTTAGTCTAGGAAGAGAGGTATTGTGGTCTCTAACTTAGTTATGGAAGAGATGGAAATCTGTTTGGAGGGGTTGGGAGAGAGGGAGTGTGTGGAAAGGGGAGGGGTTCTCGAATGGGGGGAGGGGAGTGGGAGAAGTATAGGTTTAAATGAGCATGTGGGCTGAATTCTTTAATGGTTTATGTGCTTCCCACGGTTTTTGAGACACAAGTCTCCATAATTTGTCCACTTATTATTATTCCCATCACTAAAATTAATCCCACAATTAATTAATCAATCTCCCACATAATCAATCTCGTATAAAATCTGAAAATTCAAGTCTAAATTGCGTTATACACGACACTTAGTTCCTATCACACTTGTAGTATCTAACATTCATTCCGGGATCACATCTTTCGTATACTAATTCCCGGATTAGCATATATAAACATACTTTATATCCAATATTCAAATCTTATTCTCTTAATTACGTTCTCTAATTATCGCCTTAAAAGTACGAGGTGTAACAACCAACCCCCGCTGTCCCTCTGTCGGTTCCCCCAGTCACCGACCATCCACCCACCCTCCACTCACAGGCCAACCTCAGTGTCACCAACACCAGCCGTAGCTCCGACAATTCAACCCAACCCAGATCAAGAACCCCACTATCGGAACCGTACCACCACTGGCACCCCAAACCCGACATCAACACCTGCACCATCACCACCTCCGACAGCTTACCCCACCCAACCAGTGTCACCTGCCACCACCAGTCCATAACCACTGTAATGTACCGATATTGATGCCTCACCTCCACCGATAATCCCTCCAATCGACCCTGCACCAATACCGAGCATGACCCTACCAGATAACCCGACACCCAGCAGTTCCACCCCATAGATCCCTGCCACCTCGCATCGTATGGAAACTCGTGCTCAACACGAGATTTTTAAATTCAAAGTCAAATTTAACATATCCACACAGACCATATATTCAATTCTCAAAAACCCAAAATTGGTCAAACTAGACCCAAATTGAAATGCAATCATGTGTGAGGAATTTAATGCTTTAACGAAATAACATACTTGAGATTTGGTTCCTAGATCAGAGGGGGGTGAATGTGATCCGATGCATGTGGCTTTTTCGCCACAAGTACAGAGACATTGGTGAAATTGAGAGATATAAGACGATACTTGTGGCTAACGACACTAATCAGCAGAAGAGTTTTGACTGTGGTGACACATTTAGTCTGATTGTTAAATCGGCTACCATTCGCACAGTGTTGGGTATTGCTATGGGTAAGCATTGGTCCATCCATCAACTTGATGTGAAAAATGCATTTCTTCATGGGGATTTGAAAGAAACGATTTATATGCATCAACTGCCTGGTTTTGTCCATCCAGCATCCCCGTAGTATGCATGTCGTCTCCGTAAATCACTTTATGGGTTGAAACAGGTCCCTAGAGCATGATATGATCGCTTTGCACAATATATATTGCAGATTGAGTTTGTATGCAACAAGTGTGATAATCATCTATTTATTTTTCATAGAGGTAGTAGCACTACATATCTATTATTATATGTGGATGATATTGTGCTCACTGCCTCATCAGAGCTGTTAAAAATGAGATCATTACATTGCTCAAAATAGAATTTGCTTTGACTGACTTGGGGAAGTTGAACTATTTTTTTGGGGGATTTCAGTGACTAAATCTGCAGATACTATATTTCTTTATCAACGTAAGTATGCAGATGAGATTGTATACAAGGTCAAAATGACAAATTGCAAGATCATGTCTACTCCAATTGACTCCAAATCAAAGCTCAGTGCTTTGGATGGTGATCAGTGTCAGATCTCACTCTCTATAAGAGTATTGCAGGTGCCCTACAATACCTCACTTTCATTAGAGCTGATATTGTTTATAATGTTCAGTAGGTATGCTTATTTATGCATGCCCCAAGAGTGCCTCATTTTACTGCCCTTAAGCATATCATACAATATGTTTGTAACACCTCATTTTAACCGGAGTCGAAACGGGAGTACTACGTATGGTTGATTCCTAGATTTATTTTAAGGAGTCGTCACCTAATTATTTAGTGAATTAGGACACTTACTATATAGCAGAAAAATGCTATAAATGATCTCAATTTAATGGTCTACGAAATTAATGAGATTCTGGATCAGGGTTCTTTATTATCCTAAAGGGAAGGGATTAGACATCCTTTAAGATCCGCTAACTTGCGGTTATCCGTTCAAACCTAAGTTAATTATGTATTGACTTTTATTCTACCTATTCTAAGCATTTTTACATAATTTACAATTAAAATAAAATGCAATACAGAATAATAAAAACTAAAATTAAAGGTGACATAAGATAAAACTCCGGGACATCCGTAGCCTTTTTTAGGCCTTCAGCACAAGATGATCTCCGGGTACCTGCATAAACACTTAGTAAAAGTATTAGTAATAAAATAAACAATTTGAAGTGATAGCAGTAATTAATAAATAAAGCCAAAAATAAATCCATCTTTTGTACAAGGGAGGCCTTGGAAATCAGACGGAGATTCCTTCATCGGCCATTATTGCTAAAAATAAAAAAATAAATAAAACCTTCGGATCCGCGCCAAAACAATAATAGTTTTAAACACGGAGGGCTCAGATATATATAAAAATAAAGTAGGACAACCTAAACAAGTGCGGCTGCGAGAATTCGCCTTGCCAGCGCATGTTGGTTATCCGGTGCAAGTGGAAGAAATCATCATTGCCCAGAAAGCTTTATTTTATTTTATTTTCCGTCTTTGCAATTGTGGAGGCCTCAAAAATCGACGGATAATTTTTTCATTGGCCAATTAAAGTGTAGTATCATGTCCAAACCAGTAAAATGACAACAGTGTAGTATCTGTTCAAAATCAGTAAACCAGCAAAAAATGTCCAAAATCAAATAGCAATATGGCCCAAAACCAGTCCAATAATATGGCCAAAAACAGTAGCAAAAATGGCCGAAAATTAATCCAATAAAATGGCCAAAACAGTAGCAAAAATGATCGAAAATCAGTCCAACAAAATGCCCAAACAGTAGCAAAAAATGGCCGAAACCCAGTGACCAAACAGTGAAAACAGAACAAATGTCGACACACTTCGCCGGACTCAGAGATCCGACAGAACCACAAAAGTAACATTTTAATCGACATAACGAGGAATCTAGTTCGTCGGAAACTCACAAATAAACAGAACAATACCAATACAAAAATGAAACAGTGAGTCAAAAAAAACAAAAGCCAGTCGGAACAATGTTTAACGTCGCTGGTGGTCAAATCTAGCTATACAACGGCAAAACAGTGGGGTGGGGAAGCACGGCGTTGCTTCGACGGTTTTCACCGGAGCAACGCTAAAATACAAGTCTGTCTAGATGTTGTTTCCGACCGGATTTTGAGATCCGACCATATCTGGTCATTCAAAGTGGTACTGTATTTTCAATAAAAATAACGACGTAACAGGGGAGGGGGAAAGAGTGGTGTGTTCGCCGGAGCTCGGGCTCCGGCAGTGGGTACAGAGAGGAGAGAGGGGTAAGTATAGAGAGGAGAGAGACGACTGAGGGGTGATGAGGTAGGGTTAAGGGTGTGAGCGAGAGAGACGAGGGAGGCGGCTGAAGGCTTGACGGGAATGACGGGTCAGTAGTGACAGGTGTTGGTTCGCCGGAGATGGAAGGTTAAGGGGGCGGCGGCGACGGGAAAGGATGAGTGAGAGAGAGGGGTGATGAGGTGAGGGAGAGGGCTCTGTTTTAAGGGGTGTGCGGCTAGGGTTCTGTGAGAGGGTGAGGGACGGCTGGGTAGATAATAGGGTCCCTTTTTTAAATGGGGGGTAAGGTTTTATTTATAGGGGGTATTTAGGTTTAGGGTTTTGGTTATTGGGCTTTGGGTATTGGGTATTGGGTATTGAGTATTGGAGGGAGAAGATGAAAGGTGTATTGGGTCCGATTGACTTGGTTTTGGATCGGATTGGTTCGTTCAGGCTCGATTTGGTTCGTTTGACAAAAATGCAAAATGGATTAATTATTTAAAAGAAAATTATTTAAAGATACAAAATTATTAAAATGCAAATGTCGATGCAATAATAATAAAATACAATATTAGCAAGTATTTAATGTCTGATTAAAAGTAAAGACGGGATGTCAGTTAATTATTTAAAGAGATGCGAAATTAGTAAAACAAAATGATCGCGCAACAATAATAACATAATATTTAAAAATGTTTAATACCTAGTTAAAGTAAAAACATGATGTCAATTTACGAAAATAAAACAACATAGAATGTTAGGTAAAAAATATACAAAAAAGTCAAAAATGGTGATAAACTGCGGTGTCCTAAAATGCTTAAAATTGCAAGAAATGACTAAAAGATGGGTCAAAATTGGGTGTCAGCTTGTCCTCTTCGACCAAGACGATGAAAGAGTTTTCGACAAAGACGCTGACAGAGCCAATTTTGTTCCCATCGTCAGAATTAAAACAAGGATCAAGAAAAGAATGGGCAAAAGCCGACACTGGGTCGTTGTGACGCCAAGATAAAAGACAAAGCTGATGCAGATTTAAAATTTGTCCCAGTGTCGAATTATGAGAACACTGGGTCGCTGCAATGCTAAAAAATAAAAGCAGGCAGACTCAAAATTCAAAATTTGTCCCAGTCGGTATGATTGACACCGGTTGCGCAGTGATGTGGTCTTGAAAAGACATGGTGTTTGTAGACGCGTTGATGAAGTGATGTGACGATACGCCGCGTCTTGTATAGGCGAGATGCAGATGACACCTCGTGTGGCGTTGTCGCTTGTATGGGCGAGACGCATGGCGCTTTGTATGGGCGTTGTCGCTTGTATGGACGAGACGCAAATGACGCCAGATGGGCGTTATCGCCTTGTATGGACGAAGCAAATGACGCCTTGTATGGGCGTTGTCGCCTTGTATGGACGATATTCAAATGACGCCTTATGCGGGCGTTGTCGCCTTGTATGGGCGAAATGCAAATGACGCCTTGATGAGCGTTGTCGCTTGTATGGACGAAATGCAAATGACGCCAGATGGGCGTTGTCGCCTTGTATGGATGATACGCAAATGACGCCTTGTATGGGCGTTGTCGCCTTGTATGGGACGAAATGCAAATGACGCCAGATGGGCGTTGTCGCTTGTATGGACGATATGCAACGACGCCAACGCCGCGTTGTCTTGTATGGATGAAATGCAAATGACGCCAGATGGGCGTTGTCGCCTTGTATGAACGATGCAAATGACGCCTTGTATGGGCGTTGTCGCCTTGTATGGGCGAGATGCAAATGACGCCAGATGGGCGTTATCGCTTGTATGGACAAAAATGCAAATGACGCCAGATGGGCGTTGTCATCTTGTATGGGCGAGATGCAACGACGCCTTGTATGGGCGTTGCCGTCTTGTATGGGCGAAATGCAAATGACGCCAGATGAGCGTTATCGTCTTGTATGGACGAAATACAAATGACGCCAGTATGGGCGTTATCGCTGTATGGACGAAATGCAAATGACGCCTTGTATGGCGTAATCGCTTGTATGGACGAAATGCAAATGACGCCAGATGACGAGATGCAAATGTCGCCTTGTATGGCGTTGTCTTCTGTATGAACGAGATGCAATGACGCCTTGTATGGCGTTGTCGCCTTGTATGGACGAAATGCAAATGACGCCTTGTATGGCGTTTTAAATGTATGGACGAAATGCAAATGACGCCTTGTATGGGCGTTGTCGCCTTGTATGGACGAAATGCAAATGACGCCTTGTATGGCGTTATCGCTTCAATATGTACGAAATGCAAATGACACCTTGTATGGCGTTATCGCCTTGTATGGGCGAAATACAACGACGCCAGATGGACGCGTTATCGTCTTGTATGGACGAAATGCAAATGACGCCTTGTATGAGCGTTATCGTCTTGTATGGACAAAATGCAAATGACGCCTTGTATGGGCGTAATCGTCTTGTATGGACGAAATGCAAATGCTCGTCGTTGCATAGACGAAACATAGATGAAGCCGTTGCATAGGCTTGCAATGAAATGGTGTCACTTTATGGACGTACCTGCTTTGTGACTCGCCCGGGTTGAGATAACGTCATTACATAGACGTTGTGCGTTTGTAACCCGCATGGGCTTTGTTGTGCTCCTGCCTTTGATGATATGAAGATCCAAAGTCGCGAGTCGCACGATCACTGCGGACTACCGGATCGCGAACGCTTGCGATTGCAGGTGCGATTGCTTTGAATCCTTATTATGATCTCTTCATGGTGCATTTCTCAAAATTGTCCCGCCAAGTTATGCGAGTGCATAGGCAAGACTTAACTCTGGCGGAAATTGCTCATATCTCTTTTCAGAATAATCAAACGCATTCCGTCGCACACGAGGCAATGGGAAGATTTCTAATGGTGTGACCGAAGTCGACTTAGGCCGCCTACGTATCCCGCTGATGGAATCAGGTCAAGACGTAGTTCGTGATGCAAAAATAATTGTACAATTTTCAAAAAATGAGACCGAAGCCAATGTGGCCGCCTACGTATCCCGCCGAGGGAATCAGGTCAAGACGTAGTTCGTGATGCAAAGAATAAGGATTTTTATGGGTTTTTCACACAATGTGTACCGAAGCCAATGTGGCCGCCTACGTATCCCGTCGAGGGAATCAGGTCAAGACGTAGTTCATGATGCAAAAATGAGAATTTTTATATATGTTTTTTTTTGAAAAGCGGAAAGACAGCATCACGTTCTGACTTCAGTTGATACCAACAATTAGTATCAGGCTTAGAATTCGTTATTCACTTCCGCCTAACCAAGACCGACTGGGTAATTCATATAGTTTCAAATGGTACCTGACACCTAAGTATCGACACACTTGCTTGCGCCAAGGTTTCAACTACACGTAATCTCATGTTTCAAATGCCTCACCGAAAGAAAGTCCCATTTCTCACATATATTCCAAAAGATTTTGAATTTTGACGCGTTTAGGCACGCCACACTCAAAAGGATGTTCAATGCATGCAATTGTGATACCATAGGCGGGCCATGTAAGTATCCACTAATGTGAGAACCCCGTATAAGATCATGTAGGCTTGGTGGGCTCAGAATGTAGGTTTGGGGAAGCGGATGAATATCATTTGGGTAAAAAGTGACTAATCATTCCTCGAGCGTTGGACTACGCCCGTGCTTGACATTTGTGTGCTTTAACGCCGACCGCTTTTTTGTCCCGCTTTTTCTCAGACCGACTTCTTTTGAATCTTTCGTTTGGAGCCCGCTTTTCCAAAGTTATTCTTCATTTCATTCATTTTTGTTTATAATGCCGGGCTTTTGATTTCTTCTTTAAGTCGCTATTTGTGTTTTCTTTTCCTTTTGGGACTTTGACAACTTTTGTCTTTGCAAACTTCGACGCAATTCGTCACCACTTGCACATTTCCAAAGCGCCGGAGGTCGCCAAGAGAGGATAGTGCGACGCACCGTAGCGGTATATGTGTAATATGCGATTGTCAAAAGAATAGACCTTTATGCTCAAAAGGGGTGTACTACGGATAATGTTATTTGGTAGGCTGAAAAGGCTCAAACGGGTCAAAGAAAGCCTACGATCATTTCCTACACCGAGCGTTACTCAGATTTCGCCAACAAACATTCGTGCCAAGTTCTAGATCACAATGCAACGAATTGAACTTATTCTAAAACTCACCACACAATGCATATGAAACGATGGGTTGGGTTCATTCTTATCTTGAAACATGCAAGACAATGTCATTTACGGGTGAATAAGAGGTACCAAAAGAATCTATGGTTTACCACGAAGTCAACTCATACTGATTATTACTCGATCCTTCCATGCACACTCCTAACTGTGTTGGTATCAACCAAGTCAAACCATGATACTTAAAAGAGCTTTGTTTTTGTTTTTTTTTGTTTTTTTGTTTTTTTTAATAGATGGTACCAACCCCAAGAGGTCGCCACGTATCTCGCTTTTGACGAGAATCAAAGGTAGTTCGTTCAGATATGTTATAAAACATATGATTTAAAAGAATTTATTCATGAAAGAAATGCAAAAGTAAAGTTGTACAAAACAAATGACTGTTCACTATAAGACTAATGCAAAGTAAAAGAATGTAATGAAAAAAATGAATGGTTGTGATAGAATGAATGAAATGCATGAATGAATGTGATAGAATGATTGAAATGCAATAATTGAATGTTCGTGATTGGATAAATGCAATGAGTGAGTGAACCAAATATATCTTTTTTTTAATTTTTTTTTATTATTATTTTTTTTTTTTCTTTTTCCCTTTTTTTGTGTGGTGGTGTCGAACCCTAGATGGGTTGCCTACGTATCACACCGTATGGTGAGAATCAGACACGCGTAGTTCGGGATGATTATGTTGTAAAATGCATGATAGACAATTATGTAATCAATACTAGACATATCAATTGAATTTGCAAGTATGTATAAAGATACAAAATATAGGACCCAGAGTGATGCTTCGTTGAATCTGGTATAAGTTGACTTCTTTCCGTCAACATAATTCCAGCTCACTCTTGTGAAGATTTTTTTTTTGTTGTTGTTGTTGTTGTTGTCCGCCCTCGACTATTTGCGAGGACGACCTTCCTGCAAAAATATGACAAATGAGTGAGAGTAGGCAAGTCACAAAAATAGTAAAATGTAAGGGCGTGACAATATAGTCAAAGACTCCCCTGATTGGTTCGACCGGACTGGTGGTTGATGCTTCACAAAGTCCAAATCGTGTTGTTCAAGAGCGATTTACGCAGTAGAAGTCCTGATTGCAATGTGGCAACAAAAGTGCAAAAATGCAAATGCTAATGGCCGGAATTATAAGCATGATATACACAGAGGTTAAAAGAGTAATTATTGCATTAAATAATATGTACAGAATTGATAGCGACAACAATAGTAAACAAAACAAAAAAAAACGCAGATCAAGCGCGCGCCTAATATGCATGGGATCTCTCTTATGCCAGAGGTCGGCCTAAACGCCAAATATGCAAGATTATGATAAATAGGTCCAAGCCGTTAAACTGCAATGTTTTGTTGGAAATGGCGACCAAATGACGGTGCACTTTTCCCAATTTCGGTGTATCATGACCAGGCTTGGATCCGTCTATCATCATCACGCTACACATAGTATGTTAATGGGTCGTTGGGTTGTGAAACCCGTCGACAAGTTTGGTGGATTTCTAATTGTGGCGTTAATACCAAGGATTAACCAACCTAAGGTTTATGCATGCATGACTTAATATAAAAGGGTGGTATAGCTCTATCCTAAGTTTCTAAGATTTGGCTTACTAGACGCAAGGTTCCCGAGCGAACTACTCGAGTGAGAAGGCTACGCGACCACCGGTTGGACCGATTTCCGCAAGAAAACGCCAACTCTCTTAAATTTGGGTTTTGAAGAAAGAATTTTGCCGACGCACTGCCGCACCTCGCGTGTAGTGTGTGATAGTGTGAATTTTCCAGAGTGGAAGAAATATGAGCGGAATGCCAGTTTAAGGAAAACAGTAAAAACAAATAGCAATTAAAACAGTTAAACATACAAAATTAAGCAAGCAATTTTAAGGCATTTAAAACAAATAAAAGCAAATAAAGCCAAACAATAATAAACCTAGGTTTGTTATGGTCAAGAACCTGAATCCCCAGTGGAGTCGCCATCCGTAACACCCCATTTTAACCGGAGTCGAAACGGGAGTACTACGTATGGTTGATTCCTAGATTTATTTTAAGGAGTCGCCACCTAATTATTTAGTGAATTAGGACACTTATTATATAGCAGAAAAATGCTATAAATGATCTCCATTTAATGGTCTACGAAAATTAATAGATTCGGATCGTGGTTCTTTATTATCCTAAAGGAAGGGATTAGACATCCTTTAAGATCCGCTAACTCATGCTATCCGTTCAAACCTAAGTTAATTATGTATTGACTTTTATTCTACCTATTCTAAGCATTTTTACATAATTTACAATTAAAATAAAATGCAATACAGAATAATAAAAACTAAAATTAAAGGTGACATAAGATAAAACTCCGGGACATCCGTAGCCTTTATTAGGCCTTCAAAGACAAGATGATCTCCTGCACTGCATAAACACTTAGTAAAAGTATTAGTAATAAAATAAACAATTTGAAGTGATAGCAGTAATTAATAAATAAAGCCAAAAATAAATCCATCTTTTGTACAAGGGAGGCATTGGAAATCAGACGGAGATTCCTTCATCGGCCATTATTGCTAAAAATAATAAAATAAATAAAACCTTCGGATCCGCGCCAAAACAATAATAGTTTTAAACACGGAGGGCTCAGATATATGTAAAAATAAAGTAGGACAACCTAAACAAGCGCACATGTACAGAATTCGCCTTGCCAGCGCATGTTGGTTATCCGGTGCAAGTGGAAGAAATCATCATTGCCCAGAAAGCTTTATTTTATTTTATTTTCCGTCTTTGCAATTGTGGAGGCCTCAAAAATCGACGGATAATTTTTTCATTGGCCAATTAAAGTGTAGTATCATGTCCAAACCAGTAAAATGACAACAGTGTAGTATCTGTTCAAAATCAAGAACCAAAGAAAATGTCCAAAATCAAATAGCAATATGGCCCAAACCAGTCCAATAATATGGCCAAAAAACAGTAGCAAAAATGGCCGAAAATTAATCCAATAAAATGGCCAAAACAGTAGCAAAAATGATCGAAAATCAGTCCAACAAAATGCCCAAACAGTAGCAAAAAATGGCCGAAACCCAGTGACCAAATAGTAAAAACAGAACAAATGTCGACACACTTCGCCGGACTGAGATGTAACCACAAAAGAACATTTTAATCGATATAACGAGGAATCTAGTTCATTTGAAACTCACAAATAAACAGTAATACCAATACAAAATGAAACGATGAGTCAAAAACAAAAGCCTTGAATGAATAATGTTTAACGTTTGGTGGTCAAATCCACATACAACGTCAAAACATGGGGTGGGAAGACGACGGCGTTCGACGGTTTTCACCGAGCAACGCTAAAATACAAGTCTGCTTTAGATGTTGTTTCCGACCGGATTTTGAGATCCACCATATCCGTCATTCAAAGTGGTAATCGTATTTTCACAAAAATAACGACGCAATGCGGAGGGAAAGAGCTGGTTTCACCGAGCTCTGCCCGCAATGGTGCGCAGAGAGAGAGAGGGTAAGTATAGAGAGGAGAGAGACGATCGGGGTGATGGTAGGTTGGCGCGCGAGCGAGAGACGGCGGAGGCACCGGCGTTGACGGAATGACGCGTTAGTAGCGACAGTGTCAGTTCACGGACTGGCGTTGGCGGCGCATGACGGAAATGACGAGTGAGAGAGAGGTGCCGAGGTGAGAGGGCTGCTTAAGCGGTGCGCCAGGGTTCCGTGAGAGCGAGGGACTACTGGGTAGATAATAGGTTCCTTTTAAACGTGGTAAGGTTTTATTTATAGTGGTATTTAGGTTTAGGGTTTTGTATTGGGCTCGTATTGGGTATCGTATTGAGTATTGGAGGAGAAGATGAAAGCGTGTATTGGGTCTCGCTTGGACTTGACTTTGGCGGATCGATCGTTCAGATTGTGGTTCGATCGACTGGTTTGGCAAAAATGCAAAATGAATTAATTATTTAAAAGAAAATTATTTAAAGATACAAAATTATTAAAATGCAAATTGCGATGCAATAATAATAAAATACAATATTAGCAAGTATTTAATGCCTGATTAAAAGTAAAGACGGGATGTCAGTTAATTATTTAAAGAGATGCGAAATTAGTAAAACAAAATGATCGCGCAACAATAATAACATAATATTTAAAAATGTTTAATACCTAGTTAAAGTAAAAACATGATGTCAATTTACGAAAATAAAACAACATAGAATGTTAGGTAAAAAATATATAAAAAAGTCAAAAATGGTGATAAAATGCGGTGTCCTAAAATGCTTAAAATTGCAAGAAATGACTAAAAGATGGGTCAAAATTGGGTGTCAACAATGTTAAGGGCACACTTGATTATGGATTGCACCTATACCCCTCAGCCCGTGTACTACCTAGACTAGGTTACATATTTACCATATTTTGTATTGTATAATTATGGTAGGATTGTGATCCTTATTATAAAAGGATTGAACATTGTACACCTATATATATTTGTATTAATGAGAAAGACTTCAAAAAGAAGATTAATACAATCTTACAAATTTAATATTAAGAATCTTAAAAGGGTTGAATTCAAATCAGTTTAAATTTTGAATTCGCTAGAGGATTTCAAGAATTTATTGAAAAGGACATTCTAAACATAATGTTTTTCCTTGTTCTGCAGCACTAAACTTAAATGATTGGCATCATCGATCGTCTTCTCCACTAATTATAAAGTGATGAAAGTTAATTACCCATTATTATTATTATTATTATTATTATTATTATTATTATTATTATTATGTTTATTATTATGTATTTTAGAGTTTCTTGATTCTTCCCTCATCATGGTCAATTTTATCAATTTTTGGCTCTAACAGAACTAATTAAGCCATATAATATAAGGAAGAAAACAACCATCAAACAGTAATGACCTTTCAATCTAGCTTTTTTTGTTTTAATTATCAAATGTGCAACAATTATGATTTTCTTTTAAGATGGATAACTACTAGCATCAACAACTTTTAAGATGGATATATTGGCATTGTGGCAAGGAAAAGGGATGTGGTATGAAAACAATTTATCCCTATTTATTAAGTTCACGGGGTGAATTTGGGACACAATTATTTGTTAAACTGTCTTATATCGGTTGAGGTTTGAGTTGTTGTTTTCTTATATGATTTTGGATAAATCTCAAACTTCATGAATTGGTATTTTATGATTAAGTTAGACCCTTGATTGTTTTCTTATCACTGCATTTGCGTGAAACATTGTCAAATCAAATTGCTCTACGAAGCTGTGCGTTCATGTTTTGATGAAGGAAACATGAGTGGACCAGGTGTGAACATCAATCAAAGGTCTCTTGGAGTTTAGCAAGAGCTAAACATTATGTCACAATTCAAACTATGTATGGTTGGCGTACAACGTAAGATTTTTTAGCCCCAAACAAAGATGTTTGCTTTTGATACCTTTTTCTATGCGAATTTGACAAACGATATAGAAGTCTCATTTATCATATAGAAAATCACATTCATATCTATTCTATGAAATTTGAACCTACACTTTATTTCCTGTTTCTAATAAGGATCTCTCTGGTATGTATAAGATGTTGATCAACGCTATTATGTGAAAAATATTATTTATATAACTGATATTTATGGGAACAAAGTGTAAAAATAAGGAAATGAGAATGTAACAACAACAATAAGTATGTAAGAAATCTGGAAATAAACAAATAAGAGAGTTTGCTGAGTCTACTGAATTCTCAATCTATCCTTAAGATAATATTGCCTCGTATATCCTTTCAACGGTGTAATGACAACTTATCTCTCAAGATAAAAATACAATCAAATAAATAAGCAAAGGGAACTCAAGTGTTCGCTTAGGAAGAAAGATCTTTGAGTGTTTTGTGATTGCAAGAGAGGAAGACAATTTCAGATAATTGTTAAGTGTCAATGTGTCTTTTAACATTGTGCCAAAGGCATCAATTTATAGGTAGATGATTATGTCTTCTCAATTAACCAAATGAATGACTATCAATGTCAAGTAATGACCATTGATATTGAGGTTAATTCAGCCTAGTAATGGCTGAAATCAATAGCCAAGTAATGGATAATAAATGCTCCAAAGTCAGCCCAAAAATCAGTATTAATTCGACTCCAACGGATTGAAAATAAATGGTTACCGCGTTCTTCGAGGGCAATCGCTGTCGTAGTTCCAGAACCCACCGAATCGAACGCTAATTAGAGCCGCGACCCTTCGGGAAGGCACCACAGCTCTTCAATACCAGTGAGCTACTGGAATTGAAACGACATTTGTGAGTCGGGTTTCAGGAGAGCATCACGCGCCCAAGCATCATACTGATCGTCTCCGCGACGATTTTTGATTCGTTTCATCTTTTTCACATTTCTTCCTTTCATTTACCAACGTGAAACCATTTGTCATTTGGCCAATAACCGTCTATTCTCTTATGTCTCAAACAATTCGTATATGTGCCAATATCTCCATTTAAGGAAATTACGATTTTTGGCACTTTATGTGCACGTATGTGGAAACCATGTTTCCGACGTGCAGGGCCCCAATTGTTCGAGTCATAATTAATAGGATTATTTTTATTTCACGTTTAGTAAATTTCCAACAATCCCCTCTTGGAAGAGATTTTGGCGCACACACATGGTGTCTTTCGAGCAATCACTCGGCGGATCGATGTTGCATCTGGAGAGGTAGCCGTAGCTTTGAACCTTCCATAGTAGAATACCATCGGACATATTTACTGCGCGATGAATGTGATGTCTTGAACTGTCAGTGTTTAGTATAAGATATGTCAAGGCAATGGTATCAACACAACACCTTTCCTACTCAATCCTTCTTATGATTTTGTCCATCGTGGGTCGTGGACACACTTGGATTCTTAAGTGCGTTCATTTGAGACGGCCTGTTCTCGCACTTAAATAGGTGGTCTCCTATAAGGTATCATGCAATACCCCGCTACACAAGCGTTAGAAACCATTAAAAATTTCCCCAACCTTACCTCAAGTATTGAGGATCATTAAAGGTTTGAAAACTTATCATTTACCCCTCTTACAGGTAGCACTTTATGTCTATCACGGGAACGACCTTGGATTATGTTTCTTAAGAAGAAAACATTATCCGAAGTGCTCTTGCTTCCACCAAAGCGTTCACGGAACCTTTACAATTTAGTTTTTCCATTGAACCTTATTCCCGGATCTCCAAACAGTAAGGTCAAAGGCCCACTATATTTGTTATTATTGTTTGGGTTTTAAGCCCATTCCCCTAGACAGGTAGAACAACTGATATTTTGGTATTCCCTTCGTCAAGGGATCATCGGTATTTTCCTTAGATTTTATGTAATCAATGGAAATAATACCCGAGGTGATCACCGCTTCAGACCGTGTCTCCGTCGAATATGACGACTTGCCATCAGATATAGAATTCGTGCCTTCCTGTGAGCCGACCATCGCGATGGATAATTATAGAAGACACGAGTTTATCTCAACATGAGACATCCTCTAGAAAACCATGAAACCACTCAGCTTCCTCTCCTGCTTTATCTAAAGCGATAAATTCCGACTCCATCGTGGATTGGACAATAAGAGTTTTCCTAGAGGATTTTCAAGACACAGCTTCACCACCGATTGTAAAAATATATCCGCTGGTGGACTTGATGTCGTCTCTATCAGATATCCAGTTTGCATCACTGTACCTCTCTAGTACAGCTGGATATCTCGAATAGTGTAACCCGAAATTTAGCGTGAACTTCAGGAACCGTAGTACCCTATTCAACATTTTTCAGTGATCCTCACTTGGATTACAGGTGAACCTAGCCAATTTATTGACTGCATGAGTGATATCAGGTCGAGTGCAGTTTGTGATATACATCAGACTACCAATCACCTGCGCATATCGCTTCTGGCGTACGAGCTCACCAAGATTTTTGTCAATCTTTTAACTTATATCCAATGGTGTCGATACCGGTGAACTGTCGAACATCCCAAATTTCTTCAGTACATCCTCGATGTGTCCATTAGATGTCTTAGAGATCTTGATCCCTAAGATGACATCTGCAATGCCCATATCTTTGATGTCAAAACATTGTTTTAACATGTTCTTAGTCTCTAGGATTATTCCAGGACTGCTTCCAGTGATCAACAAGTCATCTGCATAAAGGCATATCATGATGAAAGATTCGACATTTTCTTTCATATAGATACATTTGTCACCTCCACTAATGGCGAACCCTTTTGATAGTAGAGTACTATCAAATTTCTCGTGCAATTGTTTAGGGGCCTGTTTCAACCCTACAACTATTTAACAAGCCGACACACTTTTGTCTCTTGTCCTGGAACCACATACCCCTCGGGTTGGTCCATATATATTTCTTCTTCTAAATCACCATTTAGGAAGGCTGTCTTAACGTCCATTTGATGTATTTCAAGATCCCGCAAGGCAGCAATAGCTATGAACATACGTATGAATGTCATTCTAGACACCGAAGCGTAGGTGTCGAAATAATTAAGGCCCTCTTTTTGGCGATAGCCCTTGACTACCAACCTAGCTATGTACTTGTCAAAAGATCCATCTGCCTTTAACTTCCGTTTAAGGATCCACTTACAACCCAAAGGTTTGTGTCCCGGGAGAGGTCAACCAACTCCCAGGTGTGGTTATACATGATTGATTCTATCTCACTTTCTAAAGCTTCCTTCCAGAGCGGTACTTCTGGAGTTATAATATTTTGGCGATTCTCTGTGGTTCATCTTGAACCAAATAAGCTTCAAAGTCTGGACCAAAGGACTTGTCCTTCCGGTCCCTTTTGCTTCTCTTTGGTTCCATCTCTGAATCTTCCAAGTCCTGAGAACTGAATATCGATCCGGATAATCACCACTGTAATTTACTAGATTTGAACGGTTTGATCTGTAGTCATCGACTTCGATCCTCGAAGATTTGATCATAACTTCGCCATGAGGTTATGTTATTTTCCTTCTCTGGAAACGTGTCTTTAAAGAAACTTGTGTTCCTTGATTCCATGATCGTACCTACATGAATGTCCGGTACATCCGACTTATGCACTAGGAAGCGATAAGCACTACTGTTATTGGCATATCCGATGAATATGTAATCCATAGTCTTAGGTCCAATCTTGACCTGCTTTGGCATAGGTACTTTTACCTTGGCCAGACAATCCATACCTTCAAATACTTGTAGGTAGGTTTCTTTCCTTTCTATAATTCGTATGGAGTCTTGTCCTTACCTTTATGTGGGATTCTATTAAGAATCTTATTTGCGGTAAGGACAACTTCTCCCCACATGTGTTGTGGAAGGCCTGAATTGATGAGTAAGACATTCATCATTTCCTTTAGTGTTCGGTTCTTGCTTTCAGCAACACCGTTTGATTGAAGTGAGTAAGGAGCCGTCGTTTGATGAACTATACCTGACTGGGTACAAAATTCTTCAAAAGGCGCTACATATTCTCCCCCTCTATCGCTACGGATTGTTTTAATCCGTCTGCTTAGTTGATTCTCAACTTCTGCTTTGTAGCGTTTGAATGCTTCAAAGGCTTCATCTTTACTTTTTAGTAAATAAAGCTAACAAAACCTTGTGCTCTCATCTATGAAAGTCACAAAGTACTTGTTCCCTTCTCTAGTTTGAGCGAACTTTAAATCACATATATCAGTGTATATAAGTTCTAGATGAGCGATTTTCCTTTCGACAGATCTAAATGGACTATTGGAAAGTTTTGCCTCTACGCACACCTCACACTTACGTTGAGGGTTTATGTCGATAGACGACAATAATATCAGCTTTACCAATCTTTGGATAGATTGATAGTTAACATGTCCTAATATATGATGCCATAAATTAGATGACTCAATCAAGTAAGTAGAAGGCACAATTTTATTGATAGTTGAAACAGAAGGTATTACAGGTGCAATATTAAACTTAAAGAGGCATTCACAGATGAAGCCCCTTCCTACAAAAATTCCATTTTTAGTTATTACAAACTTGTTAGCTTCTAACACTAGCCTAAAACCAGTATTTACTAGGGGTGAGCGGGTCCGGGTACCCTACCATTTTTGAACTACCCGGACCCTACCCTATAAAAGACCGGTTCCTAAATTTACTACCCGAAACCTACCAGTAGCAATCATTACCCGGAACCTACCCGGACCCTGCGGTTCCGGGTAGGTTCCCAGGTACCCGTGCTCACATGATCAAAGTAATAAATAAATTGTGGAGTGCAGAATACCAAATTATTGATAAACTGTCCAGATTATAGAATCTTACATGGGGTGAAAGGGTAATTTATCAAAAAGGAGAGAGGGTGATAACCTTTCTCGTTCTCTCACGAAGAATAGGTATTCTCATGCAACAAATAGTAAATAGTCAACACAGAGAGAACATTGAGAATATTTCCCACTAATTGTTTTTAGAAATACTGATAATGAAGTGAAAGGAGGAACAATCATAAACAGGTGCCAGGTTAAATTCACATGGAAAAGCAACTCATAAAGTTATAAAATAGTGTCACGATGAACAGTAATGGTTAAATCAAGTGACGAGCACCCACGTGCTCCACTTTCCCAGTGGATAGTTGGTTAAATGCCCCAAAGATAAAAAATAAATAAGTTAAATGGGGTGGGTTCATAGGTCCGGTATCGGTCGTCCGCACTTGCCTCTACATTTTGGAACCTAATCGACCTATTTTATCTGGCTCCTAATTTTACTACCGGAACTCACTGTTATTCTAATATATCTACCTAACCTACCCGCAGCGGTTGCCCGGTCGGATATCCGGTACCTGCACTGCTCACCCCTAGTATTTACTTAACAAAGGTCCGTAAATTAAATTTCTTGAATTTCTGGGATACGCATTACCTTCGTAATCACCATTTTCTGGACGTCATCTTTAGTGGTCACCTTTCCTACCCTCAAAGACTCAAGAAGAATTGTTGCCCATGAACAATTTCTTATCTGTGACTGGTGTATATGTGGAGAAGACATCTTTATTGGAACAAATGTGACGAGTAGCACCCGTGTCTAGCCACCATTGCGCCGGATTATCAACGAGGTTAGCTTCAAGAACCATCACTAAGAACTCCTGAATCATATCGTCTACGAGCGTGTCTCCGACGATGTTAGCCTTGGCCTTGCCTTTGGCCTTATTCTCACATTTGAGCTTGCGGCAATCTTTGGCCATGTGACCAACTATACCACAGTGGTTGCAACTTCCCTTGAACTTCTCAGTTATTTGGGTCTTGCCTACCTTCTGGAACTTTCGCTTCTTGCTTGAGTTCCCTTTGACTTCCGTCAGGTTTGCCTTAGCCTTAGCGGGTTGTTTCCACGCTGGCATGACCTTCTTATTATCTTCCTGAATCTGGAGTTTGACAATAAGTTCGTCTAAGGCCATCTCCTTCGTTTTGAGTTTTAAATAGTTCATAAACTCAGTCCACGAGGGAGGCAACTTCTTGATTAATGACTCAACCAAGAATTGCTCGTTGGACTTCAATACTTCCAAGTCTAGGTGGTGGAGAATCATCTGAAATTCCTGGACTTGGGATGACACACTTTTGTTGTCCATCATTTGAAATTTTAGGAATTTCCCAATGATGAACTTCTTGCTACCCGCATCTTGGTGTTATACCCCGTAGTTCTGACCCTACGTATGAGAGCGTACGAAAGCATGTAAGACTTAAAATTTTCTAAGGATAGGTTGACGGATTATTCCGGACGGGTTTTAGTCAACTTTGAGGCGGGTTATGACCCGGTACATTGAGAGTTCCTAAGTGTTTCAAAGGCCTGGGGCGTAGTTCGTTGAGTCTAGATTCCAACGCAACCAACCATTCGTCGATAGGACGTCAGAGTAGAAAGTTATGAGTTACAAGTTCGGCGCAATCGGACATAAATGTGTTTCGGACAAGCGGCGGCCGGATGATGGGCGGCCGGATGAAGGTCGCGCGCGCCGGGCGGTCCGCGCGCCAAAGTTCAAGGCCAGCGCGCCAGATACATTGCGCGCGGCCTGGAAGTTCCGGAGTCCGCAGAGGTTTCAGGCCGCGCGCTGGCGCGGCGCGCAAGGCGCATGGATTCTGGCGGAAAACTTAGAAATCTGATTTTTCTTTTAAAAGACTACGGAGGGTGACAAGTGTCCCCCCATCTGATTTTTCAGATGTTTATATTGACCAAGTCCGGAAGACTTGGTCATCTTTCAAACCTCTCTCTCTCTCTCTAATTTAGCTCCTCCTTCTCTCTATAATCCCAAGAGAAATTCTAGCCTTAGTAAAAATCTGAAAAGTTAAGAACAAGAAGGAAGCTTGTGGCTAGCTTGTTGGTGTTGTTGTGGTGGTGTTCTTGGCAAGGAAGCTAGCAAAAATATTTGGAATAAGTTTGGCTAAAACTTTAAGGTAACATTTCTTCCTTTAGAATTAGTTTCTAGTGTTGCATGTTAAGAAGAAAGAACTTGTGGTAGTGAATAATGCTCTTTGAGTCATTGCATGTAAGAAATATGGTTTGGATGTGAAAGAATTGGTTAAGAAGATATTATGAGCATGTTGTAGCCTAAAAACTACCTTAGAATTATTTAGTGAATTGTTGTACCTAATGGGGCAGAATTTTACACACCCAAGTTCGAGGTGTAATCCCCTTTAAAATGTTGGATTGTTGAGCCTTAAATGTGGTGTTTGGATGATAAATTCGGCCTTGAGAAAGGTGGCAAAGTGAGTAGAAACAAAGGAAATGCTGCCCAATTTTCCATGTAATTTAGTGACTTTGAACTCGGGTTGTTCTATTTTGAGATTAGAGGTTAACAAATGTATCATGATTATTATAGGTTGAAATATTACTCATGTAGTTGAGCTTAGCAAGTGGATTGACCAAAGAGGTATGTGAAGCTTTCCTATCTCTCGAGCATGAATAGATGAAACTATGTAGTACTGCAGACGACAAGATTTGGTATTCTTACTTGTTTTAAGTATATAATGACTTGTTTGCTTTTAAGAATGTATAAGTCCTCGTTGTGGAAACATATGATTTTACTAAAGTATAGAGTTAATATAACAACTTTATGGGAAGTTGGTTTATTAGCTTCATAAAAGATTAATGAGAAGAGATTTACTCTAAGTAAGATAAGTATATGAAGAGACAAATTGGTTTTAAGGCATCAATTGCCCAAGGGTTTTTATGTATAAAGAAGAGTCATTTTTTAAAAGAGTTGAAGCATGTAGTACTTGAGTTAAATTCCCGGTGTTCTTTCTTAAAGATATGATTAAGTGCCTTAAGTAAACTAAAATGAGAGGGTATATGAACAAGACTAATAAGAAGTTATAAGTTTTCTTAACTTATTTATGATTATGATATGATGACAGTTTGAGCTAGGGTAAGAGTATATGTGAGGGGCAAGCCCCAAGATCGTTATACCACCTTCTCCAGGGTAAGAGTATGTCTGAGGGGCAAGCCCCAAGATCGTCATACCACCTTCTTTAGTGTAAGAGTATATCTGAGGGGCAAGCCCCAAGATCGTTATACCATCCGCTTCAGCAAGAGTATATCCGGCGGTAAGTCCCCAAGATCGTTATACCATCCGCTCGTGGTAAGAGTATATTCGGCGGGTAAGTCTCCAAGATCGTTATACCAATTGCCCGTGGATTTGCTACCCATGACGCGGCGAATACCTCACGCGAGTCCCATGGGCTTACGCGGGTGAAATAGTCCCACGCGACGGCACAATGCTATGCGAGGAATACCTCACGCGGTCCACAAGACCTACGCGGTGAAATAGTCCCGCGAGTAGGGGTGCTTATCGATACTACGCGAGGCACCTGCTTTGATCCTAAGGCCCCTATTTTACGCAGATTATATATATATACTTGTCACTCTCATTGTTAGTAAGGCACAATAAAAGGTATTTTGATTGTCTTCCATGACTCAAATTACTCTTAGACTTATGATATCATTATTACAAGATTTTCCGCTTTACATACTTGGTACATATCAGGTAACGAATTCTTCCTGGCCGCTCACGCCGCAGGTGGTAAGCGCATTGAGGATCCTCGCTCTAGGATCACTATTCCTGTCGAAGTTCCATTCCTCCTAAGCTTGTTCATCGGTACGATATTCCCGACGCCATAGGTATTTTGTACATTCAGTGGTATGGCGGCCCCGTCCCGCCACGCTTGTTATCTTTAGAGGTCCGTGGTCACATGTGTTTTGGGCTATAAGAACCCGCAGTACTACTATACTTTTGTTTAAGAATGTTTTATGGCAGCTTTATCTACCGCCCGTGATGTTTACCTTTTATAAGTTATGGGTTATGTATGTTCCACGCTATTCTCTCGACATATACTGATGGTACCCTGGCAGGTACCGCGCCCCGGCCTGGGTCGTGACAAAAGTGGTATCGTGAGCGTTAGTCTCTGAAAGTGTCCACGCATCGTGTTCAGTAGAGTCTTGATTATCGTGTGTCGCGCACCACATCTATAATCGTGAGGCCGCAGGATATTTAGGATCGGTTTCATTCTTTCACTCGAGATCGTGCACAGAGCTAAGTTATAGGTTGAATCTCCCGATGTTTTCCTTTATGTATCGCTTATGCCTCCACGCAAGACAACCGCGCCTGGCGGCAAGGCAACGAGGAGTCGCCAGTGGACGCGAGAGTCACGAGGGCACGTGCCCGCCGCCGTAGATGATGTTTAGAGCGGCGAAGTTCCACGCCGCCGCCACCAAGAGTTCGGCGCCGGACGCGGCCATCGAGACCGCGCAGACGAGCCTCCATCCCATCGTGGTCCGAGTATAGAGATTACGGGAATGATTCGGCATCGACCAAAGATAGCAGTGGCAAATACGACAGAGCAGCGCGCCAATCCTAGAGCCGACAATTTACTGATTCGATTTCGGGTTGTCACCCACCCGAAGTTCTATGGTTCGAGATTCGGCGAGGATCCGCAGGAGTTTGTCCGGCAGCTATACGACCACGCAGTCCTTAGGGCATCGGAGACCGAGTCCGTTATACTAGCTTTTACCGTTACGCGATATTGCGTTGAACTGGTTTGAGTCATGGGTATTGTCGAGGATGAGGATGCTCTTCCAATGATCGGGAGGAGTTCACAGAGGCGCCTAGACCACTTCTGCCTCCCGAGGTGAGGAGAGCCCGCAGAGATAGGTTCTTGACCTTGAGACAGACGGAGTACTATCGTGAGTACACCGAGTTCGACTCGGCCGAATACGCGCACACCATAGTAAGCGATACGGCGCATGTGGTCCATCGATATGTGATGTTAGACCGTCATATGACATCGACGCTTGGGGTGGCTCTTCGGTGGATGGATATTGCCAGACGCAGCGCATTTATTGTGGATCAAGACAGAGAGGCGCAGATCGCCTAGATTTGGGCCAGCCCAAGAGGCCGTGACAGCAGTTCGTGGCGCTGAGGCGGGCAAATTTCGCAGCAGACCAGTCCACATTCCACCAAAGACAGCAGTGCTCCTTCTCGCTTTCCGGCAGGAGGTCCGATCGCAGGTTATTCGTGAGCGTGTCGTGGCTCCGTGACTTCATGTTTTCGCGAGGTAGAGACCAAAGACTAATCGAGACCACCTACCTCCTGCTGCTCGATGCAGGTCTCACCCGGCGAGTGTCGTATGGGTTCGAGCGTGTTACTTTGTGGCGGGCCATCCAAGAAGGATTGTCCGCCCCAGCGGCGCGAGCGTTACGGTTCACCGACGGTCCGTTGTCGGATCTTCATCTTCGATGGTCGACGCCCGCAGGCGTGGTACTTATGGCCAAAGAGCCGCGGCAGAGCAGGTCGTGGTAGGGTTCCAGCCTAGCGGTCCTCGAACCGCATATATGTTATGTCCAATGACAGACCGTGAGGCGCACGGATGTCGCCATGTACCTTATTGGTTTCTTCTGTGATGATATGCTTTGATAGATCTGTGTTCTACCTTGTCCTACATATCTCCTCATATCGCCGAGAGTAGGGATAGAGCCCGAGTCCATAAGACCTTTTGAGGTGGCTACGCCAGAGTGATTCGGTGGTAGCCGAGCGTGTATAAGGCTTGCCCGTGACTATAGATAGTCGCCGACTCAGCCGACTTGATAGAGTTGGATATGACAGACTTTGATGTGATTATGGGTATGGATCGCTGGGTCTTGCTATGCCCACGTGGACTGTAGAGAGATTAGTTCGGTTCCAGCTCGCGAGCCTGCTATCGAGTGGAAGGAATATCGACGCCGGCGGTAAGTTTATTTCTTACCTCAAGGCTAGGAAGATGGTGCGAAAGGGTACATCTATCATATGGTTCGAGTATTCGACATCGAGGTCGAGGTACCGACCTTGATCGCCCCGGCCGTTAGAGAGTTTCACGTATTCCCACGAAGCTTCCGCATCCTCCCGAGAGGAGATTGAGTTTTCCATTGATTTGGCGCCAGATACTCGACCGATATCTATTCCGCCATACAGGATGGCACCTGTTGAAGGAATTGAAGGACCAGCTGAAAGATTTGCTGGAGAAAGACTTTATTAGGCCAAGTGTTTCTCCTCGGGAGCGCCGTTGTTATTTGTAAAGAAAGGATGGGACGTCACATGTGTATTGATTACGTGCAATAACAAGGTAACTATCAAGAAATGATATCCTCCCGTGATTGACGATTTGTTTGACCATTGCGCGGTGCAAGGTGTTTTTTCCAAAATAGACCGCGCGGTCCAGTTATCATCAGTGCGAGTTAGAGAAGCTGATATCCCAAAGATCGCATTCAGACCCAGATGGGCACTATGAGTTCAGTGGTAATGTCTTTCGTTGACCAACGCCCAGCAGATTCATGGATTTGATGAATAAGGTGTTCAGCCATTCTCGGATATGTTTGTTATAGTGTTTATTGATGATATCTTGGTGTATTCGCGCACGCAGCATGAGCATACGATCATTCGGCGACGCAGATTGAGTCCTCCGAGACCGGCAATTGTATGCCAAGTTCTCGGCGAAGTTCGTTAGCTTCAATGGCTTTCTTAGGGCATGTTATCGGGCCGACGGTATTCGGGTTGATACAAACTAAGATTGAGCCAAGACTTGGCCTGCACTCCACCACACCGACGGAGGCGCAGCTTTGGGCCTCAGGTTATTATCTGAGGTTTGTAGAGAAGTTTGCTTCTATTTCACCCTTTGACTGTCGACTCGAGCGGCTATGTTCGTGGACGGATACTTGTGAGGAAAGTTTCCTTGCTAAAGGAGAAGTTGACGACCGCCAGCTTCTTACTCTTCCGAGGGTTTAGATGGATACGTGGTTTATCGTGACGCCACAGTGTCGGGTTGGAGTGCGTCGATGCAAAGACGACAAGCGTTATAGCTTATGCATCTCGACAGGGAAGCACGAGAAGAACTATCCCACACATGACTTGGAGTCGCGCGGTGATTCATGCCTCAAGATCCGGAGACATTATTTATACGGAGTTCATGTGGATATTTACACGCACCACAAGAGTCTCCAGATATCTTCACCAGAGGAGTCGAACTCATGGCGTAAACGGTGGTTGGAGCTACTTAAGGATTACGATGTTGATATTCTATACCACCTGGGAAGGCCAATGTAGTTGCAGATGCCTTAGTCGCAGATCGATGGGTAGTCCGTCCGATGTACCTGGAAGAAGGATATGGTCCGAGAGTTACATCAGCTAGCTAGCCTTGGGGTTCGTTTGGTTGATTCTGATAGTGATGGAATTCGGGTTCGAGAGGTTGCCGAGTCTTCCATCTTCGAGGAGGTGAAGAGGCGATGCGATGAGGATCCGATTTTGGTACCAGATCGAGACGCCGCTCGTAAAGAGAGTGAGTCTGTTGAGGTAGCACCTGATGGGGTGCTAAGATTTGAGGGCCGGTTGTGTGTTCCCGATGTGACAGAACTTCATCAGCAGATTCTGGGGGAGGCACACAGTGCTCATTATTCTATTCATCCGGGGTCGACTAAGATGTATCCTAACCTCAGATGCGTGTATTGGTGGGATGGCCTAAAGAGGACGCTGCGAGTTCGGCGCAGCGACCAATTGTCGCCAGTTAAGGTTGAACACCGTAAGCGGTGGTCGCAGCTATTGATATTCCGACTGGAAGTGGAGGTGATAAATATGGATTTTATTACAGGCTACCTACCACCGTAGGAAGCATGATTCCATTTGGGTAATTGTCGACAGTCGATTTAAATCACCCATTTTCTTCCGCCGTAACGACGTTCACCGAGGACTATGCCGATTATATATTAGAGAGATTGTGAGACCGCACGGAGTCCCTGTCGATTATATCGATAGAGGAGCCCGCTTCTCGGCTAACTCGGAGGTCTTTTCGAAGGGATTAGGGACACAGCGTGAGTCTCAAGACGACGCTTCATCCTCGCATCGACGGACAGCCGAACGCACTATCCGCATACACGAGGATATGCCGGGCTTGTGTTATTGATTTCGTGGGTAGCTGGAGGATCATTTTCCTCTTGTGGAGTTTGCTTACAACAACAACTACCATTCCAAAGATTCATACGACGCGCATGAGGCCTTATACGAGGAAGTGCAGTCACCGATAGGCTGGTTCGAGGTGGGAGAAGTTCGGTTAGTCGGGCCGACTTAGTTCAACAGAAAGTGGATAAGCGCTTATCCAGAGCGGTTGTTGGCGCAGAGTCGCAGAAGTCGATGCAGATCATCGGCCGACACTTGGAATTTGAGATAGATGATTGGGTTTTTCTAAAGGTATCGCCACGGCGGAGTGATGAGATTTGGAAAGAAGGGAAGCTTAGCCCAAGGTACATCGGGTCGTATTGTCCGTAGGGTAGGCGGGGTTGCATGAGTTAGATCCGCCGTCCGATTTGGAGGCAGACATCCAGCTTTCCATGTGTCCATGTTGCGGAAATGTATTGGAGATCCATCTAGAGTGCACCCGGTTCATGATGTCCAAGTGACAGAGGAGTTATCGTATGAGGAGAGTCCCATAGCGATACTCGATCGTCAGGTTAGGCGACTTCAGACGAAAGACGTGGCTTCCGTCAAGGTCCTATGGCAGAACGAGAACAGGGAGGAGATGACGTGGGAAGCAGAGGATGACATGATGAAGAAGTACCCTCACCTATTTCCTATACCTCCAGGTAACCCACTTTCCTGCTTGTTAGTTTTGATTTAGCATTTACGCTTCAAGATGTCAGGGCTCGCGAGCTTCCTTATTTGCAAAAGAATAGTTAAGAGGGTCTATGTCGATGTTATGATTTGAGTAAGCCTAGAAGGAACATTCGGGACGAATGTTTCTAAGGGGGGGGGGGAGAATGTTATACCCCGTAGTTATGACCCTACGTATGAGAGCGTACGAAAGCATGTAAGACTTAAAATTTTCTAATGATATGTTGACGGATTGTTCCGGACGGGTTTTAGTCAACTTTGAGGCGGGTTATGACCCAGTACATTGAGAGTTCCGAAGTGTTTCAAAGGCCTGGGGCGTAGTTCGTTGATTTTAGATTCCAACGCAACCAACCATTCGTCGATAGGACGTCGGAGTAGAAAGTTATGAGAGTTACAAGTTCAGTGCGCAGTCGGACAGAAATGTGTTTCGGACAAAAGCGACAGGGCCGCGGCGCCGGATGAAGGGCCGCGGCGCCGAAAGTACTGAAGGGTCGCTGAAGTTGCAGCGCCGCGACGCCAGGACAGCAGGGACGCGGCGTCGGAAGTTCCGAGAGTCCGCAGAGGTTTCACGCGCGCTGGCTGGCCGCGCAAGGCGGATTCCCGCGAAAACTTAGGAAATCTGATTTTTCTCTTTTAAAAAGGTCATGGGAGGGTGACAAGTGTCCCCCCCCATCTGATTTTTCTTGCATGCCTTATATTGACCAAGTCTCTAATTTAGCTCATCCTTCTCTCTAAAATCCCAAGAGAAATTCTAGCCTTAGGAAAAATCTGAAAAGTTAAGAACAAGAAGGAAGCTTGTGGCTAGCTTGTTGGTGTTGTTGTGGTGGTGTTCTTGGCAATGAAGCTAGCAAAAATATTTGGAATAAGTTTGGCTAAAACTTTAAGGTAACATTTCTTCCTTTAGAATTAGTTTCTAGTGTTGCATGTTAAGAAGAAAGAACTTGTGGTAGTGAATAATGCTCTTAGAGTCATTGCATGTAAGAAATATGGTTTGGATGTGAAAGAATTGGTTAAGAAGATATTATGAGCATGTTGTAGCCTAAAAACTACCTTAGAATTATTTAGTGAATTGTTGTACCTAATGGGGCAGAATTTTACACACCCAAGTTTGGAGGTGTAATCCCCTTTAAAATGTTGGATTGTTGAGCCTTAAATGTGGTGTTTGGATGATAAATTGCCCTGAGAAAGGTGGCAAAGTGATTAGAAACAAAGGAAATGCTGCCCAATTTTCCATAGAATTTAGTGACTTTGAACTTGGGTTGTTCTATTTTGAGATTAGAGGTTAACAAACGTATCATGATTATTATAGGTTGAAATATTACTTGTGGTAGTTGAGCTTAGCAAGTGGATTGACCAAAGAGGTATGTGAAGCTTTCCTATCTCTTGAGCATGAATAGATGAAACTATGTAGTACTGCAGAGACGCAAGATTTGGTATTCTTACTTGTCTTAAGTATATAATGACTTGTTTCGTTTTAAGAATGTATAAGTCTCTTGGTTAGGGGAAAAGTATGATTTTACTAAAGTATAGAGTTAATATAACAACTTTATGGGAAGTTGGTTTATTAGCTTCATAAAAGGTTAATGAGAAGAGATTTACTCTAAGTAAGATAAGCATATGAAGAGGCAAATTGGTTTTAAGGCATCAATTGCCCAAGGGTTTTTATGTATAAAGAAGAGTCATTTTTTAAAAGAGTTGAAGCATGTAGTACTTGGGTTAAATTTCCGGTGTTCTTTCTTAAAGATATGATTAAGTGCCTTAAGTAAACTAAAATGAGAGGGTATATGAACAAGACTAATAAGAAGTTATAAGTTTTCTTAACTTATTTATGATTATGATATGATGACAGTTTGAGCTGTGGTAAGAGTATATCCGGCGGCAAGCCCCAAGATCGCTATACCACCTTCTCCGTAAGAGTATGTCTGAGGGGCAAGCCCCAAGATCGTCATACCACCTTCTTCAGTGTAAGAGTATATCTGAGGGGCAAGCCCCAAGATCGTTATACCATCTGCTTCAGCAAAGAGTATATCCGGCGGTAAGTCCCCAAGATCGTTATACCATCCGCCTGTGGTAAGAGTATATCCGGCGGGTAAGTCCTCAAGATCGTTATACCACCTGCTCCGTGGATTTACTACCCATGATGCAAGGAATACCTCACGCGAGTCCCATGGGCTTACGCGGTGAAATAGTCCCACGCGCGGTACACCTATGCGAGGAATACCTCACGCGGTCCACATGACCTATGCGGGTGAAATAGTCCCGGAGTAGGGTGCTTATTGATACTACTGCGAGGTACCACTGCTTTGATCCTAAGGCCCCTATTTTATGCAGATTATATATATATATTTGTCACTCTCATTGTTAGTAAGGCACAAGAAAAGGTATTTTGATTGTCTTCATGACTCCACTTACTCTTAGACTTATGATATCATTATTACAAAGATTTTCCACTTTACATACTTGGTACATATCAGGTAATCGACCCCTTCCTGGGCTGCGTCATGCCGCAGGTGGTAAGCATATTGAGGATCCTCGCTCTGTGGATCACTATTCCATGTCGAAGCTCCATTCCTCCAAGCTTGTTCATCGTACGGATATTCCCCGACGCTATAGGTATTTTGTACATTCAGGGGTATGGCGGGGCCCTGTCCCGCCACAGTTGTTATCTTTAGAGGTCTGCGGTCACCTATGTGTTTTGGGCTATAAGAACCCGTTGTACTACTATACTTTTGTTTAAGAATGTTTTATGGAAGGCAGCCTTATCGGCTGGCCCGTGATGTTTACCTTTTTATAAGTTATGGGTTATGTATGTTCCGCTGCTATTCTCTGACATATACCTGACAGGGTACCAGTCGCGGCCCCAGGGTCGGGTCGTGACACTTGGGTGTCGTATTTCTTCTGAAATTGTCCCATAACTGCTTGGTAATTTCAACGGTGCAATATACCGTGTATAGTGGATCGGACAAACTGTTTAGAATATAGTTCCTACACATGAAATCACTATGTTTTCATGCTTCGCGAACCATTCTCATTTCGTCAGTGACATGGTTACCTTGGCCCCCTCCTGCCAAATCATTTGGCTGAGGGTCCACGTCTTCCCCAAATAGTGGAGGATCTTTTAGGAAACGTGACATTCCCATAACCGTCAAGAAAAACAGCATATTTTACTGTCATCGCTAAAAGTGAGCACCCATAAACTTTTCAGGACGCTCATGGTGAAAACCAACGGGTGTCGGGGCATTGGCGCCCCTTTGAGAAGTCGCAAAGGCGTTGAGAACGCCTCTAACAGGGGCATAGGCGTCGTTGACGCCTTGGGCAGGAGCATCGACACTGTAAGTGCCCGGAGCAGCAGTGGAGGCATTGGTTGTACCAAAAATAGTGTTGACACTAGTTGTGCCAAAAACAGTGGTGGCACTAGAAGTGCCAAAAACAGTAGTTTGGAAGGCATTAGAAATGCCATGATCAGTGGTGACACTAGAAGTGCCAAAAGCATTGGAGTTGAAGGCAGCGATAGTGCCTTGAGCAGTAGGATTGAAGGCAATGGGATTGCCTTGAGCATCAGTGGGATTTTCAGCGTTGAATTGGTTAAATTGATCTTGTCCAGTCATATTGTTGTTGAAACAACGAATATTATCTTAAGCTTGTGGGAACAACGTGTAGAAACAAGGAAATAGGAATGTAACAACAACAACAAGTATGTAAGAAATCTGGAAATAAATAAATAAGAGGGCTTGCTGAGTCTACTGAATTCTCAATCTATCCTTAAGATAATATTGCCCCGTATATCCTTTCAACGGTGTAATGGAAACTTATCTCCCAAGATAAAATAACAATCAAACAAATGAGCAAAGGGAACTCAAGTGTTCGCTTAGGAAGAAAGATCTTTGAGTTTGTGATTGCAAGAGAGGAAGACAATTTCAGAGAATTGTTAAGTGTCAATGTGTCTTTTGAAATTGTGCCAAAGAAATCAATTTATAGGTAGATGATTATGTCTTCTCAATTAACCAAATGAATGGCCATCAATGTCAAGTAATGACCATTGATATTGAGTTAATTTAGCATAGTAATGCCTGAAATCAATAGCCAAGTAATGGAGAATAAATGTTCCAAAGTCAGCCCAAAAATCAATTTTAATTCGCCTCCAATTGACTGAAAAACAGTCGAAGCATCGCGGTCCTTCGGGAGGGTACCGCAGTGATTTTTGATTCGTTTCATCTTTTTCACATTTCTTCCTTTCATTTACCAGCGTGGAACCATTTGTCATTTGGCCAATAACCGTCTATTCTCTTACGTCTAAAATAATTTGTATACGTACCAATATCTCTTCTATTTAAGAAAATTACGATCTTTGACACTTTATGTGCACGTGTGTGGAAACCATGTTTCCGACGTGCGGGGCCCCAATTGTTCGAGTCATAATTAATAGGATTAATTTTATTTCACGTTTAGTAAATTTCCAACAATATTATGGTATATCCAGGGCTGTTACAAACATTTTGGGGGTCATGTTCTAATTTGTAAAAGTGGACCCTTAATTGGACTAAGACATGCGAATTATGTGCCTTTACAGTAAATTCTGGCTAATTCTACTTAATAAAAAAAATGTAAAAAGGGCCCTAAAAATTTTCATTTTTCGTGGGAGGAGGGGGGGAGGGGGAGAGGGGTGCGGTAGCACACCTCGCACGGATCCAAAGACAGCCGTGAGTATACCACAAATTGGGAAAATACATTACATTTTTAGGACATGCGAACATTGATAATAATAACGTTGCAAAGACCAATGCCCTAATTATTGTACGTACAAGACGATTCCATCATCTATGATTTTGAAAACTTGTAAATAAATATCATATACCCGAATCAAATTCTTTCAAAATAAGCTCTTTCAATTTATCATATCCGTTCATATTCTTGATTTACCTAATGTAATGTTTATCCGTTCTTATTCTTGATTTACTAAATATTGAATACCACTATATATTATGCAAAGAAAATACATTATTTCACCCCTATTAAATTTGCATCGAAAACTTTAGCAATTAAACTTTACTTGTAATTATTTACCTCCATTCTTGTCGATAGTATATTAAATATCACCCTAAGTAGAGAAAGTGTACTCACCTTCCTAGAAGCAAGTGAGAAGGAAAAAAATTTAAAAATTGATAAAATAATACACATGTCATTTTTAAAGGTCAATATATAATTAATACTCTTAATTTTTTTTTTAATTATATGAATTTTTTATTTAATATATTAATATATTTTTAAATTTTATAATTTTTTTATATTGAGACAAATAAAATTTATGGGTCCCACTTTTTCTTTTAAGTTTTTTTTATTTCTCTTCTCTTTATTTATTGTCTTCTCCAAAAAACCTTCTCCTACATTGTCACTATACTATCTATTCCATCATTTCCATGACCATCATTATTGGATTAAATGTTGGAGAGAAATAAATTAATAAATTGACGATTATAAATATTGGATTAAATGTTGGAGAGAAATAAATTAATAAATTGACGATTATAAATATAATAATTTTATATAAAATAAATTTACACTATCACAATTTGCAATTTTATGGTGTAAGAAAGTAGCCGGGGAGGGGAGGGGGAAGCAGGATGAAGGTGATTTTGGAGGCACGGTGGGAGGGGACATAAATAAGAAGGTGAGTTGTGGCAGTGGGGGAGAAGCAAGAGGACGGTGGTTGTGGGGTAGGGGGTGGAGGGGCACCAAGAGGAAGGTGGATTTGGTTGGTGAGGGGTGAAGAATAAGAAATGGAGAAGGTGGGTTTGGTTGGGGGTGAGGGTGTGAAGAAGAAGGAATGAAATTGAGACTTAAAAAACAAAGATGAATGGAAATAAAAAATAGAAAAAAGAGCAAAAAATTAAAATTTAATCGATGATGTGGCGCTGATGCGCCGGAGAGTGTTCTACATAACCCATTGTAAGTTTGGTATGGGCAAAAGAAGATTAAGTTTAATTCACGTATAAATTGTTTAGGAGAGTAAATAATTACAAGTAAAGTTTAATTGTTAAAGTGAATTTTTGGTGCAAGTTTAGAAGCGAAAGAATATATTTTCTCTATTAAGTAATTCAAGTTCCAATTAACCAGACATCAACATGCGGGGTGTTGGATTAAGTGCCACCTTGATTTATGAAATGAGATGTTATCTCCTTATTTTCTTATCAATCATTAAAGATGTCACGATCCAACAATATAAAACAAGACATGAAACAATGTAGAATGAGTAAAGATCATATATACATGTTTGAATTCATCCCTTTACAAACTCGTCTAAGAGAACCTACAACTGTGGAAACATACCAAAAGATAAGCAAATCATAATCTAAAATAAAACAGAGACATGTATGATAACAAAACTACGATTCACAACATAAAAGTATGTCAAGTCGTGACTCACGCCTCAAAGTCATCCTTGGAACTCCTTCGTATAAATCGGACTCATCGTATGGAATACATTCCCCATCTCACGGACTCGGGTGAAATACATTCCCGCTCATCCCATGAACTCTGTCGGTGAAGTACATTCATCCTACGAACGAAATACATTCCTGCTCATCCTACGAACAATACATTCTGCTCATCATAGAATCGCCATAACATTTAAACGCCCTTCTAAATCAATTAAGGCAATATTATGCCCTCCTTTTTAAACCAAAACACTTTCCTTTAAAGTCAAGTAACAACATTCTTTCAAAAGTTCAAGTATAATTTCAAATACTCAGCTTATTTTCAAAAGATTCATAGATCATAGTCTTAATCACTTAATAACATAATTCTTTTAGAACAATTAGAGTAACATATGAGTAGGTTATTCTTGTTTATAACAATCTTATTAAAGCGCATGATCTAGGAAATGTAATACAATTTTGTCTTATCTTAGCTTCATGCAGATGGAGGTTTCTACTGGTTTTAATATAATTACTTATTTGTCAATACATTTTCCTTTATTAACGGATACTTATTCTCATTTCCAAATCAAGAAACATTATTCTTTAAAATCAAGTACTCATTACTTACGAATGAGGTTTCACACTTTTTAACAAAATTCATATCAATTCAATTAAGTAAACTTTATCTTCTTAAGTCGTTATACCTAACTTCCCATAAAGCTAGTATAACTCTTAAGCTTTCAAAACCAAGTATTACTCTTCTTTCAAAACGATTCTTAATTCTTTTGAAATACTTCAAGATTCTTATTATTTAAAACTCAAGTCAAAAGACATCAAGTAAAACCATATATATTCTTTTAAAATATCATGCCAAGAGGATAGGAAGAATCACATACCTCCTACGAAATCCACCGCCAAGTCGAATATGTCGCAGCAGAGTATCAACCTATAATAGTCAAATACGCCTATCAACGCCTAGACTACTAGAATATTCTAAGGGTTCTTATTGCTACTAAAATCGCGTAACTTCAAACTACACAACAATTCTCTTCTCTTATACCATCCTTCTATATATCTTATACTTAATTATAAACTACTATATGTAATTTCTAATTACAATAAGGACAAAGATATTTACTGACAAGCCCAAAATTATCCAAGTTTAAAGAGCAAGGTTTAGCTCGAAACGTTCTACACAACTTCTACTTAATACTTCAACCAACTATGAAGATTTTCCTGTGGTTTCGTTTAGTGACTAAAGGAAGTATAGTAGTATTTCAGGCTTTTAGTATAGAGGTAACTTTGGAATACTACAAGGTATTTGGGCCAAGGTATTTTGAATAACAACAATACTTGAGAATACTTTTCTACCAAGGTGGGGTGTTTGCTAGTACTACTAGGAAGGGGTAGTTGGGGAGGAAGTTGGACGAGAACTGAGGGTTTTGAGACTTGGAAAATGTTTGGGATGAAGATTTGGTCTTGCACTTGAGGGTATTTATAGAACCACCAATGGTCTAGATTAAGGCAGGCAGTGGATGGTGGAGATTTTGACAAGTGTGGGTCCCACCTTATCCATCTACCACACAAAATATCTACAAAACATTGACCAAACATTTTAGGCTACAAAATAAAAAAACGTGCCCACAATTTCTGACACTTGTCGCCTCCCGTCCAAAATATTTCATCTCTAAAAATCCGCAAAAATTATAAATGTCGTAGTAATTTTCCCTTCGCAAGGTCCGGAAAACTTTTCGTCAGAAAACAATTCTTTTCGCTATTTGTGCACAATTTCGTCCCTTATGCCTACTTAAGACTTTAACTTTTGTACGTACGTCCTCACGTACATACTCAGGAAATACGGGGTATAACAAAAGATAAGACACAACAATACATCAAGTGAAATCTCATAACGTGGGTCTGGGGAGGGTATAGTGTATGCAAACCTTACATCTACCATGGTAGAGAGGCTATTTCCGAGAGATCATTGACTCAAGAGAAAGCAAAAGCAAAAACAAAAGCAAAAGAAACGGTCAGACATGTGCAAAAAATTTAAAGCAGTATGAAATTGCAAGTAATGATTATAATAAGATAGATGAAGTAATACAACAATCAAGTCGTAATAGAGATCTAAAAAAGTATAAGTCAGTGCACAAAGATAATAAAACTCCTAGTACATAAAGAAATCATTGCAGAAATTCACTAGCCTTCTACCCTGATACTCGACCTGCATATCCTCCTATAAATGGTCATGTCCTCGGTAAGCTGAAGTTGTGCCATATACTACCTAATCACTCTCTCCAGGACTTTTTTGGCCTACCCCTCCCTCTCTTCAGGCCCACGATTGCTATTGCGATATTTCTAGATGCTTACCCAAGTGTACGTATCGTTCAGTAATAAAGTCTGTAAGACCGAATTATCATCCACAGAGACTGGTTTGTCAAGTACCGATTATCTAATCTATAGTATCTATTTGGTTGACGTTCTTTTAGTTTGGATTTATGACTAAGACTAAAATTATAGTAAAGTGCAGGAATTAAACTAAGACTGATAATACTTTGGTTTTAAACAGTTATGAAGGAAGGGAGACTTGTTATGTGATAAACAAATGACTTCAAACCTCAGGGCATCCAAAAGAGGTGAACCTGAGAAGAGCAGTAAGAGTAATCGTTCAAGTACTGGTGCTATGACCAACAAGGTTCCAGATCCTCCTCTGGTTCCAATCTCCTCAACTATCCACTATTTCACATGTTAATGCAATGCTAACGAGACTTCTTCTTATTAAGATAGACATACAAAAACTCAACCTTGTGCAGAAACTTTTTATATTTCTATGATGGATTTTACCACACAGGAGGATTAAGAACAATAACCTTAAATACTACACAAGTATCGGGGTACTTTCGTCCACGGTTTTAACCTATATCTAGATAATTACAGCATATTCAAATCTCCCCTCTCGGATCTCGATTCGAAATCATATAAGTTATGACAATTAATGGTCAGTTAATTATCAAGCAATCACAACAATATTGAATAGATCTTAATATGCTGAAGAAGAAATCAATAACTATGCATTAACTATATGAAAGAGTTTCAAGAAGATTCGACGGAAAACCCTACTAAATAGATTAGCTCCTAGACATTTTCATGCTAAGAACTAAATCAATATCCAACATAAACTGAAATAAAAATAAAGAAAAGAAAAGAACTTGAACAAGAGTAGTCTTTAATCTTGTAGCTTTTGCCTCCTTTCTAGCCTCCAAAGTATGATGTCAATAATGTGAGGGTTTAGGATTTTTATATCTGAGAAAAATTGCATTTCAGACCCTAAAAATCTTGTCAAATTTGGCCTAGATTCGGAAAATCCCGCCTCAGCGTTGTGGCCCTGCTGGCGCCACGACGCCGGAAATCCTACAGCAAAATCAGAGTTCTCAGTACATTTGGCACCACGGTGCTGCTGGATGGCTTCGCGGCGCTGGTGACGTCTTTTGCCCGTTTTTTTGGTTTTTCGTCATTTTTCTGTCCGGACTTTTTAGGCTTCATTTCTTGGACTTTTCTTGTGCGATTTCATCCTCAAAAGTAGTATCTTCTCCTTTATGACCACTGTGACACAAACGAAAGAAAAACACCTAACACTATATTAAACGCAAAATAAAATTGTAAAATACTAACTAAAAAGGACTCAAAAGAGTGTATAAAATACACTCAACAAACACCCCCAAACTTACACTTTACTCGCCCTCGGGTAAAGCACTAAACAAAAACAAAAACGAAATAAAGACTATGAAATGGATCAAGTAGCTATAGCAATGCTTTCTCAAAATCATGAATGAAAACTAAGATAATATGTTAGAACATACATAACATGAATATTTAGCAATCTAGAATTTCAAGTTAGATATTTCGCAAATTCAATTATATCATAATCACTTAAATACAAACATCTAACCTATGCATGTCAATATCATTCCATCTTTCTCAAAATTCTATAGACATGTTTACTTGCTATTCTCCATTAATCATAGACATACACCTTAGAGATCATCAGGACTTTCAAGAGTTGTAATGTAGGCTTAGACAGGGGTAGGTAAAAGTAGGCATTTAGGCTCAAATTATGTACCATAAGCATTTTTCATTCAACACTTTTTTTCTTATTTCTGATTTTCTTTTTAATCTCATACCTATTTTCCCCTCTTTTCTTTTGAGAGAATGAGATATATTATAAATAACAAGCACCCCCAAACTTAGGCTTTTGCATATTTTTCATCGGGTGCATCAACTTTTTTATCTCTTTTTATTTCTTTTTCAACACTTCTCATTCCAATACTTTTCCATTATTACTTATGGCATAACAGAGGAATCATAGGGTGTCAAACAAACCTATTATTTAGGCTCAAAGGGGCTGACTAGCGATACAATTTTTGTCAGGGTAGGTAATGAATGGTAAGAAGAGCTATCAAAGAATGCATGAATCATTTTCCTAAACATGTATATCTTAACTATTTCGCCTCAAATAACAAGCAAACAGATTTTCTAGACATTTTCAACATTTCTTTCCATAATTGACAACACATAGGCTAAACACAAATACTCAAAATAATTAGATGTCATGAATTTTTGGCATATCTAACTTAAGCACACAAATTTTTCCTTTAGTTCCATTACATTATCGCACTTTATCCACTCAATATTTTTAGCAACTATAACATACATGATCCATATAAAAATAATATGACTCACAAACACATAAAACACAACCAAAAAGATAACAAAAAGACTCAAAACAAAATAACAAAACAAAATAAGACACCCCCCAAACTTAATCGATACATTATCCCCAATGTGTAAAGACTAAAAATCAAGGGACAACTTACTTACACAAAACAACGGTCATAACGGAGGTCTGGGAGGAAATTCTTGAAATTGCACAACATCTGGGCTCTCTGAACTTCTGGAACTGTGACCCTGCATTTTGGCTCCACGGCGCTGTGCTCAATTTTTCGAATTTCAATACCACCTGTCATCAAAACATAGATCAAGAAACCAAGACCGTGATACTGTTCAAGACAAAATAAAACAACTAAACAAAAATTGAAATAACATAATTAAAAATATTAGGTTGCTTCCCAAGTAGCGCTGTCTTTAACGTCTTTTAACCGGACGCAGTTTTCTTACTCAATCAAGGGGGTAAAGTATCCCCTCCGTATATCTATTTCAGCACCATTCTCTTTCTCCTTCTACTTTTCTTCTTCACAGTGCTAAGGTCAGAAGAGTTCATTCATTTTTCATCATTTGCTAGTTTAGAAGTCTTACTATCAAGTTCTTCACGCTGCTTTAATGGGACCTTACGAGCATCAATACTTGTGAGATTTTTCTCAGGCACAACCTTGTCAACTATCCCAATAGCAAAACATCTATCATTGACTTGCGGCTCAGGGGGTGGTCTGCCAACTTTGAATACCATTTCCTCACCTTGGACTCTGAGCTTTAACTCTCCCTTCTCAACATCAATCAGTGCCCTCCCTGTGGCTAGGAATGGTCTCCCAAGGATGATGGACATATTTTCATCTGCTTCCATGTCTAGGATGATGAAGTCAGTAGGAAAGATGAACTTACCTACTTGCACCAATACATCTTCAATTATTCCTTGGGGATGTACAATTGAGTGATCAGCTAGCTGCAAGGTGACTGTGGTTGAACTTGCTTCCCCCAAACCAAGTCTTTTAAACATAGAAATGGGCATCAAGTTAACACTTTCCCCCAAATCACACAGATCCCTTTTACATGCAACCTTCCCTAGTGCAAGGTAAGGTGAAACTTCCTGGATCGTTCAACTTTGGGGGAAGTTTCTTCTGCAATATAGCAATGCACTCCTCTGTTAGCACCACTATCTCATAATCTGTCAGCTTCATTTTCTTAAAAAGAATGTCTTTCATAAACTTCACATATGCTGACATTTGCTCCAAGACCTCAATGAATGGAAGATTGATATGCAGTTTTTTGAATACCTCCAAAAATTTCGAAAACTGTTTATCTAAGGACTTCTTCTACAGTCTTTTAGGGTAAGGAATTTTATATGTATATTCCCTCATAACTGCTGGTGGAGCCTTTTCCAAAATAGGGCGGTCATCAGTAACCCCATCTTTTTCTGCATCTGCTGTCTTCTCCACATCATTCTCTTTCCCCACCACTGGTTGGGGTGCAACCTGCTCCAACTGCTTCCCACTTCTTAAGCTGATTGCCTGACACTGTTCTCTTGGGTTCATCACATTAATGCTGGGAAGATTCTCTTGCTCTCTATTGTTCAGCGTGTATGCCAGCTGTCCCACCTGTGTTTCCAAATTTCTGATAGATGACCTAGTCTCTGTCATGAACTGAATGATCTCTGTCATAAATTTTATCTGAGTATTGGCCAAGTATGAAATTGAGGACCTGGTTTCCGCCATAAATTGAGTCTGAGAGTTGGCCAAGGTCAACAATGCTGTTTTTATGTCATCCGCTTTCTGGTGGTGGATGAATCACGCGGTGATGATGCCTGAAATTGTGGTTGCTGCCCTTGTTCATTCTTCCATGAAAATTTTGGGTGATTCCTCCACCCCTGATTATATGTGTTGGAGAACGCATTATTGTAGGGCCTCTGAAAATTCCAAACTGCCTGAACCTGCTCTATAAGCACATTGTTTGGATCCACAGTTGTGCATCTATCAAAAGTATGGGGACCCCCACAAATTTAACAACTCACTGGTGTCTGAACCACTTTAACTGACATGGTACTCTGATGCATCTTCTTTGTCAAGGTGGCCACCTACGCAGTCAATGCAGTGATAACATCCAGCTCATGAATCCCAACCACTTTTCTACTGTTCATTGCTCTCTCATCGGCCCCCTGATGGTTGTTTGTTGTCATGTCTTCTAGAAAATCATGTGTCTCATTGGCACTCTTCTCATGAACGTCCCTCATGCTGCCGCATCAATAATGGTACTAGTTGTATCACACAACCCATTGTAGAATATGTGGACTAGCATCCACTTCTCAATCTCATGATGTGAGCACTTCCTCTGCAAATCTTTAAACCGCTTCCATGCATCATATAGTGATTCTCCCTCCAGTTTATAAAAGTTATTCAACTCACCTCTGAGCCTGGCTGCTTTGGATGGAGGGAATAATTTGGTAAGAAACTTCTGGGCCAAGTCTTGCCATATGGTAATGGGGTTCGCCCAGCTCTTTGCTCTATCCCTAAGTGAGAATGGGAAGAGTCTCAACCGAATGATATCATCAGTAACACCATTGTACTTAAAAGTTGTACACAACTCCAGGAAGTTTTCTAGATGCATATGGGGATCTTCAGACGGTAATCCCCCAAACTGAACTGAGCCTTGAACCATGTGCAAGATTGATGGTTTGATTTCAAAATTATTAGCTTCCACAGCTGGAAGCTCACGCAAGTCTGCACTTCAGAATTGTCGGCATCACATAGTCCGTTATACCTTCGCCGCGGCGACCATATGTTCCTCTCTGCAGGATGCGAGACTTGTCTTATCACAGCCGGTAACTCATCATTTCACACGTTGTTGTGTTGTTGATCTTTCATTGTTAAAGAATCAACAATTCTCTTGTCTTTGCTGATAAAAAACAAGCAAACAAATCAAAGCAAAAATGTTCTAACAAAATAAACAGAAAAAAATAAAAATAAAAACCAAATTAGAAATAAGAATAGATAATTCGATATTGAAAGTACGTCATTCCTCGGCAACGGCGCCAAAAACTTGTTGCGATATTTCTAGATGCTTACGCAAGTGTACGTATCGTTCAAGTAATAAAGTCTGTAAGACCGAGTTATCGTCCACAGAGACTGATTTGTCGATTATCTAATCTATAGTATCTATTTGGTTGACGTTCTTTTAGTTTGAATTTATGACTAAGACTAAAATTATAGTAAAGTGCAAGAATTGAACTAAGACTGATAATACTTTGGTTTTAAACAATTATGAAGAAAATATGGCTTCCAATCTCCTCAACTATCCACTCTTTCACGTGTTAATGCAATGCTAATAATTCTTCTTCTTATTAAGATAGCAGGTTAACTAATTTGTCATTATATTCCGGTTAGGACATACAAGAGCTCAACCTTGTGCAGAAACTTTTTATATTTTTATGATAGATTTTACCACACAGGAGGATTAAGAACCCTGTCAAATTCGGCCCAGATTCGGAAAATCTCGCCTCAGAGTTGTGGCCCTGCTGGCTGGCGCCACAGCGCCGGAAATGCTGCAGCAAAATCAGAGTTCTCAGTACATTTGGCGTCGCGGCGCTGGCGACGTCTTTTGCATGTTTTTCGGTTTTTCGTCATTTTTTTGTCCGGACTTCTTAGGCTTCATTTCTTGGACTTTTCTTGTGCGATTTCATCCTCAAAAGTAGTATCTTCTCCTTTATGACCGCTGTGACACAAACGAAATAAAAACACCTGACGCTATACTAAACGGAAAATAAAAGAGTAAAATACTAACTAAAAAGAACTCAAAAGAGTGTATAAAATACACTTAACAATTGCCAACCTCTCACACCTTCTCACTGGAGCATCTGTGCATCTCATCTACATATGCCCAAACTATCTCAACCTTCCTTCCTACATCTTGTCCACCACGGAGGCCACTCCTACCTTGTCTGGAATCATTTCATTCTGAATTATATCTCTCCTGGTATGTCCTCAAATCCATCTCATCTGCCTTAATCTTTTGGGCATGAGCTTTCTTTACTGGTCAATACTCCGCCCCATACATCATAATCGATCCGATCACCACTTTGTAAAACTTTTCCTTAGGTCTAGATATCACATTCTTATCTTATAACACACCTGATGCGAGCTTCCATTTCATCCAACCCTCCCCATTATGATGTGTGACATTATCGTTAATCTCTCAATTGCCTTAGATGATCTATCCCAGGTACTTGAAACTTTCTTTGTTGGGGATGACCTGAGTATCAAGTTGCACGTCCTCATCCACTACCTGGATCCCGCCGCTGAACTTGCACTCCAGGTACTCTGTCTTAGGCCTGCATAACTTGAAACCTTTCGACTCCAGTGTTTGTCTCCAAACTTCCAGCTTTGCGTTAACACCGCTTTACGTCTCGTCAATCAGTACAATATCATCAACGAATAGTATACGCCAAGACACCTCTCTTTGAATATGATGCATCAATGCGTCTATCGCAAAGGTAAACAAAAACGGGCTCAGAGTGGATCCCTGATGCAGACCCATCATGAGATGAAAGTGTGCAGAGTCACCTTCTACTAACCTTATCCCGGTCTTGACTCCATCATACATGTCCTTAATCGCTCTAATGTAGGCTACATGCACACTTCTAGCTTCCAGACATCTCCATAGCACATCCCTTAGAATTTTGTCGTATGCCTTTTCTAGGCCAATGAACACCATGTGCAAGTCTATCTTCCTCTCCCTATACTGCTCCACCAACCTCCTCACAAGGTGAATGACTTATGTTGTCGAATGCCCCGACATGAATACGAATTGGTTCTTCGAAATAGACATTATCTTCCGCATCCTTGCTTCCACCACTCTCTCACATTCTTTCATTGTATGACTCAACAACTTGATACCCCTATAGTTGTTGCATTTTTTAATATCATTGTTATTGTACAACGGAATCATCGTGCTCCATCTCCACTCCTCAGGCATCTTCGACGTCCTAAAAATGATATTAAACAACCGGGTAAGCCACTCAAAGCCTCCCCTACCCACATTCTTTCAAAATTCTACTGGAATTTCATCTGGTCGCTCTGCCCGTGCTCATCTTGCGCATAACCACTTCCACCTTCTCAACCCTGACTCGCCTACAATATCCAAATTCACTGCTACTCTCAAAGTGCTTCGATTCGCCCAATACGATGTTCCGGTCCCCCTCTTCGTCCAAGAGATTATGAAAGTAAGTTTGTCATCTACGTATAATCGGAGCATCTTCCACCAAAACTTTACCTTCCTCGTCTTTGATACATTTCACTTGATCCAGGTCATGTGCCTTCCTCTCTCTCGCTTTGACTAGTCTGTACAACTTCTTTTCCCCGTCTTTTTCTCCCAATTCTTCGTACAAGTGCCCGAACGCTGCCGTGAAACATCAAACACAAAGTTAATTAATCAGTTAAAGTGGTAACTAGTATACAACTAAATTATTAAAGCTTACTGCTTAAGGAGATATGACATCTGGTATACATTATTTACCCTATAATGTAGTTAAACTGACTGTGCATGTAAAATAGAATATTCGTAATTAAATCACGTCATATATAATATTATATTTAGTAGGTAAGTGGAAAATGACGGGCTAAAAAAAAGATTCAATTTTGGCACCAAAAAATGGCGTCATTATCATTTGTCCCAAAGTTCTGTGGCTGTTGAATACTCCCACAGATATTAGTGGGCTTACGCAGACTTCCTAAAATCATTCTGAATTCCACCAATGATATTTGGAGATGAAAAAGTTAAAAATTATAATATAAATAGTACTATATCGGTCTTATGAAAAGTTAGCTAATTACACTTTCTAACCTTCGTAAATTACTTAATGTTTTGTAGTGATTTTACCAAAAATTGAACCTAATTAGGTTAATTCAATTGTAAATTGAATGTCATCCAAAAGTAATAGATTTTTAACGCTACGTTAGTCCTTTTCATTTCGTTATGCCTTGTGGTGACGATGGTTCACTTGAATCCCCCTTGTCGGAAATTGCATTTTACAGGTAGAGGAGACGGGCAGGTTCTCTATGCATGGGGGATTCCCACTGGTGAATGAGTTAGGATTTTTTTAAGCGGGTTAAAAAATATGAAGAACTAATAAATATGCGAAGAAGTTAAAAGGGTTTATATACGTAAAAATTAATTTTAACTTTAGTATACTTTGTACGTCCCAATTTATTTGATGTAATTTGATTGGACACGAAGTTTAAAAAATAAAAGATTTTTTTTTTAATCTTATGATCTAAAATAAGTAAAAAGTAAGCGCAAATGATAAAGTTTAAAATTAAATTATTGTCAAATAAAAAAATGTGTCATTCTTTTTTAGACTGATTAATAAAAAAATGTGTCATATCAATTAAGACAAAAAGAATATAATATAATTTTTCGTCGAGAAGAATTCAGGTGAACCCTCAACCCAACCTAGCTCCGTACATGATTCCCACTACCACTACTACTATTAATCAAGAAAGTAGTTTCTTTCACGCTAGTGGCACCCAACAATTCTTACATAGGATTTCTTAGGTTTTAGTTAGGTGTTGGGAACAGAGTCAATCTATATTTGGATCATGTTTGCATGTTTCTAGTGGATGAGATTGCTAGATGGTGATTATTTTTGTTAATATTCCAAATTAATTAATTAAACCAAACATGAAGCGTGACGTTTCTTGGTAGACGAATTACTACATTGTACTATAATTTATATAGCGTCCACAAATTTACACAAGTTATGACTACGTACTTTGCAATAAAAGGTGTCATAGATTACTCAAGAGTAACCATTTAAAGGAAAAAACTTAGGTCATTCACTTATTTAGTGGACCCAGTAGCTAAATTAACATTGTCTATACTCATAAAATGGAGTTGGGCAAAAATCAATTCAAGAAAGCAAGTGTAAACTTAAAAAAAAAAACAGTTTCCATTGCTAAAATAAAACTAATATTTTAGATTAGGGCGATAGGCGACCTGGAGATTGAGCACAACATCGCCATTAATGGCGACACAAATTACTGGAAAACCTCCTGCTTTGCCTTGAAATTAATTATTTTTAAAATAACTAATATTAATTAGAGTGTAATTAATTAAAGAAAGAAAGAATAATAAAATAAAATATATTTTTTATTTATAATTTTTTAAAGAGCGCGTAAAATGAAAAGTTGACAAGTAATATGAGAGGAATGAAATATATCCAAGTTGAACCCATTATTAACCTGCTACATCCCCAACCAGTTAACAAAAGCAACAATTTTCAAAGTGTCTAATGTTCATTTTACTTTTTGAGGCCACGATAGACCCGGTAGTATAAACAAATATTAAAACTGACTGTCAGATCTAGGAATTAGACACCTGTTAGTAGGGCCGTTCACCGGTTCAAATCCGGAACGATCGAATCGGACCGGATCGAAGATTGAAAATTATAAAATACAAGATCGAAGACTGGACCGGCAATTATAGGTCCTGGAACGGATCGGACCTGCATATCCGGTCTAAAATCCGGACCGGACCGGTTCTAAAGAAAGTTCAATTTGCTTTGTATTAATTTTGTTATAAATCTGGTACGTTAAAATAATTTGACTAATTTAATCTCTTTTAAATTTGATCAAAATTCATGTATTGAAGCTTAAAGTACTTGAATATTTATCACGACGGACCATACGAATACAGTTTATGGGCAGTAGAGATAAAAAAATGCAATTAAAGTATAAGACAATAAGAACTAAGTCACATATTACAACTTCATGTCCAAAAATAATCCAAAAACTAAATTACTAGAAATATTGAATCCAACACTATTAGAAAGTTTAAAAAAATTCTCAATTTTTGAACAATAATGATACTAATGAAATCCTTACCATCAACATCAATCTTAACAAAAAGTTTCAATAAAAAAATAATTAGTTCAAATTTAATATCAAATAAAAATCACGAGGAATTCATATTTACATTATATAGTATTAGATGATTGACCATTTACCTTTTTCATTATTTTGCATGAAGCAAATACAACTTCTAATTCATCAATCACCATAATTCAAAGTAGAGTTTTCTAATTCTTTATAATAATAATAATAATAATAATAATAATAATAATAATAATAATAATAATAATAATAATAATAATAATAATAAACAAACAAAATAATAAAAGTGAAAGTATAATATATTATTTTGAAATTATTAAATATAGTATAATTTTAGAAAATACCTTTCTCAAGTAGCTCATCAAGCTACGTGGCTATACGCCTATACAACATAATATTACTAATATTTTTTTTAAAGAACTAATAAATCAATTTTAATCATAACTTCACACAATTCATAGTAGAGACATATAAAAAATATGAAACTAAATAATTAAACAAGCATTAACCAAATGAAAAGATGGGAATCAAATAAATTATAATCTTGACTTACTGTTGTTGATGGAGAAACCGCTTGCAATGCGGCAATGTCAGCAACACGTTGTAAACTGATTAAGAAAATTAGAGTTGGAAAATTGGAAGGAAAAATTTAAAGTAAATAATTAGAGGTTGGCAGAGACATGGAGTGGCATGCTGCTAGTGCTAGTATTGAAGGATTTTTTAATTGCGATTTGCTTCGTAGGCGTCATATCTCATATAAATGATATAATTTCATTGAGAATATAATAATAAATTAATAATTTAACTAAACTGGAAATTTATTCGGTTCGGTCCATTTTGCCGGTCCGGACCGATTTTTGAACACCCCTACCTATATGCCTTAACATGTTTGGCTCAAGCCTAAACGTAGTGGATGCAGTGGCGGACCTGTGATGTTCACGCTTGTTCACGTGAACAAGCGTAATTGTTTTTTTGCAAAACTATTTTCCACTTTTGAACAAGCACAACATCCTCATTTCCTTATACAACACTATAATTTTTTTCTCGAACAACCACTTCAAACTCGGTAGATCCGCCACTGAGTGGATGCTGATGGAGAATAAATAGAATTCTGGTAATGAGTCATGACACTCTGCGTAATTTTATACAAGAAGTTGAGTTAATAGTGTTAGATTTCCATTAATACAAATATATATAGTGTGTACAACGTGGAGTCTTACTATAATTAAAATTTTATAACTGCATAATTATACATCACTAATAATTACAAATTATGTAATGAGTATTATACTAATATTCACTTATAAATAGTATTCTTTTTTCTCCAACAAATATAGTACTATTATTCGAGGAAAACGGTTTTTCTTACTGCAATTTCTTAAACACTAATTATATTTTAAACTTTATATTTATAGATTTGATTATAATTATACTTTAATAGCATGTTTAGTCAAACTTCTAAAATCAGTTTATTTGAAAAGTATTTTTTTAAAATATTTTTTATGAGAAACAGTTTGTGTTTTGTCAATAAATTTAAAATCACTTTTGAACATCAATTACTGTTTGACCAAACTTTTAAAAATTATTTCTAAGTGTATTGTTTTAAAAGTATTTTTGGGGGAAAACTTAACTTTTCTTAGCTTATGAAAAACAACTTTTGCTACTCGCACTTATTTTCTCTAAAAAACTTGACCAAACACCTTATTTTTGAAATATAAGCATTTTGGCATTTCAAAAACTTGGCCAGACATGCTATAAATAAATTAATTTAAGTTCTATGCACTTACGAAGTAAATAATTTTACAAAATTAAATTATTTATGTATTTTTTAAAATAAAATTAATTGGTAGTTCGTTAAAAATAGTAAGTTACCAACTATCATATGTTAAAATTTATTAATAATGTAAAAAAAGGTTGGTGGAGCAGTATAGGAAGAGGAAGAGAGACTTATATATGGTTTTCATCGACCTCGAGAAGGCCGAAGTCCCTAGGGAGGTTTATGACCAGTCAAAACTTCGCACATCCAAAAGATAAAAGTTGTGGTGATGAGGATGTTAAGATGAATGTGTGGACATACAAGGAGGGATATGATTAGAAATAAGGATATCTGGGATAGAGTGGGAGTGACCTCGGTGGAGGAAAGATGCGGAAAACTAGATTGAGATGGTTCGACATGTGCAGAGGAGAGACATACATGTCCATGTGCAGAAGTATGATAGGTTGGCTATGAACGGGTTTTTGAGGGGTAGAGGTATGCCAAAAAAGTATTGGGGAGAGGTGATTAGACGGAATATGACACAGATGCAACTTACTGAGGACATGCCTTTAGATATGAGGTTGTGGAGGACATGTATTAGGGTAGTAAGTAGTTGAGCGTAGTCCTACTTACGCTTACATACTGATAGTTGTAGTGTTATTATTGTAGGTCTGTTTAGCCTATCATACTAATAGACGCAATATTGCTTTATAGTCGTTGTCGTTTGATTTCTGCTGTTATGTGTTATTTAGTGTACTTTGTTTATCCTATTTACCTGCATTAGTTACTGTCTCTTTGCTTTAAATTTCTTATTCGGGTCTGACTGTTTCTCTTACTTTGTTTGTGCTTATGCTTTGTCTTGAACCAAGAGTCTTTCGGAAACAATCACTTTACCTATCAATGTAGAGGTAAGATCTGCGTACACTCTATCCTCTCCAGACTCACGTTGTGAAATTTGATTGAGTATGTTGTTGTTGTAAAAAAAAAGGTGTATATTGCATAAATGCTAAATATATTAACCCTTCCTCCTATTTAAGTTTTCATTTTTTTCGAACAGCATTGTACCATTATTTAATTGTAGAAGGAAAGTAAATAAATACTGCAAGGAAACAGAAAATAATTTCCATTTAAATATTCTCGTAATATTTTGAGTCTTCCTTCAATTTAGGACGCTATATAAACCCCATCATTCACTACCAACCCAACCATCCTTCACTCCTTAAATTCATCAATGGCCCTTCGTCGTATAATAACGAAACGCCTAATTACTGACATTTCTTCCACTTTAACCTTAACTCCGACGTTTATTCAGAGAAATCACGTATTATCTATTCCGTTAGGAGAAAAATTGAGGTCAATTAACATTACAGGTGAAAGGATTAGGTTTGAACCGGCAACGGCAACGGGGAGAATAACGGTGAATGATGCTAAGAAGTTTGCGCAAGTAGAGAAAGTGATATGGAGACTTAGAGAGATACGGATGAACTCAATTTCATATAACAAATTCGTTGAGATCTGTAATGAGTTTTGTTCTAACAGAGAACAGAGTTTGGATTTTGCTAAAATGTTGGATGAATCTGGTAGCGTCATCGTTTTGGGTCACGTCGTTTTCCTCCGTCCACATCAGGTATCCGAATTCATGCAACATAACTATTAAACATACTTAATTATTATCCTGTTTATTTAAGCATATTAAATTGTTATTATGAGTACATGACCTTCTTTATTACTACTATAAGAAAGTTAGTATAGAAATACGATATTAAATAAAACATGATAACTAATAAGAAAAATAATATAGAAATAGTAATAACACCGAAAATAATGCGATAAGCAACACAATAAACAACGTATGATAACAGATCTGAAAAGGCAAGAAACTACATGAAAAAGACTATTATGATGGCAAACACGTACTGCAAATTACCACCAAGTCTATTCCTGCCAAAAAGCAAGAACATCGCTCAGCTACCAACTAACCTTTTACTTTAGTTTGCAATCTCTATACTCTCCTATTTAAGGCATGTCCTCGATACGATGCAGTTGCGCCATGTTCATAATGTTATTTTATTAGTTAAAAAATGTTATTAAAATTTACACAATGTAAAAATAAAAAAGGTTTTGATATAATTTTGTATAAATCTTAAAATTTTGTTACTAATCTCTTGATGTGTTATAGGTGGCAAAATCAATGGACAAATTAATTTCAGAATCCATAGGATCGCCGAACGACCCAAGAAAAAGAGAGCTCGAACATATGGAAAAGCAAAAGTCCATGATTGACCAAAAAGCCCAATCACTCGTTAAAGGCGAACTTTACTGTGGGCTGGGCTTTCTAGTTCTTCAAACACTGGTCTTTATGAGGCTGACATTCTGGGAATTGACTTGGGATGTAATGGAGCCCATTTGCTTCTTCGTAACCTCACTCCACTTTGCCCTTGCTTATGGATTCTTCCTAAGAACATCAAAAGAGCCCACTTTTGAAGGATTTTTCCAAAGACGTTTCAAAGTGAAGCAAAAGAAGCTCATGAAGGTTCAAAATTTCGATATAGAGAAGTATAATAAACTACGAGAAGCATTTTATCCAACTTATTATAACCAACCATGTTATGGATTGTCGTCAAGTTCGATCATGCAACAAGTATAGTTTTTGGTACTATGCATGGTTTAAGTGTGTATATGGATGATTTTCATGAAAAAAGGGAGAAACTATAGAGTATAAAATTTCATAACGTTTGATGTAAAATAATATGTTTTCTTGAGTATGGAATGAGACAAGTATTTACAAATCATGTTTGAATTTTATTGGCGCAGAATAGATCCATTAACTTGATTACTATTCATAATCCATTACTTTTGTTTAATAGAATCATTATGTTGGGTAATATCAACATCCTGCTTATGACAATGCTCAGGTGATGGCTCATCTGATTATTTTATTTTTAACCTTATTGTCCATTATATGTTAATTATTATTTTTATCAGATGGCTAATTAATTTTTATCAAAATAAAAAGATAATCTAATTGTTTAAATATTTTTAAACCTAAACTCTTTGTAAAATAGTATTGTCTTGATCATCATAATGGTCTCATCTAGTCATCTTTTAACTAATTACCTTGCCACTTCACGAGTTCATCCCTCTCGCGTGCACTCTTTTTTTATAATCGCATAGAATTTGAAAGTCAAATCTCTTCCATCTTTACGTAAGTGGTACTTTATTCTAAAATCACCAAACTTTGATATTACCAAATATTCAAAATATATATTAGCGAATATTTTTCAAATATTTACAGTATATATTGTATTTATTATTGTCATATATTTAAGGTAACTTAGGATTCTTACTGTATTAGGAATCACCTTTGTACAACTATATATATTGTGATTAATGAAAGAAATCCCTAAGAAAAATTATTTCAATATCTTACATGGTATCAGTAGCCTAAACTCCCTAACCCTAAAAATATTCTCCCAACGCCGCTGAACCCCCCCCTTTTCTTCTCAGTCGTGGCGCCTCCTTCTAAATTCCTGTGGCTACCATGTCTCCTCCTAACTCCCCTAAAACCACTGGTTCTACCTCTGACTTATTTGACACCCCCTCCTTCCTCAAAGTCTTCTTTTCATCCGGCGTTTGCTGTCACAAACATCAAGAACTCTGTCTCTATAATTCTTGATCAAGAAGACTGTCAATATTCTATGTGGGTAGAACTGTTTTATAACCATGCGTGCGCGTATAACATGTTCGATCACATTGATGACTCAATCCCTCGCCCTCTGAGATTGACGACACGACATGACGCCGTCTTGACGTCATTGTAAAACAATGGATCTATGGTACCATCTCAAAGGACTTGTTGTGTACTATCCTGAAAACAGGTGCTTCAGCACGCGAACTTTGGGTACGTTTGGAGAAAATATTTCAGGATAATAAAAATACTCGGGCGGTGTATTTAGAGGAGCAGTTCAACAACACACACCTTGAGAATTTTAGCAACATGATCGAATACTGCAAACAACTGAAACTCGTCGCTGACCAACTTTCTCATGTTGGGACAACTATTTCTGAGACTAAAATGGTACTACAACTTGTTGCAGGATTACCGAAAGAGGAATATGATACTCTTGCAACAATGATTCAACAGGCTGATCCACTTCCAACTTTCAACAAAACGCGTTCACAATTGTTGTTGAAAGAAACACGACGTGCTAAACAAGATGAACATAATCAAAAAGCACTTGCCGTTGAAAACCTGCAGTCGCTAACCATCACCACAGCTCCACCACCGCCGGACAACCAACAACAACAGAGCCGCGGCGGAGGTCGTGGCGGCAGAGGCCGCGGGCAGGGCAACAAAGGGAAGGGTCGCGACAAAGGCAAGGCCAGCAGGCCGCATCTCCAGTGCCTCAGCATTTCCAGTGGGCCGATCCACAACCTTGGCCCAACTCAGCGACGTGGGCTTCCCCTGCCTGCCCTTACCCGACTACAGTGGCCCAAGTCCAGCAAAATTGAAGGCCAAGTGTTCTGGGCCCAGCTCCCTTCAGTCCGAGATCAGCCCAGCAGATGCCTCAGCAGGCCCATTTGATGGCGAGCCAGCAGTTCCAGCAAGCCACTGATTTGGTCCAAGATTTCAACACTCTCAGCCTGCAACAGCTCGAAAATAATTGGTATATGGACTCCGGAGCTACCTCACACCTGATCAACTCTTCAGGTAACTTTTTCCAACTGCTTCGGTTAAAGTATCCTCAATACATTACTGTTGGCAATGATCACCGCATTTCAATTGCAGGTTATGGTAATACACACATCAAAATCCCTATCCACCCTATTCACTTAACCATGTCCTCTACGCACCTCAAATCATTAATAAGTTGATATCTGTTAGAAAATTCACTCGTAATAATTGGGTGTCTGTCGATTTTGACCATTTTGGTTTCTATGTGAAGGATCTCAATACGGGGAGAATTCTTACGCGCTGCAATAGTGGGAGACCTCTACCCTTTCACTCAATCTTGCGCTGTCAGAACTCAACCACCAGTCTCCATTGCTGCATTGTCTCCATCCACTTGACACAATAGGCTCGGACATCCATGAGACCATGTTTTTTCTTTTCTTAGAAACAATTTGCGTATTCATGTAATAATGAGAAACTTGCCCAAAACTATTTTTTTTGCCCGCTTGACAAGCATACTCGTCTTCCATTTATGTCTTCATTGAGTGTTACAGTTTCACCATTTGATATAGTTCATGTTGACTTGTGGACATCTCCTGTTATTAGCACCCTGAGTCATAAATTCTATCTTGTTTTATTAGATGATTTTCACACTTTTTATGGATTTATCCACTCAAATTCAAATTTGAGGTTTTTGCTAAATTTCTTGAGTTTCACAAGTTTATTAAAACCCAATTTAAAAAATCCATCAAATCATTTCAATGTGATAACGGATGTGAATTTAATAATTCAGCATTCCATAATATTTGCTCCCAACAGGGCATGATGTTCCGCTTTTCTTGTCCCCACACCTCCCCTAAAAATGGAAAAGCTGAACGAATTATTCGTACTATTAATAGCATGGTCTGTACCCTCATCTTTCATGCTTGTTTGCCATCATCTTTCTGGGTCTATGATGTCAAAATGGTAAAATACCTCATAAATATTTTACCCACTAGCACCCTACAAAACAAGACCCCCGCCGACATTCTAAATCGTAGGACTCCATCATATGACCACCTACGAATCTTCGGCTGTCTGTACTATCCCAATCTTACCTCCACCACCCCTCTTAAGTTGGCTCCTCGAACTACACCATGTGTATTCCTTGGTTTCCTACCCAACCATAGGGGTTATCTGTGCTATTACTTGTCCACTCGTCAAATTCACATTTCCTATCACATTCGATGAGACGATATTCCCGTTTTCGAATCCTCAGAAATACCTAAAACTGGACTACTCATTTTTTAATGAACCCGTCATATATCCCATCATTCTCAATCAACTCACTCATGGCACCACCGAAACATCCCCTCCTCTTCAGCCCTCCAGTGAGCCCACTGCCTCTGTCTCGCCTTCAGCGCCGCGACTCCAAGGGGATGCGCCGCGACGCCAGTCTTCCAGTGAGTGAGTTGAACTTTCACCGTCATCAGTGCCGCGACCCCTAAACTTCAGAGAGGTCTATCACTCAGGCAGCGCCGCAGTCATTGGTCACGGCGCCGCGACGCCTCTGACTTCAAATTTCTAGCTTTCCTATCTCCGACCATACCATCTGTCTCGGATCCTGGTACTCAGCCAATGCAACCACCCACTGTCCCTAGTCACCAAATGGAAACTCGTGCCAAACACAAGATTTTCAAATCCAAAGTCCAGTTTAACCTGTCTGCCCAAACCATTTCTCCACTTCCAAAGAACCCCAAATTGGCTAAACTTGACCATAATTGGAATACGGCTATGTCTGAGGAATATAATATTTTAACTAAGCAGCATACTTGAGATCTAGTACCTAGACCAGAGGGGGTGAATATGATCTGAGGTTTGTGGGTTTTTAGTCACAAATTCAGAGACAATGGTATTTTAGAGCGCTACAAGGCAAGACTTGTGACAAATGACACTAATAGCAGGAGGACATTAAATGTGGTGACACTTTTAGCCCGGTTGTTAAACCGGCTACGATTCGTACTGTTCTTAGTATTGTTATGGGTAAAAAATGTCTGATTCATCAGCTGGATGTCAAGAACACATTTTTTCATGGGGATTTGAAAGAAACTGTGGATATGCATCAGCCACCTGGTTTTGTTCATCTTGCAGTCCCTTAGTATGTCTGTCATCTCAGAAAGTCACTCTATGGCCTAAAACAATCATCTCGTGCTTGGTATGACCGTTTTGCCATATATATTATGCAGATTGGGTTTATTTGCAGCAGGTGTGACACATCTCTGTTTATTTTTCATCATGGTAGTGACATTGCTTACTTATTATTATATGTGGATGACATTGTTCTCACTGCCTCCTCTGAAAAATTGAAAATGACATTATTGCTCTTATCAAAATTGAATTTGCTATGACTGATTTGGGCAAGCTGAGTTACTTCTTGGGTATATCAGTTACTAGATCTGCAGATACTATGTTCCTGAGTCAGCGTAAGTATGCAGAAGAAATTGTGTTCATAGCTAAGATGTCGAATTGCAAGGCTATGCCTACTCCAGTTGATTCGAAATCCAAGCTCAGTGCTTCTGAAGGTGATCCAGTGTCTGATTCTACTCTCTATCAGAGTCTTGCAGGTGCTCTTCAGGACCTCACTTTTACCAGGCCTTACACTGCATATGTCGTTAGCAGGTGTGTCTGTTCATGCATGCCCCGAGGAAACCCCATTTTGCTGCTCTTAAGCATATTATCAGATACATTAAGGGTACTCCTGACTATGGGTTGCATAACTACCCCTCTGCTCCGACCAGATTGCTTTCTTACACAGATGCTGATTGACAGGGTGCCCGGACACGCGACGCTCTACTTCCGGCTATTGTGTGTTTTTAGGGGATAATCTTATTTCTGGTCTGCCAAGATACAACCACGTTATCCCGCTCTAGTGTTGAAGCAGAGTATAGGGGTGTTGCTAAAGTAGTTGCTGAGATCTGTTGGCTCCGAAATCTTCTCTTGGAGCTCATCTGTCCGATGCGTAAAGCGTCTATAGTATATTGTAATAACATATCTTCCATTTATATGTCTCATAATCCGGTCCAGCATCAACGACCAAACATATTGAGATGGATATCCACTTTGTCCGTGAGAAGGTTGCACTTGGTCTAGTCAAAATACTACATGTGCCCTCCTATCGGTTGCGAACATATTCACAAAGGACTACCTGACGATTGTTCACAAACTTCGATCCACTGAGCGTCATTCCTCCTCCCGATCACGAGGGGAGTATTAGCGAATATTCTTCAAATATTTACAGTATATATTGTATTTATTATTTTCATGTATTTAAGGTAACTTAGAATTCTTACTGTATTAGGAATCACTGTTGTACAACTATATTTATTGTGATTAATGAAAGAAATCTCTAAGAAAAATTATTCTGATATCTTACAGTATATATTGTAATTATTATTGTTATATATCTAACACTATAAATAGCTTCAATTTGAGTCCAAATCCATATTGCTGATTGTAATTAAGTTCCTCTGAAATATAGAAGAAGAGGCCGAAGTAGATTGGTAATTAATTAATGGCAGGATTGTTCGACAAGCAGGCACAGATTTACTCCGACGCACGACCAACTTATCCCGACAAATGGTTTTCGATGCTGGCTCAACGCACCACCGACCACTCTCTAGCTTGGGATGTCGGCACCGGCAACGGCCAAGCTGCCATTGGAGTCAGTCCCCCTCTCTATCATCTTTAAATATTACTCCTCATTTTCAAAATGTTTGGCTGGTTTTAAATTGACACGAATTTTAAGAAATTAAAGAAGCTGTATACGGTGAAAACCGACACGACACGTGATATGATTTGAGAATAGAAGCCGAAAGAGGTAACCGTTAGTGCCGGTGGTAAGTTCGGGTGTTGTAGCAAGTCCGGGCTGTGGTCGAACCAGATGACACTGAATGATGACCGGACTTGATAACATCGGGTGAAAGACCGAAAAAGCTCAGCGAATTTGATTCAAAATTGAAGAGTTTTCTTGATTCAACACTTCCTTATTGCATGCTTGATGGGTACGAAACGTTGTCGTTTCAAATGAACCATAACCCGAATGCTACACTGGTTTCTTGATGAATAAAGGAGTAATTTCCTAGCCAAACCCCTTATTGTCGTCCTAGTGGGCTAATTAAATCCATTCGAAGTGGCTCATTCCTCTATCAAGACAGCCCAAATCATCATAATGTCTTCATACTTCAAGTGCTCCATGCACAGAGTACCTTTACTTTTCTAGTGGAAATGAAGAAACTTTGTTGACATTCGATTTTACATCAAATCATTATATTTGTGTGTGGACCCTGCACAATCGATATATGCAGTAAAATTACAATATATTTATATAGGTGAGGCAGAAAGGATGAGGCAAGTTTGTAAAGCAAAGTTTTTCAGCCTATTCCTTCGTGTTTTAGAAACAGCCGAAACCACTAGGTCTAATGAGTTCTTGTTATAAGAGTGATAAGTACGTGTTATGTAACCAATAAAGCTTGATTTTTAGTGTAATCGATTTCAGTATGTGGATTAAATTTGAAGAAAAAGAGGTCAGCAATCCTTACAATCTCATAAGCAAGGAGAGAAGGTGGCGAAGGATCCGGATCCAATTTGATTCAACACCACGTCACTCTTTCATAAAATTCTTCATATATGTTCTTTTGTGGCTTCTTAATATTCATCTTCCATAGGAAATACAGTAACATCAAAGTAGCCTTTCGCCTATACAAATATATATATTATAAGAAGGGACACATCATCCATTCTTTGATTTGGGAATCTAAAAAAGAGGTGCCACATTATTTTTGTATTTATTATATTCCTTTAAAACTAAACTTGAAAAATGAGAAAAGAAGAGAAAGAAACAGGTTGAAGGACTTCGAATTTATTTGTAAAGTGGATTAAGATAGCTAGGGGAACGTCCAAAGCGAGAAAACCCTAACGCCACCGCCGTGACCCCTTAAAATTTTCCGTCGGCCGTCGGTAACCTGTGCCCCCTGTCTACTGTCTACTGCTTTCCTCCCTGGACCAATCCTACTACTAATCATATTCCCTTCTGAAGTCAATTTATTAAATCTTCCAATAACGGATCCAATCCTAAAGTCTTGTCATCTGACATGGTTCGTTAAGTTCGTCTTGTTCGACTAAAATCAAATTATTCTCTGTTTTATTTTGTTCCTGTTCAGTTTTGTCATGGCTCCAAGTAGTGGTGTGGTTCAAGATATGACCAATATTTCGTTGGAGGAGGAGGATGAAAGTGGTATTTTTTGTAACGTGGCGGCAGCAGAGGAAGAGGTGACTTTCGATGCTCGGTGGTGTTTAGTGGGCCGTTTTTTTACCGATGGAGTGGTGGAATTTCCCTCAATGCAACAAACGTTGGCGGCACTGTGGAAACCGGGAAAGGGTGTATACATAAAGGAATTAGATGTCAATCGATACCTCTTTCAATTTTACTATGAGATTGATATCACAAGGGTACTGGAGGGTAGTCCCTGGACGTTTAATCATAAGGCTTTGATTATAACCAGACTTCGGGAGGGTGATAAGCCGCGGTTGGTTCCATTGAATTCTTTAGATCTGTGGATACAGATTCATGATCTTCAAGTGGGCTATATGACACAACGTGTTATCAAAGAAGTTGGCAATTACGTTGGCAAATTTGTGGAGGCGGACCCCAAGAATTTTATGGGAATATGGCGTGAGTACATGCGTGTTCGAGTCATCATGAGCCTGGATAAACCCGTAAAGAGAAGAATGAAGTTGATAAAGACCGAAACCAACTGGATTTGGATCACTTTTAAGTATAAAAATGTTCCTACTCTTTGCTTTATTTACAGATTTTTGAGATATTCAGAGCGGTTCTGTATGCGGTTATTTGATACTTCGATTGAGAAAATTGTTAAGCCTTATGACGAGTGAATGAAAGCTCTATTGCGGAGGCAAACTAAGCTTATTGAAGCGAAATGACTTCGTACATGGGAAGAGTTTAATCTTGGAGGGGGTGGTGCGGCGGTGCCTGGTGGTGGTACATCGACAGTGGCGGGGAAGACGATGGTGGATTGCCATCAAAGATTGAGTAAAGACACGAATTTTTCGGGATTGATTAGTGATCGTAATTATCGTGGGGATACTGTCCACGATTCTTGCACAAATATGGAAAGTGGATGTAATGTGGTTATTGCTAAAGTCAATGAGGAGAATATGGTTAATAATGGAAAGAGTGTCATGAGTCCAATTAATAATAAAAATATTTTTACAGCTGGTAATGGGGTGGACTCGTCTACTGATGACTTGGCCAATATTGATGATGTTGGGCTTACTGTCTTGGATCTTAAACGTAGAAAGCTTTTCCAAAGTGGGCTAATTGGGCCAAATGAGGTGGTAGATGTTGAGATGAGCCAACAGGAGAATGACAATTCAAAAAACTTAAATCAGGCGGGCCTTACAGATGGGGCTCGCCTACCATTATGAGTTGTTTGAGTTGGAATTGCCGTGGGCCTGGGAACCCAGGGGTGATTCAATTCCTTAAAGAGATTATATCTCAAAAGAAGCCTAATTTTATCTTTTTATGTGAAACTTTATGTAATAAAAACCGTATTATGTGGCTCAGTCGTTCTTTGGGCTATGAAGGGGTGTTTTCAGTCGACTCTCAGGGGCGTTCAGGGGGGTTGGCGTTGTTTTGGAAGGGGAGTGATGATGCTGAGCTGATTGGGTATTCTCAAAACCACATTGATATTATTGCTAAAGTGGGTGGGATGGAATCGTGGAGGTTAACATGAGTTTATGGGGAACCAAATAGGAGTCTAAGGAGAAACACGTGGGATTTGTTGCGTTCGCTGAGAGAACAATCGAGGCTTCCTTGGTGCTTGATATGAGACTTTAATAATATTGTTTCTCAAGGGGACAAGCGCGGGGGTCCTTCATACCCGACCTGGCTTTTGAAAGGATTTCAACAAACAATTTCCGATTGTTAGTTGATTGAAATTGAGTTGACTGGCCTTCAATTTACATGGGAGAGAGGAAGGGGCACGTGTAGATGGGTGGAAATAAATCTTGATCGGGCTTTTGTATCTTCAGCTTGGTTGGAGATGTTCTCATCATTCAAGCTCATTAATATGGACTTTGCTACTTCTGTTCATTGTCCTTTGCTTCTTCAACCTATTTTTTGAATTGCAACGAGAGGTACGAATGTCTTCCAATTTGAAAACGCCTGGTTGAAAGACCCTATGTGCTCTTAGATTGTTCAGGATACTTGGATGTTGCATCAAGGGTCTCCTATTCAAGACAAATTAGATGCTTGTGGGGAGAATCTGTCTCGGTGGGGTAGGACTGTTACTGGTGATTTTAAGGCCCGTATTAATCGGTCCAGAAATGTAATCAAGCGGCTCCAAGGGTGTCGTGATGAGGCTTCAGTCAGATTGTTTGCTGAAGAAAAGAAAAATCTTGGTATTATTTTGGAGCAAAGGGAGATTTTTTGGCGACAGAGATCGAAACAATTGTGGCTTAAAGAAGGAGAAAAGAACAGTAAGTTTTTTCACGCTCTACTCGCTTTCGTAGAAAAAATAATTATATTCATAAGCTGAAAAATTCTAATGGTGAATGGGTTGATTGGGACCATGGTCTTGCAAGGGTGATGGTAGATTATTTTTCTGATATTTTTTCTGCCTCTAATGTGGATTGGGCGGAGGTTGTTGATTGTATTACTCCATCTATTACTATGTCTCATAATCAAGACCTTTTAAAGCCAGTTTCTCAGGAGGAAGTCAAGAGCGCTCTCTTTCAGATGCACCCAAATAAATCCCCAGGTCCAGATGGTATGACACCAGCTTTTTATCAGAAATTTTGGTCAATTATTGGAGAAGATGTTGTTAGTTCGGTTCGGTCTTACTTCGATACGTGCACTATGCCTTCAGGTTTGAATGACACGAATCTTGTTTTGATATCGAAGAAGAAAAATCTTGTTGTTATGGGGGGAACTTAGGTTGATTGCCTTGTGCAATGTATTGTGTAAAGTGATTACAAAGGTTTTGGCTAATCGTGTCAAGAGTTTGTTTTCTCATGTTATCTCTCCTTCTCAAAGTGCATTTATTCCTGAAAGATTAATTTCAGATAACGTGTTGGTTTCATTTGAGATTCTCCACTATCTTAAAAGGAAGCAACAAGGGCGAGATGATTTCATGGCTTTAAAATTAAACATGAGTAAAGCTTATGATTAAATAGAGTGGTGTTTTCTGGAGGCTATTCTATTAAAAATGGGCTTTCATTACCAGTGGGTGAATTTGGTGTTGGAAAGTGTTGTCTTGGTCCGTTACAAAATTGTTCATGGTAGAGATTCTATAGGCCATATTTCTCCAATGAGAGGTATTCGCCAAGTGGACCCTTTGTCACCATATTTATTCATCATATGTGCTGAGGGTTTTTCTTCTCTTATTAAAAAATATGAAATGAATCGGTGGCTTTATGGATGCAAGGTTGCTAGAGGTGCTCCAATAGTTTCTCACATGCTGTTTGCGGATGACAGTTATCTCTATTGTAAGGCCACTGAGGGAGAGGCTTTTAGGATGTTGGAGCTGCTGAATAAGTTTGAGAAGGCTTCGGGGTAAAAGGTAAATTTGGAGAAGTCTTCTATCTTTTTCAGTACTAATACTGCTACTATTGTTGGGACCGAGTTCAGGAGATGTTGGGAATGCAAGAGGTGGATGATCATAGTAAGTATTTGGGTCTGCCTAGTACTATGAGTAGAAATAAACTGCTGTGTTGGGCTTTTTGAAGGATAAGATCCAGAAAAGAGTGGAGAGAATGGGCAGGGCGTTGTTACACCCCGTATTTCCAAGGAAATGATATGAGAACGTACTTAAGGATATGAGATTTGAATTTTGGAAAAGATTATTTTTCTTAAGGAAATATTCTCGGAAAAATGGGAAGATAAAATTATTAACTCGGAGTTAGATTCCCAAATTTGGATTTATGGACTTAGTATATTATTGTGAAGTCTTGGAATTGATAATATGGGGCCCGCCGAGAATTTCACAATTTTGCGGGGCCCTTCAATTTTAAAAATATTTTATGAAGTGGGATTTTCGGCCAATGGGAGGGTGACACGTGTCACTCATCCACTTGTCATGCTAAAGAAATATCTATATAGAGAAAGAGATGAAGACTTGGATCATTTGTCCTAGAAAGGGCCGGACAGTATACCTTAATGGGAAGGGCAGTATATAGTACATGACTTTACCGCGTCCCACGAGGGGCCGGGCAGAATACCTTACATGACTTTACCGTGTCCTAGAAAGGGTCGGGCAGAATACCTTATATTATTTCATGGACAAGGTCCATGGTGTGAATTTAGATACTCATGTGGTCACCTTATATTATAGATATATATGTGGATTGTACACATAGGCATTCTTGATTTGACATGGCTCTCATATTTTCCAAAGGTACAGTTGAATTTCACTTTTAAGGAAGTACAGTTGGCTCTTATTTTTATTTGGCCAGTTTGATCTTATTTACTGTACTTTATGTTTACATACTTAGTACATTGTTGTACTGACCCCCTTCTCCGGGGGGCTGCGCTCATGCCCGCAGGTATTAGGTACTCAGTTGGGTGATCCGCGAGTTTAGGATTTCCATCAAGCTTTTATTGAGATGACTCCACCATTTCGGAGTCTAGTCATTATGGTACATGTCTTCCATTATGGCTTAGGTATATTCAGAGGTACGGCGGGGCCTTGTCCCGTCATAGTTACTGTCAATCTTAGAGGTTTGTATTCATATGTGGGCTGGACTTGCGTGATTTGTATATTTGTAGTTCCTTTGGATTGTTTTATATATAATGGCGGCCTTGTCGGCTTTGCCTGTTTTTTGTTTAAAAAAAAATGATGAAATGAGTTTTCTATAATTTTCGCTGGTTTAATGTGATGTATAAGTAGAAGGGTGCCCAGGTAGGGCACCAGTCGCGGTTCCGGAGTTCAGATCGTGACAAGAGTGGTATCAGAGCAGTTAGTCCTCAGAATGTCTACAGACCGTGTCTAGTAGAGTCTTGGTTATCGATGTGTTATCGACCACACCTATAAACAGGAGACTACATGACATTTAGGATTGGTTTCTATTCTTCTTACTCTAAGATCGTGCGATAAAGCTGTGTTGTTAGGGTAGTCCCTCACTAACGAATTATTGTGGTTGCAGCTATGCCTCCGAGGAAAGCGATAGTGGCCCAAAAGGAATATATGGGCTTTGAATACAGGTTGGTTGATCTTTACTAATTGATTGGATGGTTTGGTAGGTTATGAAAATCTACATGTTTTAAGGTGACACTTGATGATTATAATTATAGAGGAAACAACAACAGGACCCTATGAATGTGGTTGTGATTACAAAGGAAGTACAATGTGATAGAACCATCAGAGGTAGAAATATTTTGTTTAGTAATGAGAAGAATGAATTTTTTTGACAAGAATGATAAGGTGAACGGAACTATAGTTGTGTAGGTTCCACAAGGTATAATCACCCCAGACCAGTGTAATGACCAATAGTAGAAGATGGACAGTAGGAACATTTCGGCCAAGGGTGACGAACCTGTAATGATCGGAAGATAGTATGAGAAATACTTTGAGATATGAGACCCCCGTGACAACTTGAAATGAAAGTGTAAAGGTAAGGCGAATGGGCACTCGGTCGATGAGAGACCTAATAGCGATAAGACGGAAGGTCTTGGCCATGAGGCAAGTGAAAGAAATTGAATCTAAGTATAATGACCAAGTTGGATTTAGTAACACCAAGGATTGAAAACATGAGCTATAATTGAGATCTCGTATATATATACCGGAGTATTTTGGAAGTATGAGAAAAGTACGACAAGTAAGAAAAGGAGTGAACAAGTGCTAAAAGAATTGAAGTTGTTTATAGTTACGAGTAGTGAGAAGATATGAGAAATAAGAGAAAGATTCATTTCAGACCATGAATGAGACTATGTGTTATATTGTGGCCATGCAAGGAATCTTTTGGGCTTGTTGATTATGGTTGGAACTCATAGGAGAAGAAGAGATTGAGTGAGGAAATGCGAGCTGTAAATTTCAGGCAAGGGACGGCGGTGCTGAAGCGTTAGAGGAGTGGCAGTAATTCAAGGCCGCGGTGTCGACACTAATGAGTATAGGTTGGTAGATATAGATAAAGGAGACTATGCCGAAGTTTGTATAGCTTGAGACCGACTATGAACATTCGGGATGAATGTTTCTAAGGGGGGAAGTATGTTACACCCCGTATTTTCAAGGAAATGATATGAGAACGTACTTAAGAATATAAGATTTGAATTTTGGAAAGGAAGAAAAATTTCATTTTTCTTAAGGAAAAATTCTCGAAAAAATGTGAAGAGAAAATTATTAACTCGGAGTTAGATTCCCAAATTTAGATTTATGGACTTAGTATATTATTGTGAAGTCTTGGAATTGATAATATGGGGCCGCCGAGAATTTCACAATTTTGCGGGGCCCTTCGATTTTAAAGATATTTTGGACAAATATCTAGATATTTTTTGAAGTGGGATTTTCGGCCAAAGGGAGGGTAGACACGTGTCACTCCTCCACTTGTCATGCTAAAAGAAATATCTATATAGAGAAAGAGATGAAGACTTAGATCATTTGTTATATTTTTCATCTTCCAAGCTCTCTTCTCTCTCCTCTTAACCCTAAATTTCAAAAATCCAAGAACAAATTTTCCAAGAATAAAGGTTGATTATTATACAAGATTAAGAACACTAATCAAGTTCTAAGACAAGTTAACTCTCCAAGTTCTTCAAAAATTTATGTTGGCTGAAATTGGGGTTGAAAACCCTAGCTTGTTCATCGACTTTTTGGAGGTAAAACGTGAAGAGAAGTTGGTTATAAGCTTGTAGAGGATACATGTGTGTGATTGGAACTTGAAGAAGTGAAGCAAAACGAAAACTGCGGACCAAAGTTGAGTGGACTGCCTTGGACGGTTTTTGGGCAATTTTAAGGTAAAATTCTCCCTTCTCTTGAAGTAATTGGATATTACATATTGTTATAATGTATAGATGAGCTTGTTCTAAAAAGAATGAAGGATAAAAAGTGTTTGGACAATTTTGGTAGGGTTGGCCGAGAATGGAAATTTTCGGATGTTGGTGTCGTTGGCTATAATTGTTGTTATTAACGTCACCTATTGCATGTTATAATGAAGTAATATTGTTGTTTAAAAGTTGTTATGACTTGTATAAAAGTATTGGAACTTGAATTGGATTAAAAAGGATTATGGAAAGGGTAATCGTATTGGGGTTATTGGCCGCATATTCTATGAAACTGTTGGACGTTATTAGACAGTTTTTAGGGACTGTTTTAGGGTGTTGGAATTCTGAAAATTCAGCCCTCGTCATGCATGTTTAAGTGTGGTTATTGCTAATGAAAGTTCTAAGAGATTAATGGTATAAAAGGTGTTAAAAGACTTCACATTTTACCCTTGTTGTTGTTGGATATTGGACTGATTTTGTGGACTGTTTTTATATGATTATGGGGCAGAATTTTATACGTAAGGTAGGCGTGTAATCCCCTTTGGTTACTGTTTGGTTGTGCCCTTAATTGGTGCCTTGGTTATTGATGAAATTGGGCATTTGAAAGGTGGAAAAATACGTATAAACAAGGGAAGTGCTGCCCAAATTTTTATAGAATAAGAGAACATTTACTTGGTATTAACCTACACTAGTAAGCTTGAGGTTGATAGAAGTGTTGGTGTATTTATAGGTTGAAGTACATTGAGATGTACTCTAGATTGTAGAGTTGGTTAGTTCGTCAACAAGGTATGTGAACTATCTCTTCTTCTTTTGGCATGATTTGATTTTATAAAGTGAGTGGATTTTAATCCTTATTGATACTTGATTTGATTTTAGAAAGTGAGTGTATCCTAATCCTTAAACGATACTTGACTTGATCTTTATAGAGTTCTATTGGAACCTAATCCTTAGTTATACATTCTATTGATTGTACTTTGGGTTTCTAAAATGGAAGTTATGTACATATTCTATTGATAGGACTTTGGGTTTCTAAAATGGAAGTTGTCTACCTATTTCATTAATAGTACTTCGAGTTTCTAAAGAGAAGTTGTTCTATCTATTTTATTAATAGTACCTTGGGGTTTTCTAAAAGGAAAGAGGTGGTAGTACCTTGGTTTTTCTAAAAGGAAAGAGGTGGTAGTACCTTGGTTTTTCTAAAAGGAAAGAGGTGGTAGTACCTTGGTTTTTCTAAAAGGAAAGAGATGAGATGCGCCTTTGATTTTATAGTAAAGAGTTCATTTTAATGATTTTAAAAGTGAAAGTACCTTGATGCTACAAGTGCTAGTGTCTTGGGGGTTTTATAAATGAAAGGATGTACGACAGACGTACATGGTGCTATTGGAGTTTGATAATGCCTTGAGTTTTTCTAAAAATGATAGTTCATTCTATTTATGCTAATGAGAGTCAAAGATGATTTAAATTACACATAGTTGCTTGTGATAGCTATATGTGTACAATCCTTTATATTTGGACCGTGTCCTAGAAAGGGCCGGACAATATACCTTAATGGGAAGGGCAATATATATTATTGACTTTACCGTGTCCTAGAAAGGGTCGGACAGTATACCTTAATGGGAAGGACAGTATATATTATTGACTTTACCGTGTCCTAGAAAGGGTCGGGTAGTATACCTTAATGGGAAGGGCAGTATATATTATTGACTTTACCGTGTCCTAGAAAGGGCCGAGCAGTATACCTTAATGGGCAGGGCAGTATATAGAACATGACTTTACCGCGTCCCACGAGGGGCCGGGCAGAATACCTTACATGAATTTACCGTGTCCTAGAAAGGGCCGGGCAGAATACCTTTTATTATTTCATGGACAAGGTCCATGGTGTAAATTTAGATACTCATGTGGTCACCTTATATTATAGATATATATGTGGATTGTACACATAGGCATTCTTGATTTGACATGGCTCTCATATTTTTCAAAGGAACAGTTGAATTTGACTTTTAAAAAGAAAGTACAGTTGGCTCTTATTTTTATATGACACAGTTGGATCTGGTATTTGATTTTCATACTTGTCCCTGTCATCTTTTGGCCAGTTTGATCTTATTTACTGTACTTTATGTTTACATACTTAGTACATTGTTATCGACCCTTCTCCGTTTGCGCTAAATGCCCGCATGTATTAGGTACTCGGTTGGATGATCCGCGAGCTTAGGATTTCCATCAAGCTTTTTATTGAGATGACTCCACAATTCCGGAGTCTAGTCATTATGGTACAGGTCTTCCATTATGTCTTAGGTATATTCAGTGCAGGACCACTTGTCCGCCATAGTTCTTGCCAATCTTAGAGTCCGTATTCATACGTAATTTGGACTTGCGTGAGTTGTACAGTTGTAGTTCCTTTGGATTGTTTTATATATAATGTCGTCCTTGTCGGCTTTGCCTGTTGTGTTTTTTAAAAAAATGATGAAATGAGTTTTCTATAATTTCCGATGGTTTAATATGATGTATAAGTAGAAGGGTACCCAAGTAGGGCACCAGTCGCGGGCCCGAGGTTCGGGTCGTGACAAGCATTTTCTTTAAGAGCAGGAAAGGAAGTCTTGATTAAATCTATAGCTCAGAGCTTACCAAGTTATGCTATGAATGTCTTTCTTCTGCCTCTTAATCTTTGTCATGATATAGAACAGTTAATGTGCAATGTTTTGTGGAGGTTTTCTTCTCAAGGCCGAGGTATCTCATGGATGTCGTGGGATAGATTACCGGTTCTTAAAAATAATGGTGGCATGGGTTTTCGTTGCTTGAGAGACTTTAGTCTAGCTATGTTAGGGAAGCATGCTTGGAGATTGTTAACGCATGATGAGTCTCTTTTGGGGAGTATTTTTAAGGCTCGGTACTATCCTCGAGGTTCTTTTCTTAATGTTGAATTGGGGAGTAATCCTAGCTTTGTTTGGCGGAGTATTTTTTAGGCTCAATCTCTTTTGCGAGCAGGATGCCGTTGGAGTATTGTGGATGGTACTTTGGTTGATGTTTTAAGGCAGCCTTGGCTTCCTAGTGTTGATTATTCGATGGTTACTTTTTCTCTTCCAGGTTTGATCGGAGCTAAAGTTTGCCAGCTGATGATACCGGGGTCACGAGAGTGGGATGTTGAGGTGCTTGATGATCTTTTCCCATCTCACGAGAAAGATCTTATCCAAGGTATTGTCCTCTCAAACCATGATGGTCGAGATAATTGGTATTGGTCTAAGGAGATATCGGGAATTTATAGTGTGAAGAGTGCATATAAGCTTCTCCAATCGTTACATGGCCGGTGGGATGTAGATAATAATTCTGATTTTTGGTGCTCTTTATGGAACCTTAAGATCACTCCGAAGGTGCAGAATTTTTTATGGCGGGCTTTTTCGGGGAGTTTGCCGACTATGACTCAACTCAAGGGTCGTCATGTGGAGGTTGCTATCAGCTGTCCGGTATGTAGGGGAGACCTGAATCTATCCTTCATATTTTAGTGGAGTGTCCTCTTGCAGCGCAATGTTGGCAGCGCTTTGATGCAACTATTTTGAGATTTGATAAACCAGATTTTTCTGCTGGTTTCAAGCAGTTCTGGCCAAATTTTCAAAGACTAAAGTCTGTCAAATTGCTCTTATTTGTTGGTCGTTGTGGAGAGCCCGAAATGGACTGGTTTGGCAAAGTAAGAAAGCGATTGCTAACGGAGTTGTGTCATCTGCTTTAGCATACTTTATTCAATGGAATGATGCTCAAGTTAATTCAACTAATGCAGGGGATGTTTCTGATTCCCCTAGTTTTAGAGTGGAGCATTGGAAGTCACCAGTTGCTAATACGATTAAAGTCAACGTGGATGCGTCCGTTGTTAGTTCGAATGATTACTTTGGTATTGGGTGGATCGCTCGGGACCATATAGGAGATGTTATTGATGCTTTCTCGAAGATCTTTCCGGGCCAAGTTCAGCCGAACCATGCTGAGGTTGTGGGGTTGAAAGAAGTGCTTAGTTGGATCAAACAACAATCATTTTCAAGAGGTATTGTTGAATCGGATTGCCAGGTGGTTGTCAATGCAATTTCTAGCTCTTTTGAAATGCTCTCTCCATTTGGCTTGCTTGTTTCTGATTGTCGTTCTCTTTGTACTTCTTTAAACAATGTTTTCATTGTCATTTTTAAACGATATGCGAACAAGGCCGCCAATTTCTTGGCTAAGGCTGCTTTTTCTTATGCAGGTTGTCGCTACGGTAGGGGAACTACAAGGAATTTGTCATATACCAATGGCTGAAATACGTAGGTAAATGTCCAAAAACCGTTGGTATAGATCATAAACCTATACCAACGAAAGTTTATTTCCGTCAACTTTGATTCGCTATACCAACGACAAATTAGCCGTTGGTATAGCCTATACCTACAATAGTTTCAATCCGCTTATAACCTATACCAACAGAAGTTTATTTCCGTCAACTTTGATTCGCTATACCAACAACAAATTAGTTGTTGGTATAGCCTATACCTACGGCAGTTTCAATCCGTTGGTATAGATGTTTGGAGTTATACCAAAGGCTAATGACACATATTTAATAATTTCATCCACCACTTATTTCCGTAGGTATAGGACCACATTATCCGTTGGTATAAGTCTGATTTCTTTTATAAATAATATTTTTGCCTCAAATAAATATTTTTTTAATAATAAAAGTTTGAGAATATTTTTATATGCACCACACAAAATTTAAAGCAAAATAAAAGAAAATTTCAATTATATTATCAAACTAACAAGTCTTACAATGTAAAACTTACAAGTCTTACAAACATATCAAACTAACAAAGTAATGTTAATTATAATAAAACACAATACCTGATATCATCTTCCTCTAGCTCCTTCGCCTTCAACGCTTCCTTCACTCTCAAAAGAAGTGTTGTCCTTCATTCATCCTGTTAAGTGACAAAAAAATGCCAATAAAAAGATATAAAGTACTGAGATGAACAATGAAAAAGAAAGCATAGTAAAACTGTGTGTTGGGTGAATGAAATGGCAACAATTAACGTATATTCAAGAGGTAGCAACTTATGGATCAAAGTACACCAACAAACCAATGTTGTTGCTGAAAGTATATATGTCCTAGAAACAATCATTTTAGGAGCACATGTACTTGAACACATTCATATTATTAATAAGATTAATATATACTTGGCATTTGCAATTATTGAATTATTATTTGATTGTTTATATTATTCATTAATATGCATCCCTTGAACTTACATTGTCATTAATAGTGTGAGATATTAATGATAGAGTGTAGTTCTTAAAATAGCCTAGACTAATGATCATTGAGAATGGGATATCAATGATATGTTATAAGTCGACATGTGGTCTGCATCACATTCTTAGAGAATATAGTATATCTCACTTACTGCAAGCAATAGTTGCTAGTGATGGACACATGGATACTCTTAGAGGAGTATTGGCATACCCTGCTGATAAACTATTTGTTATACATGTCTAGAGTATTATCGTGTGGGAGATAGAGGTCCTGAGACTTGAGGTCAATATCGCCTTGTTTACGGAGCAATGCACTTTGATCATGTCCTAGGCGCAAATGCCTTATAGGTTGAGACGCGGCTTGTATTGGGTGCATTACGAAGTAGATTGAAGGTGGTAGTTGAGCCAAGAATAGGATTCATTCCTCGATTGGAATTTCGAGAGAACACTCGACCACCGGAGATGTTAGGTCGACGAGTCATTGGCGATGCAAGAGACATATCTAGGATATGGTCTAGTTGTCGACTAATATAGATGAGATAAAGTGATCAAGCCATTTGGATAGACACTTGACAAATCTTAAGCTTGATCGAGTGTGTCGCGAATGAAAGGAATTTATCATCTCACATAGAGGTTTGTTTACTTGAGTCTTGTAAACGTACTTCACACATTGGGTCTGTCACCGGCGCCGTCTAGGAGTTCCGTGTGAACCTTGATTTGATCAAGTGCCGATGTGTGAAGGCCTAAAGGGTCACACTAAGTCGATTGTCTTTTCGGTCTAAGGGTATATTGAGAGAATGTAAAATATCGGATTTTGAATCAAGATATTTTATTTTATAATAAATTATGGGATAATTTTCATTTGATGAAAATTAATTAATTAAGTTAAAATTAAGTATTGGATTTAATTAGAACTAAAGCGTCTGAAAATAAATAAAGGGCGCATGTGATGGGCGATTCGTGCCCATTTGCAATTTGAATTTGGGTCAGTCTTGGCTTTGATCCAAATCGATTAGGTTAGGGTTTCCTCACTATATATTTGACACTTAACCCATAATTTCATAAGAACTCATTTTCCACTTTACGAACTTAGAGTTCGGAAATAAATCTCTCAAACCTCTGCGAGATTTCCTAGCTTTCTTGGGCAAAGGAATATCTTGAAGCAAGGCTTGCACGGATTGACAATCGCGTGCGCACCTTTTAGTAAAAGCGTAAGTTTTTCATTTATGTCTTTGCATATTTGAATTATCGCATAATCATACGTAAGCGTTTGTTGGAGCAAGTAAGTTTACTCAAAATTTTAAACTTAGATGTGCCTTACTTGTATGTTTTACACCCAACAAATTCCTACGATGGTATCAGTCGGAGTTGGTTTAATGATTATACGATAATCTTTAATAACGATATGTGGGATAATTAATTGTTTTGATTTAGAACTGATTTTCGGAATTTTAAAAAAAAAAAAATCGAGCTGTCAAATCACCGTTCGGCGTGAAACGATGTCGCGATCATTATTCGGCGTGAGCGATGGTGGATTTAAAAAAAAAAATTGGAGCGATGAGCGATCAACATTCGGCGTGAGCGATGTCGGCGATCATTTCAGGCGTGAGCGATGCGATTGAAAAAAATTTTTTTAGGTCGCCGGAAACCGCCGACGGCGGGACTGTTTCCGGCCACCACAGGCGACGAAATCAGGAAGTAATAATATCATCGTGTTCGTCTCGACGAGAGGAATCTAATGGTGGTAGTGTTACACGGCAACGATGACCGGAAAAGAACCGCCAAGCGGTTTAGAACCCGTGGCGTCGATCCGACCGCAGTGGGCCACCAAATCGGTGGTGAAAACCACCGGTGAGTTCGCCCGGCGTGTGCCATCGCTTGGTGTTTTAATTGCGTCAATTCGCCGAAATCAGATCCCAAATTTGATTTGGAGTTGGAATTGATTTTGAAAATTTGAAATAGTGTAAGGACCTTTTTGCAAATTAAAATTAGGGTTTTAAATTGTAGATTGGTCCTTTAACAAATCTGAAAATATTTAAGTTCTGAAAATTACAAATTAGTCCACGAGATATTTTGAAATTTTAAAAGTTTTAAAATCGTGATTCGTCCAGGTCAATCTGTAAATTTGAAGCGATTTGGTCCTGGATAAATTTGTAAATATTTTAAGGTTCTGAAAATTGCGAAATACACGAAAATTAAATTTTAATTCTGAATTGTTAAGGAATTTGTTTGGATGAAATGAAAATTCGAAAATTGAAAATTGAGTTTAAATTTTGAATTTAAATATTTCCTAAATTGAAACAAAATTAATTAACCCACAATTATTGTTATTTAGCTTATTATTTGATAATGTGTGCACAAATTAATTGTTTCTCCTAATTGTTTAATTGATTGTCATTTAAATAATTAGAATGAAGTCATGATTATTATGCAGGTAGGTGGCACGATAATTGTTTACTTTCATGACATTATAATTATGCAGGTAGGCGGCGCCGATATATGATTAAAACCATCTTATATCATGCCTATTGGGTTTGATGGTTTTACATCTAAATGTGTTTAGAAATTGCATGATAGGATTTCATGTGATGTATGATATAAAAGTTGATCTTGGTCATAACCCTGAATTAAAATGTTCCCCAAATTTAATACAAGTCTCATTTAAAATGAGCGTCGTCAGTTATAATTGATTGTGGTGCAAAATTCTTTTGCGAGATGAGTATTTATGCTGACATTTGCTCTAAGTCTACGAGGACTCGGACCACTTTCATAGATGCGTATAAATGTTGTAGTAGGTGATAAACCTTCGTGAGTATTTACACCAGTGTTTGCTTGATGAAGGCTAAGCCCACTTAGATACATAATTGCGATCGCATGTGGGGTTGACTTGCTAAGTTTGTCTTGGCGTGATGTCGGACGGTAGGGGCGCAGATCGGTGTTTAGAACATTCGGTCAACCAAGAGTTGCAAATTGTTTGCAATTGGTTTAGAGACCTACCAGATCGTGTTGTTGAAGTTATCAGCCTCAGCAAACGCGGAGACAACATGAGTTTGGATCTTGGCCCATTATGATCGTATTTGATATGAGTCCGTATTCTTTATGGGGTAAAAGAGTATGTTAAAATAGTGGGAGCTAATTAAACTTAAGACCATGTTAGTTAGTTAATTAATGTGTTCAATAGAAATTATATTAGAGTATTAATTTCAAGTCTATCTTTTCTTCAGTATAAAATGTCGAATATGTTACTTAGAATATTGGTTGAAACAAACAAGTTGACTGGAGCAAACTTTCCTGACTGGTTAAAGAAATCTGCGATTAGTGTTAAAACTAGAAAGAATTGAATATGTGTTAGACACAACATTCCCAACAGTCCCTGCTGATGATCCTGATGAGTGCCTTGTTTGACAAGATGGCTTACCAGAAGCATCTAGACAATGCTCCCCTGGCACAATGTACAATGTTGTCTTCCATGACTGTAGAGTTACAGAGGCAACATGAAAACATGGATCCCAACGAGATGCTAGAACATTTGAAGAGTCTTTATGAATCACGTCTCGCACAATGGTGTATGGCTGTTGAGAGACCTCTTTAAGTGTAAGGTGAGCGAAGGGGTCGATGTCGTGAATGTTACGAAAATGATTGGGTTAATAGAGAGGTTGACTTGATTGGGCAGAAGCGCCTATAAATGTCTCTGTCAACCTAATCCTAAATTCATTTCATGGTCCATTTGAGAATTTCATTGTGAACTTCAACATGAATGGAACGAGGTGAATCTTCGAACTTAGCGACATCTTTGAAGGTTTATGAAGGGGATTGCAACGATCCAATAGGACACAAGGCACTAGGTGCTTCTGGACCTGCTGGACAAGGTATGTTTGTCATTGAAATAAATATGTCTGTAACTAACTCTCACTGCTGGGTATTAGATACTGCCTGTGGCTCTCACATTTATAATAATGAGAAGGGTCTAACTGACAGCAGAAAGGTTGGACCGTGGAAGTTGATCTGCGCATTGGAAATGGAGCACGAGTGGATGCTAAATGCGTGAAAATTTATAGACTGGATTTACCCTTTGGCTTTTGTTTAGAACTTAATAATTGTTATTTTGTTACCTCGTTAACGAGGAATATTATCTCTATCCCAATGTTAGACATTGAGGGGTTTTCTTCATTCATTGCCAATGACAGTTATGTACTGTCTTTTATTGGTTTTATTTGTGGAAATGCACCGCTTGTGGATGGATTGTATGTTCTAAACTATAGCCATGAAATTTTCAATATACAAAATAAAAGAGCTAAAATAAGTAATCAAAGAAATCCCACCTACTTATGGCATTGTAGACTTGGTCACATCAATGAATCAAGGATAGCAAGATTGAGAAAATTAGATTACTTAGAACCATTTGACTTAGAGTCATATGGTGATTGCGAATCTTGCTTAAGAGGAAAGATGACAACCAAATCACTTTCTGGAAAAGGAGTACGTGCCAAGAGGAGCTTGAGTTAGTCCATACCGATGTATGTGGGCCTTTTCCAACTCAAGCTAAGGGAGACTTTCTTTATTTCATCACTTTTACAGACGATTTCTCAAAGTTTGGGCATGTGTATCTTATGAAACATAAGTCTGAAGCTTTTGAGAAATTCATGGAGTACAAGTCAGAAGTAGAGAAGCAACTTGAAACAAGTATTAAAACTCTTCGATCAGATCGAGGAGGTGAGTACTTAAGTAAAGAATTTCTAGATTACTTGAAGCTTCATGGAGTCCATTCAGAATGGACACCTCCCGGAACGCCACAAATGAATGGTGTTGCTGAGAGGAGAAATCGTACCTTATTAGATATGGTTAGATCCATGATGAGCTTCTCAGCTCTACCAACATACCTATGGGGATATGCATTGCAAAGCTCAATCTACATTTTGAATAGAGTTCCATCAAAGTCAGTTGAAAACTCCATATGAGATATGGAATGGCAAGAAGCCACACTTAAACACACGCGACCACAGGGTGCCCTGCATATGTAAAGAAGTTGCTCACTGACAAATTGGAATCTAAAAGTGAGAAGTATTATTTTGTAGGGTATCCTAAGAAAACAAGAGGGTACTACTTCTATCTTCCTGAGGAACATAAAGTAATTGTTTCCAGAATTGCAACTTTCCTTGAAGAAGACTATGTCTACAAGGAACAGAGTTGCAACAAGATAGAACTTGAAGAAATTCAAGAAGTACAAAATAATGTAGAGAATGACCCCTTGTCAAATAACCTAGACAAGGATTCAGTGGGAGTATTTGATGATGATTGGGTACTTAGAGTACGCCCTTCAGCCAGTGGGAGTGTTGTGAGAGATACTGCAGAAATGCAAGACCCTCATGCACAACCAATGATAGATGACACAATAGTTGTGCATCATCCTATTCAAAATGATATTCCTGAAAGTTCTCAAGGTGGTGGATTGTCCAACACACAAACATCTTCTCAAAATCAAAATACAGCAAACACTGAAACGCAGAATGTTCAACTCCGTAGGACCACTAGGACTCATCGTGCACCTGAAAGACTTAATCTCCTTGTTGAAACACATAATGAGATAGATATTCCTGATGATGATGAGCCTACTACCTACAACGAAGCAATGTTAGAAATTGATTCACGAGAGATGGCAGAAGCCATGAAATCGAAATGGAGTCTATGTACATAAACCAAGTATGGAACTTGGTTGACTTGCCATGAGGGTTAGACCCATAGGATGCAAATGGGTCTTGAGAAGAAGATTGATGCATATGACAAAATACAGACTTATAAAGCAAGATTGGTGGCTAAAGGTTATAATCAACGGCATGGGGTCGATTATGATGAAACCTTTTCGCCTGTTGCAAAGATTAAGTCCAATCGGATTTTGCTTGCTATATCTGCATACAATGATTATCATATTTGGCAAATGGATGTTAAAAATGCCTTCCTCAATGGTAATCTAATTGAGGAGGTGTATATGATCTGACGGAGGGTTTTACATCTAAGACTGACCCAGCGGTATGCAAACTACAGAAGTCCATTTATGGACTTAAGCAAGCCTCAAAGAGTTGGAACTTTTGTTTTGACAAAGCAATCAAATCGTTTGACTTTGTTAGAAGCAAGGAAGATCCGTGCGTTTATAGTAAACGCATAAATGAGAGCATTGTCTTCATTGTTATATATGTAGATGACATATTGATAATGGGAGACAATAAAGCTCTCATGCAATCAGTCAAAGAATGGTTATCCAGAACCTTCATGATGAAGGACTTGGGTGAAGTCTGCTACATTCTTGGAATTAGAATCTCTGAGAGATAGACCTAATAGATTGTTGGAAAGTCACGGTCGTATACATAGACATAGTGCTAAAACGTTTCTCTATGGAAAATTCCAAGAAAGGGAATCTTCCTATGGGTCAAGACATCGAGTTGTCAAGGAAGGATTGTCCTTCCACGGTTCTGCGAACTTGAGCACGTGAAGAGAATCCCATATCTTGGTATAGGATCAATCATGTATGCCATGACTGTACAAGGCGGATGTGGCTTATGACTTAGCATGACTTGCAAATTCCGAGAATCACGGGAGGAACAACGGAAAGCGATCAAGAGTATTCTTAAGTATCTTAGACGAACTAAAGAATACTTCTTAGTCTATGGCGGACAAGAAGAGCTAGTATCTACTAGGTACACTGATGCTAGTTTCCAGACAGATCTTGATGACTTCAAATCTCAGTCTGGTTATGCCTTCATTTTAAATGGTGGAGTAGTTAGTTGGAAGAGTTCCAAGCAAGCTACACCGCCATTCGACAACGACCAGTACATTCTTTGGATCGGAAGTTTGGTAAAGAAGTTGTCGCGATATCCGAATTCTTAAAGGAATTGGGGTTGTTCCAGTACCGATTGTCAATAACGATTTATTGTGACAACACTGGTGCGATTGCTCAAGCTAAGGAACCAAGATCAACGAATAGAAACAAGCATGTACCAAGGAAATACCACATACTCAGGGAGATGGTGGAGACAGAAGAAATAAAGATAGACTATATTCCCACCGAAAATAATCTAGCAGACCCATTTACTAAACCATTAAGCTTGGTCAAGCATAATGGTCATTTCGAAAACATGTGCATTAGATACATTGGTGATTGACTCTAGGCCAAGTGGGAGATTGAAAGTATATATGTCCTAGAAACAATCATTTTAGGAGCACATGTACTTGAACACATTCATATTATTAATAAGATTAATATATACTTGACATTTGCAATTATTGAATTATTATTTGATTGTTTATATTATTCATTAATGTGCATCCCTTGAACTTACATTGTCATTAATAGTGTGAGATATTAATGATAGAGTGTAGTTCTTAAAATAGCCTAGACTAATGATCATTGAGAATGGGATATCAATGATATGTTATAAGTCGACATGTGGTCTGCATCACATTCTTAGAGAATGTAGTATATCTCACTTACTGCAAGCAATAGTTGCTAGTGATGGACACATGGATACTCTTAGAGGAGTATTGGCATACCCTGCTGATAAACTATTTGTTATACATGTCTAGAGTATTATCAGCATGTGGGAGATAGAGGTCCTTAGACTTGAGGTCAATATCGCCTTGTTTACGGAGCAATGCACTTTGATCATGTCCTAAGCTCAAATGCCTTATAGGTTGAGACGCGGCTTGTATTGGGTGCATTACGAAGTAGATTGAAGGTGGTAGTTGAGCCAAGAATAGGATTCATTCCTCGATTGGAATTTCGAAAGAACACTCAGCTTCTCAGAGATGTTAGGTCGACCAAGTCATTGGCCAATGCAAGAAACATATCTAGGATATGGTCTAGTTGTCGACTAATATATATGAGATAAAGTGATCAAGCCATTTGGATAGACACTTGACAAATCTTAAGCTTGATCGAGTGTGTCGCGAATGAAAGGAATTTATCATCTCACATAGAGGTCTGTTTACTTGAGTCTTGTAAACGTACTTCACATATTGGGTCCGTCACCAGCGCCGTCTAGGAGTTCCGTGTGAACCTTGATTTGATCAAGTGCCGATGTGTGAAGGCCTAAAGGGTCACACTAAGTCGATTGTCTTTTCGGTCTAAGGGTATATTGAGAGAATGTAAAATATCGGATTTTGAATCAAGATATTTTATTTTATAATAAATTATGGGATAATTTTCATTTGATGAAAATTAATTAATTAAGTTAAAATTAAGTGTTGGATTTAATTAGAACTAAAACGTGCAGACAATAAATAAAGGAACCGCATGATGGGCGATTCGACCGCCCATTGCAATTTGAATTTGGGTCGGTCTTGGCTCGATCCAAATCGATTGAGTTAGGGTTTCACTATATATTTGGCACTTAACCCATAATTTCATAAGAACTCATTTTTCCACTTTACGAACTTAGAGTTCAGAAATAAATCTCTCAAACCTCTGCGAGATTTCCTAGCTTTCTTGGGCAAAGGAATATACTGAAGCAAGGCTTGCACCCGGATTGACAATCGCGTGCGCACCTTTTAGTAAAGACTGTAAGTTTTTCTTTTATGTCTTTGCAGATTTGAATTATCGCATAATCATACCAGAAACGTTTGTTGGAGCAAGTAAGTTTACTCAAAATTTTAAACTTCCGCTGTGCCTTACTTGTGTGTTTTACACCCAACAAATCCCTACAGTTGCCAAGTACAACAACTTCACTACAACCAAAGCCCCAAAATGTGATAATAATAGGGAGCCTTAGGAACATCCCAAAGAACTGCAGCAGCTCTCGGCCCCAAATATGTTTCAGTATAGCGACATTCTGCTCATAAATGTAGTCTCTATTCCTTTTAAATAGAAGAAACCCAAGTGTAGTATAAATTCATATTAAATGCAACAGTTATGCCTTTCAAATACATCAGAGTAGGCCATTAGTTCATCTTAAAATGCAGAAATCTCATTGGGATAACAACTCATGTGTAGTATGACATAGTATGGTAGCTGCTTATTCACAATGGGTTTTGCTAAGATCAATTCCTAAGAAGATGGATACATAAATCATGTAACACTATTAAGCAGATTCCAAGAAGAAATGAAAGAAATCAAAGTTCGTATGATGTTTTAATCTCAAGTTCTAAAACATGTGATTACTAAAAGATACCTAGGCTTAGTCTTATAACATATTGGGCTAGGTTCCAGATTCTTGAAGTAAACATGCACAGGAAACAACTTCATGTCACAACTGAGTGTCCAAATTTCATAAGTTACCAACAAAGACATGACCTTTAATATATAGAACAGGACATCCGACTTAAAAGACTAAGACCACAAAGGGGGGGCTACCACCATCCATATTTCCGATGTGCATCAAGATCAAAAGGTTTCTAGAACCTCAGGCATGGCAGGCTATCGGAGGAGGCTAAACCAAACCCAAAGCATGTCTCGACTTTCAACTGGCAGGCTCTTACTATAAGTTCATATGGATACCCTCTGCTTCATTAACATGTTTCTATTCTAAGGTCAAAACTGTTGGGGAGAATGCTTTGGTGACTAAAGAGGCATGCTTCCTAAATGAGGCCATCTCAGTCCAAGGTAGGCATACAAAATCACATAAGAAACAATTGAGAAGAAAGAGCATGTAGTTATTCCTCAAATAACGTCAGGAACTAAATAAATAGAGTTACAACATCCTTTAAAGATTAGCAAAGTTTAAAAGGATAGAGAACTAGTACAAAGCTTTCAGAATCAGTAATCGGTATGTGTTGATGTTTAGAAATTATATGTATTCACAGAGTACTAAAAGACATCGGCAACAGTTAAAAAGAAAACTTGGAAACCTTAAACTTAAACACAGAGAATGCTGAAAAAGGCCAATAATACATCATTATATAATACTTAAAATTAACTAGAAACATAACTGGGATTTTAAAATAAGGCGAGAATATTGAAATGAACACTCAACCAGTGTTCTAAAAAACGGCCTGGGCGGCCGCCTAGGCGCTAGGCACCTCCAGACTGTCCCGTCTAGGAATCCCGCTTAGGCCCCCGCTTAGGAATATACCCGCCTAGGCGCTAGGCGCCCACTCCCCGCCCTGGTCCTGCCTAGCGTTTTTAGAACATTACACTCAATTCATGGCTAAGGCTGGAGAATGACACATTGATCAAGCTTAATTCTATTTTAGACTAAATACGACAAGGAGTTAAGATCTATATTTTCAAAAGCAGATTTACTAGCACTCAACTGTGATTAACAAGCATTCATAATAGGCAAAGGAACTCAGAATAAAACACTAACAATGAACTTCATGCTACTTCTAAAGCCAAATACAAATATGTACACAGAATTTTAACTCATGTCACCATACTGATATAAAATTCGGACAAATAAAAATGCAAGCACATATGCATATCTAAGACTAAATTAAGCATGACATGGAACGACACAGAAATGCAAATAATCAGGCGTCCATTTTGCACTTCAAATAGAAAATGAAAAGAATACTACCAGTTTTGGAGCCGCGACTGAGGCGACGAGAGACACGACGAACACCCTTCTCTTCCTTCGATTTCCAGTTTGAAATAAAGGGATAATTACTTTTCTGAATTTAAACTAAGTAATAATGGTAATGATGCAAGTTTTCATTCTTCAAGCTTCAATGTGGCCTAGAGAATCCTATGCTTCAAACACAAGAACCTTTTGGTAAAAAGATAAAGAGAAGATGTTTTTAATCTTTCCAAAATCCAGACCCGATGTAAAGATAAATAAGAACAATTTCTTAACAAATGATAACGAGCATCCCCCCCTCCTCATTCAATGAAGAATAAGGGGAGTTTTATAGGTGACAAAATGGAGTTTGAAATTTAAATTAAAGCTGAAAAAAGGTCTGAATTTGGACGATTTCTTGGTTCAACGCCGCAGATTTTGGTCAGGGCATGGGTGGAGAAAACTAAAATTTACCAGCTTTGTCATGCTATCATATTCCTTGAGACAACCAGTAAACTTTGCAACATCTTTCTCGTCAATAGTAGCTGCCAAATCCTATCATTGCAAAGGTATTCTCCCAAATTAATTCTATCTTATCATATTTGGAACACTGTTAGACATATTTCATATACTTATTTTGAGTCATTTTCGATTAGTATTTTACCAATTTTCGTTGCGTCTGTATAGTTTTAGGGATGTTTCCTTTCTTTTGAGTCACATCGGTTCGAAAAGGCAAAATGACAAAAAGGAGCGAAAAGTAGGCATAAAAGAAGATCCCGAAGCAGAAAAAGGTCGAAAATCGATGACTCGGAAAAACCACAGCAGCACCGCGGTGCCAAAACAGCAGAAACCTGCAGGACTTTCAGCATCGGTGTGCATTCAGGCAGAACCGTGGTGCCATTTATTCAGAGAGCTACAGGAGTTTAGCGCGTGATGCTGACTGCCGAAGCATGCCGTCTGAAATTTTTCAGTTCCGAGTTGGAATTGGCCAAGGGCAATAGGGTCCCTAGGGCACGTAATTGATACCTTTTTAAAGCCCTAGGGATCAGTTTTTAGGAGTGGGAGTCCATTTAATTGATACCTATTTAATTGATACCTATTTAAAGCCCTATTTAAAGCCCGATGTCCTTTGGGAACCAATACATTCTCCTCGTTGTGGATTATGTGTCCAAATGGATCGAAGTTGTGGCTACTAGAGAAAATGATAGTGAGACTGTTTTGAAATTCCTTCAGAAAAATATTTTCACAAGATTTGGCACTCCAAGGGCCCTCATCAGTGACGAAGGGAGCCATTTTTGCAACAAGCAGCTTGACACTTTACTGACACGTTACAGAGTCTACCATCGCACTGCTTTGCCATATCACCCTCAAGCCAATGGGCAAGCTGAAATTTCGAATAGAACAGTGAAAAGCATATTGGAGAAAACAGTGGATAGCTCAAGAAAGAATTGGTATGTGAAGCTGGATGATGCACTCTGGGCCTATAGGACAGCTTTCAAGACCCCATTGGGATGTCACCATACAAGATAGTCTATGGGAAGGCATGTCACCTACCGGTGGAGTTAGAACATAGGGCATATTGGGCAATGAAAACGCTGAATATGGATGTCAGAGCAGCAGGGCAGAAAAAACTATTGCAACTGAATGAGCTAGATGAATTTCGGAAAAATGCCTATGAAAATGCAAAAATCTACAAAGAAAGGGTCAAGACATGGCACGACAAGAATTTGATCCCGAAAGAACTACAGCCTGGGCAACAAGTACTCTTATTCAATTCAAGGCTGAGATTGTTCCCAGGCAAGTTGACGTCCAGGTGGTCAGGGCCATTTGTGGTGGAAAGAGTGTTCCCTTATGGTGCAGTTGAAGTTAGAGAAAAAGGGGGAGCATCATTCAAAGTGAACGGACAGAGGTTGAAATCATACTTGTTGAATAACATGGAGCAGATCAACTCTGTGATCTGTTTCAAGTAACAATAAAGAGGAACTTGCGTCCGGCTAAAAGACGTTAAAAACAGCGCTACTTGGGAGGCAACCCAATGTTTAAATTCTGTAATTTATTTTAATTAGGACAGTCTCACTTTTGGTGTGTTTGTTATGTTGTGATGCCAGGTGAAAGACTCAGAGGATGGAGCATAAAGGAAATGGCGAAAAGACACGAAATCGAATCAGCACCGCGGTATCGATCTGCAGCACCGCGGTGCCGAATCTTCAGGAAAGCCTCAGTACTTTATGCACCGCGGTGCCACAGAGGTAGAATCGCGGTGCCAGTTCACGATCCCTGAAAATATGAAAAGGCCCAAAATAACCAAATCTCCTCCCACATATACCATCACAATGCAATATCCACCGCCATCACCACCATTTTGAGCCGATGTACGTCTGTAAGTCGTCCCTGTTTCATCTTTGAGTCATACTCATTTGGGACAATGTGTCAGTTAAGTTTGGGAGGGTACTTGTATTTTCTTATAATTTTGAGTCGTTGATTCGTGTCTTTTATGTGTCTATATGAGTCACAATTATTTTATGGAATGATATGCAAAAATCTGTGTGCTTAAGTTAAATATGTCAAAGATTTATGAAAACCTGATTAGTTGGAATATTGTGTGCTTAGTCTGTGTATATCAATTGCGAAAAAAATGTCCCGCATGCTTGCTATTTGAGGCGAAATAATTAGGATGTACATGTTAGGGGGAGGATTCAAGTATTTCTTTGTTAGCTCTTCTTACCTTTCATTACCTACCGTGACAATGAATTGTATCTCTAGTCAGCCCTTTGAGCCTAAAATGAAAAGCTATTTCGTTGACACCTCAATTCCCTCATGTGCCATAAGCAATAACTGATGATACGGAGGAAAAATAAAGTGAAAAAGAAATACAAAAGAGAGCAAAAATAAATTATGCACCCCAATTAAAATATGAAAAAGCTTAAGTTTGGGGGTGTCAATGCGAATGTGTATGTTCCGCTCTCAACAAAAAGATAAAAGGGAGTAACGGGTATGAACTAAAAAGAATACATCAAGGAAGAGAAACAAGTTGAATGAAAAGCGCTTATGGTACGTAATTTGAGCCTAAATGCGTATTTTTACCTACCCCTGCCTAAGCCTACATTACAACTATGAAAAATCCTGATGATCCCTAGTATGAATGTCCATGATTAGTAGAGAATAATAAGTAAACAGGCTATAGTACCTTGACAAAAATGCAATGACATTGACATGCATAAGTTATGTATTCATGCTTCCAGTGATTGTGACTGAAATGAATCTGTGAAATAACTAACTTGAAATTCTAGATTGTTCAATGCATGCTACATCTATTCCTGCATATTGTCCTAACTAACGTTCATGTGTTTTTAACTGACATTTTGCAACTGCTTGACGTGAGTCTTTGAGTCTTTTTTATTTTATTTCTTTGTTTTGTTTTCTTCTTTGCTCGAGGGCGAGCAAAGTTTAAGTTTGGGGGTTTGTTAGACATATTTCATATACCTATTTTGAGTAATTTTTGATTAGTATTTTACCCATTTTCGTTGCGTCTAGTACAATTTTAGGGTTATTTTTCTTTTGAGTCATAGCGGTTCGAAAAGACAAAATGGCAAAAAAGAGCGAAAAGTTGACATAAAAGGAGGTCCCGAGGCAGAAAAAGGTCGAAAATCGATGACTCGGAAAAACTACAGCAGCACCGCGGTGCCAGAGGCAGGACCGCAATGCCAAAACAGCAGAAACCCGCAGGACTTTCAAAGACCGGTGCATTCACGTAACCGCGTAGTCATTTATTCAGAGAGTCGCAGAGTTTGCACGCCGTGTCGACTGTAACATGCGCCGTGCATTTAAATTTTTCGCCCGAGTTGGAATTGGCCAAGGACAATAGGGTCCCTAGGGCACGAAATTGATACCTATTTAAAGCCCTAGGGATCAGTTTTTAGGAGTGGGAGTCCATTCTTGAACACAAGAATAACGCAAGGTACTTGGAGCAACAATTGGAGACTTTAATCTTCGTAATTTTTTATCTTTAGTTTTTATTTCAGTTTTATGTTGGATATTGTGTTAGTTCGTAGCATGTCTATGGCTAGGAACTAAACACTTAATTAGGGTTTTCCTTATGATTCACTTGAATCTTTATTCATGATTTGATGCAATAGTTTGATTACTTCTTCAGTTGTTAAGATCTATTCAATAATTGATGTGAATGTTTGATAGTTAATTGATCACTAAATATCATAACATATATGATTTCGAATCAACAACCGAGATGAGAGATTTGGATATGTCGTAGTTGAATAGACATAGGTTAAAATCGTGGACGACAGTACCCCGATACTTGTGTAGCTTTATAGGTTACTGTTCTTAATTCTCATATGTGGTAAATCCTATCATAGAAATATAGAAGGGTTATGCACTGGGGTTGAGTGATTATATATCTTAACCGGAATATAAGACAGTCTAGTTAACCACTATCTTAACATAGAAGAAGAAATCATTCTAGAACGCATTAAGAATTGAATAAAGTGGATAGTTGATGATTTTGAAAGCCCTAATTCCTTCATAATCTGAATACAACCTAATTAGTTTACTTATTTCTTGCAATCATTCCAGTAGTTAAATAAAAACTCCAATCAATATTCGTCCGCCAAATAGATAACACAAAATAGATGATCGGTACTTAGAAACCAGTCTCTGTGGACGATATTCGATCTTACAGACTATATTACTTGAGACTATACGTACACTTGCGTTTTGTGTGTGTGAAAATCGCCTAACAAACACACAATAGTCCTAATAGAGATGACTATGCTATCAAGCGAGAGAATACAATTACTCTGGCATTCACATACATATATCTATTAGTTTAAGTGCAACAATCATCAATTCAAAAAAGTAATAAACTAAATTAACAAGTGTCATTTCAACTTCAGCATTTAGGCAATCCCCTAGCAACTGGAATTGATCAACATATCAACCAGCAAAGAGTAATATATACAAGCTCAATATTAAGTTATTCAAGTATTAAGTGAGGACATACAATTTCTACCCACCCTGTCAGCCTAATGTATTTCCGTATCTTTTTTTAAAATAAGCACAATCAACTCCCTCTATTTGCTTTAGATTATCCAGTTTGTTAGAGTTTGAGAGTTAGTCAGTTGATGCAAAATTCTAAAATAAAACTACATCTGAGCACATTCTCAGTTGAGCATTATTTAAGCCGGAAAAGTAAAACCTTTTTCTGAAAAAAATATTACAAAAAATCTTATCACTCAATAAACACTTGCCACAATTAAACCCTCCATAAAAGCAATTACCACAAAATTTAAGCTCAGATGTCATACCAAAAACCCATTACGTAATAGTAATACAACTAAAAACAGAAATCAATCACCGAAAACACAAATTATGAATTAAAGTTTAAAAAATCTAGCTAAAGTATTTATGTAGAGAGTTACAAAATTCACAAGAAAGCCAATAAACTTTCGAAAAAGAATATTTTAACACAGAAAACAGGAACCAATTACCGAAACACACAAATAATGAAGAAATCTAATAAATTCAGTTGAAATATGTATGATGAAGTTGCAAAATTCACAGTAAACGAGATATTACCACTTTCGATGAATGTTAATGTACTTGATACTGTGCGGAATCGATTCTCGATGAAGGGCTTTAGCAGACGAAACCCTAGATACCTTCTCGTTCCACAACTTACCAATATTCTATGGATGCTCCCTTAAAAAAAGACTAACCAAAGAAAATGTGAATTAGATCTGATCATCAGACACCGTGTGAGGCAAAACCCTAGATCGAACAAAAACCAGCTAGATCTAACAAAAAATCGTAAATGCTAAACTACCAGAAATGCATACCTCAAAACCAGTACGGTGATATCGATTTCCCACATACAAAACGCAAAGAGACAGAGAAAATACAGGTTCATTATTAGACAGAGGTTAATTTCAGTAGAGAAAACTCGCTCTAAATTACACAAATAAGCAGAGAAAACACAAATAAGCAGAAAATTACTTACCATTATGTTCAATCCAACAAATAGTAACAACTGCAACTTAAAGCCACCAAAATTTATTCTTCAAAACACACATATAAGCATGAAAACAAATGTAAAACTCACATGCAAGATGAAATAATCAGCATTTTTTCGGTTAGATATGAAGAAATAGATGTGGAATCTGAAGAAATAGTTGTGAAATCTGAAGAAATCGGTGTGGAAAAGGCAAAAGAAATGAAAAGTTTACCTTGTTGATTGAGAGAGGAATAGGAATGAGAGGGAAAAGCATAAAAGAATGAGGGAAAAGGCAAAAATGTAGCGCTAATTATTTTGTAGTGAAAAATTAGGGCCCACTAAATCCTATACCAACGGAACTCATATTTCAGTATGTATATGCTATCTATACCAACAGTTTTGTTGGCAGTCACTAAAATTGTTCGTTGGTATATGACAAATTTCTTAGTGGGAGCCTGTCCCTACTGAACTTCAAGTCATTTTATTGGCTCATTTGTTGGTTTATTAATAATACCTCATATTTCATTTAAAAAAAAGATAGCTGGGGATACCCCACCTCTTTGCATTTTATTTAAATTGGGCCAAACATTCAAGGCACTTCATTTTTGTCGTCCTATTTTCCCTAATCTATCAATATTTTAATGAACTGTTTGCTTATTTCGGAAGGTTCTTTTTAATATTGTAATCTCCGCCTTGCTAGGGTAGAGACTAGAGAGGAGTCGATAGGAATATTAAGGAACTGAAATATAGGTTTGGCAACCTATAAAACCAATCAATTCAAGTTTTTAACACTACTTATAATTATACCCAGATAGTGGCGGTACCTATTTAGGACATGAACCACCTCAAGCGCTAAACAAAAAATAGGTCTATAATTTAATATTTATAGATTTTAGGAAAAATTAGCATGCAGTCGTATCCAAGCTTACACAGTGGATCCAGACCTGTAAAATACTATACAATCAACTCTTCTCTAAAATCCTCATTTATTCAATTTTTTTTTTTGTTGTTATAACGAAATTCTTTTTTAGGAAATGAGACTTATTGCCCTCGTATAATTTGAATATAAAAAATAGTATTTTTAAATCTCATATTATGTGTTATTTTTTATATATTATTAATGTATATTATAAAATATACTCCATATATTTTGTAATATTTAGTGTTGTATAATTATGGTAGATATGTGATCCTTATTGTATTAAGATTCCACATTGTACACACTATATATATTTGTATTAATGAGAAATACTATGATAAGGGAGATTAATACAATTTTACATGGTATCAAGAGTCAACCCCTAAACCCTATAGTAATAGGGGTTGTAGAGGGCACAAATTAGGATAGAAGGGTAGTAGGTAGTCGAGTGTAGTCCTACTCGCTCACAATTTGGTAGGGGTAGGATTATTACTATAGGCATGCCTAGCATATCATACGAATAGGTGTAGTGTTGCTTTATAGTCTTCTATAGTCATATTTCTCCTGATATACACTTCGTAATGTACTTGATCTATTTCATTTATCTGCGTGATTATTGATTCCTTTTCAGGATGCGTTATCATGGTGTATTCGAGTTTGCTATCAGGATTTCCTTAATGCCTTATTGCTTAAAGCTTAAAGTTTTTGGACTGGGTCTGACCTTTTTTCTGTTTTCTGTTTTTGCTTCTCCTGAGCCGAGGATCTCGCGGAAACAGGCGCTCTACCTACCAAGGTAGAGGTAAAGTATATGTACACTCTACCTTCCCCAAATCCCACGTTGTGGGATTTTACTGGGTATGTTGTTATTGTTGTCTCATCGCTACCCACCTCGGTTTTCTCAAACCACCGGCGACTGCCCCACCCTCCGGCTGAGAACCAATTTCATTTCTTGTGTTTGTAAGTCTAATTTAGGTACGGTTTTAGAGTCTGTTTTAGAACGTCTTTTGTATGATTTTAGTTGTTTTGTACTGTGTTATGCGTTTTGTTTCGTGTTTTCAGGTCATAAGCGATTCAGAATTAATATGGAGAATTTAAGAAGATATAAACTGATTTGGAGGATAAAAATGCATGATCAAGGCCCAAGCAATCAACCGGAGGAACCCGAGAATCATGGAAGAAATCTGGCGAAATTCGGACAAAACACAGAGGAGCGTCGCGGCGCAAGAGTGGAAGGGTCGCGGTGCTGAAGAGCCGCGGCTGAACAGTGAAAGGGCCAAGGCGCCGAAATTATTACCGTCGACGGAGCCGCGACACCAGCCATCAGGGCCGCAACGCCTGTTTACCCGAGAGCAAAAATTGTTTCTGCCAGTTTAGCGCTGTGGCGCCGACGCAGTATGTTGCGGAAACATGGCGAAATTTCATAAGGGTACAATGGTCAGAAATGAGGGTTTTCTTAATATAAGCCCTAGGGATTCTTATTCTAGAGGAGATGATACTTTGAAGGCAGAGAACGGAGGCTAGAACACCATTAAAGACATCTACTGTTCAAGTTCTTTTCTTTTTTCTTACTTTAATTCCGTTTATGTTGAAGACAATTAGTTTCTTAGCATGACAATGTCTATGAGCTAATTTCTTTATTAGGGTTTTCCATCGTATCAACTTGAAACTCTTTTCATAAGTTAATGCATTGTTAGTGATTTCTTCTTTATCTATTTAAGATCTATTCAATTTGTATTGATTGTTTGATAATTAACTGGTCATTAATTGTCATAACTTATATGATTTCAAATCGTGATCTGAGAAGGGAGATTGGAATATGCTATAGTTGATTAGATATAGGTTAAAATCATGGACGAAAGTACTCCGATACGTGTAGTATTTAAGGTTATTGTTCTTAATCCTCATGTGTGGTAAAACTTATCATAGAAATATAGAACGTTGCTGCATAAGGTTGAGTGGTTATATATCCTAACCGGAATATAGAACATCTTAGTTAACCTATTATCTTAATAAGAAGAAGAGTCATTAATCTTGCATTAACAAGTGAAAGAGTGGATAGTTGAGGAGATTGGAAATCCTAATTCTCTACATAACTGTTTTAAAAACCAAAGTATTATCATCCTAGTTATTATTGCTTATTTTTTAGTTTTAATTCATTAGTTAAAAATCCAAACACAATTACAGTTACCAAATAGAAATCAAAGCTTAGATAATCGGTAATTGATAAACTAATCTCTGTGGACGATACTTGGTCTTACCAAGATTTATTACTACATAGCGATATGTACACTTGCGTAAGTATATAGAAATATCGTAAAAAATCTTCTTTCTCCTCCTTCACCAAAATAATCCACTATAATGACAACTCCCACATCAGCCTCAACCTCATCTGTCGTCACCCCTACCATACCCACATAATCTTTTTCACCCCTGTTCATCCAGCACTCACCGTCACCAACATAAAGAACTTTATTCCTGTGGTTCTTGATCAATAAAATGGTCAGTACTCTCCGTGGGTTGAACTTTTTCATATTCATTCATATGTCTATAACATGTTTGACCATATCGACGACTCCTTCCCTCGCCCCATTGAGATTGATGGCTCAACATGACATCGTCTTGATGCCATTATCAAATAGTGGATATATTGTACTATCTCTCAAGAATTGCTCCTCACTATAATAAAAATCGACGCCTCGACTCGTGAGGTATGGATTCGGTTAGAGGAGATTTTTCAAGATAACAAGCACACTCGTGCTATCTATTTTGAAGAACAATTTAATAATACACGTCTTGAAATTTCTCAAACATGTCTGAATATTGCAAGTAGTTGAAACTATTAGCAGACCAATTGTCAAATGTCGGAATGCTAGTTTCCGAAACAAAGATGGTTCTCCAATTAATTGTTGGTCTACCAAAAGGTGAATACGATACACTATCAACAACGATACAACAATCTGATCATCTTCCCAATTTTAACAAGGGTCGGTCTCAATTATTGTTGGAAGAAACCCGACGTGCCAAACAGGATGAACACAATCAGAAGAAGTTCACAGTTGATAGTCATACAATTTCCGTCGCCCCTACCGTTGGCCAACCACCGTCGGAAACCCAACAACATCGGGGTGGACACAGTGGTGGCAAATGAGGAAGAGGTTGCGACAATGGAAAAAGTTGTCGAGGCCGCGGGCATGGCGGAAAAGATGGCCACCAGTCGTAGGCCAGTGTTGCACAGCTGCATCAGCCCATCACCTATCCTTCATGGGCTAGCCCAGCAAATTAAAATCAATTGGGAACTGGGCCAATTTTCCACACTCTGTTTCGGCCCAGTTCCCGTTTCAGCAGCAGGGCATCCTAGGCCTAGTTCCTGGCAACTGGACAATGTACTTTCAGCCACATCAGGCCCATTTTATGTAGGTCCAATACCTGCAGCCTTCCAGCAGTCTGGCCCCCCACTGATTTGGTCTAGGCCTTCAGCAGTTTGAACTTGCAGCAGCCCGATGAAAATTGGTAAATATGGGAGCCACTTCTCACCTCACCCGCTTTGCAGGTAATCTTCCCAAACTTTTTTTAAAGTATCCTCAATATATTACTGTAGGTAATGGTCATCGCATTGAAATTCAGGGTTATGGTACAACCTACACCTAGCCGCCTCACCCACATTCTCTTTAGCCAACGTCTTGTATGCTCCCAATATTATTAAAAATTTAATATATGTTCGGAAGTTTACTTATAATAATTCTGTCTCTGTTGGCTTTGACCCTTTTGATTTTACTGTGAAGGATCTTCGTACGGGGACACCTCTTATTGCAATAGCACGGGGGATCTCTATCCATTCTCATCCACCTCCACTCCCATCTCATGCTCTCATATATCTCTCGATGTTACCTCTCTGTCAACTTGGCATAATAGGTTTGGACACCCAGGAGCCCCAGTTTTTAATTTTCTTGGAGGCAATAATTGTATTAAATGTAATAATGAGAAACTTGCCCAGCACTGTGTTTCTTGCTCGTTAGGAAAACATGTTCGTCTTCCTTTTAAGTCATCTTTAAGTGTTGTATTTTCTCCCTTTGATAATTTTCATATTGATTTGTGGATATCTCCTATTTCTAGTTCACCGGATCATAAATAATGATTTTTCTCATTTTATTTGGATTTATCCACTAAAATATAAGTCGGAATTGTTTGCCAAATTACTTGAAATTTCGTATTTTTATCAAAACACAATTTACGAAAGCCATCAAATCTTTTCAGTGTGATAATGATCGTGAATTCAATAACTTTATGTTTCACAAATTCTGCAAAAATAGTGGCATGGTTTTTCGGTTTTCATGTCCCCGCACATCCCCTCAAGATGGTAAAGCCAAACGAATCATTCACACCATCAATAACATGGTTCGTACATTACTTTTTCATGCCTCTCTCACTCCCTCATTTTGTGTCGACACAGTCAAAATGGAAGAATACATTCGTAATATTTTACCTGCTAGCACTCTTCATAACATGACTCCAACCGAAATCTTAAACCGACGGATCCCCTCCTGTGATCATCTTCGGATTTTCGGTGCTTGTGCTACCCAAATCTTGCCTCTACTACCCCTCATAAATTAGCACTCTGAACTACTCTCTGTGTCTTCGTAGGATTCCCGTCTAATCATAGAGGCTATTTGTGCTATGATGTGACCACTTATCAAATTCACGTATCTTGTCACGTTACATTTGACGAGATGATTTTTCCCTTTGTAAATATTCAAAAATTTCGTAACACAGACTATACCATTATAGAGTCCCACACCTCCCCTGTCATACTCGACAAACTCTATCGTACCACCGCCATAGTTCCACAATTACCATCCCTGACACCCGTCATTGCCACCTCTAGCAATGACTCCAATCAGTCTCAGACACCGCCAGTTCCCATCTACACCACCGAAAATCAGCCCACTATCTCACGGTCAAATCAGGCTACCACCCAGAACACCCACCGGCACACCCAACCAATGAACATTTTGTCACTACCACATGTCATAATCGATATACACTTCCAAACCAACCCCACAACCCAACTAGTTATCAGAACCCCGATTCGTACCAATCCAGTACCCGGACCGACACACTCACACTACCGCACCTTCTGTTACACCTCGTACTTTTGAGACAATAAATTGAGAACGTAATTAAGAAAATAAGATTCGAGTGTTGGAAGAAAAATATATTTACGTATGCTAATACAGAATAATTTTAGATATAACATATGTGACGACGAGAATTAATACTAGTGGTTGAATCTTTCCTAATGAGGTTAAGGACTATGTCGTGTAAAATAAAATCTTGACATTGAGGATATGAGCATTTCGAAATTTTCAGATTTTTAAGCTAAGTGTGGGATTACATTTAGTAGAAAGGATGATAAGTGGAGATTAGTGGAATACAAATGGCACCATGTGCCCTCCAAGTGGCAAAAGCACACAACATGCATGACTAAATCAACCCTTATATCCATGACCCTCTCACCCCTCCCCTTGTTTTAAAAAATCAGCCTTCTCCCCTCCTCCATTCTCTCCTCTTCCAAAAATAGATTTTTCTTAACCTCCATAGCTAAGTTATAGACCAAATTAACTCCCTCATCCTAGATTAAGTTCTCTACAAAGTTCTATGCCATGTTAAACTCCCCAACCAGTGGGTTTCGGTAACATGCTTGCCGAATGCTAGCCCAAGAAACTTTAGCTTTGGAGATGAATATTTTGGAAGAAGAACATGTAAGTAAGTTGGTTTCAAGCTTATAAAGAATGCATGCATGTCATTTTAAGTTGAAGAAATGGTGAAATTGGTGCAAAGTGAAGCAGTGGGTGCAGTGGCCGATTTAGGGACTGTTTTGGCTTAAGTTAAGGTAAGATTTCTTCTTCTTATTTGAGTACTTGGAGTTATATGATGTATAATTAAGATATGAACTTGTGTTAAGAGAAATTGGAAGTAAGAAAATACATGTGGTTGTTGTTGATGTTGTTGTTACCGATTTTGGGACTATTTTTATTACATTGGATTCAATTGTTGTTGTTGTTGTTATTAACGTCACTAATTGCATGTTAAAGATTGAAGGAAATCTTGACATTTAAAGTTGAAATGCTTTATATGAAAGTATTGAAAGGTGAATTGGATTTTTAGGAATTATAAAAAGAGTTATGGTATTATGGTTGTTGGCCGAGACTTTCACGTAATTTTTGGACACGTTGTAGTGTATATAAGGACTGTTCTTGTTGAGTTGAAATTCTGGAAATTTAGTTACAAATATGCATGTACATTGTGGTAATTGCTAATGTATGCCCTAAAGGAATAAAGGTAAAGAAAGGTGTAGAAAAGCTTCACATTCACTCTCGTTGTTGTTAAAGTGTGGACTGTTTTTAAAGACTGTTTTAATATGGATTAAACGACTGGATTAACATGAGAAATAAGTGTATTAATCACCTTGGTTGTTGTGGTTATTGTAGTCCAAGAATGTAAAGGGAAAAAATGTATAACAATGACGCATATAGAAGTATATGAGACTGATTTGGTTATGACCTTGAGACGTGTCTTATTATTGATATTGTTGACCTTGTTTGTAAGTTGTGGATGTGTATATAAGTAGGGGAAGTGCTGCCCAATTCCATATAACAAGAGAGTCATCATTCGATACATATAAAGTATGATAGTAATCATAGAGTTAACAGACATGATATTATTGTTATAGGTTGAAGTGCTAACTGAGACGTACTAATTATTGAGTTGGTTAATTCGACAATAAGGTATGTGAAACTATCATTTCTTCTTTTAACATGATTTTTATAAAATGAGTGTACGGCGGACGTACATAATTCTATTGAATCCTAAATCCTAGTGATACTTGATATAATATTTGTCTTTGATTTTACAAGTGATAGTTCATTCTATTTATTCCATTGAGAGTCAAATGATGATTTAAATTGTATAAGGTTACTCATGATATTCTATTCGTGTTTGATGTGATTATATTATTTCACCTAGTCCCACATTGGATCGAGTACGGTATGTATATATATATGATGATCTTACCGAGTCGTAGAATGGGCCAGGTATGACATATTTGGACAGACATCCACAGATATGATTATTTCACCGTCCCGAGTACGGCCGGCATCAGATGCGGCAGTGGGATGTGTATCCACGGATATGCTATATATGGACAGGCATCCACAGATATGACTTTATTCACCGAGTCCCAGAATGGGCCGGGTACGGTATATGTGGACAGATATCCACGGATATGATATATTATATGGACATGTATGACTCTAATTTCATAAGACACAGTTACATTGATATCTTGATTATTATACTTGTCTCATGTTATCTTCTGGCCAGGTATGCTCTTCTTTACAGCACTTTATGTTTTACATACTTAGTACATTATTTCGTACTGACCCCACTTTCCTCGGGGGCTGCATTTCATGTCCGCAGGTACAGGTACTCAGTTTGGTGATTCTCCGGTCTAGGATTTCCACTCAGCTGTTTGGAGAGCTCCGTTGTTCCGGAGCCTAGTCGTTTTGGTACATATCTTCTATTATAGACTCATGCATATTTAGGGGTACGACGGGGCCCTGTCCCGTCATATTTTATTATCATACTCCTAGAGGTCTGTAGACAGATATGAGTGGTAGATATGTTTGGTACATGTATATGTGTTTTGGTCAGATGTATGAATATGATCAGATATTCCCGTGTATAGAGGCAGCCTTGTCGGCTTGCTTATTTTCTTTTGAGGATTTGCTATGACAGTTCAGGGGACAAGATCCCTTTGTTATGTGGCATTATGAGTCCACATCATATTGATACAGATTCCTATATTTTCCTTAGTCTCAGTTGATTATATGTGACAGGTTTTGTATAGGGGCGTCCAAGTATGGCGCCATGTTCACGGCCCGTCGGGTCGTGACAAAAAGTGGCATCAGAGCGGTTCGTCCTCGAAATGTCTACAGACCGTATCTAGTAGAGTCTTGTGTATGGGTATGTTGTGCATCATACTTATACGCAGGAGGCTGCCGGATATTTAGGATGTCATCTTTTATTCTCACTCTAAGATCGTGCGATAGAGCTATGTTGTTAGGATAATCCCTCTCTAACAAAGTATTGTGTTTTCAGCTATGCATCCAAAGAAAGCGACAGCGGCCCAGAAGGGAATATATAGACTTTGTATATAGGTCGGTAAGATTGTTGTACAGTTGGTGTGATGATGACGTGCATCTATACGAACATATTTATTAGGGCCATGTGTGTGTTGTCTGAAGTGATTATGGGTTATCATGAGTTGTTTAAGCTTTAGTAATTGTTTGAAAGGTATGTTACAGTTTCGATAACCCCTGTTACCAAAAAAAATGACTTCAGTCAGTTGATACTCGTAGCTAATAGAGGAGCGATTTATACCCCGACTATTGATATTCCAGAAGGGCAACATGACTTTGAGATCATGAGAAGCTATATCACTCGTATACGGGGAAATAATGTAAGCTTCGGACGCGGAATATCTGAGAATCTTAGTATGTTAGATAACCGTTGAGACCATAGATATGCCTTGAATAGGGTATTTGACGCTTGATCTTGTTGAAATATATGGTATATGTGATGATTTTGAGTTATGAATAACACCTAAATGCTTCTTCTTAAAACTATTTTGAGTTGGTTTATTGAATTATGGGTGTCTTGGGAGCTCATGGAATTTGGTATTTGCTACATGATTACACATTAGAGTAATCAAGAAATAAATGGACCGTGTATGGAATGATAAGATTATTGTACTACTTAATGTTATGAAGAGATGAATATGTTTTTATATGATCTAAAGTGGTATGAAATATAATAGTTACGATTATTCCTTGGTGTGCCTTATGTCCATGTGAAATGAAAATGGGTATATGACCTAAGAAATCACTATTTCTTCATGAATTTGGTATTTTACCTTTGTTTGATATTAAGTGTATAATGTGGTAAGTGTATTGGTTTCTAAATATTTACCAGGTTGTTAGAATATCATAATTATACCCCTACACATAGATAATGTTGAGAATTGATTCTATATGATGTTTATAGAATACGGTAATGCTTAAAAATATATGTATGTGTTATCTTCTATAAAATTTATTTTGTGTGAACAGGTGAAATATGAAATTACCATGACCTTGTTGTGTTGCACTGTCCTGTTCCATTTTAATATCTTGTTGAGGTGTTAAGTTTTTATGAGTTAGTCTTTTGTACATCTCTTTGTGCGAACCTGTAAGATAGATAATATAGTTTTCCTTTAATGTTTTGTTAGTGTGACACATGTGATCTCTGTATTCATTTGAGAGGTCTGTTGGATAGGCTTCATAAGTCTGTTTCGTTGTGTATTTGGTTAAGTGATATGCATATGGAGGAGTTGGGATTAAATATGATATAAGAGCAGCCTTAACATGAAGTTAGGAGGAACTGATGTGTTGTGAAGTACTTAAATATCCATGGAACCTGGATATGAATTGATGGCGCTTTAAAAAGATCATATAGGGACCGTTTAAGTTAAACTGAAATCTGAACGGGGTGAAATGATGTTGTCTTAATATAATATTAGATGAAATTTCTTAAATTTGTGGATTTTGTCATGTGGGATTGAACCCAACTGCTTATGTTAAGGATATGATGTTTTAAATTATGCTTAGTATGGTATATGTGAAGAATGGGATATATGTGAACTTATGATACCTTTAGGATGCATGGGAAAGAACTATTATGTGAATAAGTGAAGGATTGAAACCGTTTCTTGATTGATCTGGGAATGTGTGGATTACCTCTACTTATTTGCTTTTGTTATAGATGCTAAATGATAGGTTGAATTGGTTTTGAATCTCTGTCAGTATGCCCTGAATATGACGGTGTATTGATTTTAGCATTACTGTCCTTATTTATTTGAAACCTTGCATTTTAGTGGTCATGCTACCCACCCTACTTATCCTCTATGATTATTCTATTTGCTTGTGAAACACACTATGTCATGATAGGTGCTAAATGTTGATTCTCTATATGTATCCCCTGTTAAAGCTGCAAAGTTTCTTGTAAAAAAAATCTATAAGATTTGTCTACCTATATCAGGATTTTGTACCTGATTTCTATGGTATTGGGTCTGCTTGGTATAAAATGATCGGTTCAAGTTTATTTAAGTGTCATATCAGTCCTTATTCCAAGGGAATAATATATCCAGCTAGGTTGGAGTTAAGAGTATGCCTAATTGTCTGAGGAGTTCCTCACCAAGAACCCCTCAGAATATAATCTGCTTGGACTTAGAAGACTTTCACCTCTTTTTGTTACACCTGTTTGATAGCATGACCCTGAACCTTGAGAAAGCTTATTTTAAATAAACTTTGGGCTAATTTTAAGTTAAACAATCATTTAAGTACTTCCCTACTTGTTAAATAGAACAAGAAATCTGAATATATAAAATTGGAATATCATTTAGTATGTGGATTGTCTAGGATATGTCTATTGGTTATATATGTGCAAAATTCTGTGATAATTACTTGATCAAACCTCAAACTTCTGTTTAGCTTTGTTATAAACTCTTAGGCTTTATCACATATTTAGTAACTTAATGATGGATAAAATGAAAAGTTTTAATTTGAGTGTTATTATCCCAAAGGTGATTGTATGAATCTGTTTTAGTTTGGTAAGTTTGGCTTGAGAATAGCCATGTCTAGAAACATCATATCTCACCTGATTGATGGTAAGTGTATGAGTCATTTTGAATGTTTGAATGCGTTTAAATAGAGTCTCATAGGTTGTGTCTAGGTGATTCATGTCAACTGTTTTGTGATAGGTTCAGAATCATGCCCTTGTGATTTTTCCTTTACTATCCAGTTCTGCGATGACCTGTGATGTCCTAAAGGCTAAATATTTGTACAAGTGTCTTGAAAAAATGATCTTTATGTTTAGTTTTGTGAAACTACTACTAGTGTAGTGCCTTGTATAAAGTTTTGTTTCTATCTCAACATGACTAGACTCACTCAGATATAAGAGATTGCGATTTAAAATCAATTAATACCTGTTTATATTGCCTAATGTTGTGTGCTATATGCTTTTGAACCATGAATCCATCAAAGTATAGTTTTTGTTGATTGCATGAACATGTTTGAAATGATCTAAATATTTTATGATGCCCTCTCGTTGGATATAACAACATGTGATAAAAGCTAGGGAGCAGGTTGTTAAATTTGACTAAGTGCATATACAGTTAGGATCAACATTCTTCTTTTTCCTCTTTGAAATATGGAATGTCCTATGTCTAGAAATTTATCTAGTATTAAAAAAGTACTAAGCACCGGAACGCGGAAGATGGAGTTGGTGTGCAAATTATAATTTTATTGACAAGTGTAGAATTTGGATTCCTTGGAACCTAATGGTGTTTGATTATGATGAACTTGAGGAGAAAGACCAGTACATACATAGAAATGTGTATATTATGTATTTCAACATTAAGTTTCAGTTTATTTCTAGCTATGGTCCTCACACTATTGAAGCAAGGAAAACACTATGGAGAGAACTTAAAAATATGCATAGGATGATAAAGAACCCTGACTACTAATAGGAGATTATAATACTATTACCAGCTTAGATGATAGAATAAATGGGAGTCATATGCAAGAAAGTGAAGTAAGAGATTTCATATTAGATACAGATGTGTTAAATGCATGGATCACTTTGAAAAAAATGTTTGAGTTAGATAAGTTTAAATGTATGGTGATGTATATGTTCCTGCTATGAGTGATTTCGTGAGTCTGTTCAACCTATTAGTGATAAACTGAGTCATTGACCACTTAGTCTTATGATGTTTGCCTAGTTTTTGGATTAGTTATTTATGCTGGGTCGGTATAACACCATATTAGCATTCAAATTTGTCCAAAATCAGTTCTTGTGTTTATCATATCTACTTATAGTCAAGTTAATATTTTTGCTTGAACTTTAAATTAGTCACAAGACAATAAAACGGTTGAAGCATGATTAGTTGTACTAATTTGGTTATTACTCTAATAACTATGAACGCCTATATGACTCTAAATTAGATGTCAGAACTCTTCATTTTCTTTGCTTACTCTTTGAAACTGAAGAATGTATAAGATGTACTACAGACCTAGGCAAGAATTCATTAACCTATTAACTTCCTGTTTAAGCAGTTGACTAAATAATGACAGCTTCACACAAGATTATTGAATATTATAATTTAAAAGGTTGTCACTATGTGTGTATTTTATATGTAGAATTGTACATGTAATTGGCCTGAACTTGAGTCTATTAAGTAAACATAGATTGATGTGTGCTTTCAGTTCTAGATAATAACCTCGATTAATTCATGAGAATCGATTTCCTGTTCAGATAAATTAGTGTGACGATAGCATTGTAGAAGACTACCTAGTACTGCAATATTACAAAGCTTAGGTACTGTAAGTATGAGGCTACGTTAGTTGCCTAGAATTAGTTCAAGCTAGTAAAATTCCTTACTTGACTATGTTGATTGGTAAATAATATATGTGTTATATTGTGGCCCTGTGAGGCATCTTGGGGTTTGCTGAATATAGTTTGGTAGGTATAGTTATAGAGGAGACTATGCCGAATCAATTTTTATAGCATATGACCTATTATGAACATTCGAGGACGAATGTTTCTAACGGGGGAAGGATGTTACACCTCGTACTTTTGAGACAATAAATTGAGAACATAATTAAGAAAATAAGATTCGAGTGTTGGAAGAAAAATATATTTACGTACGCTAATACGGAATAATTTTGGATATAACATATGTGACGATGAAAATTAATACTAGTGGTTGAATTTTTCCCAATGAGGTTAAGAACTATATCGTGTAAAATAAAATCTTGACATTGAGGATATGAGCATTTCGAAATTTTCAGATTTTTAAGCTAAGTGTGGGATTAAATTTAGTAGAAAGGATGATAAGTGGGAGACTAGTGGAATACAAATGGCACCTTGTGCCCTCCATGTGGCAAAAACACACAACATGCAAGACTAAATCAACCCTTATATCCATGACCCTCTCACCCCTCCCCTTATTTTCGAAAATCAGCCTTCTCTACTCCTCCACTCTCTCCTCTACCAAAAACAGATTTTTCTTAATCTCCATAGCTAAGTTATAGACTAAATTAACTCCCTCCTCCTAGATTAAGTTCTCTACAAAGTTCTATGCCATGTTAAACTCCCCAACCAGTGGATTTCGGTAACATGCTAGCCGAATGCTAGCCCAAGAAACTTTAGCTTTGGAGAACATTTTGGAAGAAGAACATGTAAGTAAGATGGTTTCAAGCTTATAAAGAATGCATCATGTCATTTTAAATTGAAGAAATAGTGAAATTGGTGCAAAGTGAAGCAGTGGGTGCAGTGGCTAATTTAGGAACTGTTTTGGCTTAAGTTAAGGTAAGATTTCTTCTTCTTATTTGAGTAATTGGATTTATATGATGTGTAATTAAGAGATGAACTTGTGTTAAGAGAAATTGGAAGTAAGAAAATGCATGTGATTGTTGTTGATGTTGTTGTTACCGATTTTGGGACTATTTTTATTACATTGGATTCAATTGTTGTTGTTGTTATTATCGTCACTAATTGCATGTTAAAGATTGAAGGAAATCTTGACATTTAAAGTTGAAATGGTTTATATGAAAGTATTGAAAGGTGAATTGGATTTTTAGGAATTATAAAAAGAGTTATGGTATTATGGTTGTTGGCCGAGACTTTCACATAATATTTGGACATGTTGTAGTGTATTTAGGGACTGTTCTTGTTGAGTTGAAATGTTGGAAATTTAGTTACAAATATGCATGTACATTGTGGTAATTGCTAATGTATGTCCTAAAGGAATAAAGGTAAAGAAAGGTGTAGAAAAGCTTCACATTCACTCTCGTTGTTATTAAAGTGTGGACTATTTTTAAAGACTGTTTTAATATGGATTAAGAAGCTGGATTAACATGAGAAATAAGTGTATTAATCACCTTGATTGTTGTGGTTATTATAGTCCAATAATGTAAAGGGAAATAATGTATAACAATGGCGTATATAGAAGTATATGAGACTGATTTGGTTATGACCTTGAGACGTGTCTTATTATTGATATTGTTGACCTTGTTTGTAAGTTGTGGATGTGTATATAAGTAGGGGAAGTGCTGCCCAATTTTATATAACAAGAGAGTCATCATTCGATACATATAAAGTATGATAGTAATCATAGAGTTATAGGTTGAAGTGTTAACTGAGACGTATTCTAATTATTGAGTTGGTTAATTCGACAATAAGGTATGTAAAACTATCCTTTCTTCTTTTGTCATGATTTTTATAAAATGAGTGTACGGCGGACGTACATAATTCTATTGAATCCTAAATCTTAGTGATACTTGATATAATAATTGTCTTTGACTTTACAAGTGATAGTTCATTCTATTTATTTCATTGAGAGTCAAATGATGATTTAAATTATATAAGGTTACTCATGATATTCTATTTATGCTTGATGTGATTATATTATTTCACTGAGTCCCACATTGGGCCGGGTACGGTATGTATATATATGATGATCTTACCGAATCCCAGAATGGGCTGGATACGACATATGTGGACAGGAATCCACGGATATGATTATTTCACCGAGTCCCACGATGGGCCGGGTACGGTATGTGCGCAGTGGACAGGTATCCACGGATATGATATATATGGACAGGCATCCACGGATATAACTTTATTCACCGAGTCCCAGAATGGGACAAGTACGGTATATGTGGACAGGTATCCACACATATGATATATTATATGGACATGTATGACTCTCATTTCATAAGACACAGTTACATTGATATCTTGATTATTATACTTGTCCCATGTTATCTTCTGGTCAGTTATGATCTTCTTTACAACACTTCATATTTTACATACTTAGTACATTATTTCGTACTGACCCCACTTTCCTCGGGGGCTACGTTTCATGCCCGCATGTACAGGTACTCAGTTTGGTGATCCTCCGGTCTAGGATTTCCACTCAGCTGTTTGGAGAGCTCTGTTGTTCCGGAGCCTAGTCGTTTTGGTACAAATCTTCTATTATAAACTCATGCATATTTAGGGGTACGGCGGAACCTTATCCCGTCATATTTTATTATCATACTCCTAGAGATATGTAGACAGGTATGTGTGGTAGATGTGTTTGGTACATGTATATGTGGTTTGGTCAGATGTATGGATATGGTCAGATATTCCCGTGTATATAGGCAGCCTTATCGGCTTGCCTATTTTGTTATGAAGATTTGCTATGACAGTTCAGGGGACATGATCCCTTTATTATGTGGCATTATAAGTCCACATCATATTGATACAAATTCCTATATTTTCCTTAGTCTCAGTTGATTATATGATGTAAGTTTCAGATAGGGCGCCCAAGTAGGCCATGTTCACGAAATTGCCGGCCTGCCTGACACATTCCTCCAAATTCTAACCCACCACTGACACCATACCCTACATCACCTACCCCAAACTGCTTCGATCTACCCAGATCATTTCCACCACTCAACTAGATGTCGAATCCAGAAATAACCCACTCGATATCCTACCCTATCGTCGAACCCAGTCTACAAACCGACAACATCACTTCCTCCAGTTACCTGAACCCGACTCCTCACAAAAATATCGAACCTACCCCTGCCTCCACTCACCATATGGAAACTCGTGCATAACACATAATTTTCAAATCCAAAGTCCATTTTAACCTATCTACAAAAAACATATCCCTTTCCTAAAAGCCCAAAATTAGTTAAACAAGACCTCAATTAGAATGTGGTAATGTGTGAGGAATTTAATGTTTTAACACAATAACACACTTGAGATTTGGCTCCTAGACCGGAGGGGGTAAATGTGATCCGATGCATATGGTTTTTTTATCACAAATACGGAGACAGTGGTGATCTAGAGAGATATAAAGCGAGACTTGTGGCTAATGGTATAAATCAGCATGAGGGTATTGATTGTGGTGAGACATTCAGTCCAGTTGTTAAACCAGCTATTATTCGCATAATTCTGAGTATTGCTATGGGTAAGCATTGGCTGATTCATTAGCTTGAAGTGAAAAATACATTTTTACATGGAGATTTAAAAGAAATTGTTTACATGCATCAGCCGCCTGAATTTGTCCATATAGCAACTCCTCAGTATGTATGTTGTCTTCGTAAGTCATTGTTTGGGAAACAGGCCCCTAGAGCATGGTATGATCGTTTTGCACAATACCTTATGCAGATTGGGTTTGTCTGCAGCAAATATGATCATTCTCTATTTATTTTTTATAAAGGTAGCAGCATTGCTTATTTGTTGTTATATGTGGATGACATTGTGCTTACTGCCTCATCTGATTTGTTGAAAAATAAGATCATTGCATTGCTTAAGACTGAATTTGCTATGACTGACTTGGGGAAGTTGGGCTATTTTTTTGGGATATCAGTGAATAGATCTGCAGATTCTATATTTTTATGTCAGTGCAAGTATGCAGAAAAGATAGTATATAGGGCTGAAATGGAAAATTTCAAGATAATTTCCACTCCAGTTGATTCTAAATCAAAGCTTAGTGATGTTGATGATGATCCAGTGTTCGATCCCACACTGTATAGGAGTCTTGCAGGTGCATTATAGTATCTTACTTTCACCAGACTTGATATTGCTTATGTTGTTCAACATGTGTTCTTATTCATGCATGCCCACATGGAGCCTCATTTTACTGTCCTTAAGTGTATCATTCGATACGTTAAGGGAACACTTGATTATGGATTGTATCTATACCCTCAAAGACCGGCTGCATTATTATCATATACGGATACTAATAGGTGTCATTCGATGTCGACGCCCACCTCCGCTATTGTGTTCTTAGGGGAAATCTCATCTCCTAGTCTGCCAATAGGCAAGCCACATTATCCCGCTCGAGTGCAGAAGCAGAGTATATAGGCGTTACAAATATTGTTGCTGAGATTTGTTGGCTCCGAAACCTTCTTTTGGAGCTTCAGTGTCTCTTGCGTAAGGCGTATTTGGTTTACTGTGATAACATATCCGCCATATATTTATCTCATAATTCAGTTCAGCATCAGCGAACCAATCATATTGAGATGGATATCCACTTTGTTCATGAGAAGGTTGCTCCCGGTCATGTTAAGGTTGCAAGTGTCTTCTTCGAATCAGTATGCGGATATCTTAACCAAAGGTTTTCCTAGACAGTTATTCCTCGACTTCAGATCCAGTCTTAGCGTCTGGCCTCCTCCTGCTTCGACTGAGGGGGTGTATTAACGTATATTATAATAGATACTCCATATATTTTGTAATATTTAGTGTTGTATAATTATGGTAGATATAAGATCCTTATTGTATTATGATTCCACATTGTACACACTAGATATATTAGTATTAATGAGAAAGACTCCGATAAGGAAGATTAATACAATCTTACAAATATCTTATGTGTAAAAATGAAGATCTCTCGTACAAAAGACATAAAACAAAAAACACTTTGTAAGAAAACTACAAAACCATTTCACAAAATGTTAGTTCCAAAGAAAACTCCGCACGATGACTGTCGTAGAGAATTATGACCGTATAACTAGACGAAGAATTAATCCTGCTAATTAAAAAAATACATAAATGTTTTACTTATTGACTTTCAAAAGAGAGAAGGGGCAATCATTAAACTCATGGAGTTGAAATTGATCCATGTAATCACCATCTAGTCCACAACTGTTATGGTGACCCTACAGGATCAAGGCCATGCATGACCCAAAGTTTAAAAGGTTGTCCATGCATTAATTACGTACGTGACTGAAAAAAAATCGTTTTGTATTAACATGTGATAGTGTCAATTCACTGCTCTTCTTCCACAAAATTTCAAAGGAATTCAAATTGTAGCCTTCATGAATATACTAATGCTAATTTCTATACTAAACCATGAAATTATTTGATTTAGTAATGAAAAAGTAAGATATTTTTGTATTATTTTCCCCTTCTTCTCAGAAAAAAAGACATTAAGTATTGTACTACAAGTTTAAGCACAGAAAATTAAAGGGAGTGTGTATTAATGAAATGGAGGAACAATTTCTTATTGCTTAACATAGGAAAACTATATTTTGTTCTTCGGGGGGAATTTGTACAATTGATCTATAATTGAAACAAAGTTCGATCTTACGTTGACGTTTAATTAACTACACATATAATCCAAAGACACATGCAGATCAAATGAGGAGAAAACATTGGCGGTTAACCAAGCCTCACTGGCCGGCTTGGCGCAGTATGATCCTCACGTGGTGTGAGAAATTTGGTCACAAGTTCAAATCCCAGCAGAACGCCCGCCCGCCGCTTCTTGAAGTCTCATCACACTTGGCCATTAAGTGTGGTTTAACGGTGGCGTGGTTTCATGCGCTATCATACACCGTGGCATCTCACAAGCACTGAAAGAAAGAATGCCACATGCCTTCACAACAAAAAAAGGATATTCAAAATTTAATATATATGTATAAGAATTAATATTTAAAGACCAGTATATATATGTAGAATAATTTTGTATAGCTACAATATAATCTATATATCTATATATAACCATAAAGCTGAGAATGAACAAAGTGATGTGGCATGCCTCATTGCCATTGGTCACCATGCTATTTATCCTTTTTCTCATAATTTTGAATTCTTTCCTCATTTTATGTCCTAAAAACCTCCCCAAAAAAATTAATACATATTTCCTCATTATTGGCATATCATTTAGTTCACTTCTCCTATTAAATATATAATATTTAACCTCCTCCTTGCAAAAGGAAGAGTGCAACGACTAACATAATGGTACAATCACGTCATAATAAATAATCTCTTTGAATGCTAGCTAATGAAACGTCTTCTACACTACATAACGTTGGCAATCCTCTTCCACTTCACATCCCTGCATCTTATTTTTCATCCCATTGTCCTATTCATAGTTATATTGCTTTGTATGTTTTGTTGATATCTATATGTCGGCACTCTAAAATTTCTTATTTACGATATGGCTCCTTATTTCGTTTGTTATAGCCTCCTGATTCATTTTATGAAACTATCATGAGTCATGACAAGATTTATTAAAATTAACAATACCAATTTTCTTTTTTGTATATAGGTTTTAGATACAAGACTAGGGTGATTTGTTGAGGTTACTAAGTCGTAACCATTGAAATATGCATTTGTTCGAATATTGCCAGCTCAGAAGGCGCGAACTTTTGACTAACGGAACAAAGAATTCTTGAAGTCGTTAGTAAGATCCGTGTAGAAGTCATGCATTCTATGGAGAAATCACGCATTCTACGAATATATTTGTTGAAAATTTAACTAGGTGGGATTGAGTTTTTCCCGTTTTTAGTGACTTAAACATGGGGGGGCCCACATGTCAAAACAATCGTTTCTTTGTACATGTCTAATCTACTAAATGAGTAGATGATATTAGTGTCAAGTATCGTCAAATTTCGTTAAGAAATGAAAGAGATATTGGTAAACAAAGTAAGGTGTTTGAGACATGAATAAATTGATTGTTGTGGCCAAATAAACAAATCTCCCACATAGGTAGAAGATGGAAGGATTGAACATTATATAAACTCTAGTTTTGAATAAGGGTTTGGGACCCCAAAGGGTAACTAATGTGTTAAGAAGAGGGAGGACCTAGGTGAGCTTGGGTTCGGGGATAAGCCCCACACGTTCACCGCCACCCGCCCGTCCGGTCCGACTCAGGCTCGAGCTCAGGATGTCTTCCAGAATTTTCCTTTTGGTTATGTTTCTTATTTACATTTTGGACCTGAAAGTTTCGGAGATAACCAAACATTGTAACTAATTTGACTTCAATCGTCAGAAATGCCCTCCTCTTTCCTATAAATTAAACACTTATATTCAGTTCTAAAAAACGAGTTTAAAGAGTATACAGAAACACGGTCCTCTTCTCTTCAGTAGCCTATTTTATATTTATTTTCTTCGCTAGAATCAACCTTACTTGATTTGTATGGTTGGTTGTTGTTATTTTATCTTGGAAGATTATTGTCCATTACCGTAAAAGAATATATATGGGGCAATTTTGTCTTAAAAACAGAAAGCCGCCTCTCAACTCATCTTTTATTTTGTTTAACCTTTCTGACACTATTAATACCTACAGTTTAAGACAAAATTTTCTAAGTGTTCAAATATGAATTCTTCTACCGTTACCAATGGTTCTGGTTTTACTGCTGTTGTTCAAGGGAATGTAGGTGTCCCTGCTCATGCCAGTTTTTAAAGCGAACGTCCAGAAAAGTTTCTGGGTACCAATTTCAAGAGATATCAATAAAAGATGATATTCTATCTTACTACGTTGAACATGTCACGCTTTCTGACAAAAGATCCTCCTTCTTGTGGGGATGCAAATAGACACTCAGTCTAACATAACGACTTAAGTGGGCGAAGATATCCGGGTCACAAATACCCTGAAGTTAACACTGGATGCCTGGAATCATATTGATTTCATGTGCAAAAACTGCATTCTAAACGGTCTATCAGATACACTCTATATTGTGTATTGCATCGTGAAGACGACAAAGAAGTTGTGGGAAAAACTAGAGAAAATTATACCACACACGATGCGGGTACTAATAAATTCATCGTACTCTTCCTGCTTAGGGATACAACCACAACCTATGGAAACTCCCAATGGCTGACTTACTCCAGCATTGCTTTGATAACTTAACTTGCTTGCTACTTAGGGACTCTAACCCCTATAAGTCGAACTCGCTCGCAGGTAGGGTGAAATGGAACTCCATGTAAGCTTTATCCAATTGGCTCACAAGAAACAGGAATGGCACGGGAAAGAGATGCCTTTGTATGGTAAAGAGTGGTGCACTTCCTAACCTCACGTAGCTCATCAGTCGTTGGAGCCTACCCAGCAATGGCACCCGATGATTAGCAGATTAAGCTTGCAATTCTAACTAAGAGTCACTAACACTAAGAATCAAAAAAGAAATCCATAATAGTATACTCCGCTGCAGAATGGGGTGTCCGAAAGAAAACACCGACATATAGTTATAGTTGAAATGACTTTGACTTTGATGATAAATAATGGAGTACCAAAGCATCTATGGGTTGAAGCATTCACTACTGCAGTGTATTTAATCAACAGATTGCCATTTTCTGTTATCAACATGCAATCTCCCTTTTCTTCTCTTTATGGTCGTGATACTTTTCAGGGGGAGATCACTACCCTTTCTGAGACATCCGATCAGGTTACTTTAAAGAAATCTTGAGCAGCCCGATAGATACGCCAAGCGTGCCGATAATTCATCTTCGAAAATCATTCTATCTCTGTTTGCCGCCTCAAGCGAGCACTTTATGGTCGTAAACAAGCACCCAACCTATACAAAACAAAGGGCTATAGCTGTCCACTATATGAGCTTTCTTCTAACAATCCCTTTGGAAAGTTTCTGAAATTTCAAATGGTGGATGGTAAATCAATGATATCCCAAATCCATGAGTTTTAAATGATTCTTCATTATCTGTAGTTGGAAGGAATGAAGCCAAATGAGCAGTTTCTCGTTGCGTCTTTGATTGATAAATTGTCTCCCTCATGGAACGAGTTCATGAGTTATCTCTAACTAAAGACAAAAGAAATGGGGTTTGAAGACTTTATCATGAAACTGCAAATATATGAGGACAGTAAAAGGGATATATTAAGGGAAAGCAGCCAATAGAGGCAAAAGTGAATCTGGTTGATTCGAAGGGAAACGCTAACAAAAAGCGCAAGTACTAGGGAGACGGCAAAAGCCAATCGATAGAGAAGTTCCAAGGAAACTGACATTACTGTGGAAAGCATGGTCATATGATCAAATAGTGCCACAAACTGAAGCGATAGCAGAATGAAAAGGTCATGAACAAAGGCAATGTCAAGGCTAACGTTGTACAAGACGAGGGTGATCCTTAGAACCTTAACGACATGATTGTGGATATCTCGGTTGTAGTGCTGGAGGCAAATCTGGTGGAGAATCCAAGGCAATGGTGGATAGATACAGGTGCAACCCGTCACATCTACTCTGACAAGAATACATTATCCTCTTACACCCCAGTCACAGGCAAAAAACTATTCATGGGCAACGACGCTACCTCTGAAGTTCAAGGGGTTGGAAAGGTTGTCCTCAAAATGACTTCAAGCAAAAAGCTTACTCTGAAGAAAGTGATGCACGTCCCTGATATCCGTAAGAACTTGGCTTCTGGGCCACTATTGGTCAAAGCTGGACTTAGATTAGTTTTTTAGACCAACAAATTTGTACTAACTAAGAATGGTATATTTGTAGGAAGGGGCTTCGCGTGTGACGACCTCTTCAAAATGAACAATATGTCTGTAATATGTTCATCTAATGAAATAAAGCCTTCTACCTACTTGCTTGAGTCTCTAAATTATGACATCATAGATTATGACACATTAACTAAATACATTCAAAAGTTAGTAAAATTGAAATAGTTGCCTTCCTTCGACATAAACCTCATCATAAATGTGTGGTGTGCGTAGAGGTAAAATTAATCAAATTGTCTTTCCATTTAGTCGAAATAAACACCGCTCCTCTAGAACGTATTCACACTGATTTATGTGATTTAAAGTTTGAACAACTAGAAGGGGGACAAGTACTTTGTGACTTTTATTGATGATAGAACAAGGTATTATTACATTTACTTGGTAAAAAGAAGGATGACATGTTTGAAATATTTAAACGTTACAAAGTAGAAGTTGAAAATCAACTAAATCTACTGATTAAGGCAATTCATAGTGATAGAGATGGAGAATACGTAGCACCATTTGAAGAATATTGTGCTCAATTTGACATTGTTCATCAAACGACTCCTCCTTACTCGCCTCAGTCTAACGGTATTGCTAAGTGCAAAAACCATATGTTTAAGGAAATGATGAATTCTTTACTTATCAATTCTGGATTAGCCCAAAAAATGTAGGGCGAAGCGATTCTTACCGCAAATAAAATTCTCAATAGAGTTCTGCATAAATGTAAGGATAAAACTCCATATGAATCATGGAAAAGAAAGAAACTCACTTAGAAATATTTAAAAGTGTGGGGCTGTTTGGCAAAGGTCGAAGTACCTATACCAAAATAGGTCAAAATTCCCGCAGCCCCCTAATTCCCATCCAGCCCAATCCCGATTCGGTGACCCAGCCCATTACCTAAACGTCATCATTCAAACACCCCTAAATCAGAAACCAAACAACCCCTCCCCAAAAAAAAAAACCGACGGACCCAAATTTCTCAATCTAATCGTCTACACCCCCATACCCTGCACTCCCAATTCTCGTCGGTCACCTCACCCACTGCCACCACCAATCCTGACATCACCTACCCTGACATAACCCATACCCTTATCCCCCAATCCAGCGTTTTGAACCCAAAAATCGTCCAAAATCAGAGTTGGGACAACTGTAATTCAAATTTCAAAGCCCAAATTTTTGCCTATAAAATTCCCTTTATTCTTCATTGAAAGGGTCCGATTTTCTACTATTTATATCACATACCATCTTTTATTGGGGGTTTCGAATTTGGGAATTATTTTGGAATATCATCTCTTGGTTCTTCATTTTTTGTTTTTTAAAAGGGATCGAAAATCTGTCTTTTTTAGAGCTTAGAACCAAACTCAGTTTCTTCATTTGGAAAAGAATTCTTGGTTTTGTTTAAAACAAAGAACAAAACTCATATCTTGATTGCTTTCAATACAGCCCCAAAGAATTCTCTTTTACTCTATTTCTCTTTTTCGATCGCGTAAGGAACAAACAATTCTCTGAACCGATTCGACGAGTCGACGCATCGCCTCGGTTCGTGTAAGAGAAAGTAAACTCGACTTCTTCTCGACTCTAGTTTATTTCTGTGTTTTTATGTGTTTTCTTGTGCGATTTCTGTTAATTAATCAAGTATTAGTTTAGATTTGTCTACATTACTATCTTTGTTAATGCTTAGATATAATGTTTAATTTAGTATACTTAATAACCTTGACTTGCATTTTTAACCACAGAATAGGCTTATGTTTATTATGAGATACTAAGCATACTGCTAACACTTTCTCAAATTAATGTGAGGTTGGATAGTTGAGTGCTTTCATTGATGTCTTGCTATTGTTTAATAAGTTGTTGTCATGTCTAATCGACCATTAATGTTTGGACATGTTGTGTTAAATGTTTTGTGACGGAGGTTGCTGTTTAAACATTGGTTTATTGGCAATAATTTTTGTTATAGAAAGTTAGTCTTAGGTTCAAACATGGCCGGTGTTTGAGGTTTGCATTCATGCCCTTTTGTATGTCAAGACTGAAAAAAAATGAGGACCTGAACCATATGCATGACCAGGTTCTTGTGGCCTCGCTTATTTTAAATACCATTCCCGAAGTGCTAAACCAGCATGCTTGTATTCTTCCCATGGCTACTTAATCCTACAACAGTTTGCTTTAGTTAATTTCAAGGGAATATGCATATTCAATATGGTCTAAACAACCTTTGTATGTGTATAGTATGCCCTGGTTTGACTAAATTCATGCCTATCTCCCTACCATCTAAATTACGTGTCTGTTTCTATTAATCATCAATGAAAAGTTGCCTATGTGAACTAGGTCTGGTTGGATGTTTAGATAACAATATTACAAAATGTGGTGTTTGCAACCTTTGTATACTAAATATATCTTCATTAAATGACTCACATAGTTTAGGAACTTAGGCAGTTGACCTGTTTAGTTTAAAATAACTAAAGTTGTGTCATGTCTTATCTTGCAAGTATGTCTGCTAGCTTGTTTAGTGTCCATATGTTGTTCGAGTCTTGCACGAGGTATATCCTGATAGCACGAAACACCTTCCAAGTCATTTAGTCTATTATGTCAGTCCGTTAAGTGGTCAGAATTATATGCAAATACATGTGTTGGCACTTTTGTATCTGCTGGAACAAGTTTCTGTCATGAATCCGTGTCTACATATATTTTGTTTGGGATTCTGCCCCATGTAATATCATGTGTGGGATAAGATGAGATAGGAAATTACCTAAGGATGAATAGGAGTGTACTGGATTAGATTTTTTAATATATATAGATTACCTTTGTCCTTTGATAAGGATGTACATCCTGTATGCCTAAGCTACCTCATGATGTTGAAGTCTGTCCATATCCAATTTGTATTGATTTATAGTATGCATCTCAAGATTCATAAATTAATTTCATTATGCACCTATCTACTGACCTGAGTATGTACCTGCCTTTTCTTAACTGAAGACTACCATTCGTAGTTATGAAATATGGATTGGGGAATTCTAAGTTCATCTATTAATTAACTAATTCTGCTTTCATAATTTGTCTACTAGTTACTGCTTGAGAAATGAATATTGGGCATGTTCACATGATTGACTTGATATTATTTGATATGAACTATTAAGTCTATGTGTGTTTCCTTCCCTATTCGCATCTAGATTTTCTCTTCACTTTTGGCTTAATTGGTTAACTATTATTGCCTTTAAATTTTGTGTTGTTACTAATTTCTTTTATTTTATTTTATTGTACATGAAATACATCGGGAGTAAAATGAGAAGTCTCGCTATGAGACTCATCACGACTTTGTCAAATGAAGATCCACACTCATAGCGTTCCCGCACTCGAGATTCCTAAACCAATAGGGTGGGATGATAGCTTCATCCGCCCTAGTCGCTTCTTTTAAAATTCTTTAAATTTCGTCGTTTTATTTTTTATTGTAATTTAACTATGTAATCTTGTATGATTATTGAAATGCTTAGAATAGTTAGGTCTAAGATTAATAGTTAGGGGTAGTTAATAATATAAAATTTGCTGCTAGTTTATTTATCTCTTAGGCCCTTATGCATGGCTAAGGCTTTTCAAAATAATTTAGTCGTTTTATGCATCATTGATATTATAGAAATAAATAAGTTTTCAATTTTCATCAAACTCATAAAAAATTACTTTTCATAAAGTCTTTTTTATTATCCATTGCAAAACAAGTGTTTTATAGATTTATGTCATACAAACATATACTTTCATAAAAACTATATTTTTACGTACAATACATATTTTTCCAATGAACTACTTTTCATGCATTTTATAACAAAATTCATACAAATTTTATGAAAAATATATATATTTCAAATAAGTATAGAGGTGTTGTTAATATAGTTGCTGAGATCTGTTGGTTCCGAAATCTTCTCTTGGAGCTCAGTTGTCCGTTGCGTAAGGCGTCTATAGTCTATTGTGATAACATATCTGCTATGTATATGTCTCATAATCTGGTCCAACATCAGCGGATCAAACATATTGAGATGGATATTCATTTTGTCCGTAAGAAGGTAGCACTTGGTCTAGTCAAAATACTGCATGTGCCCTCCTCCTATCAATATGCAGACATCTTCACAAAGGAACTATCCGCATAACCGCTCATAGACTTGATCCAACGAAGAGCGTTTCTCCTTCCTCCCGTCTCGAGGGAGTATTAGCGAATATTCTTCAAATATTCACAGTGTATATTGTATTTATGATTGTCATGTATTTAAGGTAATTTATGATTCTTACTGTATTAGGAATCACATTTGTACAACTATATATATATTGTGATTAATGAAAGAAATTTCTAAGGAAAATTATTCCAATATCTTACCGAATCGTCGTATCTTAATTAAGTCAATTAAAAGTGGGCCTCTTCACCATTTCATTCTACGCATCTTTTAACTTGCTCAAGTCAATCCGATGAGATTTACTTTTTTACTCGTCCTTTTTTACGCTATGGTAACTCTATATTATACCAATTACATAAGATATGGTAGATTGGATGAAATTCCTTTGCTTTTAATCTGAAGTCTCATTCTAGCATGAGAATTAATTAGTAACATGCTCTTGAAAGTATTTTTTTTAGTGGACCTTACGCAATAAAAATCTGAATTAATTAAGTCAATTGATGCAGAATACCAGATTATTATAATTAAAAAAAATATCATGAATTTATACAATGTGACGCTCTGACAAAGAGCGGGTTGTTGAGGACGGGTCAAGCAGGATTGACATGGTTTTAGGCTGGAAAACTGAAGATGAAATGTGCATGACATTTCAGGTGAATGTCGTGAATCCCACAAATGAGAGAGGAAATTGAAGAGTAATGTGTATCTCAAATTCACATTGTATACGTGTTTTTGGGAGTCAATATGATATAGTCCAAAAAATAAATAAGTGCGAGTGTATGCCCAAAATGGATAATACAAGCTATGAACTTGGATCATTACATACATTAGGTCATTTATAAAATAATTACAAGTAAATCTTCAATCATGATAAGTACTTACTTGTATTTTAATAGAAGTTAGTGTCACTAATTTGCTATCCCAGTGTAAACTATACTGTAGTGTATATAACGTATATTAAAAAAATGTAGTCGACAACTGCTAGAGAATTATACGTTCAAAGCTTCGTGGTCAAACAGAGTTAGTAAAAATAATTGCAGTTAGCACTCTATAATTACACCATTAAAACCTATATTACTGGCTAAATAAATTAATGATTGTTTTTGTCATAAACAAATTCAGCCACTAGCTCTGGCCGTTTGACTGAATCAATAAATTAACCGACAATCAATTGTACTGCATCATATAGGCAAACGTGTCTGGCGACATGACCCTACCTCGTTTTTAAGATTTTATTTTTGACAATATAACGTTGTTTAACTTTTCTACTTCTTAATCTTTTAGCTAAGGTATTTTTTGTTAAATTCTGTGAACTATAATATAAAATATATTTATATAATCATGTAGTGTACAAAATTATATTGATTAATTTATATGTTAAATATAATTAATAACAAATTCTTATGGTCCGAATTCCGCTCATAGCGGGAGCTTAGTCTGATTTTTTATAATTAATAACTTGATAAAAATATAATATAAAAATTATTTACGTTGTCAATAATATATATATAAATTAAATCGTTCGACAATTATTGAGGGGCCATGTTTCGGTTGTTGATGGCTTTTTTTTCCATTTTATATATTAGGAACTGGGGATCCTAGATTACTTTCGATGTTAGGAACTAATTTGTGGGTTATACTTCTAGTCAGTACATTTTTCAGTAGTTATTTGTTTTTGGTACTCACCTCGTCGTGGTGTATAGGGCTATCAGCGGTCCGGATACTTTCAGTAATTATTCGAGAATCGGATCGGTAACCCGGACCGATACTCGAACCGAAAAGTTAACGGTCCGAATACGAGTATCAAAAAATTATCCGGACCGATAAGAAGCCGAACCAGTAATCCGGTAAAATACCCGGTAACATCCCAGCCCCCCTCTCTCAGCCAGCGCCCATCAAATCCTAATTATATTTAATTGCAATATTTCCTAATGTTGGATTATTTTACATGTTTTAATATATGTGATGTAGACTTTATGTTTTAATTTGAAGCATTGACATATAAAATATAGGTAGGGAGAGAAGAAAGTAAAGTAGTTGTAAATTAGTGAAACTTTAAATGGTCATAACTCTGCGCTCGGACTTTCGTTTGACCTAATTTTGTTTTTGATTTCGCGTATTTTTTCGAGACGAAGGCGAACAAAATGGCCATAGATTTAGCCGATTTCTCAAAAAACGTCCATCTTGCCAATCAATTTCACTTTTTCCCCAAATTGTTACATTTTTTTCATTTTCAAAGTTAAATATCCCGCGATATACAATAGATTTCAACGTTCAAATTTTATGGTAATATGTCCGAGAATGTCAATTTCAATATTGGAATTTTTTTTTAAAAAAAAATCCTGGCCCAGGACCCAACCCGAAAAAATCTTACCGGTCCGGACCGAGAACCGGATCGATAAGGTTTCGGTATGGTCCGGTTCGGGTATCTGGATACAAATGCAAGTCATACTCAACTGTTCCCTGAATGTACCTAAGAATGCGTTTGAGCGCATTCATATGTTCAACTCTGGGATCATGCATAAACAAACACACCTGTTGTACGACATATGTAATATCAGGTCGCGTGAACGTCAGATACTGAAGGGCTCCTGCAAGACTACAATAGCGTGTCAGATCCTCATAGGGAGAGCTAGTTGCAGCACCCAACTTGGGTTTAGTATCAACTGGAGTAGAAGTGGACTTACAGGATGACATCACAACCATCTCAATGATCTCTGTTGCATACTTCCTCTGTGATAAGAACAATCCACATGCATGACGAGTTACAGCAATCCCAAAAAGTAATTCAATGGGCCCAAGTCCTTCATGACAAACTCAGAACTGAGCATTGTCATAATGGACTTTCGCAAAGCATCAGAAGAGGCAGTCAAGATAATATCATCAACATATAATAGAATATAAGCCATGGAAGATCCCTGACGGTATATGAATAATGAGTTATCAGACATGTTGTGAGAGAAACCCATAGTCGAAACATAGTCAGCAAACCTCTTATACCAAGTCCGTGGGGACTGCTTAAGCCTATACAAGGACTTTCTCAATAAACGGACATGATTAGGATATCTAGTATCCCTAACCCAAGGGTTGATGCATATACACTGTCTCATGAAGATCACCATGTAGGAAAGCATTCTTCACATCTAGCTGATGAATGGGTCATGATTTCGAAAGAGTCAAGCTTAACACAGTACGAATAATCGCTGGCTTGACCACCGGGCTAAAAGTCTCACCACAATTCACACCAACCTGTTGATTCTTACCATCACCTATAAGACGAGTCTTATGCCTTGCAAACGAACCATCAGAATTCTCTTTATGAGCAAAAATCCACATAGAGCGAATAATATTAACACCAGATGGACGAGGCGCCAACTCCCACGTCTTATTATCAATAAGAGTATTATATTCATCGGTCATACAAAATTTTCAATTAGGATCATTGAGGGCAGACACATGATTACGGGGTAATGGTGATTTAAGAACATTAGAATTCAAATTAAAATGTCTTTTTGATTTAAAAATACCCCATTGACTGCGAGTGATTGGACCATGACTCTGGGCTGAATTGAGTGAATTTTGGGAATTTTGAAAATTTCCGAATCGTCTGGCCGAAGGCACCGTGACGCCGTGGTTCAGTGGTCGCTACACGGATGAATCGAGTTCTCTAGTTTTGGCGCGCGGTGCCTCTCGGCGTCGCATACGACGACGGATGAAAGTTAATCGCCCACTGAAGCGACGCCTCCTGGCGGCGCTAACGACGTATTTTCTGAAAATTCTGAAAAATAACGGAGAACATAGGGGGAGATAACATCATCCAAAAAATCATAAGAACTAGGCACGGGTTTTTCTACTTCAGAAAATGGAAATTGGGACTCATCAAATAGAACATGACGACTAATGATGATTCGTTTAGAGGACAAATCAAAGCATTTAAAACCACAGTGATTTGACGGATAACCCAAAAACACACACGGGGTAGAACGTGCCTGAAGTTTGTTGTTTGTGGTGGATGGAAACAACGGATAACATAAGCATCCAAAGACCCTATATTAGAATACGTAAGAGTCTTATTGTATAAAACTTTAAGAGGGAAGAATATGTCAAACCTTTAGAGGGAAAAATATTAAGTAGATCGGTAGCCATTTGTAGCGCATGATGCTAAAACAATGGAGGGACGGAAGAATGAACCAATAAAGTACGGATAATGTTATTAATGGTACGCATTTTTCGTTCAACTTTCACATTTTGTGAAGATATATGAGAACAAGAAAAACGAAAATTTATTCCATTTTGAGCACAAAACTCTCTAAACTCCCAATTGTCATACTCTTTACCATTATCACATTGGATGTTATTTATTTCCCGTTCGAATTGAGTTCATATGAAACCTCTAAATTTGACGCAGATGGAAAAAACTTGGGATTTTTTCGCAATTGGAAACGTCCATAAAAATTAGAATAGTCATCCAAGAATAAAACATAATATCGATGACCCATATAACTGAGAACTGGAGACGCCCATAAATCACTGTGAATAATATCAAATGACATTGAAGTATGAGAATTCGAAGCTACAAACGGTAACTTAATATTTTTCCTAAAGAACAAGATTGACAATTTGGAGTACTACGCGTACCCTTACAATAAATAAGCTTATTCTTATCTAAAACAAATAAAATTAACGACCCTGGATGACCTAGACGAGCATGCCACAAGAAAGGAGCAAGAGCGGAAAAAATGGGTGGCTTATGATTGACGCGAGACACTAAGATTGGGTGTGATCGGATAAAATCCCTTTTACTGTCACACCTCATGAGAGGACTCCCCGTCTTGAAATCCTTCACAGAAAATCCAAAAGGATCAAAATCAATAGAAACTCAATTATCAGTAGTGAACATACGGACAAACACCAAATTTTTAATCAATTTTGGGGCATGAAGGGTATTTTTCAGGACAAGTGGTAGATGAGGAGGAGATATAGTTTTATGACCATAACCCTGAATTGGAATTGAACTACCATTACCAACAATTATACCATGATTAGTGCTCAAATTGGAATAAGACGATAGAGTACCTTGATCGGATATCATGTGGGTAGTGGCGCCGGTGTCCATGTACCAATTCAGGTCTGTGGAGTCATCCCAAGTGTGTGTATCGCTGCCTCAATGTTAGTCTGTGTGGGTATCATCGCATGATGGGCCTGAAGGGGGCGAGGCCCAAGTATGTCAGATTGTTGGGGCGGCCCATAAGCTGGTTTGAAACTTGGAGTCGACGAGAACTTGCTTGGGAAGGACCAGGGCCGCTACTGAATCGTTGAGATGGCGGCGTCGCGACGCGACATCGAGGCCGCGCGCTGAACCCATCACATCGGGCGAGGCCCATCAGAGGCCCGTAACCATCGTTGTTGCCGACGACGGTTTCCATTGTTGCCGCCACAATTTTTGCCATTATTTTTCCGATTTTGGCCCATTCTACCACCCCGATTGTTGCGATTTTGGTTAGAGTTGATGGAACCAGAAGGAGAAAAACAGGAATCAATCACCATGACGACTGTCACGACCCGACCTCGGACCCGTGACTGGTGCCTTACCCCGGGCACCCTTGTGATACAACATTAGAGAAAACCAGCGGAAATAAACTCACAAATAAGAAACCATATAAAATATGAAACAGACTAACCCAAAATGGCTACCTTTCCGTAAATGTAAATATAACAAAAAATGAACAGTTACATCCTTAACAACCCAATTTACAACAGGACTACAGGCCTCTAAGAGTGTGTAACCACTATGACGGGACAGGGCCCCGTCATACCCCTGAATGTACATAATATCTACAACATCAGGGAGAACCGTACCAAAAGTCAAGCCTCCGGAGAAATGGAGCTTCTAACACCTGAGCAAAGATCCTAAGAATGAGGATCCACCACCTGCTTACCCCTACCTGCGGCATGAACGCAGCCCCCGAGGAAGGGGGTCAGTACACAATAGGTACCAAGTATGTAAAACTGGAAAATACTGTAATAATATCATAAGTCTAAAATAAGATGGAGTCATGGATGAAAATCAAATTACATTGCACTGTGCCTTACTAACAATGAGAGTAACAAGTATAAACTTTACTGCATAAAAATAGGAGGCTCATGATCAAAACAGGGTCCCTCGCCCGTAGTATCATTAAGCAATCCTACTCCTGGGACTATTTCACCCGCATAGGTCCTGTGGACCCGCATGAGGTCATCCGCCTCGCATGGGACTATTTCACCCGCATGGATCCGGTGGGCCCGCATGAGTACAAGCGCCGCACTCGCATCATGGGTAGCAAATCCATGGCATAAGTAGTAACCCAGGGTCTACCCAGTAATAATAATAATACGTAACCTAGCACAACCGGCTATCATACATAACATAAGCGCTACCGGCTTATCATAACATAAGCAAGTTAAGAAAATCCCCTAACTTCTTATTAACATTATTAATATATCCTCTCATTTTAGTTTACTTAAGGCACTAACATGTCATTTAAGAGAAAATCCGGGAATTCAACCCAAGTACCACGTACCTCTAACCTTTTAAGAAATGACTCCTTTTTATATAAAACTTCCAAGATACTAATAACCGTAGTATCAAGTCACGACTACCTTTCAAGACAAGTCACATTTCCTTTTAGAAATATAATAGGCTTCTAAATCAAGTGACTTCATTTCTTTTAAAACCTTAGGCAATTAATGTCTTAAAATCAATTTGCCTTTCACAAATTCAAATCATTTATCCGTACTTATTTTACTTAGAGTAAATCTTTCTTTATTAACCTTCCATAAAGCTAATATAACCACTTCCCATAAAGTCGTTATATCAACTTTATACATTAGTCAAATATATTTCCCTATATCCAAGGGACTTATACTTTTAAAACGAAACAAGTATCATATACTTAAAACACTTCAAGTCCCTTAACTTTGAAAACTTAAGGCATCCTTAATACTCTTTAAAGAAATGAGTTAATCCCCTTACTCACCAAACTTGGCCATCCTTAAAACAAGTAAGGGATATCAAAGCCTCAGACGCTCATCAGACTACATAAGTGCAACTATTCATGCTCAAGAGATAGAAAAGTTCCACATACCTCTTCGGGTCAATCCACTCGCAAGTCCAATATACCACGCGTAGTATGACAACCTATAATGATCATAATACGTCTATTAGCCTCTATCTTCAACGTAGAACATTCTAATTGAAAAGTCTCTTATTCCTACGGAAAATTGGACAACACTTCCTTTGTTCCTACATACTTTGCCACCTTTTTCAAGGCCGAGTTCAATAACCAAACACGCCACCTTTAAGGCTCAACAATCCAATCAACACAAAGGGGATTACACGCCTAACTTGGACGTGTAAAATTCTGTCCCACAATACATAACAACTAATACAAACTACAAGGTCCAATTTGGCAATTTTGAGGTATAACAACATAACTTCTTATCCAACTCCTTTTTAATCCAATTTCTTATCCAATTCCTACATGCAATATATCTAAGAGCAATATTGACAACTACAAATCCTTTCTTCCACACATGCAACATAATTTACTAGCAAAAGAGAAAGGATTGTTACCTTAGAGCTTACCCAAATTAATCCAACAAATTTCACTTGTCTTCTTTCCACAATCACCTCCACAAAACTCCTACAAGCTTGCCAACAAGTTTCCTTCTTGCCACTTTTTCTGGAAAAAAAAAAAAAAAAAAAAAAAAAAATCGAGGTGCCGTGATTCGTTGTTGGTTTTGATTCATCTCAGGGATCCTCAAGACATGGATTTATACTGTCAATATGATCGAGAGCCAACCATAGAGGAACAGAGGGAGGAATTACGAGAAACCCTACTTAGTCTCACGAGGCGCCAAGCTCGGGCCTACGGACGAAATGGTCGGGCATAAAGAGGTTGGAAACGCAAATAGCAGAACTCGCGATCATATTCAACAGCGAACAACAAATTGAGGAGCCTGAATCACACCCAACTATTGAGGAATCTGGCGAGATAGTTGGTGTAGAGAAGGAAAAGATTGCAGAGATCCAATTATTCACCTTCTTGGATTCCTTGGAAAATCTTTTTCTTATACCTATTGCAGAAGAAACACCACCAGCTGTCAAAGTTGACTCCCAAACAGGAAGTCAATACCATCAAGGGCACCCCCTAGAGTTTAAAGATGTAGGGAATCTCACTGATCCCTACATTAGAGAGATCCTAAAAGACAAGCATGTCTTGAGCACTTGGGGGATAATCGTATATTTGAGGCCCTTGTTTGAAGCAATTGTTGTAGTTGAAGTGAGACCTACAACAATAACTCTGGATTGCAAGCGCAGGCGATGATCCAATGGGCACTCGTAGGTTAAAGGCGCCCGCTAAAAGACGTTAAAGACAACATTGTGAGGCAACCCAATGTTTTTAATTATGTTATTTCAATTCATGTCTTTATTTTATTTTATTTTGTCTTGAACAGTCTCACGGTCTTGGGTTCTTGTTTTGTGTTGTTGGATGACAGGTGGACTGAAAGCTGAAACCGAGGAAAAAGGAGCAACAAACGCTGGAAAAAAAAAAAAAAAAGGAAAAGCTGCCATGGCGCCAGAATCGTCAGCGCCAGAATCTCGTAAGAGCCACAAGATTAGCAATAGCAAGAATACGATCGTGCCGCGCGCTGAACTTCAGAGCAATATTTCGTGCCAATTCGAATTTTTCCTCCTAGACCTCCATTATGACCATCGTGTTTTGTCAAGAAGTTGTCCATATATATTTTTTTTTTTGAGTATTGCACACATCGGGGACACTGTGTGATTGACGTTTGGGGGTGTTTTATTTGTGTCTTGTTATGTTTCAGTTAAGTCTTTTTTATTTGTTTTGTGTTTCTTTTTGAGTCACAAATTTTTTTTTCTTTTTTCTTTTCTTTTTTTGAGTCATAATTGCTCACAAAAATCATGTATGTCAGTAGTTTCTAGAAACACCTAGTGAAGTAAGGTGGAATAATGTAACTAATTGAAGCAACTATCTAAAACACCTAAGTTAGATATGCCAAAACTCACAGAACTGCCTATTTGGAGTTTCTTGCTTGAGTTATGCATGCTAAATGATAAATACTTATGTGTTATGAGTGCTTGCTATTCGAGGCGAAATAATTAGGATACGCATGTTAGAGAGATGACTCGCATTTCTTTGATAGCCAATTCTTACCATTCTTTTCTATCCCGTACTTTAAAAATATATCCCTAGTCAGCCCCATTGAGCCAAAAATTGAAACTTTTTCTTTGACACCCCATATTCCCACAAATTGTGCCATAAGTAAAAATATGAAAAAGTGGAATACATTGTGTATTGAAAAAGGAAGACAAAAGGAGTGAATAAGTCACAAGACCCCAATAAAAAGTAAAAATAAAATAGGCAAAAGCCTAAGTTTGGGGGTGCTTATTATGATTATACATTTCACTCTCCCAAAACAAAAGAGGGGAAAGATAGAATCGAATGAAGGAAAGAACCAAAAGAAAAAGGGAAAAATTGAAAAGCTAAAGAGCTTATGGTACACAAAAATGAGCCTAAATGCCTATTTTTACCTACCCTACCTAAAGCCTACATTACAACCCTTAAAGTCCTCAAGATCTCTTTATGCATATCCAGAATTAGTGGAGAATAGCAAGTAAGCATGCCATAAGAATTCTTGAATTTATATGCATGATTTAGTATATTGACTTCCATTAAGCATGATGAATATGAGTTTGCGAAATATCTAGCTTACTGTGCTGAAATTTCATGCTACATGTTCCTGCATATTATTCTGCTAACCTTCATGTTTTTCTAGATAACACTAATACAGAAAAAAATGATCAATGGCAGTAGTCTTTTATTTTTCGCTCTTTGAGTCTTTTATTTTCTTTCTTTCTATCTTTGCTCGAGGCAGAAAAGGTTAAGTTTGGGGGTATTTGATCTGGTGTATTTTATATACACTTTTTGAGTCTTTTTTAATTAGTATTTTACTCATTTTATTTATGTTTAGTATAGTATTAGGGTCGCTTTTCCTTTCTTTTGTGTCACAATGGTCAAAAATGGAGAAATGGCGAAAGGAGATGAAATGAGCATAAATGAGATGGAATTGCACACAAAAGGGCCAAGAGATGAAGTCAAAGAAGTTCCGGAATTATAGAGAAAATCGATTTAAGTCCGGACGAGAAAAGACGCATTTAAACGGAAATTCGCGAAAAATGTCACAGCGCCATACGCAGCAGAGCCGCGCGCCAAAGTGCCGAAAGTCCCGAGAGTTCTTGAATTCAGCCATGCGCTGGTCATAGGCGCCGACGCGGGATTTATGAAGTCTGAGCCGAATTTGACATATTTTCAGAATCCTAAAGGGATTATTTTTCCTTTCTAAAGGGATAACTTTTCCTTCCTAAAGGGATAACTTTTCCTACCCTAAAACCCTTACCTAAAAGGATTCTAATAACTTTTCCTACCTAATAACTTTTCCTACCTTAAAACCTTTACCAAAAAGGATTCTACCTAAACTTTTCCTTTTCCTACAAATTCTTAACCCTTCACCTAAAGGATTCTTTGGCTATAAATACTCTACACCATTAGAAGAATTCTTCACTCTCCAACCAATTCTACCATTCCACCATTCACCATTCTACATCCATCCATCCACCACTCCACTTGTAAATATTCCACAACACAACCCTTGGATGCTTGGCTTGGAGTCTCGTTCTTAGTTTAGTTAAGTTTCTTTCCTTTTCTTTTCTTTATTTCGCTTTTGATGTTAAATATTGAATTAGTTCTTAGCGTGACAATGGCTAGAACTAATTCTCTTATAGGCTTTTTCTATGTTGAATTTCTTGAACCTTATGTTATAAATTAATGCGCTTATGGTTATTTTTCTTATTGTGAGATCTATCCAATAATTGGTGAACTCTTGGTAATTAATTGACAACTAATTATCACTATATGATTTCTAATCGATTACGAAGGAGGGATTGTGAATACGTTGTAAGTTGGGTGCACGGTCTCGAGTTGGGGATGAAAATACCTCAATTAGATTTGTAGCGTTGATGAGGCTTAACAACCCTAATTTTGCGCATTGTGCGTGACGGCCAACTAGGTTTTTGTGCTTAATCCTCCTATAGAGTTACCCTTATCGTGAAAGTTAGGTAAGGAACAATCTGGTTGAGTGTTTATATAACTTAACGGAGTATAAAACGATTTCAGAACCCGCTTTCTCCAAAAGAAGAACACCATAAGTAACGACAACAAGTAACATGCTTGATAGTAAGGATACATGTGCCCTATTCTCATCACCTCTGAAGTAAATCTTTATATTTAATTAGCTTTTATAATTCTTAGTCATAAACAACCAATCACTCATTAATTCACCAAATAGATACTAGAAAATAGACAATTGGTACTTGAACCCTAATCCCAGAGGACGATATTCGGTCTTATCTAAGACTATACTACTTGATACGATAACGTGCACTTGCGTTTAAAAGTGTGTGCATAAATCGCGCATCAAGTTTTTGGCGCCGTTGCCGGGGATTAGGCAATAGTTCAATATCAAATTATCTATTTTTAATTTCTAATTTGGTTTTAATTTTTTTTTTTTTTTTTTTTACGTTTTTCGTTATTAAAAAAAAAAAAAAAAAAAAAAAAAATAAAAAATCGAGGTGCCGTGATTCGTTGTTGGTTTTGATTTATCTCAGGGATCCTTAAGACATGGATTTCTACTGTCAATATGATCGAGCTCCAACCATGTAGAACGTATGAGGAATTACGAGAAACCCTACTTAGTCTCACGAGGCGCCAAGCTCGATTCATGGACGAAATGAGGTCGCATAAAGAGGTTGGAAACGCAAATAGCGTAACTCGCGATCATATTCAACAAATAACAACAAATCGGTGAGCCCGAATCACACCCAACTATTGAGAATCGCGAGATAGTTGGTGTAGATGAAAAGATTGCAGAGATCCAATTATTCACCTTCGATTCCTTGGAAAATCTTTTCTTATACCTATTGCGAAGAAACACCACCGGTGTCAAAGTTGACTCCCAAACAGAAGTCAATACCATCAAGGGCACCCCAGAGTTTAAAGATGTAGGAATCTCACCGATCCCTACATTAGAGATCCTAAAAGACAAGCATGTCTTGAGCACTGGGGATAATCGTATATTTGAGGCCCTTGTTTGAAGCAATTGTTGTAGTTGAAGTGAGACCTACAACAATAACTCGCGGATTGCAAGCGATTCGCGAAGGATCCAATGGGCACTCGTAAGGTTAAAGGCGTCATTAAAAGGCGTTAAAGACGGCGCTTGTTGGAGGCAACCCAATGTTTTTAATTATGTTATTTCAATTCATGTCTTTATTTTATTTTATTTTGTCTTGAAACGATCTCACGGTCTTGGTTCTTGTTTTGTGTTGTTGGATGGCAGTGGACTGAAAAACGAGGAAAAAGGAGCAACAACGCCGAAAAAAAAAAAAAAAAAAAGCGATCGTCGCGCGCGGCTGATCGAACGCGCGTAACCAGAATTTAAGAGCCACAAGATTAGCAGCTAGCGCGGCTGAATCTCGAGTGCGGCGCGCGAACTTCAGAGAGCAATATTTTCGTGCCAATTCCAGAATTTTTCCTCCTAGACCTCCATTATGACCACTGTGTTTTGTCAGTAAGTTGTCCATATATATTTTTTTTTTTTGAGTATTGCACACATTGGGGACAATGTGTGATTTAAGTTCAGGGTGTTTTATTTGTTTCTTGTTATGTTTCAGTTAAGTATTTTTTATTTGTTTTGTGTTTATTTTTGATTCTCAATTTTTTTTTTCTTTTTTCTTTTCTTTTTTGAGTCATAATTGCATGTCAAAAATCATGTATCTTTGTAGTTTCTAGAAACACCTAGTGAAGTAAGGTGGAATAATGTAACTGATTGAAGCAACTATCTAAAACACCTAAGTTAGATATGCCAAAAACTCACAGAATCTGTCTATTTGGAGTTTCTTGCTTGAGTTATGCATGCTAAATGATAAATACTTATGTGTTATGAGTGCTTGCTATTCGAGGTAAATAATTAGGATATGCATGTTAGAGAGATGACTCGGGCATTTCTTTGATAGCCATTCTTACCATTCTTTTCTATCCCGCACTTTAAAAATATATCCCTAGTCATTATTGAGCCAAAAATTGAAACTTTTTCTTTGACACCCCATATTCCCACAAATTGTGCCATAAGTAAAAATATGAAAAAGTGGAATACATTGTGTATTGAAAAGGAAGACAAAAGGAGTGAATAAGCGTGTGCTGATAAAAGTAAAAATAAAATAGGCAAAAGCCTAAGTTTGGGGTGCTTATTATGATTATACATTTCACTCTCCCAAAACAAAGAGGGGAAAGATAGAATCGAATGAAGGAAAGAACCAAAAGAAAAAGGGAAAAATTGAAAAGCTAAAGAGCTTATGGTACACAAAAATGAGCCTAAATGCCTATTTTTACCTACCCCTACCTAAAGCCTACATTACAACCCTTAAAGTCCTGAAGATCTCTTTTATGCATATCCAGAATTAGTGGAGAATAGCAAGTAAGCATGCCATAAGAATTCTTGAATTTATATGCATGATTTAGTATATTGACTTCCATTAAGCATGATGAATATGAGTTTGCGAAATATCTAGCTTACTGTGCTGAAATTTCATGCTACATGTTCCTGCATATTATTCTGCTAACCTTCATGTTTTTCTAGATAACACTAATACAGCAAAAATGATCAATGGCAGTGAGTCTTTTATTTTTCGTTCTTTGAGTCTTTTATTTTCTTTCTTTCTATCTTTGCTCGAGGGCGAGAAAAGGTTAAGTTTGGGGGTATTTGATCGGTGTATTTTATATACACTTTTTGAGTCTTTTTTAATTAGTATTTTACTCATTTTATTTATGTTTAGTATAGTATTAGGGTCGTTTTCCTTTCTTTTGTGTCACAGCGGTCAAAAATGGAGAAATGGCGGAAAGGAGATGAAATGAGCATAAATGAGATGGAATTGCACACAAAAAGGGCCAAGAGATGAAGTCAAAGAAGTTCCGGGAATTATAGAGAAAATCAGACGAAGTCCGGACGAGAAAAGACGACGAAACGGAAATTCGCCAGAAAAATGTCACAGGCGCCACGGCCGCAGAAGCCGCCATGGCGCCCAAAGTCTTGAAAGTCCCGAGAGTTGCTGAATTTCAGCGCGCGCCATCATAGAAACGCTACGCACTGGATTTATGAATAAGCTGAATTTGACATATTTTCAGAATCCTCAAGGGATTATTTTCCTTTCTAAAGGATAACTTTTCCTTCCTAAAGGATAACTTTTCCTACCCTAAAACCCTTACCTAAAAGGATTCTAATAACTTTTCCTACCTAATAACTTTTCCTACCTTAAAACCTTTACCAAAAAGGATTCTACCTAAACTTTTCCTTTTCCTACAAATTCTTAACCCTTCACCTAAAGGATTCTTTGGCTATAAATACTCTACACCATTAGAAGAATTCTTCACTCTCCAACCAATTCTACCATTCCACCATTCACCATTCTACATCCATCCATCCACCACTCCACTTGTAAATATTCCACAACACAACCCTTGGATGCTTGGCTTGGAGTCTCGTTCTTAGTTTAGTTAAGTTTCTTTCCTTTTTCTTTATTTCAGTTTTGATGTTAAATATTGAATTAGTTCTTAGCGTGACAATGGCTAGGAACTAATTCTCTTATAGGGCTTTTTCTATGTTGAATTTCTTGAACCTTATGTTATAAATTAATGCATGCTTATGGTTATTTTTCTTATTGTGAGATCTATCCAATAATTGGGCTGAACTCTTGGTAATTAATTGACAACTAATTATCACTATATGATTTCTAATCGATTCGAAAGGAGGATTGTGAATATCTTTGTAAGTTGGGTAGACGGTCTCGAGTTGGGGATGAAAATACCTCAATTAGATTTGTAGCGTTGATGAGAGGCTTAACAACCCTAATTTTGCGCATTGTGCGTGACGGTCAACTAGGTTTTTGTGCTTAATCCTCCTATAGAGTTACTTATCGTGAAAGTTAGGTAAGGAACAATCTGGGTTGAGTGTTTATATAACCCTAACGGGAGTATAAAACGATTTCGTAAACCTGCTTTCTCCAAAAGAAGAACACCATAAGTAACGCATTAACAAGTAACATAAGCGGATAGTAAGGATACATAGAAGCCCTATTCTCATCACCTCTGAAGTAAATCTTTATATTTAAATAGCTTTTATAATTCTTAGTCATAAACAACCAATCACTCATTAATTCACCAAATAGATACTAGAAAATAGACAATTGGTACTTGAACCCTAATCCCAGAGGACGATATTCGGTCTTATCTAAGACTATACTACTTGATACGATAACGTGCACTTGCGTTTAAAGTGTGTGCATAAATCGCGCATCAAGTTTTTGGCGCCGTTGCCGGGGATTAGGCAATAGTTCAATATCAAATTATCTATCTTCAATTTCTAATTTGGTTTTAATTTTTTTTTTTTTTTTATTTTCGTTATTAAAAATAAAAATTAAAAAAAAAAAAAAAAATAAAAAAAGTGCCGTGATTCGTTGTTGGTTTTGATTCATCTCGTGGATCCTCAAGACATGGATTTATCTGTCAATATGATCGAGCCAACCGTAGAGAGCAGAGGAGGAATTACGAGAAACCTACTTAGTCTCACGGCGCCAAGCTCGGTTCATGGACGAAATGAGTCGGGCATAAAGAGGTTGGAAACGAAATAGCGAGAACTTCGCGATCATATTCAACGAACAACAAATTGAGAGCACGAATCACACCCAACTATTGAGAATGCGGCGAGATAGTTGGTGTAGAGAAGGAAAAGATTGCAGATCCAATTATTCACCTTCGATTCCTTGGAAAATCTTTTTCTTATACCTATTGCGGAAGAAACACCACCAATGTCAAAGTTGACTCCCAAACAGAAGTCAATACCATCAAGGCACCCCAGAGTTTAAAGATGTAGGGAATCTCACCGATCCCTACATTAGTAGATCCTAAAAGACAAGCATGTCTTGAGCACTTGGGGATAATCGTATATTTGAGGCCCTTGTTTGAAGCAATTGTTGTAGTTGAAGTGAGACCTACAACAATAACTCTGCGGATTGCGATTCGCGAGAAGGATCCAATGGGCACTCGTAAAGGTTAAAGGCGTCCGCTAAAAGACGTTAAAGACAAACTTGTTGGGAGGCAACCCAATGTTTTTAATTATGTTATTTCAATTCATGTCTTTATTTTATTTTATTTTGTCTTGAAACGATCTCACGGTCTTGGGTTCTTGTTTTGTGTTGTTGGATGACAGTGGATTGAAAGTCAAGCAGGAAAAAGGAGCAACAAACGCTGAAAAAAAAAAAAAAAAAAAAAAAAAAAGAGCGATCGTCGTAGCGCGCTGAATCGAACATGGCCGTAACCGAAGAGCCACAAGATTAGCAAGGCGCCGTACTGAATCTCGAGCGCGGCGCTGAACTCAGAGCAATATTTCCGTGCCAATTCCAGAATTTTTCCTCCTAGACCTCCATTATGACCACTGTGTTTTGTCAGTAAGTTGTCCATATATATTTTTTTTTTTTTGAGTATTGCACACATTGGGGACAATGTGTGATTTAAGTTTGGGGGTGTTTTATTTGTGTCTTGTTATGTTTCAGTTAAGTCTTTTTTATTTGTTTTGTGTTTATTTTTGAGTCACAAATTTTTTTTTTTTCTTTTTTCTTTTCTTTTTTTTGAGTCATAATTGCCTGTCAAAAATCATGTATGCTGTAGTTTCTAGAAACACCTAGTGAAGTAAGGTGGAATAATGTAACGGAATTGAAGCAACTATCTAAAACACCTAAGTTAGATATGCCAAAAACTCACAGAATCTGTCTATTTGGAGTTTCTTGCTTGAGTTATGCATGCTAAATGATAAATACTTATGTGTTATGAGTGCTTGCTATTTGAGGCGAAATAATTAGGATATGCATGTTAGAGAGATGACTCAGGCATTTCTTTGATAGCCAATTCTTACCATTCTTTTCTATCCCGTACTTTAAAAATATATCCCTAGTCAGCCCCATTGAGCCAAAAATTGAAACTTTTTCTTTGACACCCCATATTCCACAAATTGTGCCATAAGTAAAAATATGAAAAAGTGGAATACATTGTGTATTGAAAAATGAAGACAAAAGGAGTGAATAGCGTGTGCTTGATAAAAAGTAAAAATAAAATAGGCAAAAGCCTAAGTTTGAAGTGCTTATTATGATTATACATTTCACTCTCCCAAAACAAAAGAGGAAAGATAGAATCGAATGAAGGAAAGAACCAAAAGAAAAGGGAAAAATTGAAAAGCTAAAGAGCTTATAGTACACAAAAATGAGCCTAAATGCCTATTTTTACCTACCCCTACCTAAAGCCTACATTACAACCCTTAAAGTCTGAAGATCTCTTTTATGCATATCGAATTAGTGGAGAATAGCAAGTAAGCATGCCATAAGAATTCTTGAATTTATATGCATGATTTAGTATATTGACTTCCATTAAGCATGATGAATATGAGTTTGCGAAATATCTAGCTTCTTGTCTTTGAAATTTCATGCTACATGTTCTGCGTATTATTACGCTAACCTTCATGTTTTTCTAGATAACACTAATACAAAAAAATGATCAATGGCGGTGAGTCTTTTATTTTTCGTTCTTTGAGTCTTTTATTTTCTTTCTTTCTATCTTTGCTCGAGGCGAGAAAAGGTTAAGTTTGAGGGTATTTGATCGGTGTATTTTATATACACTTTTTGAGTCTTTTTAATTAGTATTTTACTCATTTTATTTATGTTTAGTATAGTATTAGGTCGTTTTCCTTTCTTTTGTGTCACGGTCAAAAATGGAGAAATGGCGGAAAGGAGATGAAATGAGCATAAATGAGATGGAATTGCACACAAAAGGGCCAAGAGATGAAGTCAAAGAAGTTCCGGAATTATAGAGAAAATCGACCAAGTCCGGACGAAAAAACGATTTAAACGGAAATTCGCGAAAAAAATGTCACAGCGCCTTGCAGAGCCATGGCGCCCAAAGTCTTGAAAGTCCCGAGTTGCTGAATTTGGTAGCCGCGCCCTGTCATATGGCGCCGACGCGGGATTTATAAGTCCGAATTTGACATATTTTGAGAATCCTAAAGGGATTATTTTCCTTTCTAAAGGATAACTTTTCCTTCCTAAAGGATAACTTTTCCTACCCTAAAACCCTTACCTAAAAGGATTCTAATAACTTTTCCTACCTAATAACTTTTCCTACCTTAAAACCTTTACCAAAAAGGATTCTACCTAAACTTTTCCTTTTCCTACAAATTCTTAACCCTTCACCTAAAGGATTCTTTGGCTATAAATACTCTACACCATTAGAAGAATTCTTCACTCTCCAACCAATTCTACCATTCCACCATTCACCATTCTACATCCATCCATCCACCACTCCACTTGTAAATATTCCACAACACAACCCTTGGATGCTTGGCTTGGAGTCTCGTTCTTAGTTTAGTTAAGTTTCTTTCCTTTTTCTTTTCTTTATTTCAGTTTTGATGTTAAATATTGAATTAGTTCTTAGCGTGACAATGGCTAGGAACTAATTCTCTTATAGGGCTTTTTCTATGTTGAATTTCTTGAACCTTATGTTATAAATTAATGCATGCTTATGGTTATTTTTCTTATTGTGAGATCTATCCAATAATTGGGCTGAACTCTTGGTAATTAATTGACAACTAATTATCACTATATGATTTCTAATCAGTTACGAAAGGAGGATTGTGAATATCTTGTAAGTTGGGTAGACGGTCTCGAGTTGGGGATGAAAATACCTCAATTAGATTTGTAGCGTTGATGAGAGGCTTAACAACCCTAATTTTGCGCATTGTGCGTGACGGTCAACTAGGTTTTTGTGCTTAATCCTCCTATAGAGTTACCCTTATCAGCGAAAGTTAGGTAAGGAACAATACTGGGGTTGAGTGTTTATATAACCCTAACGGGAGTATAAAACGATTTCGTAAACCTGCTTTCTCCAAAAGAAGAACACCATAAGTAACGCATTAACAAGTAACATAAGCGGATAGTAAGGATACATAGAAGCCCTATTCTCATCACCTCTGAAGTAAATCTTTATATTTAAATAGCTTTTATAATTCTTAGTCATAAACAACCAATCACTCATTAATTCACCAAATAGATACTAGAAAATAGACAATTGGTACTTGAACCCTAATCCCAGAGGACGATATTCGGTCTTATCTAAGACTATACTACTTGATACGATAACGTGCACTTGCGTTTAAAGTGTGTGCATAAATCGCGCATCAATAAACCGCCTCAAAGTTGACTAACAACCCGTCCGAAACATTCCGTCAACCCATCATTCTAAAATTTAAGTCTCAATTATTTTCGTATGTTCTCAAAAGCATGACCTGAACTACGGGGTGTAACAACGACAAGAGTGGTCCCAATCGCCACTTTCTTAGCCAATCCGGCTTTTCCAAAGTAAGCATAGAACGGGCTTGATAAAATCATGGCAGAGGGTTACTCTGACGAATAACAGAAGCAACACCGTTATAGGCCTCTGACATGTCTGCAACCATCTGAAGAACTAGACGACTGTTAGGTCGATTTTCAATTGCCGTTACAAATAATATAGTCTGGTAAGATCGAATATCGTCCACAGAGATTGGTTTCTAATTATCGAACATCTATTCTAGGTTATCTATTTGACAAACGATGGTTGATTTGGATTTTTATCTAACACTACTAGAGTAATTGCAAGAATTAAACTAAATTATTGAGGTTTAATCAGTTATGAAGGAATTAGGGCTTCCAATATCCTCAACTATCCACTATTTTCAATCCTTAATGCAACTAGAATGACTTCTTCTTCGTTAAGATAATGGTTAACTAGACTGTCTTATATTCCGGTTAGGATATATAATTGCTCAACCCCAGTGCAGAAACCTTTTATATTTCTATGATAGGTTTTACCACATAGGAGGATTAAGAACAATAACATATAATGCTACACAAGTATCGGGGTACTTTCGTCCGCGATTTTAACTTATATCTATTCAATTACAGCATATTCAAATCTCTCCTCTCAGTTCTTGATTCGAAATCATATAGGTTATGATAATTAGTGATCAGTTAACTATCAAATATCCATACCAATATTAAATAAATCTTAATCAAGTGAAGAAGACATCAAACTACTGCATTAATTCATAAAATAGAGTTTCAAGCGATTCAACAGGAAAGCCCTAATAAATTGTTTAGCTCCTAGACATAGACATGCTAAGAACTAATACAAATCCAAACATGAACTGAATGAAAATAAAGGAAAGAAAAGAACTTAGAACTAATGTCTCCAATTGTAGCCGTCAAGCGTTGTGTTGTGTTCTGAGAGATGATATGTCATAAAATAATCCCTAAAATCTGTCCCAAGGGTTTATATATGTTGTAAAAAATGTGTGCCTTCGACCCTTTTGCCCCTTGCCAATTCTGTTTTGGGTGAAATTCCGCATCGTATCGCGGTCTGTGAGAATGGCATGATGTCGAAAATCTGCGGCTTCTCAATAATTATGGCACCGCGGTCTGTTAAGTGTATTTTGTATACACTTTTGAGTCCTTTTTAGTTAGTATTTCACTCTTTTATTTTGGTTTAGTATAGTGTTAGGTGTGTTTTTCCTTCTTTTTGTGTCAATGCGGTCATAAAGGAGAAATATCACTTTTGAGGACGAAATGAGCTTAATTGAGATGAAATCTGCACAAGCACAGCCCAAAGAATGAAGCCTAAGAAGTGTCAAAAGAACAGAAGAAATCTGGCACAATCCGGACAAAAATCAGAGAGACACCGCGGTGCCTGGCCAAGCAGCACCGCGGTGCCATGGAACCGCGGTCAGGAAAATTAGCACCGAGGCGTAAAAATTGCCGAAAGTCCGAAACTGAAACACCGTCGAAGGCACCGCGGTGCCTGACCATGGAACCGCGGTGCCATATTTCCAGGAAGCAACAGTGATTTCGGCTGATTAAGCACTGCGATGCCGGACAGCGGAACCGCGGTGCCGATGCGTATTTTCAGAAGTCCTGGGCCGAATTGGAGAGGGTTTTTATGGTCCGAAAGACAACTTTTCTCAAGTATAAAATCCCTAAATTCTGTCATTATTTGATTATCATACTTTGGAGAGGAGAACGACGGCTACAAGAGACAATTGGAGACATCTTATTGTTCAAGTTACTTTCTTTCCCTTATTTTGTTTCAGTTGATGTTGAATTGTAATTTAGTTCTTGACATGACAATGTTTAGGAGCTAATTACTTTAGTAGGGCTTCCATCGAATCTTCTTAAAGCTCTTTCATATAGTTAATGCATTAGTTTTTGAGTTCCTCTTCAACGTATTAAGATCTATTCAATATTGTTATGATTGCTTGATAATTAACTAGCTATTAATTGTCATCACTTATATGATTTCAAATCAAAAATCTGAAAGGTGAGATTTGAATATGTTGTAATTGTCTAGACATAGGTTAAAATCGTGGACGAAAGTACCCCGATACTTGTGTAGTATTATAGGTTATTTGTCACGACCCGACCAGGGGCATGGTAGTGCCTACCGGGCACCCTGCCTAGTATACCTCAGAGAATAGCAGCGGAACATACATAACACATAAACCTGTAGATAGTAAACATCACCGGCTAGCCGACAAGGCCGTCTTCCATAGAATATACTTAACCAAAAGTAAAACAGTACAACTTGTTCTTACAGCCCAAACCACAAACGTGACTACAGACCTCTAGGAATAACAACTGTGGCGGGACAGGGACCCGCCATACCCCTGAATGTACATAATACCTATAGCATCAGGGAAAACCCGTACCAACAAAAAAAGCATCCGGAGGAATGGAGCTTCTGACACCAGACCAGTGATCCTAAGAATGAGGATCCACTCTTTACCACTGCTGCGGCATGAGCGGCCAGGAAGAATTCGATTACCTGATATGTACTAAGTATGCGGCTGGAAAATCACGAAAATACCTTGTAAGTCTAAATAGCGGAGACATGTATGATAATCAATTACGATTACTGTGCCTTACTAATAATGAGAATATCAAGCATATACTATCTTTGCATGAAAATAGGAAGCTCATGATCAAAGCAAGGTCACCCATGATGTCATTAAGCAATCCTACTCGCGGGACTATTTCACCCGCACGGGTCATGGACCGCATGAGGTATTCCTCGCATAGGTTGTACCCGCCCGCATGGGACTATTTCACCCGCATAAGCCCTTACGGACTCGCATGAGGTATTCCTCGCATCATGGGTAGCAAATCCACGGAATATGCAAATGCCACAACCCGGGGAATGACCCCGTAATGAATAATATATCACTAGCACAAACCGGCAATCATACATAATATAAGTAAGTTAAGAAATCCCCTAACTTCTTATTAGTCTTGCTCATATACATTCTCATTTTAGTTTACTTAAGGCACTAACATGTCTTTATGAAATCCAGGAATTTAACCTAAAGTACTATGTACTTCTACTCTTTTAAAACCTTAGGCAATTGATGCCTTAAAATCAATTTGCCTTTCATTAATCCACGTCATTTATCCTTACATATTTTACTTAGAGTAAATCTCTCTTTTTAACTTTCCATAAGGCTAATATAACCAACTTCCCATAAAGTCGTTATATTAACTTCATACTAAAGTAAATTACATTTTCCTATATCCAAGGGACTTGTAGATTTAAAATGGAACAAGTATTATATACTTAAAAACACTTCAAGTCCCTTAACCTTGAAAACTTAAGACATCCTTACTACTTTGAAACGAGTGAGTAAATCCCCTAACTCCACCGACTTGGACACTTTTAAAACGAGTAAAGGATGCCAAAGTCTTGTACGTCTACTGTACTATATAGGTAAAACTATTCATGCTCAAGAGATAGAAAAGTTCCACATACCTCTTCGGGTCAATCCACTTGCTAAGTCAAATATACCGCACGTAGTTCGTCAACCTATAATGACCATAATACGTCTATTAGACTCTATCTACAACGTAGAACATTCTAATTGAAGCGTTCCTTATTCTACGGAAAATTGGACAGCACTTCCTTTGTTTCTATATACTTTGCCACCTTTTTCAAGGCCGAATTCAATAACCAAACACGCCACCTTTTAGGCTCAACAATCCAATCAACACCAAGGGGATTACACGCCTAACTTGGACGTGTAAAATTCTGCCCCACAATTCATAACAATTAATACAAACTAATTTAATAAGTTTAAGATAGTATCTTGGCTATAACATGTTCCCATACTATCCTTATTCAATCCTTTCAAATACAACTCATATTTCTTACATGCAATATATCTAAGAGCAATATTGACAACCACAAATCCTTTCTTCTTCACATGCAACGTAATTTACTAGCAAAAAGGGAAAGGATTGTTACCCTGGTCCCGACATGACTGACTGGGCGAGGAAGAACAGCGGAGGTAACCTCCCAAAATGAGTTTCGTCGATCAAGAAATTCAACACTGGAGTGCAGCGCAGGGCTTCCTCTTTGAGTGGAAGCCCCAGCGGAGAAAACTGACTCCTCCTACTCCTCCAACAAGCAGCGGATGAGCGCACTAGCGCGAAAGCCCTTCTCCTTCTTGTCCTCTTGTACTTCCGTTCTTCTTATTCTCTGAATTCGATTCACTCCCCATTCTCTCAACAATAAATAAAGCTCGCCCAACTTGACCGCAGGGAAAGGAGCGAAGCAACGCCTTTTAATGAAGAAAAAGAGATCGGGAAAAGAGCTGCAGGAAAGCCAAAACTCCGGCCTTCCGCTTCTCTCCTTACTTATAATAAAGTCGAGTGGCTTCCACGCCTACCTTAGAGTTTACCCAAATTAGTTCAACAATTTTTCTTGCCTTCTTTCCACAATCACCTCCACAAAACCTCCTACAAGCTTGTCAACATGTTTCCTTCTTACCACATTTTCAGATTTTTCACTAAGCTTTGGTTTCTCCTTGAATTTCTAGAGAGAAGGGAGAGCTTTTAATTTTAGAGAGAAGGGAGAGCTTGAAGAATGACCAAGTCTTCAAGACTTGGTCAATAAATAGGACATGCAAAAATCAGATGGGGGGGGGGGGGCACACGTGTCCCCCTCCCATGGCCTTTTTAAAAGAAAATATCTTATTTTTCCACCGTTTTCGCGAAAAACACCGCCTCGGCGCTACAAACCTCGCCAACTATCAGAACTTCCGGCGCAGTTGCTGCAACTTCAGAACCCTTAGAACATCCGTGCCGCTGCTGGCTCCCGACCGCAAATTCATTTACGCCAACAAATACGAACTTGTACCTTCCATAACTTCCTACTTCGATGTCCTATCAACGAACGGTTGGTTGTGTTAGGAACTAGACTCAACGAACTACGTACTAGGCCTTTGAAACACCTAGGAACTCATAATGCAACTGGACATAAACCGCCTCAAAGTTGACTAAAAACCCGTCCGAAACAATCCGTCAACCTATCTTTCTAAAAAATTAAGTCTTAACCCCTTTCGTACGTTCTCATACGCATGGCCAGAACTACGGGGTATAACATTCTCCCCCCCCTTAGAAACATTCGTCCCGAATGTTCCTTCTATGTACAACAATAATTAAGCATAATTTCCAAATTAAAACTAACAAGCAGGAAAGTGGGTTACCTGATGGTGTAGGGAACAAGTGAGGATATTTCTTTATCATGTCCTCCTCTGCTTCCCATGTCATTTCTTCCCTGTTCTCGTTCCGCCATAGGACTTTGATGGAAGCCACATCCTTTGTCCGCAGTCGTCTAACTTGGCGATCGAGTATCGCTATGGGTCTCTCCTCATATGATAACCCCTCTGTCACCTGGACATCACGAATCGGGTGCACTCTAGATGGATCTCCGATACACTTCCGCAACATAGACACATGAAAACCTGGATGTACTGCCTCCAGATCGGACGGCAGATCCAATTCATAGGCAACCTTGCCTACCCTACGGACAATCTGATAAGGCCCAATGTACCTTGGGCTAAGTTTTCCCTTCTTCCCAAATCTCATCACGCCGCCGTGGGTGATACCTTCAGAAGACCCAATCATCTACCTCAAACTCAAGTGTCGACGCCGATGATCTGCATACGACTTGCCGACTCGGTGACAATAACCACTCTCGTATAAGCTTCACCTTATCCATCGCCTTTGAATCAAGTCCGCCCGACCAGTGAACTTCTCCTCAAACCACTTTATCGGTGACTGCAGACCGCCTCGTATAAGGCCTCATAAGGCGCCATCTGGATACTAGAATGGTAGTTGTTGTTATATGCAAACTCCACAAGAGGTAAATGATCCTCCCAGCTACCCCTGAAATCAATAACACAAGCCCGCAGCATATCCTTAAGTGTCTGGATAGTACGCTTGGCCTGTCCGTCGATCTGAGGATGAAACGCAGTACTGAGACTCACATGTGTCCCTAATCCCTTCTGGAAAGACCTCCAGAAGTTAGCCGAGAACTGGGCTCCCCTGTCTGAAATGATCGATATAGGCACTCCGTGCAGTCTCACAATCTCTCTGATATACAGTCTAGCATAATCCTCGGCCGAAAAAGTCGTCCTGACTGGAAGAAAGTGGGCTGATTTTGTCAGCCTGTCGATAATAACCCAGATGGAATCATGCTTCCTCTAAGTGTGAGGTAACCCTGTAATAAAGTCCATATTGACCACCTCCCACTTCCATGTCGGAATCTCTATCATCTGCAACAACCCACCAGGCTTCTGGTGCTCCACCTTGACCTGCTGACAATTCGAACACTGCGCCACAAACTATGCAACATCCCTCTTCAGGCCATCCCACCAATACACACATCTGAGGTCATGGTACATCTTAGTCGACCCCGGATAAATAGAAAAACGAGCACCGCGCTCCCCTGCACACGCTAACGAAGTCCTGTCACATCGGGAACACACAACCGGCCCTCAAATCTTAACACCCCATCAGGCGCTACCTCAAATAGACTCTTCCCTTCCTGAAGAGTTGTATCTCGATACCGTACCATAATCGGATCCTCATACTGTCGCCTCTTCACCTCCTCGACGATGGAAGACTCGGCAACCTCTCGAACCCGAACCCCATCACTACCAGAACCAACCAAACGAACCCCAAGGTTCGCTAGCTGATGCAACTCGCGGACCATACCCGTTATCTCTGGCTGTACATCTGACAGACTACCCATCGATCTGCGACTAAGGGCATCTGCAACTACATTGGCCTTCCCTGGGTGGTATAGGATATCGACATCGTAATCTTTCAGTAGCTCTAACCACCGTCTCTGCCGCAAGTTCAGCTCCCTCTGGCTGAAGATATACTGGAGACTCTTGTGGTCTGTGTAAATATCCACATGAACTCCATACAAATAATGTCTCCAGATCTTCAAGGCATGAATCACTACTGCCAACTCTAAGTCATGTGTGGGGTAGTTCTTCTCATGCTTCCTGAGTTGTCGAGATGCGTAAGCTATAACTTTGCCGTGCTGCATCAGCACGCGCCCAAGCCCGACACCCGACGCATCACAATAAACCACATATCCATCTAAACCCTCTAGAAGAGTATGAACTGGGGCGGTTGTCAATTTCTCCTTCAGAAACTGGAAGCTCTCCTCACAAGCATCCGTCCACCGGAACATAGCTGCTTTCTGAGTCAGCCTAGTCAAAGGTGCTGAGATAGAAGCAAACTTCTCCACAAATCTCCGATAATAACACGCAAGGTCCAAAAAGCTGCGCACCTCCGTCGGTGTAGTGGGTCTAGGCCAAGTCTTGACTGCCTCAATCTTTGTTGTATCAACCCGAATACCATCGGCCCCGATAACATGCCCTAAGAAAGCCACTGAAGCCAACCAAAACTCGCATTTCGAGAACTTGGCATACAACTGCCGGTCCCGGAGGACTTCCAACACCGCCCTCAAATTATCTGCATGGTCCTGTTTTGTGCGCGAATAAATCAGGATATCATCAATGAATACTATAACGAACATATCCAAGAATGGCTTGAACACCCGGTTCATCAAATCCATGAATACTGCTGGGGCGTTGGTCAACCCGAAAGACATCACCCTGAACTCATAGTGCCCATACCGGTCTGAATGCGATCTTTAGGATATCCGCCTCTAACTCGCACTTTGATTATAACTGCATCGCAGTCTATCTTGAAAACACCTCGCCCCAGAATCGGTCAAACAAATCATCAATCATGGGGAGGGGATATTTGTTCTTGATAGTTACCTTATTCAGCTGCCTGTAATCAACACACATACGCAGCGTCCCATCTTTCTTCTTTGCAAATAACACTGGCGCTCCCCAGGGAGAAACACTAGGCCTGATAAAGCCTTTTCCAAAGAAATCTTTCACTGGTCTTTCAATTCCTCAACTCAAAGTGTCATCTTGTATGGTGGAATATATATCGGTCGAGTATCTGGCGACATATCAATGCAAAACTCAATCTCCCTCTCAGGAGGGATACCCGGAAGCTCGTCTGGGAATACGTCTGAAAACTCTCTAACGACCGAAATCGGTGAAGGTGCGTATCTCGACCTCGATGCTCGAATACGAACCATATGGTAGATATACCCCTTCCGCACCATCTTCCTAGCCTTGAGGTAAGAAATAAACCTACCCCTCGGCGATGCAGTATTCCCCTTCCACTCGATAACCTGGCCACCAGAAACCGGAACTGTACTCAATCTCTCTCTACAGTCCACATTGGCATAGCAAGATGCTAGTCAATCCATACCCATAATCACATCAAAGTCCGTCATATCCAACTCTATCAAGTCGGCTAGGGTCTGACGACTGTATATAGTCACTGGGCAAGCCTTATATACCCGTTCGGCTACCACAGAATCACCTACTGGCGTAGCCACCTCAAAAGGTTTTATGGACTCGGGCTATATCCCTATTCTACCAGCAATATGAGGAGATATATAGGACAAGGTAGAGCCTGGGTCTATCAAAGCATATACATCACAGCATGAAACCAATAATGTACCTGTGACGACATCTGGTGACGCCTCCTGGTCACGACGGCCGACATAGCATAAATGCGCTCGAGGACCGTTGGGCGGGACCCCACCACGACCGCCGCGCTCATCGCCCGTGAACACCCCGCCTCCGGGCGCATAACCGTCAAGCGAAGATCCAAAGAATCGACCGCACAATCAGTAACACTCCCGCCACCTCTGGTCGGACAATCTCTCTTCAAATGACCCTGCTAGCCACAAGAGTAACAAGCTCCTGGAGGAACACGACACTCGCCTGGGTGAGACCTACCGCATCGAGCACACCAAGATGTGGGTGGTCTTGACGCGACGGCCGCCTCCCGAAACCTCAAGTCTGGAGCCACGACATGCTCACGAATGACCGGTGATCGGACCTCCCGCCGTAAAAACCGAGAAGGAGCACTGCGGCCGGGTGAAATGTGGACCTAGTATCTTTCTTGAAATTTGCCGCCTCAGCGCCACGAGACCTGCTGTCCCGCCTCTTGGGTTGGCCTGAGTCTAGTTGATCCTCCCTCTCTCTGTCCTCTATCCCCTGCGCATACGCCTTCATCCTGGCAATATCCATACCTGGCTGAAGAGCCACCCCCAAGCATGCAGTAATTATATGACGGTCTAGCCTCATCACATAGCGATGAATCACGCTCGCCATGTCGCTACAATGGTGTCTTGCGATACCGCCAATGAGTCAAACTCCAGGCTGTACTCTTTGATAGTCCTCACATTCTGCCTCAAGGTCAAGAATCTATCCACGCGGGCTCTCCTCATCTCAGGAGGCAAGAAGTGATCCAGGAAGGCCTCTGTGAACTCCTCCCAAACAGCTGGAAGAGCACCCTCACCTCTAGACAACTCCCATGACTCAAAACGATTCAACGCAATATCGCAGAACCGAAGCGGCTAGCATGACGGACTCGACCTCCGAGGCCCTAAGCACTGCATAGTCCGCAGAATCGCCGAACAAACTCCCGAGGATCCTCGCCGATCTCGAACCATAGAACTCGGGTGGATGACAACCAGAAATCTCGAATCCGTAAGCCATCGGCTCATGGTTGGTTCGCCGCTTCTCGGCGCCGCTCGCTACTATCTTTGGTCAATAACCGGATCTGCTCGTAATATCTATACTCACCGGATGTGGGATGGAGGCTCGTGTACCGCGGTCTCGTGATTCACGCCGCCGCCGAACTCGGCTGAGGCGGCGTCGTGGAACTCGCCGCCCGATACATCATCTTCGTAAAGACGGGCTCAGGCCTCGTGACCCTCCGCCCTACTAGCGGCTCACCGCCTTGCCCTTCAGGGCCGCGGTTGCCTTGCGTGAGGCGAATCGATACATAAAAGAAAATATCGAGGAGTTCAACCTATAACACACTCTATTGCACGATCTTAGAGTGAAAGAATGGAAACCAATCCTAAATATCCTGATCTCACGATTATAGATGTGGTGCATAACACACCGATAATCAAGACTCTACTAGACACGATGCGTAGACACTTTTCGAGGACTAATCGCTCGATACCACTTTTGTCACGACCCGACCCGGGCGCGATCGTGCCCTACCGGCACCCTGCCTGTATACCTCGGAGAATAGCGTGAACATACATAACACATAAACGTAGATAGTAAACATCACGGCTAGCCAAGGCGCGCTTCCATAGAATATACTTAACCAAAAGTAAAATAGTACAACTTGTTACGGACCCAAACCACAAGCGTGACTACAGACCTCACAGGAATAACAATTGTGGCGGACGGGCCCGCCATACCACGAATGTACATAATACCTATAGCATCGAGGAAAAACCGTACCAACAAAACAAGCCTCGGATAATGAACTTCGACACGGACCGGTGATCCTAAGAATGAGGATCCACCACCGCTTACCCTTACTGCGGCATGAACGCGGCCAGGAAGGGGGTCGATTACCTGATATGTACTAAGTATGAGAAGCGGAAAATCGAAAATACCTCGTAAGTCTAAATAACTGGAGACATGTATGATAATCAATTACAGTACACTGTGCCTTACTAATAATGAGAATATCAAGCATATACTATACTGCATGAAAATAGGAAGCTCATGATCAAAGCAAGGTCACCCACGCATGATATCATTAAGCAATCCTACTCCTGGGACTATTTCACCTGCATGGGTCATGTGGACCCGCATGAGGTATTCCTCGCATAGGCTGTACCCGCCCGCATGGGACTATTTCACCCGCATAAGCCCTTACGGACTCGCATGAGGTATTCCTCGCATCATGGGTAGCAAATTCACGGAATATGCAAATGCCACAACCCGGGGAATGACCCCGTAATGAATAATATATCACTAGCACAAACCGGCAATCATACATAATATAAGCAAGTTAAGAAATCCCCTAAATTCTTATTAGTCTTGCTCATATACATTCTCATTTTAGTTTACTTAAGGCACTAACATGTCTTTATGAAATCCGGGAATTTAACCCAAAGTACTATGTACTTCTACTCTTTTAAAACCTTAGGCAATTGATGCCTTAAAATCAATTTGCCTTTCATTAATCCACGTCATTTATCCTTACATATTTTACTTAGAGTAAATCTCTCTTTTTAACTTTCCATAAGGCTAATATAACCAACTTCCCATAAAGTCGTTATACTAACTTCATACTAAAGTAAATTACATTTTCCTATATCCAAGGGACTTGTAGATTTAAAACGGAACAAGTATCATATACTTAAAAACACTTCAAGTCCCTTAACCTTGAAAACTTAAGACATCCTTACTACTTTGAAACGAGTGAGTAAATCCCCTAACTCCACCGACTTGGACACTTTTAAAACGAGTAAAGGATGCCAAAGTCTTGTACGTCTACCGTACTATATAGGTAAAACTATTCATGCTCAAGAGATAGAAAAGTTCCACATACCTCTTCGGGTCAATCCACTTGCTAAGTCCAATATACCGCACGTAGTTCGTCAACCTATAATGACCATAATACATCTATTAGCCTCTATCTACAACGTAGAACATTCTAATTGAAACGTTCCTTATTTTACGAAAAATTGGACAGCACTTCCTTTGTTTCTATATACTTTTCCACCTTTTTCAAGGCCGAATTCAATAACCAAACACGCCACCTTTTAGGCTCAACAATCCAATCAACACCAAGGGGATTACACGCCTAACTTGGACGTGTAAAATTCTGCCCCACAATTCATAACAACTAATACAAACTAATTTAATAAGTTTAAGATAGTATCTTGGCTATAACATGTTCCCATACTATCCTTATTCAATCCTTTCAAATCCAACTCATATTTCTTACATGCAATATATCTAAGAGCAATATTGACAACCACAAATCCGTTCTTCTTCACATGCAACGTAATTTACTAGCAAAAAGGGAAAGGATTGTTACCTTAGAGTTTACCCAAATTAGTTCAACAATTTCGCTTGCCTTCTTTCCACAATCACCTCCACAAAACCTCCTACAAGCTTGTCAACATGTTTCCTTCTTACCACCTTTTCAGATTTTTCACTAAGCTTTGGTTTCTCCTTGAATTTCTAGAGAGAAGGGAGAGCTTTTAATTTTAGAGAGAAGGGAGAGCTTGAAGAATGACCAAGTCTTCAAGACTTGGTCAATAAATAGGACATGCAAAAATCAGATGGGGGGGGGGGGACACTTGTCACCCTCCCATGGCCTTTTTAAAAGAAAATATCTGATTTTTCCTCAATTTTTGCGAAAAACTCCGCCTCGGCGCCGCGGCGCTGAAACCTCTGCCAACTATCAGAACTTCCGGCGCCGCGGCCCTATTTTCCGGTGCCGCGGCGCTGCAACTTCAGCGAACCCTCAGAACATCCGGCGCCGCGGCCCTGCATCCGGCGCCGCAGCCCTGCATCCGGCGCTGTGGCCCCTGACCGCAAATTCATTTCTGCCCAACAGCGCGCTGAACTTGTACCTTCCATAACTTCCTACTCCGATGTCCTATCGACAAACGGTTGGTTGTGTTGGGAACTAGACTCAACGAACTACGTACTAGGCCTTTGAAACACCTAGGAACTCATAATGCAACTGGACATAAACCGCCTCAAAGTTGACTAAAAACCCGTCCGAAACAATCCGTCAACCTATCTTTCTAAAATTTTAAGTCTTAACCCCTTTCGTACGTTCTCATACGCATGGCCAGAACTACGGGGTATAACATTATTGTTCTTAATCCTCCTGTGTGGTAAAACTTATCATAGAAATATAGAAGGCTTATGCATAAGGTTGAGCTCTTGTATGTCCTAACCGGAATATAATGACAGATTAGTTAACCTGTTATCTTAATAAGAAGAAGAATCATTATCATTGCATTAACACGTGAAAGAGTGGATAGTTGAGGAGATTGGAACCTTATTTCCTTCATAACTGTTATAAACCCAAAGTATAATCATCTTTAGTTTATTTTCTGCTCTTAGTCATAATTCTTAGTCATCAATCTAAAACTAAAAAACGTCAACTAAATAGATACCATAGAATAGATAACTGATACTTAATAAACCAGTCTCAGTGGACGATTAACTCGGTCTTACAGATCTTTATTACTTGAATGATATGTACACTTGCGTAAGCATCTAGAAATATCGCAACACGGTCCTGCAGAATGGCACCGCGGTCCTGCAGTCTTTCGTCCGGATCTGCCAACTTTTGTTCTTTTTGCTTCGGGAGCTCCTTTTCTGCCCACTTTTAGCTTCTTTTTGTCATTTTGCCATTTAGAACTGTTGTGACTCAAAAGAAAGAAAAACAACCCTAACAAGACACTTATTTAAACGAAAATGGGAAAAATACTAACTAAAAATGACTCAAAAAAGCATATACAAAATACGCCTAACAAATACCCCCAAACTTAACTTTTGCTCGCCCTCGAGCAAAAATCAAAACAAAATCAAAGAAACAAAAAAACAAAAAGACTCAAATCAAGCAACTGCACAAGGTTACTTAGAAAATCATGAATGTTAGTTGGGATAATATGCTGAAACATATATAGCATGAATATAAAAATCTAGAATTTCAAGCCAGATATTTCGCAAATTCATTTCAATCACAATCAATGGAAGCATGAACCCCTAACCTATGCATGTCAATTTCATTTAGTTCTATGGGCTTGTTTACTTGTTATTCTCCACTAATCATAGACATACATACTAGAGATATTCAGAACTTGTCAGGGTTGTAATGTAGGGTTAGACAGAGGTAGGTAAGATTAGACATTTACGCTCAATTTACATACCATAAACATTTTCCCCATTCAACCAGTTTGTCCTTCTTTTTGGTATCATTTTCAATTCATACCTATCACTCCCCTTTTCTCTTTTTGAGAGCATGAAAAACATTCACATAGGCACCCCCAAACTTAGGCTTTTACATTTTTTTTTTCCATTGGGGTGCATCATTTTTTCACTCTCTTTTTGTATTTCTTTTTCACTCTTTTTCATTCCTATTTTCAATTACTGCTTATGACACACAAGGGAATCATGGAGTGTCAAAGAAAACAACTTATTTTAGGCTCAAAGGGGCTGACTAGGGATACAATTTATTGCAAGGTAGGTAATGAATGGTAAGAAGGGCTAACAAAGAAATGTTTTAATCATCTCCCTAAGCATGTACATCTTAACTATTTCGCCTCAAATAGTAAACAAGCAGACTTCATAGACATGTTTCAATCATTCTTTTCACCATTGACACACATAGGCTAAACACAAATATCCCAAATAATTAGATGTTCATGAATATTTGGCATATCTAACTCAAGCACACTGATTTTTGCTTCTCATTCCATTACATTATCCCACTTAATCCACTAGGCGTTTCAACCAACTACAACATGCATGATTATAAAAAAAAATTGTCCCATATATGACACAAATACACTACAAAAAAAAACTTAAAAACATGCACACAAAATACTAAGACCCCCCCCCCCCCCAAACTTAAACGGCACATTGTCCTAAATGTGTAAAGACTAAAAATTAAAAGGGACGACTTACAGACATCAAAACAGCAATTCAAAATAGTGGTGATGGCGGTGGATGTTGCATTGAGGCGGTATCTGGAGATGTCGTGTTTTATCAACGGGCGCCGCGACCCTGCATTATGGCTTCGCGACCCTGTGCCAAATTTCTCCCGTTTTGCAGCATTTTTCTCAATCCCTGCTTTTATCTGTCATCCACAACACTCAACATACCAGATCGTGAGACTGTTCAATTCAAAATAAAATAAACTAAAACAAAAAAATTAATAACATAATTAAAACCTTGGGTTGTCTCCCAAATAGCGATGTATTTAACGTCTTTTAGCCGGACGCAATTAATCTTTACTAGTGCCCAGTGAATCCTTCTGCGAACTGCTTGCAATCAGCACAGTTATTGTTGCAGGTCTCACTTCTCCTACAACAATTCTATAGAACGCAGAGAATAGTGGTACTTTTATGCTTTCCTCCAAATCGCCTAATACTTGCTTGCATTCAAAAATCCCTATAGTGCAAGGAATAACTGTCACGATCCGATCCGACGGGCTGCGACTAAATGCCCTAATGTCTCCATTATACTAACCTGTCACACATAATCCAACTAACACTTAGGGATAATATGAAATCCGACAGCATAACGCCGCAACAATAACATATGTCAGAATATGCAAGCCGACAAGACTGCCTTTACACAAGAGTGTACCTGCCTCCCGGGGAGTCACAACTAGCCAACATAATATAACAGGCAAGCCGACAAGGCTGCTACCGAATAGTATCACGTATACACGGGAACATCCCAACACAGATTACAACAACGTGGCTGACCAAAACAGATTTATAACTCTACATAAGTACAACCCACAACTGTCTACAGACCTCTATGAGAAGGATAACGATATATGACGGGACAGGACCCCGTCATGCCCCTAAATATACATAAGTCTAAAAAGAGGTTATGTACCAAAATGGCCAAGCTCTGAAGCAAAGAAGCTCTCAAACGGTGAGCGGAATCCTGGCGGTGGATCACCAAATCGAGCACACATGCGTGCGGCATAAACGACCCAGGAAAGAAGAGTCAGTACAAGATAATGTACTGAGTATGTAAAGCATGAAGTACTGTAAATGAGATCATAACTTGCCAATAGATAACATGAGACATGTAAGATTATCAAATACCAATCTAACTGGGCCATAGAAAATAGTGAGTCATATCAGTAATCATGAATACGTATTCATATAATCATCCTATATATATATATATATATATGTATATAAATCTATCTACTGTCATGAGTATCTATACCCGCATCATGGATGCATATCCATGGAATCGTATCAACTGTCATGTATATCTATACCCGCATCATGGATACATATCCATGAAATCATATCTACTGTCATGTGTATCTATACCCGCATCATGGATGCATATCCATATAATCATATCTACTGTCATGGGTATCTATACCCGCATCATGTATACATATTCATGGAATTATATCTACTGTCATGGGTATCTATACCCGCATCATGAATACTTATCCATGGAATCATATCTACTGTCATGGGTATCTATACCCGCATCATGGATGCATATCCATGAAATCATATCTACTGTCATGAGTATCTATACCCGCATCATGGATACATATCCATGAAATCATATCTACTGTCATGAGTATCTATACCCGCATCATGGACACATGTCCATGGAATCATCAATATAACGTGTCCCGGCCCATTATGGGACTCGGTGAATTCATATAATCATATCCACCATGAATAGAGTATCCTGAGTAACTATACAATTTAAATCATCACTTTGTCTCTTAATCAAATCATTTAAATGAACTTTTTACTAGAAAATCAAAGGTACTTCTCATAACTCACATTACTATGAATTAGACTGTATAGAAACCACGTACGTCCGTCGTACGTTTAATTTATGAAAATCATGCCAAAAGGAAAAAGGGATAGTTCACATACCTTATTGACGAACTAACCAACTCAATAATCTAATCACGCCTTGACTAGCACTTCAACCTATAATAGTAGTAACATGTCCATTAACCTTATAATTACCAGCATACGTTATAATTGAATGATAACTTGCTTTCTTTTCTATAAAAAATTGGACAGCACTTCCCCTATTTATGTGCAAATCCACAACTTCCAAACAAAGCCAACAATACCAACAACAAGTCATAACTTAAGAATATAACCAAAATAATCTCAGATATTCTATTTACGTCATCATAACGCATTCCTTCTCTTTCATATTTATGCAATCCAACAACTTCAACAACCAAGGTGATTACTACACCTATTCCTCATTTTAATCCATATTAAAACAACCTTAAAACAGTCCATCAATTCTAGCTACAACAACAAGAGTTCGAGTTCTATAATTTGTAACAAAACACCTTTTTTACACTTTAATTCCTTAAGACATGTATTAGTAATTACTAATTACCACAACATATATACATTTTTATAACTAATATTTCCATCATTATATCTTAACAAAACAGCCCCCAATACATCACAACAATGTCCAACAATTCTACGCAAGTTTCGGCCATAACAACATAATTCCATAACTCTTTTCTTAACTTCATAGAATCCAATTCATGTTTCAATACTCTCCTTCAACCAATTAAATCTTTAGATATCAAGATTTCTTTTCCAATCTCAACATGCAATTAATGATAAAATTAACAACATAATACTCGAACACAACAACTTCCGAAATTAGTAAAATTAGTCTCAAAATCGGCTTACAACATCCAAAATTACATGCATTGTCTTGAGTTCCAATTTTTCTCTTAACACAAGTTCATTTCTTAATTTACAACAATATGCAACTCCAATTATACCATAAGAATAAGAATTGCTTACCTCAAAATGCCCAAAAACAATCCCGATTTCCAGCCCACTATTCCATCGATTTTGCTCCAATTTTCACACTTCTTCAACTCCAAATTGACATGCATACATTCTACAATTTTAATCCCTCATTCATACACATTTTTCTTCCAAAAAATCATCTCAAAAACTTGAAAATTCTGGGGATAAATTCGGCCCAGCAGTGGCTGATTTCTCCACTGTTTTGAGCTATCTTTTTGGTTTAAAATCTAGATGAAAAATCTTAATCTAGGTGGAGAAATGAAAGCTTAATTTTTTTGCAATGGAGAGGGTCGTTTCGACTGGATTAGGGAGGAAAGGAGATGGGTTTTGTCTTTGTTTGAATTAGAAAAGAAGAATGAGGAGGAAGATAGTTAATAGGTTAAGTAAAGTTTAACACAAAATCTGAAAATCAATTGTTACACTTTGGTCCCTCATTGTCTACTTAAATCAATCCCCCAAGTAATAATTTAATCTTAGATCCCACTTTCTTTAATTCCCGACAAATTTTATAAAGCCTCGTATTCTTAATGTCATAAACCTTAAAATACGACACTAGTCCATAATTGTTACACCCCGTTAATCAAGGACATGTTTAAGAGAATGTAAGTAAGGAACACAAGACTTGAAAAGGGTACGAAAGGAAGAATTGTTTTTCCGACGGAAAATCTTTCGAACGTCGGAAAGGAAAAATGTTCGTTGAGAAGAATTGGATTCTCAAAATGCAATAATTGAGGATTATGGAATGTATTATCATTATGGAAATTTATTTTTAGTATTTGGTCACGTGGGGCCCACCCGAGGAATTTTACGTTTTGTGAGGCCCACGAGGGTTCCGGAATTTTATGGACGAATGGGAGGGCGACACATGGCACCTCCCCCACATGGCTTGGACGAAATATTTAAGGGTAAAATGGTCATTGACCATTGAAGATGAACAAAGTCTTGCTAGCTTGAGATTGTTGACTTGTCAACTTGTCCACTTGGCTTATTAATTAATGTTCTCCATCCAAACCACACATGTGTTATAATCTTAACTACAATGTTTTATATATTCATCCTAGTAGCAAGATAAGCTTCACACACTCAGAAAAAAATTGCAAGAACTTGAGTCCTTGAAGGAATGCTCTCGGGTTTGAGAGAAAAGGGGAGGAGAAAATTTTAGTTTGTGATCCTTTATTCACAAGACTTTAACCCAAGGTCCCTAAGGGTATTGTAAGGTTATCTCAATATAAAGATCCCGGAAAAATCGCATTTTTACGTTAGTCGCAAGACGAAAACCCAAGATGTTCTTCAACTTTGAAGTTGGAAATAGAAGAGGAGTTTTTCACAAGCTTCTAAGGGTTGCAAATAGAGGATTGGAACGTCAAGAAAAGGAGTTGGAGTTGCTAAGGATGGACTTAGGATTTTGGATCATTTTGAGCTTAAGGAGGTAATAATCTCCGTCTTGCTATTAAAATTCAAGATTTCATGTTGTAGTAGTTAGAAATGATCATGTGGATTATATTATGAAGAATGATATGTGTTATGGAATATTTGGATGAAATCCGAAAGTTGCATGATTTAGCCTTTAAGATTGTAATTCAATTTAGTTACTAGTTTAGTCGTCGCATGTTATCTAAAGAGTTGATTAAGGTGGTTATAATTGCTAAGTTGTTTATGACTATATAACATGCTAGACCTAAGAAGTTGGATTGAAAAAGAATTGGAAAGGACTTTGTGTTATTGAATAAGTTAGCCGAGAATGGCCTTGATTAAAGACTTAGTTGGTATTAATTGTGGGGCGGAATTTTACACGTATTGTAAGGCGTGTAATCCCCTTTGATTGGTTGTTGTATTGAGCCTTAAATGTGGCGTGTTTGGTTATTGAATTCGGCCTTGAAAAAGGTGGCAAAGTATGTAGAAACAAAGGAAGTGTTGTCCGATTTTCCGTAGAATTTAGTGACTTTGCACTTAGAATATTCTACGTTTGAAACTAGAGGTTTAATGGACGTATTATGGCCATTATAGGTTGAAGTACTAAGAATAGCGTATTCTACTTGAAGGATGGAATAGCTATCAAGGTTGAAGAACTTCGGAGCATTTTGCTATTTGTCGATAATCGTCGCGAGGTATGTGAACCTCTTCCTTCTTTTGACATGATTCTATGTATGGAATATACATGTAGTACTATTTCATGATTCCTTCTACTCTTAGAAGTTAAGAGGTATGTATGTTGATTTACTCTACGTAAAGGTTATGTCTAAGTTATCCTAAGTTCTTACCAAGTCTTATGGGGGATGTTGGTAAGAGTCGTTAGGAGATATTTGGAGCCAAGTTGACTTGGCTAAGTTACGGCACAAATGAGAATAAGTATCGAACAAGCCACTGCAGCGTTAATAAAGGAAAATGTATTGACAATCAATTAAGTTAAAATGAGTAGAATTCTCCATCTGCATAGAAGCTAAGATAAGACAAAATTGTATTACATTTTCTAGATCATGGCTACTTGATTAAGATCGTTATAAATAAGTATAACTTATTAACAACGCACCAAAGTATATGTTACTTAATTTATAAGAATTTACGTATGAAGTTTTAAGACTATGGACCTCAAATTTTTAAAAGGTTAAGAGACTTTATTTTTCAAGTTATGAGACTTGATTCTTAAAGGGAGAAATGAATTGATTTAAAAGTATAGAATACTTGTTTTGGAAAGTATTGATTTCTTGCCATTCTAAAGTTAAGAAACTTGTTTTCTTAAAAGTTAAGAGACTTGAAGCATTTTGAAAGCTATGTAATTTGATTTGAAGGTATAAGTCTATTGGTTATAAAAGGAATGAATTTGTCTAAGACATAAAGAGTTGTAACGGCTTTATGGGAAGTTGGTTATAACAACTTTATGGAAGATTAAGAGAATGGTTTTCTTCAGTAATGCAAGCAAAGAAATGATTTGAAGTAAAGAAGGGCAAATTGTTTTAAAGGTACCAATTGCTTAAGGTTTTAAAGAAAGAAGTCACTTGATTTAGAAGCCTATAAATGTATTTCTAAAAAGTATTGTGACTTGTCTTGAAAAGTAGATATGACTTGATACTACGGTTATTAGTAACTTGGATGTTTTATTTGAAAGAGAATCATTTTAAAGGAGTAGAGGCACGTAGTACGTTGGGTTAAATTCCCGGATTTTATAATGACATGTTAGTGCCTTAAGTAAACAAAAATGAGAGTGTATATGAACAAGCTAATAAGAAGTTAGGGGATTTCTTAACTTGCTTATGTAATGTATGATAAGCCGGTGGTGCTTATGTTATGTATGATAAGCCGGTAGTGCTTATGTTATGTATGATGGCCGGTTGAGCTAGGGTAAGAGTATAAATGAGGGGTAAACCCCCAAGACGTTATACCACCTTCTCCAGGGTAAGAGTATAAATGAGGGGTAAACCCCAAGACGTTATACCACTGCGGTGGTAAGAGTATAAATGAGGGTAAACCTCAAGACGTTATACCACTTGTTCCGTGGATTTGCTACCCATGATGCGAGGAATACCTCACGCGAGTCCTTATGGGCTTATGCGGTGAAATAGTCCCACGCGGCGGTACACTATGCGAGGAATACCTCACGGGTCCACGGGACTATGCGGGTGAAATAGTCCCGCGAGTAGGATTACTTATCGATACTACAGGCGAGGACCCCGCTGATCATGAGCCTCCTATTTTTATGCAGATACCTTTATGGGCAGACTTATGTGATTTTATCGCGTCCCAGTTGGGCCGGCAAGATACCTTTATGGGCGGACTTATGTGATTATCGCGTCCCAGTTGGTAAACGGTATAGGCGTTCCTCGTAAAGGGCGGATTAGGTTATGCAAGAATCGTAAGTTATATGTTTATGAACTTGATGAGTTTTCTTAAGTATATGCGTAAGAATTTGACTATACTCTTATGGAAAAATGAGAAAAGATAATAAGGTACGATTAAGTTCACGAGATGGAAATGACACGGTAGGATCCGTATTTACCCTTTCTTTATACTTGCCCCGCCATTCTTTTGTACTGATTATGATTTATTCTGTACCTTATTTTCCGTTCCATATTCGCAAATTTTTGTTATCGACCCCTTCGGCTGCGTTATGTCCGCGAGTTTAGGTACGATTGTGGATCCGCGAGCTAAGGATCTGGTTCAAAGATTTGAGATGGCTCGATGTTCGAGCTTGTCGTCATGATTATGTATATTCGAAGTGCGGCGGGGCCTTGTCCGTCATAGTATTTGTCCAAATCTTAAGTGCTGTATTCATCCGTATTTGGGTGGCTAGAGTTGTTTTTACATTGTTAAACAGTGTAGACCCTTTTGGGTAATTTTTATGTTATGGCAGCCTTATCGGCTTGACCTTAGTTTAAAAAAAAGTGTTATTTATCTTCCGCAGTTTATTATGTTGTATGAATAGAAGGGTGCCCAGGTAGGGCACTAGTCGCGGCCCGGGGTCGGGTCGTGACAATAACAAGAATACATATAACTATCATTTTCAATTTTCATCTCTACGCTCGTTGTAACCAAGAATTTTCTGAATCACATCTTTGTATACTGATTTCCGTATTTTCATATGTAAGTATACTTTATATCCAATATTCGAATCTTACTCCCTTAATGACGTTCTTAATTATCTTCTTAACTTACGAGGTGTAACAATAATGAAGCTCCATGGATCTCTAGACTTCTGGGGGTTCTCTTGAGGGTATGGACTTTCTGTTTGGGGATCAACAATGACAGCTAGTGATGTTCTTCAGCAATAGGTACATGAAAAAGGAATTCCAAGGAATCCAACAAAGTGAAAAATTGGATTTCAGTAACCCCTTCTTTCTCTACACCAACTATCTCTCCCAATTTCTCATTACTTTCAATAACTTGTTGCGGTTCAGGTTCCTCCATCTGCTTCTCACTCCCCACAATTGTGTCTCGATCACCATATCCATCAGCTTCCCTATTTATGTCTCCAAAATTTTTAGGGACACCCTTGTCTCAGTCATAAACTAATTCTGGCACTTGGTGAGCCTGAACATGGTTGTCTGCAACTCATTTCGATCTTCCTCTGAAACCTGTGGGTTAGGCTGCTATTGTTGATTCCACTGCCCCTGATAGTAGTAGTAGTCCATGCGCCTTTTTTTTCTTTTTTTTCTTTACACTGACTTTTCCTACAAAATAAGAAAAATAACAAAAACTGATAAAAAGATGCTCACAGAACTGCAACCAAATTAGAAATAAGAATAGATGATTCGATATTAAAAGTACGTCAGTCCCCGGCAACAGTGCCAACAATTTGTTAGGCCGATTTCTAATTGCTCACGCAAGTGTACGTATCGTTACAAGTAATATAGTATGGTAAGACCGAATATCATCCACTGAGACTGGTTTCTAATTATCGAACATCTATTCTAGGTTATCTATTTGGCAAGCGATGGTTGATTTGGGTTTTTATCTAACACTACTAGAGTAATTGCAAGAATTAAACTAAATTATTGAGGTTTAATCAGTTATGAAGGAATTAGAGCTTCCAATATCCTCAACTATCCACTATTTTCAATCCTTAATGCAATTAGAATGACTTCTTCTTCTTCATTAAGATAATGGTTAACTAGACTGTCTTATATTCCGGTTAGGATATATAATCGTTCAACCCCGGTGCAGAAACCTTCTATATTTCTATGATATATTTTACCACATAGGAGGATTAAGAACAATAACCTATAATGCTACACAAGTATCGGAATACTTTCGTCCGCGATTTTAACCTATGTCTATTCAATTACAGCATATCCAAATCTCTCCTCTCGGTTCTTGATTCGAAATCATATAGGTTATGATAATTAGTGATCAGTTAACTATCAAACATTCATACCAATATTGAATAAATCTTAATCAAGTGAAGAAGAAATCAAACTACTGCATTAATTCATGAAATAGAGTTTCAAGCGATTCAACAGGAAAACCCTAATAAAGTGTTTAGCTCCTAGTCATAGACATGGTAAGAACTAATACAAATCCAAACATGAACTGAATGAAAATAAAGGAAAGAAAAGTACTTAGAACTAATGTCTCCAATTGTAGCCGCCAAGTGTTGTGTTCTGAGAGATGAGATATGTCATAGAATAATCCCTAAAATCTATCCCAAGGGTTTATATATGTTGTCAAAAACGTGTGCCTTCGACCCTTTTGGATCTGCTGCTTTAGTGGACACAACAGTTGTAGATGTAGACACCATATCACCCTCCTTTGGAGGATCCATGAGGAATGATGTAGTGAAGAACTTTATGTGTCAAAGCATGAATCTTAAACAATTTCGCCCATGTCCCATATTGGACGTTCTCCAGATCAAGAACAACAGAAATAACGCTTTTGATGTTAGAGACTGTGAGGGCGGGATCAAAAGTGTTTTTATCAGTCATGGTGAATAAACACGAAGATTCGAAGAAGGGAATTTTGGGAGAAAGGATTTTATGGAGGAGAGGGGCCGCGGCGCTGGAAAGATTTCGAGAGGGAGGGCCGCGACGCTTGGTCAAGAAAACCGAGAAAAGAAAGAGAAATTTGAGGAGCGAAAGCAGGGTAAAGAGAACCTAGACTCTTGATACCATAAAACTAATATACAAACTCTATTACACGGACTGGACAATGGGCTAGGCCCACTGCTTAACATAAAGCACTCATAACAAAAATGACTTCATACTCAAATTAGAATTCAAAACCTCCGATTAAAGATGAAACAATATCTACCATAACAATACAACACTTTTAACTAGTTCAGTAATTTTTATATTCGAGAAGTATATAGAACTTGTGAATCCTATACTATATAGTGGATTATTGATTAGGATAATTATATTTGGCTGAATCACTTTTGTCACAACTTGTCCAAATTAGGGGTGTTGATGCAATTTCATATGGCTTTTGAGGGTGCATCGGTCATTGAATTAACTAGAGAATTTGCTAGCGCTTCGCAGTCATAAATAATATCATTTAACTTACTTTGTTATATATATATATATAAGTATAATACTCCCGATTCACATAATACACTTGGAAGTAATAGATATTATGTCGGTAAGTGATATAAAAATATTAGTAGCATTTACATTCATATATACAGATATTAAACCAAGATAAGAAACCGGCATAAAATTAATATTTAGATTATTTGTTGAAGATAGTCTTATGATATATACGACACCACTCATATACATCTCTATAATAATAATACTAATAATAATAACTTGTGAAACAAAATATATAAGTTCAAGAAACTATATAAACATTTCCTAAGTTGATCGGCATGTTTAAAAGGAAGTAAATTTATAAAAAAATAAAAAAAATAAAATACAAATGAAAAAACAAATACCATAATTGTTTCGATGTAAAAAGGCTTTACCATTAACCCCCAAAGTTTTCACTGCCTCATACGAGTTGCCTTCAAGCTCAACCTACAATCATTTTCATTTACATAAAAAAGTACATAAATATTTTATTTTCAAAAACAAAATCAATAAGTACGTAAAATAAACTAACCCTAATAGCGGTTATAGAAGAATCTAAGGTAGGAGTACAAATAAATGGCGTAGTACCGCAGAAAAGGGCAAACAAAATAAGATAGATATACATCTATGCTTAAAAATATATCAAAAAATGAAGAAATTGTCAGCTTTAATTAAAGAATAAAAATGAACCATTAGGTATTAAAGGAACAAATACACCATTATAAATTAATTACACCAAAGAATATTCTCAACAATCAGCATAAAGGATTATAAATGTTGTTGGAAATTAATTTATTAAACGTGAATATAGTCAATCATATTATTTATGACTCGAACATGTGGAGCCCCGCACGTCGGAAACCTTGTTTCCACACGCGTGCACACGTTGTGTCAAGGATCACAAATTTCCTTAGTGAAAGAGATATTGGTACATATACGATATGTTCGGGACATGAAATGATAGACGGTTATTGGTCAAATGACGTTGGATTCACGTTGGTAAATGAAGGAAGAATTGCACAAAGTGTGAATGTCGAAACTAGTCGGAAACGGGCCGCGACGCCACAGGAAATGCCTCTGCGCCGCGGCGCCAAATTGCAGGGCCACGGTGCCAACGACGCCCGGAACTCTCTGAAGTTTCAGCGTCGCGGCGCCAACCTGCAGGGACACGGCGTTGCGACAGTTTCAGAACGTTGGAAGCAAATTTAAGGAGATTTTTGGGCTGACTTTGGAGTATTAACTCTCCATTATGTTACTCACAATCTTAAGACAATATTCACTGTTAACAACAACATGACTGGAGAACATCAAACCAACACTGTTCAAGGCAACTCAAATTCCTTCACTGCTCAAGGCACAACTAGTGCCAACACCACTGTTGCTCAATGCGTTCCAAACGTCTTTACTACTGCTAATGGTAACACCACTGTTACACCACCCTTTGGGTTTCATCATGAACGCCCCGAGAAGTTCATGGGAACAATTTTAAGAGATGACAGCAAAAGATGATGTTCTTTCTGACGGTTATGGGAGTATCTCGCTTCCTAACCGAAGATCCTCCAAAAGTTGGAGATGAAGTTGACTCTAGATGGCTGGAGTCATAGTGATTTTCTTTGTCGAAACTATATCCTGAATTGCTTATCTGATCCTCTTTATACGGTATATTGTACCGTTGGCACTGCCAAAGAATTATGGGATAAGATTCAGATGAAATACAACACCCAAGATGCGGGTTCTAAGAAGTTCATCATTGGGAATTTCTAAATTTCAAATGGTGGACAACAAGAATGTGGCATCCCAAGTCCAGGAATATCAAATGATTGTACATCACTTGGATTTGGAAGGTTTGAGGCCAAACGAGCAATTTTTGGTTGGCTCGTTAATTGAGAAGTTACCTCCCTCGTGGAATGAGTTTATGAGTTATCTAAAGCTCAAAACGAAAGAAATGACTCTAGATGAGCTTATTGTCAAACTCTAGATTCAGGAAGACAATAAGAAGGCCATGCCAAAGAGAAAACAACCCGCTGAGGCTAAGACAAACATGGCGGAAGTAAGAGAGGACCCAAGCAAGAAGCGAAAGTTCCAAAAGGATGCAAAGGGCCCAACAACTGAAAATTTTAAAAGGACTTGCTTCTATTGTGGCAAATCTGATCACATAGCTAAAGAGTGTCGCAAACTCAAACATGCTAATAAAGTGAAGGCCAAAGGAAAGGCCAAGGCTAACGTCGTCGAAGATACTCTTTTTGACGATATGATTGAGGATTTTTCGGCGGTGGTTCTTGAAGCAAACCTCGTTGAAAATCCTATGCAATGGTGGATGGACACAGGTGCCACCCGCCACATATGTTCCAACAAAGACGCATTTTCCACATATACACCAGTCACGGATAAAAAGTTATTCATGGGAAACAACGCTTCTTCAGAGGTGATGGGGGTAGGGAAGGTGGTCCTAAAGATGACGTTCGGGAAAGAGCTGACTCTAAAAGAAGTGATGCATGTCCCAAAAATTAGAAGAAATTTAATTTCTGGACCACTATTGGTGAACGTTGATTTTAGGCTAGTGTTTGAATCTAATAAATCTGTAATCACTAAAAATGGAACGTTTGTAGGAAGAAGATTCTTCTGTGAAGGCCTCTTTAAGGTTAATGCTTCTGTAATGGCTACTACTATCATTAATAAAATTGAGTCTTCTACTTACTTGTTTGAATCTTCTAATTTGTGGCATCACAGATTAGGACATGTAAACTATAAATCCCTCCAAAAGTTGGTAATGATGGAGTTGTTGCCTTCTATCGACGTAAACCCTCAACGTAAGTGTGAGGTGTGCGTAGAGGCAAAACTTTCAAAGAGTCCCTTTAGATCCGTCGAAAGGAAAACCGCTCCTCTAGAACTCATACACATTGATGTATGTGACTTGAAGTTCACACAAACTAGAGGGGGAAACAAGTACTTTGTGACTTTCATAGATGATAGCACAAGGTATTGTTACCTTTACTTGCTCAAAAGTAAAGATGCAGCCTTTGAAGCATTCAAACGCTACAAAGCAGAAGTTGAGAATCAACTAAGCGGACGGATTAAAATAATCTGTAGCGATGGATGGGGAGAATATGTCTCACCGTTTGAAGAATTTTGTGCTCTATCGGACATTGTTCACCAAACGACGGCTCCTTACTCACCTCAATATAATGGAGTTGCTGAACGCAAAAATCGTACATTAAAGGAAATGATGAATGCATTACTCATCAATTCAGGCCTTCCCCAAGAAATGTGGGGAGAAGCAGTCCTTACCGCATGCAAGATTCTTAACAGAGTTTCTCACAAAGGTAAGGACAAAACTTCATACGAGCTATGGAAAGGAAAGAAACTCAACTACAAATACTTTAAAGTTTGGGGTTGTCTGACAAAGGTTAAAGTACATGCTCCAAAGCAGGTCAAAATTGGACCTAAGACTGTTGACTGTATATTCATCGGATTTGCAAGCAACAAGTGCTTATCGCTTCGTAGTGTATAAGTCAGATGTACCCGACGTTCAAGAGGATACAATCATGGAATCAAGAAACGCTAGATTCTTTGAAGACTCATTTCCTATGAAGGAAATAGACATAACCTCTCTCAAACGAAGTTATGATCAGATATCACAAGATTCAGGAGTCACTGACTACCCGAATCTAAACGGTTCAAATCCAGTGAACTCCGAAGTTGTTGATTATCCGGAATCCAGTATTCCAGATTCTCAGGACTTGGAGGGTTCAGAGATGGAACCAAGACGAAGCAAATGGGCTAGGCAAGATAAGTCTTACAGTCCAGAATTTGTAGCTTACATGGTTCATGACGAACCACAGACTCTCGCTGAAGCGTTGTCAACTCCAGAAGCGCCGCTCTGGAAAGAAGCTATTGAAAGTGAGATAGAATCCATCTTGCACAACCATACTTGGGAGTTGGTTGATCTTCCTCCGGGAAACAAGGCGTTAGGATGTAAATGGATACTCAAACGGAAGTTAAAAGCTGATGGATCTATAGACAAATACAAGGTCAGGTTAGTAGTCAATGGATATACACAAAAGGAGGGTCTTGACTATTTTGACACCTACTCTCCGGTGTCTAGGATGACATCCATACGTTTGTTCTTAGTTATCGCTGCCTTGAAGGATCTAGAAATACACCAAATGGATGTCAAGACAGCCTTCCTAAATGGTGATTTGGAAGAAGAAATTTATATGGACCAACCCGAGGGGTATGTGGTTCATGGACAAGATACGAAAGTTTGTCGGCTTATCAAATCGCTATACGGGCTGAAACAAGCCCCAAAGCAATGACACGAAAAATTTGATAATACTCTATTATCAAAGGGATTCACCATTAATGAGTGTGACAAATGTGTCTACACAAAAGGAGATACCAACTCATTTGTAATGATCTGCCTTTACGTAGACGATATGTTGATCACATGAAGCAGTCCTAGGGTAATTCTAAAGACTAAGAACATGTTGAAACAATGTTTTGACATGAAGGATATGGGTATCGCAAATGTTATCTTAAGGATCAAGATCTCTAAGACATCTGATGGACTGGTATTATCTCAATCTCATTACATCGAGGATGTGCTGAAAAAATTTGAGGTTTTCGACAGTTCTCCAATATTGACACCACTGGATGTAAATCAAAAGATTGAAAAACATCTTGGTGCACCCATACGTCAGGAGCGATATGCGAAGGTGATTGGCAGTCTAATGTACATTACAAACTGCACTCGACCTGATATCGCTTATGCAGTCAACAAGTTGGCTAGGTTCACCCGCAATCCGAGTGAGGATCACTAGAAAGGGTTAACTCGGGTACTAAGATACCTGAAACACACGCAAACTTACGGGTTACATTATTCGAGATATCCAGCTGTACTAGAGGGGTACAGTGATGCAAACTGGATATCTGATATCGAGAACACCAAGTCCACCAGTGGGTATATATTTACAATTGGTGATGGGGCTGTATCTTGGAAATCCTCTAAGAAAACTTGCATTGCCCGATCCACGATGGAGTCGGAATTTATCATTTTAGACAAAGCAGGAGAAGAAGCTGAGTGGCTTCATGACTTCTTAGTGGACATCCCATGTTGGGATAAACTTGTACCTTCTGTAATGATTCACTGCGACAGTCAGTTGGCTCTAAAAAGGGCACGAAGTTCTATGTACAACGATAAATCTCGTCATATCAGACGAAGACATAAGACCTTTCGGTAGCTGGTCACCACAGGTATTATTTCTATTGATTACATAAAATCAAAGAAAAACATAGCAGATCCCTTGACGAAGGGAATACCCAGAGATCAGATGTCCTGCCTGTCTAGGGGAATGAGCTTAAAACTCAATCACTAAGAACTGATACCGCGGATACCCAACCTAACAGACTGGAGATCCCAGGAATTAGGTTCAATGGAAAAACCAAGCCGTAAAAGTTTGGTGGAGCGCTTCGATGGAAGCAAGAGCACTTCAGATAATGTTTTGACTTAGAAACATGAATCCAAGGTCGTTCCCGTGATAGACATTAAGTGCTACCTGCAAAGGGGTAAGAGGTTAAGTTTCCAAAACCTTTGATGAATCCTCAGTCGTTGAGGTTAGGTTGGAAAAACTTTTAATGGTTTCTAATACTTGTAAAAGTTGGGTATAACAGAATACCTTGTAGGAGATCACCTATTTAAGTGCGAGGACTGACCGCCCTCAAATGAAGCACTTAAGAATCCAAGACGTGTCCATGGCCACAACGGACAAAACCTTAAAGAAGAATAGAGTAAGGAAAGATGTTGTGTTGGTATCATTGTCTTGGCTTATACTAAACACTGAAGGTTCAAGACATCACGTTTACCGCGCAGTAAATAAGTCCGATGGTATTCTACTATGCAAGGTTCAAATCCACGGCTACCTATCCAGATGCAACATTGATCCGCCGGAGGATTGCTAGAAAGACACCATGGGTGTACGCCAAAATCTCTTTCAAGAGGGGATTGTTGGAAATTAATTTATTAAACGTGAATATAGTCAATCCTATTATTTATGATTCGAACATGTGGGCCCCGCACGCCGGAAACCTTGGTTCCACACACGTGCACATGTTGTCCCAAGGATCACAAATTTTCTTAGTGAAAGAGATATTGGTACACATACGATATGTTCGGGACATGAAATGATAGACGGTTATTGGTCAAATGACGTTGGATTCACGTTGGTAAATGAAGGAAGAATTGCACAAAGTGTGAATGTCGAAACTAGTCGGAAATGGGTCACGACGCCACAGGAAATGCCTCTGAGCCGCGGCGCCACCTCCTCAGTGTCGCGGCGCCCGGAACTCTCTGAAGTTTCGGCGCCGCGGCGCCAACCTGTAGGGCCACGACGCTGCGACAGTTTCAGAACGTTGGAAGCGAATTTAAGGAGATTTTTGGGCTGACTTTGGAGTATTAACTCTCCATTATGTTGCTCATGAATTCAGTCATTATTTGGCTGAATTGTAACTCCACAATCAAGTCTAATTCATGGCAATTCAAGGCCATTACTTGGTATGTGGAAGGTCATCTTCCAACACTATAAAATGAAGCCTTTGACTCATTTGCAAAACACATTTGACACAATACATTTCTGAAAGTATTCTTCCATCTCTTGTAATCCTTCATACACTCATAGATTCTTCTTTTCTAGTAAACTCTTGAGTTATCCTTTGCTTAATAGTGCGTGATTGTTTTATCTTGGGAGACGAATTGTCAATAGCCGTTAAAGGATTAATACGGGGCAATATTGTCTTAAGGACAGATTGAATATCAATCGACTCAACCAACTCTTTCGTTATTCTCCATTTTCAGATTGTAATTTGTTGTCGTTGTTGTTATTTTCCGATTTCCTTGTAATTCATAATTTTATTCACAAATGTTAAGTAATTATACAGATAGGAAAAGAGAAGTAATAAATCAAAATCTAAAGGAAACAAATAGCTAAAATTGAATAACCAAATAAATAATTCTGAAATTACGGAAAATAAAACTGGAACAACAAAAATTAAAATCCGGTGCTACAGTCAAAGATCTTCAACTTTGCATTTAAACATATTAATGAAAATAAAGATAGGCATAAACAAATAAATCTAAGGAGTACTGAACAAATAAACAAAAAGAAAATGCTGAATGGGAAAATAACATTGACACACTTTTGAGATACAAAATAAAACTTTTAATTCAATTAAATTTGGCTTGCAAGATCATATGATTGGCAATACAAATATTTAAACAACGACTTGCACTATTAGTTTGTACCACTTATTCTTGCACCATTGATTGGTCTGTTTCAACATCTCTACTTTCACTACTTCTATTATTCCTACTACCCCTGCCTACACCTTCACCTCTTGTGCTTCTACGATTACTAGAGATGACAAATGGGGCAGGGCAGGACGGGGTAGAATAAGTCAAACGTTAAACGAGGCGGGGCTGGGCAATGTTTAAACGGGACAGAGCATGGCGGGACAGGTCAAAACACATTTTTAGAAAATTTTAAATAGAGCGGGGCAGTTAGTAGGTTATACTTTTTAGAAAATTCTAACTAGTTTGGATTGTGAAATTATAATCTGTTACGATGGGTTGTACTTGTTAGAATTGGATAAAATTTTCTAGAGTTGTACATTTTTCTGTTACGGTCATATTGAAACTTTACGGGGATTAATCCGACTTACGATTTGAAAGTTACCACTGTTTAAAGTTTCTGTCTTGGATCAACCGAAATCTGAAAGGGTAGAATGTATAACGTAAAAACTGTACAAATCGATAAAGAATTTGAAAGTTTGTGTTGAATAAAAGTTCTAGATTAATCCGTTATCGACAGTTTGAGACTTTACGGGGATAAATCCGACTTGCGATTTAAAAATTATCACTGTTTAAAATTTTTGTCTCGGATCAACCGAAATCTAAAAGGGCAGAATGTATAACATAAAAATTGTACAAATCGGTAGAGAATCTGAAAGTTTGTGCTGAATAAAAGTTCTAATTTTCTCTGTTCTCGACAGTTTGATACTTTATGGGGATTAATACGACTTACATATAAGAAGTTATGCTTATTTTAAGTTTGTGTCTTGTTTCATAAACATAAACAGGATAGGGCGGGACAAGACTTAACGGGGCAGAGCATAACAGAGCAAATTTTAAAAAAATGCTAAAAGGGGCACGACAGGGTAAATTTTTAAAAAATGCTAAACGGGGCAGGACTGGGCGGATTAACATCTTAGCAGGTCAAGGTTTGTCCTGCCCTAACCCGCCCCATTGTCACCCCTAACGATTACTCCTACCTCTCCTATTACTACCATTATTTTCACTTGTGTTGGCATCAACTCTATTGACATTATCTCCATTGACATTATTTCCATTGGTATTGGGTCAAATTCTTGCACTCCCTCATGCACGTCTTGTTGAATTTCTACCACCATTATTATTACATCCATCGGCATTAGTTTCAGTTCTCACACTCCCTCGTGCACGTCTTCTTATACTTGTACCACCATTATTATTACCTCCACTGACACTTTCTCCATTGGCACTAGGTTAAGTTCTAGCACTATACCCCCATCCAGGTCTGTTCATTTTGGATATCCGATCCGATCTGAAATTTCAGATTATGATCCGAATCCGATCCAATCCAATCCGAAATTTTTATATTTTAAATCATATTTTAATTTATCTTAAAATATTTTAAATTCTTTTAATTTATCTTAAATATCGTGTGTCAGCAACTTTACTAACATTTTATTTAAATCCTATTTAATTTATCTTAAAATCCACACAAAGATTGGAGTAGCAAAGAAAGATAATTATAGTTAGCATAATGCTATCGTTAATCGTCCACCCGCATCAAGAATTTCTACCAAGTTATACGATATGAAAAGGATTTATGCATTGTCTTAAAATATCATTGTTTATATTGCCATGACATAAAATCAAGCTCCTTCACTTACTACTTTTTTTAAAGGAAAATGAATAGTGAAAAGACGTGAAGGAAATGAAGTTTTGTTTCCTTTTGAATCGATTGACTTCTAAAATTTCTTTATCTATTGTAATACTTAGTTGAAAGATTGCATCATTTACTTCGAATCCGCTCTAATCTCCTTATCTACTGTAATACTTAAAGTAATTAATTAGTAACAGTATTAAAGTTTGTCAGAAGAAAAACTTGATTCTTTTCCTTTGTTTTTTGATGAAGGTATAGAAGAAACATAAGAATTAAACAAATGAAAATCGAAAAGCACAAACGCAACCTAACTATTAAGGAAAATCAAAACAACAACAACAACATGACCAAGGAAAAATCAAAAGAAAATAAAATAATAATAATAAAATCAGATATTTCGGATATTTCTTAAAATAGAGAAATTGTGATCCGTATCCGATCCGATATTTTTGGATAACCGAAACTCAAAAAGCGGATCGGATATCCGATTTTTCGGATCGGATCAACCGGATCGCGAATCAAATCGATCGGATCATATTATTATTGTAAGATGATATTAATCTCTCTTGGGGAGTCTTTCATTAATATCAAGGTATATATAGAGTACAATATTCATTCCTTATATATAGAAATTCTAAGCCTATACAAAAGAGGAATCTTAGTCTTACCATAATTGTATTTATACAATATATGGAAATATTATAATTATGGGTAGGGAATATATTGTTTCCTATATTTACACGTTTACACACCCCCTCAGTCGGAGCGGGAGGAGGCCGGACGCTGAGACTGGATATGAAGTCAAGAAACAACTGTCTGGGAAGTCCTTTGATAAATATGTCTGCATACTGATAGGATGATGGAACATGTAACACTCTGACATGGCCTAGAGCACTTTCTCACGAACAAAGTGTAGGTCTATCTCAATGTGCTTGGTTCATTGATGCTGAACCGGATTATGAGACAAATAGATGGTAGAGATGTTATCATAGTACACAATAGATGTCTGACGCAAAGGACACTGAAGTTCTAACAGTAAGTTTCTGAGCCAACAAATCTCAGCTACTACATTTGCAACGCCTCTGTACTCAGCATCGGCATTGGATCTAGATAGGGTAGCCTGTCGCTTGGCAGACCAAGAAATCAGATTATCCCCTAAGAAAACACAAAAGTCGGAGGTGGAGCGTCGCGTGTCCGGACACCCTGCCCAATCTGCATCCGTATATGAGAGCAACATGTTTGGCGCAAAGGGGTATAGGTGCAAACCATAATCAAGAGTACCCTTAATGTATCGAATGATACGTTTAAGAGCATTGAAATGAGACTCCCTGGGGGCATGCATGAATAAACACACCTGCTGAAGAGCATAAGCTATGTCTGACCTAGTAAATGTGAGATACTGAAGTGCACCTGCAAGGTTCCTATACAGAGTAGGATCAGAGAATGAAGCACCATTCATAGCACCGAAGCTTAGATTTCGAATCGACTGGAGTAGGCATAACTTTGCAATTCGCCATCTTAGCCCTGTACACTATCTCCTCTGCATACTTACGCTGACACAAGAATATGTGATTGACAGACCTGGTCACTGATATCCCCAAGAAATAACTCTGCTTTTCCAAATCAGTCATTGCAAATTCGGACTTAAGCAAGGCAATAATCTCATTTTTCAATCTATCTGAGGAGGCAGTCAGAACAATATCATCCACGTATAGTAATAAGTAAGCAGTGTTACTACCTCAATGAAAAACTGCATACAAACCCAATCTGCAAGATATACCTGGCAAAATGATCATACCACGCACGAGGAGCCTGTTTCAGGCCATATAGTGACTTACGGAGACGACACACATAGTGAGGGACTGCTGGATGGGTGAACCCAGACAACTGATGCATGTACATTGTTTCTCTCAGGTCCCCATGTAAAAATGCATTATTCACATTAAGTTAATGGATCGGCCAGTGTTTGCCCATGGCAATGCTCAAAACTGTGCGAATAGTAGCCGGTTTGACAACCGGGCTGAAGGTCTCTCCACAATCAATGCCCTTCTGCTGATTTGTGCCATTAGCCACAAGACGGGCCTTATACCTCTCAAGATCCTCATTGTCTCTGAACTTGTGACGAAAAAGCCACATACATCGAATTACATTCACCCCCTCAGGTCTAGGTACTAGATCTCACGTGTGCTGTTTAGTTAAAGCATTGATTCCTCATACATAGTCGCATTCCAATTAGGGTCTTGTTTGGCCAATTTTGGGTTCTTTGGAAGTGGAGAGATGGTTTGGGCAGACAAGTTAAAATGGACTTTGGGTTTGAAGATTTCATACTTTGAACGAGTTTTCATTGGATGAGTAGGGACAGTGGGTGGTGGAGTGGTGTCTGAGACGGTGGGTAAAGTCGGATAAGGAGAAGCTGGGGGTGAATCCGTCGGAGGAGCCGCGACTCCTGGATCGAGCGCCGCGGCGCTAGAAGGTTAATGACCTACGAAGTTTGGCGCCATGGCGTTGTCGACGTATTCACGAAGATTGCTCGGAAATCGAGCGCATGGCGCCTCCATTTGGGGCCACGGCTCTGACGACGGAATAGAGGACATAAGTTGTTCGAGGATGAGGGGAGAGATGACAGGCTCGTCAAGAAATGAGTAGTCCAGTTTTTGAAATTTTAGAAGATTAGAAAACGAGAATATGGTCTCGTCGAATGTGACGTGACGAGATATGTGAATTTGACGAGTCGACAAGTCATAACATTGATAGCCCCTATGGTTTGGCGGGAATCCTAGAAAGACACATGGAGTAGACCTAGGAGCAAGCTTGTGAGGGGCGGTAGAACCGAGATTTGGATAGCACAGAGAACCGAAAATCCGTAAATGATCATAGGAGGGGACTCTATGGTAGATGATTTCGGTAGTGGTCATATTGTGGAGAGTGTTAGTAGGAAGAATATTTAGAATGTATTCTGACATTTTAGCAGCATATACCCAGAAGGAAGGAGGGAGGGGGGCATGAATCAATAGGGTGCGAATCATATTGTTAATGGTACGTATGATTCTTTCAGCTTTATCGTTTTGTGGTGAGGTGTGAGGGCAGGAGAAGCGAAAAACCATGCCATTATTTGTACAAAATCGGTGAAACATAGAGTTATTGAATTCACGACAATTATCGCACTGAAATGATTTTATGCTTTTTCCAAATTGTGTGTGGATAAACTTGCGAAACTCAAGAAATTTGACAAACACTTCCGCTTTAAATTTAAGAGGATATAACCAAACATAGTGTGAAAAATCATCAAGCAACACAAGATAGTATTTATGACCGAGAGAACTAGAGATAGGAGATGTCCATAAATCGGCATGTATAATATCAAAAAGAGCAAGTGTAACACTAGTAGATGAATTAAACGGAAGACGGATATGTTTGCCTAAAGAGCAAGAAATACAATTTTGGGCAAGTTTCCCATTACAAGCAATGAAATTGTTGCCTTTAAGAAAATAAAAAACTGGGACTCCTAGATGACCAAGCCTATTATGCCAAGTTGAAGAAGAAAGCGATCATTAGAGTGACGGAGAGCAAGATCCGCAATGAGGTGGAAGTGAATGAATAGAGATCCCCCGTGCTATTGCATCTCGTAAGAGGTGTCCCCGTATGAAGATCTTTCACAGTAAAACCAAAAGGGTCGAAATCCACGGAGACAGAATTATTACGAGTAAATTGGCGGACAGATATGAGGTTCTTAATCATGTGTGAGGCATTTTGGGTGTTTTTTAGGGAGAAGGGTGGATGAGGAGGTTGTGTGTATGAGGTACCATACCCTTTAACTGGAATGCATTGTCCACTACCAACTGTAACATATTGAGGATGCTTTAAATTAAACAGTTTAGGGATAGTACCTTCAGATTGGGTGACGTGAGATGTGGCGCCTGAGTCCATGTACCAAGTATTGTCAGGTTGTTGCATGGAGAGGGTGCTGAATGCCTGTCCCAACTCAGTGGGTGTCATGCCGGTTGAGGGCTGCAAAACCTGACCTTGCATGAAGTGGACTGCTTTGCGGTGGGCGGGGCCCAACAAACGCAGTAAGAATCTGATTGTAGTTGCTAATGCTTGGAATGGACTCGGTGTCGTGGCTCTGGCCGGGCGCCGCGCCTTTGTCTTGAGGCGCGTGCTGTGCAGTGCGAGGTTTCTGCCCAGTTGTTCTGCGATCCCTGCTGGTTCTGTTGACCGCGACCCTTGCCACGAGCACGGCCTCCCCTGTCGGGGCCCTGCCACCCTTTCCACCGTGTCCCTGCTGCGGTTGAGAGTTTTCTGGCGGCGTTGGATCTTGAGGGCGCGTTTCGATCGCTAACGTCTTATGACTGTGCTCATCCTGCTTAGTACGTCGAGTCTCTTCGAGCAACAACTGCGAGCGAGCTTTGTTAAAGCTGGATAAGGGATATGCATGTTGAATCATGGTGGCCAAAGTATCATATTCGTCTTTAGGAAGGCCAACAATCAATTGTAACATCAGTTTGGTGTTAGTAACAGGCTCGTCGACAACATCAAGTTGATCCGTCAGTAGCTTTAACTGTTTGCAGTACTCAGTCACATTGGAAAAGTTTTCAAGACGTGTATTGTTAAATTGATCCTCTAAATACACAGCACGGGTGTGCTTATTGTCCTGACAAAATTCCTCCAAACGATTCCATAAATCAAGGGCTGTGGTGCCAGATTTCATGATAGTAAGAAGAAAGTCCTGAGAAATAATATCATAAATCCACTGTTTGACGTCGGCGTCTAGGCGACGCCAAGTAGACTCATCAATCTCCGGAGGGCGCGGAATGATGTCATCGATGTGATCAAGCACGTTATAGAGACATGCATGATTACGAAACAGTTCAATCCAGGGAGAATACTGACTGTTTTCTTGATCAAGAAGAATATGAATAGAGTTCTTGATGTTTGAACAGTTAGGACTGGATGAAAAGAGGATGACAACGTGGTGGTGGGATTTGTGGAGGTAGAAGATTCAGGGATAGCCATTTAGAGAAGATAGGAATGAAGAAGAAAATCTAGAATTTATAGGAGGGGCCGCAGCGAGTTCCGGGGGGGGGGGGGGGGGTTCTCGGCGGCGATAGGAAGAAAGAGTTCTAGGGTTTTGGGTGTTTGACTTTTGATACTATGTAAGATGATATTAATCTCCCTTGGAGAGTCTTTCATTAATATCAAGGTATATATAGAGTACAATATTCATCTCTTATACAATAGGAATCCTAAACCTATACAAAAGAGGAATCATAGTCTTACCATAATTATATTTACACAATATATGAAAATATTCTAATTATGAATAGAGAATATATTATTTCCTATATTTACACGTTTACAATTATGAACAGCCCTACCCTCATCCACCCCCTTGTTTAAAGATATTTTCACGTCCTCTTCTATATCTGTTAGTTGGTGGCCTTTCACGTGGACGAACCTCTCTTGGGTTTCTTATGTATGTTAAATTATCATCATCTATATCATCACCACCAACGTCTAGCGCAATCATATCATCCTCCTAATTTAAGTATGAGCTAATCAGGTTTTCATTACATTTTTAAAGTCTCGAATTTTCACATCATTATTCAATGCAACATCACATATCATGTCAAATCATTTCTTCAACACATTAGATCTTTTGAACTCATCGGTCATTGTTGGGTAGTCCCTAGGAAAGAATTTCTTCAGGTGGAAACAAATGATATCTATTATCCACCTTCTCATTATATACCTCTTAAAGAGTTCGTCAATCCTCTTTTTGTCATAATTTTTAGTATATGGCAGCACACCATGTCAGCAAATTCAAAGTTTTGCAATTACATTTCAAATATGACCAGCTTGCTCTGTATTCCACCAAGTACACAAATTGACTGCCATGAAAATCATTCTTAATTGAAAATTTTGTAATGTCGTACTTCTCCACACCTTTCACCACTTCAACATCTTGATGAATGCTCATCTCACAGTGAAACAACTTTTGTACATGCTTCATGAAAAGATCATATATTATACGAGTGTAGTGAGTTTGTAGTTGTTCCTCCCATTCGAATTCAGAGAAAACTTTTGCTTATGTATACCTAGAATTAAATTCAGCATTTAACTTTTTATCATACATTGCTCTCAAGGTTATCTCGTATTGCTCAACAAACTGCTTCAGGGTGCTAGAACCACTGATATATCCATCAAATAAAGCATGCATACCCTCACACTTTTGTGTGGATAGCATACCAGCCCAAAAATAGTGCTTTAGGTATACATGAACCCATTTCTCTTTTTTCAAAAACATATTAGAGAACCATCTTCTATTTTCTAAACCATATTTTTCAGTAAATGCCTCCCATTTTCCTATACATTTCTCAATAGTAATGCTATCAAGGATTACAGATTTAAATTCAATCCTGGTAATTTTATAATTATAAACTCACTTTAGCCTGAAAGGCAACTTTGTGAAAATGTGCCAAATACAATACTTGTGGAACCATAATAAACTCCTTCTCGTTGTACCGAATTCAATCAGAATCATAGGGATTGAGTATGGACTGTCGATGCTGATTCACACCAATAAATAAAGCATATGACATGCACCATTGATTCACAAGGTAGGTCGTATCAAAATATATCACATCATAAAATCCACGATATGCATGTGTATGAACTCATACACAGTTACAGAGTCTGCTAGAATTATCGGGATCTATTGCATAGAAAAACTTCTTATCCTTAATCTGCATCTCGAAAAAAAAACTTGTTTGTTGCTTCTCCATCGGTGGACAAGGTTCTCAACCTCCTCTGCTGCAGAATATAATTTCTGCAGTGGGTACATCTCAAAATTTGAGGACCACCGTCTTGAACTTCCAAGAGTCTTATTCTCTTTAAAGGTCTCAAGCCTGCAATGTCGTGAGCTACAAGCTACCTCTTAAAACTCTTGCTCACTTCCCTGTACGAAGGCATAAAGCGTGATAGTGTGGCATCCATCGCATGATTATGCTCTCCAACAATTTTAGTAACACGTCATGATTCATCATGTATCAAAATAGTATTAATTTGAGCTTTACAATCAACCCTTTTGCTCTATTTCTTTTGTTTTCCTTTTCTTGCCTTATCACAAGCAAAGACAACATTATTCAAGGTTATCCTTAAACTATTATCAACGTTTTCAATGTTTGGGTCCATTTTATGTTTGTGATTTCGGCAAAGGAAGAAGAGGCAACTGTGGTAGAAGAGACAAGAACAAGAAGCAACTCCTATATGTAATTATGACTTTTTCTATTGTTTAAATGGTATAAAATTGAAGTTAATTAGTAGACCGTATAGTAGTTAATTTGTAGGTGTATGTATAAAGTATGAAAGAGAAGAAGTACAAGCCTTAAATGCTTAATTGCCCAATTAAGGTTGTAAATTGCTCCAAATTCTCGAGCCACTAAAAGGTTGAAAGTACTATGTACACACATGCACATGCACACACATACACAATCCACTAACAGTTTGCTACTAAACTAATGACGAGGACATTTTTAAGCTACTTATTAATGATAAGAAATTTTTTGAGCTGAAAACAATACAAAGAATAAAGTTAGTTGATCATGTAATAACAATAATAAATGTGCCTCAAACTCAAATAAAAGGCCGATATATATTCATTATTGTTCATATCATTTTATTTGATGCTCATTTCAATTTAATATTATAAAAAATTATTTCCCTAACAAGTAAACCATGTTTATATGTTTCATTAGTGTGTGTGCGACTATACCTTTCCGATAAGGCCAAACACACTTGCAAATATTAAATTTAAAATAAATATACTATCACGATTTAAATTTGATTTCTGAAGAAATTGATCATCGGCCTAACTCAATGATGTGCGATTTATACATACGCTAAACGCAAGTGCACGTATCGTTACAAGTAATATAGTCTAGAAGACCGAGTTATCGTCCTCAGGGATTAGTGCTCAATTACCAACTGCTATTCTATGGTATCTATTTGGTGATCGATGAGTTGATGGTTTGTTTATATCTATGTTTATAGACGCTAACTAAATTACTTTACTTTACTTCAGATATGGTGGAAATAGGGCTTCCAAATCTTCTCAACTATCCGCTCGTTTTTAATCGTTAATGCAACAATTAAGGTTCTTCTTCTATGTTGAGATATCAGGTTAACTAAGTCGTTTTATACTCATGTTAAAGTAATATAAACACTCAACCCCAATGGAGAACCCTTCTATCTTTCGATGACAAGATTGACTACAAGGGAGGATTAAGAGCAATAACATTTAAGCTACACAAGTATCAGGGTACTTTCGTCCACGATTTAAACCTATGTTTATTCAACTATAGCATATTCACAATCTCCCTTTTCAGATTTCTATTAGAACTCATATAAGTGATGATAACTAGTGATTAATTAATTATCAAGCAATCAAAACAATTATTGAATAAACCTCAACAATAATAATGAGAAACCAAAACATGCATTGATTCATAAGAACGAGGTTCAAGCGATTCGACATGAAAAGCCCTAAATTAAGTTAGTTCCTAGCCATAGACATGCTAAGAACTAAAATAATATCCAACATATACTAGAAAGAAATAAAGTAAAGAACAAGAAAATTACTCAAAACTGAGTCTCCAATCTTGAAGTAATGCTATGATGAATGATAAGGTGTGCCACAAAGCGGCCTAAAGGCCCTATTTATATCCCCAGCGTGTAAAACCTTTTTCTCTTTAGTGCTTGGCGATCTATCTGGTTGTCAAATTTCAGCGTCGGCGCCACGGCCTACTGGCCGCGTGGCGCCAAACTCTGCGGTGATGCGCTTCAGGCGACGTGGCTCATTGGTCTGGTTGGTTAGCGCCGCGCGCCTCGCTCTGCGCCCGAGTTTCCAACTTTCAGCTCTTTGTGCTCTGGACCCTCTGTTTCCGCCTTCTTTTCGATCCTTTTTACCGATGTGCCACTTTAAACCATTGTGACTCAAAAGAAAGAAAATTTATCCTAACACGACACACATTTATACTAAAAGAAGCAAAAGACTAACTAAAAATGACTCAAAAGGTTTATATAAAATACACCGATCAAACACCCCCAAACTTAACATTTGCTCGCCCTCGAGTAAAGATAAAAAAGATAAGAATAATGACACGAAGAAAGGAAAATAGACTGACTCAAAGACACTGATCACTTTGATGCACAATAGTTACTTAGAAACACATGAAGGTTAGTAGAATAATATGCAGGAACATATAGCATGAATTTTTAGCATTCTAAACACTCAAGTCAGATAATTCGCAAATTCAATTCAATCATGCTCAATGAATGTAAAAAATACATAACTATGCATGTCAATTTTAAAATTCTATGACATGTTTACTTGCTATTCTCCACTAATCATGGATACACATATTAGAGATCTTCAGGGCTTTTCAGGGTTGTAATGTAGGCTTAGGCAATGGTAGGTAAAAATAGGCATTTAGGCTCAACTTACGTACCATAAGCTCTTCTTGCTTTCAATTCTTCCCTTTTCTTTTGATTCTCTTTTTAATCTCATACCTATCTCTCCCCTCTTTTGTTTTGAGAGAATAAGGTCCATGATAAATAGTAGGCACCCCAAACTTAGGCTTTTGCCTATTTATTATTATTTTTCATTGGGGTGCAACAAAATTGTTCACTCTCTTTTGTCTCTTTTTCAACACTTTATATTCCAACCATCTCAATTTTTCTTTATATGAAACAAGTATGGAATTATAGGGTGTCAAAGAAAGATCTTTATTTTAGGCTCAACGGGGCTGACTAGGGGTACAATTTTAATGTCAGGGATAGACAATGAATGGTAAGAAAGGGATAACAAAGAAATGCATGAGTCATCTCCCTAACATGTATATCCTAACTATTTCGCCTCAAATAGCAAGCAAGTAGACACATAGATTTAATCACTAACAATGCATAAATCAAGCAAGATACCTCATATAGTTTGATTTTATGAATTCTTGGCATATCTAACCTAAGTGTTCAGATGGTTGATTCTAATTCCATTACATTATTCCACTTTACTTCACTAGGCGTTTTAAGTAACTACAACATGCATGATCATATAAAAAAATTTAGACTCAAATAAACATAGAACTAACAACAAAAAGACTCAAAAAAACACATAAAAAATAAACTAAGAACTCCCCCAAAACTTAAATCACACATTGTCCCTAATGTGTGCAAGACTCAAAAATAAAAGAAAGACGGGACAACTTACAGACTTGTGGTTTAAAATGGCGCCGGTAGCGGCGGGTAATGGTTCCAGGCAGCTATTTTTCTAAAATCTCTTCACGACGCCACATCCCTGAGATTGGCGCCGTGGCGCCCAAACTTCCGCAAGTTTCTGGACTTTCGGCGCCGTGGCGCCCAATTTCTTGCACCTCTCGCGTTTTTCGTCCTCCACTTTTTAGCCCTGTACATGTCATCACAACATGCAAACAATACCTTCCGTGAGAATGTTCTAACTAAAACTAAATTGCATAAATTTAAAAACCTTGGGTTGCCTCCCAAGTAGCGCTGTCTTTAACATCTTTTAGCCGGACGTAGGTTCCCATTCATTTTGGAATGAGATGGGTCACTAGGCTCATGTATTCTATTTCATTGATCAAATAGGGTTTCAACCTCTGTCCGTTTACCTTGAAAGGGGCTCCATCTCTCCCTCTCACTTCAACTGCACCATAGGTGAATGCACTTACAACAGTGTACGGTCCTGACCAACGCGATTTGAGCTTGCCTGGGAACAACTTCAACCTTGAGTTGAATAAAAACGCTTGTTGTCCTGCTTGGAAGTCTTTTGGGATCAACATCTTATCATGTCATACTTTGGTTCGTTCCTTGTAGATCCTTGCATTCTCATAGGCATTGTGTCTGAATTCATCCAACTCGCTCAACTGTAGTAGCCTCTTCTGCCCTGTTGCCTTGACATCCATATTCAGCTTCTTCACTGCCCAATAAGCCATGTGTTCTAACTCTACTGGCAGATGACATGCTTTACCAAAAACTAACTTATATGGTGACATTCCAATGGGGGTTTTGAATGATGTTCTGTATGCCCATAGTGCGTCATCCAATTTGATAGACCAATCCTTCCTTGAGCCATCCACCGTCTTTTCCAATATGCTCTTCACTTCCCTGTTTGAAACTTCTGTTTTCCCATTCGCTTGAGGGTGATAGGGCAATGTGGTGCGGTGGTAGACTCCATATCGGGAAAGCAGTGTATCAAGTTGCTTGTTGCAAAAATGGCTTCCTTCATCACTGATGATGGCCTTGTGATCGGTGTATTCTATATACACCTCTTGAGTCATTTTTAGTTAGTATTTTACTCATTTCATTTATGTTTAGTATAGTATTAGGGTCGTTTTCCTTTCTTTTGTGTCACAGCGGTCAGAAATGGAGAAATGGCGAAAAAGAGATGAAATGAGCATAAATGAGATGGAATTGCATACTAAAAGGGCCAAGAAATGAAGTCTAAGAAGTTCCGGGAATTATAGAGGAGATCAGACGAAGTCCGGACGGAAAAAGGACGACGAAACGGAATCCGCCTGAAAAACGTCACCGGCGCCGCGGCGCTGGAAGTTCAGAAAGTCGCAGGTTTTTCGGCGCCGTGGCGCCAGTCTGCAGGGCCGCGGCGCCGACGCGGGATTTTTGAGATTCTGGGCCAAATTTGACATATTTTCAGAGTCCTAAAGGGATAACTTTTCCTACCTAAAGGGATAACTTTTTCTACCTTAAAACATTTACCTAAACGGATTCTAATAGCTTTTCCTACTTACATAATTCCTAACCATTTACCAAAAGGATTCTTGGTCTATAAATAGTCTCTACATCATTAGAAGAATTCATTCACCATACTACATTCTACATCCTCCATCCTACATCCCATTCTTCATCCACCATTCCATTCCATCTTGTAAATATTCTACAACACAATCCTTGGATGCTAGAAGACTTGGAGACTCGTTCTTGAGTATTTTCTTTTCTTTGTTTTTGCTTTATTTATTTCAGTTCATGTATGGAGATTATGTTAGTTCTTAGCGTGACAATGGCTAGGAGCTAATTACTTTATTAGGGATTTCCTTGTGATTCACTTGAAACTCTATTCATGAATTAATATATTAGTTTGGTTCTTCTTCACTTATTTAAGATTTATTCAATAATTGTTTTGATTGCTTGATAATTAATTGATCAATAATTATCATAATCCTTATAATTTCTAACCGAAAGCCAAAATAGGAGGTTGTGAATATGCTGTAGTTGGATAAACATAGGTTAAATCGTGGACGAAAGTACCCCGATACTTGTGTAGCATTAATAGGTTATTGGTCTTAATCCTCTTTTATAGTCAACCTTATCACCGAAAGGTAGAAATGTTCTATATTGAGGTTGAGTGTTTATATAACCTTAACAGGAGTATAAAACGGCTTAGTTAACCTGCTATCTTAACGTAGAAGAAGAAGTTAGTTTAATTGTATTAAGGATTGAATAGAGTGGATAGTTGATGATTTTGGAAGCCCTAATTCTCCATCATAACTTATTTAAATCAAAGTATTTTCATAATTAGTTTATTTCCTGCATTATTAGTTTAGAATTCCAATTCAATTGACGTTAACCAAATAGATACCATAGGATAGATAATCGGTACTTGAAAACCAGTTCTTGAGGACGATATTCGGTCTTACCTAGACTATATTACTTGTCACGATACGTGCACTTGCGTTAAGTGTGTGCATAAATCGCGCATCACCTTGGGAGTACCAAACCTTGTGAATATATTATTTTGGAGGAACCTTTGGACAGTCTTACTGTCATTTTCTTTAATGGCTACCGCTTCTACCCATTTGGACACTTAATCCACTGCAAGAAGAATTTACTGATTCCCAAAGGACGACGGGAATGGACCTATGAAGTCGATCCCCCATACATCAAATAGTTCCACCTCCAAGATCCCATTCGAAGGCATTTCATTTCGTCTTGATATGTTCCCTGTTCTTTGACAATGATTACAACTCTTCACAAAGGTGTGGACATCCTTGAAGAGGGCTGGCCAATAGAACCCACTTTGCGATCTTCAAGAATCGCTTCGATGCCCCAAAATGTCCACCACATTGTAAGGTGTGACAATGGGTGAGAATCTGGTGCATCTCATCCTCTGGTATACATCGCCTGATGACTTGGTCGGCGCAATGCTTGTATAGCATTGGCTCCTCCCAATAGTAGTGTTTTACTTCAGAAGTGAACCTCTTCACTTGCTGTCTTGTCAATCCTGGGGGTACTACCTTGGATGCGAGAAAATTAACAACATCAGCGTATCAAGGTAACTTAAAGACAACACTTACTTGAAACAATTGCTCATCTGGGAAGTGATCATTTATCTGCACATCCTTGGTGTTCTGACTCTCTATGTTTTCAAGCCTCGACAAGTGGTCAGCAATTGAGTTCTCTGTCCCCTTCTTGTCACGGATCTCCATGTCAAATTCTTGTAATAGCAGAACCCATCGGATAAGGCGGGGTTTTGCATCCTTCTTTGTCATCAAGTACTTTATGGCAGAGTGGTCAGTGTATACTATAACCTTATTCCCAATTAAGTATGACCTGAATTTCTCGAATGCATAAACTATCACGCAATTCTTTTCTCGTAGTGGCATAATTCAACTGTGCATCATTAAGAGTTTTACTAGCATAGTAAATGGATCTTAATACCTTATCGACTTCCGCCCAAGCATCGCTCCCATCGCATAATCACTTGCATCACACATTAGTTCAAATAAGAGCTCCCAGTTTGGTGCAATGACTATGGGTGCTGAGATAAGCCTCTCCTTGAGTGTCTGAAAAGCGGTCATGCATTCCTTATTGAATTCAAAAGCAACCCCAGTCATTAGCAAGGTGGAAAGAGGTTTTAAAACTTTTGAGAATTCCTTAATGAATCTTCTATAAAACCGCGTGTCGAGAAACTTCCGAATTCTTTGTTGACATCGGAGGTGGTAGATTTTCGATTACTGAAATCTTTGTTTTGTCCACCTCAATACCTTGGTTGGATATTTTGTGTCCAAGGACAATCCCCACTTTTACCATGAAGTGACACTTTTCCCAATTCAATACAAGGTTGGACTCTTCGCACCGTTTCAACACTATTTCCAAGTGTCTCAAACACTCATCGAACGAGGACCCAAAGACCGAGAAATCATCCATGAAAATCTCTATAGTCCTCTCCACCATATCAGAGAAAATTTCCATCATACACCTCTGAAAGGTCGCATGTGCATTGCAAAGCCCAAATGACATCCTTCTGAATGCAAACGTATCAAAGGGGCAGGTGAATGTTGTCTTTTCCTGATCTTCTGGTGCTATGACAATCTGATGATACCCTGAGTAATCATCCAAGAAGCAGTAGTAATTGTGCCCGACAAGTCTGTCCAACATCTAATCTAGAAATGGCAACGGGAAGTGGTCTTTTCTGGTTGCCTTGTTCAAGCGATAGTCAATACAAATTCTCCACCCAGTAACTGTTCTAGATGGAATGAGCTCATTCCTTTCGTTGGTCACTACTGTCATACCACCCTTTTTGGGCACCACTTGCACCGGACTCACCCATGCACTGTCAGAGATAGGATAAATTACCCCAGCATCAAGCCATTTCATGATTTCTTTTCTGACTACCTCCTTCATGTTTGGATTCAGTCTCCTATGTGCCTCAATGGAGGGTCTGCTCTCCTCATCTAGACGGATCTTATGCATCACTGTTGACGGACTTATCCCCCTTATGTCTGCTAATGTCCACCCAATGACACGCTTGTGAGCCCTCAGTACTCTCAGTAGCTTCTCAACCTCCATTGTGGATAGATGACATGAGATGATCACTGGTAAAGATTGATTCTCACCTAGATATCGGTATTGCAAATGATCTGGTAGAGTCTTCAACTCTAACTCTAGAGCTTTTTCTGTGGATGGTACTGATCTCTCTGGCATCTGCCCAAGCTCTTCATATCTCCTCTTATCACACTTCTCATATGAATGCATCCAATTTGCATACTCCATCAGATTCAGGTCATTGCCACTACTCTCATCCCAACGTGTCAGCACTTCTTCAAGCGCATCAGTATTTCTGAACCTATTTTCCGACACTACTTCTTTGATCACATCAATGGCGAAGCAGTTGTCACTCGCCTATGGGAAGGTTGCTGCTCGAAAACATTGAAAATCACCTCTTCTTCTTCCACACGAAGTCTCAACTCACCTTTTCGAACATCAATGAGTGCCTGTCCTGTGGCTAGGAAGGGTCTACCAAGGATAATAAGGATCATGTCATTATCTCTCATGTCTAAGATGATGAAATCAGCGAGAAAGATGAACTTGTCCACCTTAACCAACACATCCTCGATGACTCATCTAGGGTGGACGATGGAGCGGTCAGCTAGCTGCAAAGTGATGTTTGTAGGTCTGGCTTCTCCCATCCCAAGTTTGCAAAACACCAGATAGGGCATCAAATTTATACATGCCCCCAGATCACACAACGCCTTCTGACACTCAAACTTTCCTATAGTGCATGGGATGGTGAAACTCCAAGATCTTTCAACTTCTGAGGTAGCTTTCTCTGAAGGATGGCACTGCATTCTTCAGTCAACGCCACTATTTCATAGTCATTCATCCTCCTCTTTTTGCTGAGAATCTCCTTCATGAACTTTACATAACTCGGCATCTGCTCTAGTGCCTCAGCAAACGGGATGTTGAGTTGCAATTGTTTGAGAACTTCCAGGAATTTAGAGAACTGTTTGTCAAGAGAACTTGTTTTTAGCCTCTGGGGGTATGGTATCTTCACCTGGGGTGCGTCCACAACTGCTCCCGAAATCATTGTACCTTCTGAGCCTTGGGAGCCACGACCCTGAGATTCGGCGCCGTGGCGCCCAAACTTCTGCAATGTCTCAGGATTATCGGCGTCGTGGCACTGCTCAGTGACGCCGTGGCGCTGCAACTTCTGCGAGAAATCTGGGCCCTTCTTTTCTGGACACGGTGGTGGTGAGTTTGTTTCCACTGGTTCGCCATTTCTCAGGTCAATCGTCTGGCATTGCTCTTTTATAATCTCCCCAATATGTTCAGGGTGATTCCCTTGTATTCTGTTGCTTAGCATGCCCGCGAGTTGTCCTATTTGCGTTTCCAAATTCTTTAGGGACACTCTCGTCTCATCCATGAACTGAGTTTGGTGCCTAGTTAGCCTGAGTATGGCTGCTCGTAGCCCATCCTGCTCTTCATGTGAGGCATGAGTGTTACATTGTTGTTGATAGTTCTGTAACCCTTGATAGTGGTAATCCATGTTTGCAGGTCCCTGAGATGAATCAAAACCAGCAAACGGATCACGGCGCACGGTTCCACAATAAAATAAAATAAAAGAAAAATAAAAACCAAATTAGAAATTAAGAATAGAAAGATTGATATTGAACTACGTCAATCCTCGGCAACGGCGCCAAAAACTTGATGTGCGATTTATACACACGCTAAACGCAAGTGCACATATCGTTACAAGTAATATAGTCTAGAAGACCGAGTTATCGTCCTCAGGGATTAGTGCTCAATTACCAACTGCTATTCTATGGTATCTATTTGGTGATCGATGAGTTGATGGTTTGTTTATATCTATGTTTATAGACGCTAACTAAATTACTTTACTTTACTTCAGATATGGTGGAAATAGGGCTTCCAAATCTTCTCAACTATCCGCTCGTTTTTAATCGTTAATGCAACAATTAAGGTTCTTCTTCTATGTTGAGATATCAGGTTAACTAAGCCGTTTTATACTCATGTTAAAGTAATATAAACACTCAACCCCAATGGAGAACCCTTCTATCTTTCGATGACAAGATTGACTACAAGGGAGGATTAAGAGCAATAACATATTAAGCTACACAAGTATCGGGGTACTTTCGTCCACGATTTAAACCTATGTTTATTCAACTATAGCATATTCACAATCTCCCCTTTCAGATTTCTATTAGAACTCATATAAGTGATGATAACTAGTGATTAATTAATTATCAAGCAATCAAAGCAATTATTGAATAAACCTCAACAATAATAATGAGAAACCAAAACATGCATTGATTCATAAGAACGAGGTTCAAGCGATTCGACATGGAAAGCCCTAAATTAAGTTAGTTCCTAGCCATAGACATGCTAAGAACTAAAGTAATATCCAACATATACTAGAAAGAAATAAAGTAAAGAACAAGAAAATTACTCAAAACTGAGTCTCCAATCTTGAAGTAATGCTATGATGAATGATAAGGTGTGCCACCCCCAAAACTGACCTAAAAGGCCCTATTTATATCCCAAAAAGCGTGTAAAACCTTTTCCTCTTTGGTTCGCCCACCCTATTCGGATTTGTCAAATTTCCCGGCGCCACGACATCGCAATCGGCGCCGTGGCCAAACTTCGCGCTGGTCCGCTTTGGCGCCGTGGCTCGCTGGTCTGGTTGGTTGGCGCCAGCGCCACCGCTTCGCGCCCGGTTGCCAACTTTTCAGCTCTTTGTGCTCTGGACCCTCTGTTTCTGCCTTCTTTTCGCTCATTTTTACCGATGTGCCACTTTAAACCACTGTGACTCAAAAGAAAGAAAATTTATCCTAACACGACACACATTTATACAAAAAGAAGCAAAAAACTAACTAAAATGACTCAAAAGGTGTATATAAAATACACCGATCACTCAACTCCAAAAACTAGATTGTAGGTAAGGATTGTCCAAGTCCATATAAAGAGTTCATGTTCTCTCATTCCATTTCCCATATGAGACTCTTAACACTCCCCGCACGCTCAGACCACGTTAACTGGAGCGTGAATAATATAATTTGGAGGCCCAGCATCGGTGAATACAAAATTGGAATGAGTCTGACTTTGATACCATGTAAAGAATGAATTTTGGACATAACTCAATCCAAAAGTTAGCTTGCTCTGTGAAGCCAAGCGCTTAGTGATGTGATGGCTAATTGTTCACTCACACTTATAGCACACTCCAGTCTTTACTCCTCTCCCATTAACAAGTTAACTAGACTTTCGTCCAAAATCTTGCCACGCATCACAGTGTGGAGGCTGCACCATAGCTGTTCCATCACCTTGTTGCCCCTGTTTGGGTGATAAGCTTGCGCTACCGAGCTCGGCAAGTGCATGATGTAATTTAGTTTTGTCAGCCATAGAAGAGGAAATTTAGGAGGAAGAGAGAGAAAGAATGATCGAAAAAACTAGGGTTTCGTCGTGGGGAAAAGAGGGGGCGGACGAGAGAGGTCGACGGCTAGGGTTCTGACATGGGCTAGGTGGCGGCCGAAAAGGTATATCGGCGATTAGGGTAAGGTTTGTAGTTTTAGAATATTGATACCATAAAGGAATATTTTGTTTATGTAGAATATATTTCATTCTTTTTTATGAAAGAGTTGTTAGTGTTGTGACGAAAGAGTGATTATAAATTATAAAAACCCCAAATAGTTTATCTAACTAGCTAATGAACAACAAACTTTCCCATGATTGATTTTCTGTATTCCTTTTATGAGTCTTAGCTATATTTATTTGTCACGTATGTGATTTGGACACCAAATTTATTTCTCAAACAACTCCAAATAGTAATCAATATCGTGTCATCACATAGTTTAAAACCAATAAAACAAAAATCATCATTAATAAATTCCTCAACTGTCATTTAATGAAACATTAATCTACTAATTGCGACTGAAATTCTAAATTGACAAGTTTCAAACCCAAACCGACAATTGTTTTGTTCTTTACGATTAATTCAAAAAAGAAGATTTATTTTTTCTGATAAAAGAAAATCAAATAGTAGTATTTTTACTCTTCATTATCATTGAATTGAAATAAAATGATAGTCCAATTGTCTCAATTTATATGACATACTTTTCTTTTTAATCAACCTTAAAAGAATGATATATTTTTTATTTGATAATAATTTAACGTTAAACTACCTTTTACTTTTATTTTTAATTACACAAGTATCTTTGACTTGTTTTAGACTACAAGATTGAATTTTTTTTTATTAAATTTCATGCGCAGTTAAACTACTCATATAATATAAATTGAGACTGAGGGAGTACTAAAAGTTATGGTAGAATATTTATTACAAAAAAATAATGGGGAAATTTCATAAATATACAATACACTGACTTACATTGCAAAAATATAGCCCAAAACTTACATTGCAAAAATATAGCCCAAAAATACATTTATACAATGTTACACACTTACATACAAAAGACATGTACATTATGTATATAGGTGCATGAAAGTGTATAATGTGTAGGTATATACACTAAAAAAATATAGTTATGCAATATTATACACGAAAATACACATTTATATACATTTATACACAATTATATAATATTGTATAAGTAGGTATAAACACATGCATGGACAATTTTAAACAAGAATTACATTTTTATACAAGACATATATTGTATATAGGTGCATAAAATGTATAACTGTGTATAAAAGGTGCATACATCCATATACACTATTATACAATAATATACAAACTGCAATTTATACATTTACTGCATATTGTGTCACTTTTCACCAGAAACCCCCTTTTCAGGGGATATACAAGAATATACAATACAAACTGCAAGGTTACTCTTTATACATATACTTCAGGTTGTTTTCACCATTTTAAAGTAAATATACAAGAATATACAAACTGCAGTTTATACATGTACTGCATGTTGTTTTACTTTTCACCAGAAACCCCTTTTCAGGAGATGTACAAGAATATACACTTTACAAACACCAACAAACCAGCAACAACCACCATCGTCGTCGGAGTTTTGTTCTCCGACAAGCTCACGACCACGATGAGGATAGATATGAGAATGAAGACGAAAAAGACATACCCAAACATTTGCCATTTACTATTCTTATTTAGCTCCAAAAAACGATTTGATGAAAAATAAAGATTTTTGGTGATTAAAGTGTTTTTTTATATTTTTTTGATGCAATACACAATAATCAACGAACATGAGCAAAAGGCGATCCAATTTTGAAGCTAAGGTAATGATCTACTTTGGAGCCGGAGCCAGAGCAGTTGGGTGTGTCTCACTCGGAATTTCGTTCTCTGGCAAACTCACCACTACTAAATCTGAGTGGATTTTATTCTCGGGCGAACTCCAACACCAGATTTGAGTAGTTTTCATTCTCCGGCGAACTCACAACCACCATATACGAGTAAACTTATTTTCTGACGAACTCCAACACTAGATCTAAATGAATTCTGTTCTCTGGCGAACTCACCGCCACCAAAGTTGAGATGATCAGAAAGGGAGAGAGCGTGAGAGGGAGAAAGAATGCTGAGCCATTTTTTATAAGACTTAAAAAGGTGGGTTACTTTTAATAATATTATTGCCCTAAATTTCATACAACGTAATTATCTAAAAAAAAATCGTAAAAACTTTTGGCTAAGCCACTCATTTATATAATGGAAGAAAAAAGGCAATGGTATTTCAGTAGTTCCAATAAAAAGCAAGAATGCTTTAATAAACACTAGGGATGTCAATGGGGCGGGGGCGGGGGAAGGGTACCCATGCCCATATCCGCCACCTAAAACCCACTCCATTCCCACCTCACCACCCATCACGGATAGACAATCCTCCACCTGCCCCCGTCTCACTTACCCCGGACGGGTATCCACTTACCCGGTGGGTACTCACCTAAACAACTCCCACTATGATATCAGAATTGCCTTGTAGATTCTAATGGGCAAATTTGATATTTTTGGAGCAACATCACTCAAGTTGACCTCAAGGATAACCAGCACATTGCTTTCAACATGAAAAATGCTATTGGGAATCAAGACATATTTATCTCTGCTAAATGTACTATAGGCTATAGCTGAAAGAAGATATCACTGGAAAAGTCTTGAAGAAGATAACCTGAAGATTATCGGTCCTTGATGCATTGGAGGTGATTTCAATGTGATATTGGATCCTTCTGAGAACCTAGGGAAACCTCATAGAATGTCCAAAAGTTTGGATTTCCAGAACTGCTTAGACAATTGTGGTTTGACAGACTTTGGTTCTCTGCGATTCTGCGAAGTGAAATGAGATGTAGGGTTCTTTTCCCTTTTGATGAGTTGAGTTGGGCCTGGGGCCTGGGTTCGCTCAGCTGATTTAATAAAAAGGAAATGACCCAAGTGATGAAGTTACATTTTAAATCAAGAAATGACAAAATAAATTAGTAAATAACCTAATTAAATTAATAGGCGGTGCGAATATTGACGGTGCGAGTACGATGCGTGTCATATATGAAATCCACCCCCCCACTATTCATAACGAATAACACTTTTGATATCCATACCCGTCCCACCACCCCCTAAACCATTCCCATATCCGCCTCAACTAGAACAGATGCGGGACGGTATCCGCATTTACCCGCTCCACTGACATCCCTAATAAACACCATGATATTTTATACTAACAACAGTAACAAGTGTAACTTTTTTATATATATTTTATACTAACAAGGGTAACTCCACCCACCCCTGCCTAATTCTTATTTACTTTATTGTTTATAACTTTATATTAAATTATATATACAAATTTTCATATCATCAAACAAATACAAGAACTTTGCTTTCACAAAAAATGTACAGATTTTTGGTTCACTTTCAAGAATAAGCTAAACCAAGAACACCCAGTTCATCTTTATTCAAGAACTGATAATTTGTTTTAATCAAATTAATTATTTTTAATTCTCATTGTTCATTTTTCTCAAAAGGGTGTCTTCAAGATTGATAAAGTTCCAATCTTTACACATTAGTGAGTGTATACATATACTCATCTGTTTGTATAATGTTGTGGGGTCTACATTTAACAGAGTCGATCGGAGAAACGCTGTGTACGGTGGCGATGTAGTGGTTGTGTTTTGTTAAACGCAGCGTTTAATGGAGTTGAAGATTTGGTGTTGTAGCAGTAGTATTAGTAGTAGTAGTAGTAGTAGTAGTAAAAGTATAGGTATTTTTAGTGTTCATTCAAAATCCAGCTCTTCAACTAAGCTCAAATTTGGTGTATTTTTTCCAAAGGTAAGCTTTTTTAATTTTGGGAATTAGGGTTTATTTTCAATTTTTGATTAATTTTGTTTTTTTTATTTTTGTGGATAATATGTTGGTATGTTAATGTATGAGTTTTAGGAAAGCTGTTTGGATAGTTGAATAATATTTGTAGTTTAAAAACTTTGGAATTTGTTATTGTTGTCAGTAGAGAAAGATTTGGATCTGTCGAAGTTATGAATTATTCAGAAAGTTTGTGTTTTTTTGCTGTTTTCCCCTTGTAAATATGTTGCATTTTTATGGTAATTTTGTATTTATAAGATCTTATAGTTCCTTATGAAGTTTCAGTTTCATTCCTTTTTATTTTGGGTAATGGGTGTTTTGTTAAACTAGGTATATTTGATTAATTGGCTCAAATAAGGGTGAAAGTTTTCTCCTTTTTAGCTGGTTCTTGTGCCGAGGGTCTACCGGGAACAACCTTGAGAGGTAGGGGTAAGGTCCGCGTACACTCTACCCTTCCCAGACCCCACTTCGTGTGATTTCACTGTGTATGTTGTTATTGTTGGTTGAATTGGATTATAAATATTGGAGCTTTTTTGCTTGAGGGGTTAATTCTGTATTATCACTGATATTTATGGAGTTTATTTAGCTTAGGGTAATAGTTAAAACTTTGCTAAGGTTCTTTATCAGTTCTAGTGAGCTTGTGGAGCATAAAAAAGTTGATTTTGGTTTGAACTGCTTATAGATTTTGTATTTTCATGTAGAATTTGGAGATTAGCTGTTCATCTCAGAAGAGACATTTTTCGAAAATTCTTTTTTTTAATCTTTTGCACATACATTTCTTGATTTGAATTTGCTTGAGCATGATTTCTTTTCCTGCTCCGCTTGTTAAAGTGTTACGGTGACTGCATTTTTGTAAGCTTAAATTTTTGTAAGGTTCTTGATCAGCTCTAGCTAGCTAGTGAGTACACAAAATTTGATTTTGGTTTGAACTGCTTAGGGATTCCGATTGTTGATGTTGATTTTGGTTGATGTTTTTCTTGAAATCCTCTCTTACTTTGCCTCTCTTAGGTTCTATTGCTACTATTGTGTCTAGAGACCAGTTTAGCAACTTTCGCAGACCATCAATTATTGAGAAAAGACCTTGAAAAAGAAGATAAGAGTACCATATCACATTCTTGTATCCATGATCAGATAATTGAACAAAGGAAAAGACCTGGTTTGCAAGTGTATTCCGTCACTCCCCAGGTGTATGAGGAGTCCGTGGCTTCAAATTCTCCTCACCGTAGAGGAAGGGCATTACTTGAAATTCCCAAAGAACAAAATGATGTCATGCAACCCATTAGAATCTTTTTAAATTATGATGCTGTCGGTCACTCATCTGAGAGAGATTGTCAAAAAGTCGGGGACATTGTGAAGGCAAGTACTTATCATCAGTTGAAAAGTATTTTCGAGAAATTGTTATGTGTCCTTACTAATTTATCAATTCTCTTTCTGCCTAATTAGCTCGGGGAGCCACCAGGTTCTTCGTTTTCTGGTACATCTTCTTGTAATCCACATGGGGATCCTCCAGTTTATGGTGATTGCTGGTATAACTGTACCTTATATGATATAGCTGGGGAGGACAAAAGGCATCGCCTTCGCAAGGTTTATCCTCTTTTCTTAACCATACTGAAATTTTTACAGATGAACATGCCATTTGTAGTGCCAGTAATTAGTACTTGGGAAAGGCCTTTGAGTTAAAGAAAATAAGTTAATATTTTAACTGGCTGCAATTTGCAATACAGGCCCTTGAGCAGACAGCGGATTGGTTTAAAAGAGCATTATCCGTTGAGCCAGTTAAGGGAAACCTGCGGTTAAGTGGATATTCTGCTTGTGGACAAGATGGAGGTGTACAACTCCCAAGGAAATACGTAGAAGGTACATATTCTATTATGATATTTTAAATTCTATTTGGTTCATTGTTGTCGTGTTTGAATATTTATATTTTCTCCATGTATACTTCAGAGGGTGTTGCAATTGCGGATTTGGTTCTTCTGGTAACTACAAGGCCAACAACAGGCAACACTCTTGCATGGGCTGTAGCATGTGAGCGTGATCAATGGGGTCGTGCTGTTGCTGGTGAGCAAAAAACATGTCACTACATAAGAATTTTTCATAGACATTTCAGCTAAACTGAGATTTTCTGGTTTCAGGGCATGTTAATGTTGCTCCTCGCCATTTAACTGCTGAATCGGAAACTTTACTTCAAGCTACTTTGATACATGAAGTGATGCATGTTCTTGGATTTGATCCTCATGCTTTTGCTCATTTTCGTGATGAGAGAAAACATAGGCGTAGTCAGGTAATTTTGATTTTGAATAAGAGTTCATAAACTGCAATAATCTCCTTCCCCTGCAGTGGTTATCTTTTACAAACAGTTTTCACCATGGAAAAGTTATATGTATTACCACTTCCATGTATGGGAGTAAAAAGTGCAAGATAGACTATATATTCGCAGAAGTTCTGATATCCTCGTGTCAGCTTTGCCGTAGAAAAGAAAGTCTCTCTTCCTTGTAATTTATAATTATCTCCATTGGAGAAGGGGAAAGTGGAAGTGTTCTTGAGAGTTTAGACAGAGATGATTTCTTGTAAGAATTTTTCCCAACAAAAAGTCATGTATATTCCCTCTTCCTGGGTTGACGAGCGGCAAACTCCTTTTAATTATATATTGATCGGTAGATGTTTTTGTACACTAAAAGTTTCTTTTCCCTTCTTGAGGAATTATGTTGAATACTTTTTAGACAGATGAAATATTAGGATCCTTTGGTTTTGCTTTTGATCAGATTTTGGAGATCCCTTACACGTTTTGTAGTTTTAACTTTTATATGGTCAATTGTGCTCAAATTGTTGAAAATGTCTGCGAGTTGGTTCTTCTGTTATCTTTTTTTGAGAGAAATCATATTAGTCAATTGAATTATTATTTTGTTAAGCATATGGTTCGTCAATTGATATGATTAGCTTCTGTTAGCTTACTGATTCTACTGTGATTATCTCAAGCAACACGATCCATTAGTCAATTGAAGAAAGTTGGAATATAGAAAAAAAATGAGACTAGAAGGTGAGGTGAAAGAGGTCCAAGGGGCTAATTTTTAAAATGGTTGTAGTAAAAGGGCTCAACTTACTCTTGTTGTGTTCTTTCCTTTCCCCTTTGATTGCCAATTCTGATGTTTGGGGTCCACATTATGCTCCAAATTTAGGAGCTTTTTCTGTTCAATTTATTTATTACTGAGACCATACCAAAACTTACAAATAGTTTATTTGGATAAGTGAAAGTTGTGAATGATGCTCAAAACTTGCCCAAACTTCTTTAGTTCGTATTCCTACTAATTCCACATGTTTTTATGCTGAAGCCTGATGTGCATTTACTTGTCCATATGTAGGTTACTGAAACGGCAATGGATGAAAAACTTGGAAGAATGTCAACTCGAGTGGTGCTTCCTCGAGTTATCATGCATGCTCGCTATCACTATGGGGTATATACTATTTCATTTTCTTTAATTTTCCTTCTCTGATTCCTGTAGCTTATGTTAGCTACTTATTTTTGGCCACATTAAATATATACCCTTTACCATTTTATCACTGCAGGCATTCTCTGAGAATTTCACTGGACTGGAGCTAGAAGATGGAGGCGGACGTGGTACATCAGGTTGATAATTGTCTTTTATCATAAATGAATATCTATTTAAGTTATGGATCGATTGTTTAAATAAAAAATCTCCGCAGGTTCTCACTGGGAGAAAAGACTATTGATGAATGAGATCATGACTGGGTCGGTGGATACAAGATCAGTGGTTTCAAAAATGACTCTTGCTTTACTCGAGGACAGTGGATGGTACCGAGCTAACTATAGCATGGCTGACCGTCTTGATTGGGGTCGCAACCAAGGGCCGGATTTCGTTACCTTCCCCTGCAATCACTGGAAGGGAGCCTATCATTGTAACACCACCCAGTTATCTGGATGTACATTTAATAGGGAGGCAGAAGGTTATTGTCCAATTATGAATTACAGTGGGGATCTTCCCCAATGGGCACAATATTTTCCACAAGCTAACACAGGTATTGCATTCATTTCTTGTTTTAATGTTAACGATAACTACCAAAAAACACGGCAAAAACCGAGCTCAGTCGGTTTTTGGCACAAAATAAACAACCAAGCTGGGTCGGTTTTATTTCAAAAAAAAATTGGTAGGCTCGAAAGTCGGTCGGTTTATTAGGTCAGTTTTTGCTGTGTTTTTTGGTAGTCACCGTTAGTTTTTAAGCCCATTTTGTTAGTTGGACTAAAGGTGCTCCACTTTAGCAAACTTAAGGGACTAAAGATGCTCAATGTTTTATTTGAAGAACCAAAATAGACCTATTCCCATAGATAAGGGATAATTTTGGCTAAAAACTCAACATTACTGGTTTCGGAAGTTTCTAGAACTGGCTTTTCTGTTGTAACTTCTGATGGATGGCTATTGCAGGTGGTCAGTCATCATTGGCCGATTATTGCACTTATTTTGTTGCTTACTCTGATGGATCATGTACAGACACCAATGGTGCTCGTGCACCTGATAGGATGTTAGGTGAAGTGAGGGGAAGTAGTTCAAGGTGATGTGTTCTCCTGTAGCTTTCGAAGATTATAATATATAATCGGATATTAGCTCACTCGTTTTTAGTTTGAATCCATACAGGTGCATGGCTTCATCTTTAGTGCGTAGTGGATTTGTACGTGGCTCTATGGCCCAAGGCAATGGTTGTTATCAGCATAGGTGCTCAAACAATTCGTTAGAGGTATGACTTCGGAACATTTGCAATATGCCTAATATTGTTAGTTTTCTAAAAAGTATTTGCAATATCCCTAGACTAAATAATACTGAATAATTCTATTTCTATTTAGCCGTATTATGGAATAAACTTCGGTACCTACAAGAAGTATCTACATTCTTGTGAAGCATAACTGTAAGAACTTGTGAATATGGCCCTTTTAATATTAAAAGGCTATCTAACCATCCATGAGAATGCCATAATTTAACTAATGCAGAGATAAAAGAGAAATACTGTATGCAGTTATACTATCATAATTTGTTAGAACACGATAAAACAAGTAGTTGGGGATATGGAAATAGCATTTATATCCTATCAAAATTAAAATGAAAATAAGACGGAATATATTGATGGGTCGATTTCCGTTTTTCTTGCTGCATCCATTTTCTTGCTGTAACGCGCATCCGTTTTCTTGTTTGAATATTGTAAATTGTCTCTTACCGAAAGATTAATATTATATGATGAACTAAATTGGGAAATGGTTCATTAAAAATGTCAGAGGTAAGTGCCTTGTTAATTTCTTCTAGAGTTAATAAGTGTTAGTATGAAACCTCAGGATGCCTCTTTTTGTGCCCTAGATCCTATGTATTTATCGTAGTTCACTTCTTCCAGGTCAGATTATATTTGGAATAAGAATATATTTTTGGAAGGATTAGCTTATTATATGGTGAAATTTACCGCAGGTTGCTGTAGATGGCATTTGGAGAGCTTGTCCAAAAGCTGGTGGATCTATCCAATTTCCTGGTTTTAATGGTAATACTAATCGGGCTACTTCTGTTTAATCACTAAAGTATCTCTTTGTTGATTTCTGCCAACTTACTCTCCTCTTTTTTGTCTACTCTATTTTTTCTCGATTGTAGGTGAGCTCATTTGTCCAGCTTACCACGAACTATGTGATGTGAATCCAGTTTCTTTGTCTAGTCAATGTCCCAATTCATGCAATTTCAATGGAGATTGCTTAGGTGGACAATGTCAATGCTTTATTGGGTTTGGTGGTCATGATTGTAGCAAACGTGAGCTCCCATAATTTCTGTGATTTTGGGAACTTTTGGAAAGTAGTTTTATTTGGTGTTTGATTATTTCTGCTTTCTATTTCAGGTTCCTGTCCTGGCAATTGTGGTGGACATGGCAAGTGTCTTGGGAATGGTGTTTGTGAATGTGATAACGGGTTTACTGGCATTGATTGTTCCACAGGTAAGGTGGTTTAATTGATTCCTTCTTCCCACAATGTTATGTTGTAAGTGGTCGTTTGGCAGGGTGTATAAGAATAGTATTGAAGTATTGATATATTAGTAATGTTGAGATTAATAATGCCGAGATTTGTTATGTGGGCATTATTTTTTATCGATTGTTTGATCTGTTGTATTAAATGAATAGGGTGTATTAGAATAGGAATGCCACTGAATTGGGTGTATTAGAACAGGAATATCACTGAATAGGGTATATTAGAACATGAATAATAGTGATATTATCAATGCCATGTTTTACTAGGTATAAGAATAGTATTGAATAGGGTGTATAACTAATACATAGGTTGAAAACATTACCATACAAGAGATTAAATAATACCAAAGTTAATACCAGTGTTATTTTCTCTAATACCTCCTACCAAACGATCCCTAAAAAGATAGTCAACTTAAGTTTGTTGAACCACCTCAATCTTTTGGGTCGGAGCCCCCCCCCCCCCCAAACCAATTCCTTATAATTTTTGCAATCGAGCTTGGAAGTACTGGTACTTGATGAACCAGTAGGTAGAAGATTTTGTAACGTCAAATTTGACAACATCAACTTTATGTTATGCCTTATATTTGTGGATATCTATCTTTTTTTTATTGGGGTAGGGGAAGGAGATTACAAGGTGGGGAATCGAACCCTCACCAACAAGGTGAGGTAGTCAACCGACTGAGCTACTAAGATTCCCTATTTGTGGATGGATATCTTACTTTGTCCTTAAGTGAATCATCATTCAAAGGGTGTGTTACGATGTTTTTTTGTTTTTTTACTTTAACTAACATTTCCCTTGGTGATACGCAGCTGTATGTGATGAGCAGTGCAGCCTTCATGGTGGGGTATGTGATAACGGAGTCTGTGAGTTCCGTTGTTCTGACTATGCTGGTTACACGTGCCAGAATAGTTCCACGCTTCTTCCTAGTCTCTCTGTTTGTAAAGACGTACTTCAAAATGATGTATCGGGACAACACTGTGCACCTAGTGAGTTAAGTATCTTGCAGCAACTGGAAGAAGTTGTTGTGATGCCCAACTACAACAGATTATTCCCAGCTGGTCCTCGAAAGATTTTGAACATTTTTAGGGGTAGAGATTGTGATGGAGCTGCTAAACGACTAGCCTGCTGGGTAAGTTTCTCCAAATGTCCTCAACATATTGAGTTCAAAGCAATTCACCATGCATTTGTGAGTACCCATTTATTCATTATTCCTGTCTAACTGTTTAAAACCAGATTTCAATTCAAAAATGTGACAAGGACGGGGACAACCGGCTACGAGTGTGTCATTCAGCATGCCAATCATATAACGTGGCATGTGGTGCATCGCTTGATTGTTCGGACCAAACACTATTTAGCAATGAACATGAGGGTAAAGGTCTTTGCACAGGTTGGGGCGAATTGGACGCTTGGTTTTAGAGGCAAGATTGGTTTTAGAAAATGAATTTGGTGCACATTGTAGGTTAGCTTTAGGTCCTTTTTTCTATTTCTTTTTCATTGGTCGGCTTGTAATGTGTTGTAAGCTTTCCTCTTTGGGGTAGGAAAATGTGGTGCGAAGCGCTCATAATTTAGTTTTTCTTTTTAGCTCCCAGCCCAAATGTTCATTTGGTAAAAGATTTGGGTGGGAAATTAATTTGAGATTTTGGCTTTCAAAGATGAAAGTCTTGATGTAGAGGAAATGTAATCAAAGGAAAAGGATAAGAGTAAAAAGGAGCAACATGAATTGGCCCAAGGCCTAGCAGCAATTAATTGTGTATTTTATTTTGGCTTGTGCCTTTAACTACTAGCCTTATTATTCCTGGATTTATGTTTGCTTTCCAACTGTGGTCTGTGGATCACTTTACATTCTTCTAAATTTGACAGCTCGACTTCTCAGAGTAGTATAGGTAAGAATTTTTCACTTACTGTGGATCACTTTACATTCTTTTAAATTCTTAGTATTGATTTTATGTTCCATTTCTCTTTGTATTTGATCAATTATTGGTTTAGATTGTACCGTAATTTGAGGTTTTATTCTTCTATGTAAGTTGTACTACAAGTTGTGGTTTAGGTTTGAGCCGTGACAATAGCTACTAATATTTGCGCCTGAGTAGGCTGTTTACGTTACACTTGTAGGGTGCGGTGCATCCCCGGATCCTGCATGAACATGGGACAGCTTGTTTGTTTTAGAAGTGAGTACTATAAGCAGGTGCTAACCCCTTTAAATAGCTTGTTCTCTCATGAGCTTCAGCTCAAACTTAATCTTGAAATTAGAAATCCCAAGTAGTCTTTTGGCTTTTATATTCGTTTGCAGGTCACTATGACGAAGTTCTATAACGAATTAAACATTTAATTATTTATTAATCCACTCTTTGTTAGTTATGTAATTTATTTATCTTATTTAGTTGTGTTAGCTACTGCTTCTTGTTATTAGAATGCGCTACCATTGCGTATTTAATTTTTACTATTTGCATGTCCACAATATTTTAATTTCTCGTATGAGTGTGACTGTTTCATATACTTTGTTTGTTTTGCCTGATTATGCTTTGTCTTGAGTCGAGGGTCTCCCGGAAACAGCCGCTCTACATTCTACCCTCCCTAGACTTCATATTGTGAGATTTTACTGGGTATGTTGATGTATTAATCCACTCTCTGTTATGAGAAAGGGAACATTTTAACTATCATTAATAACAATATTTTTCTATCAAAATGCTATAAATCAATGGAGATTAAAAAAATAGTACTCCACTCTCTAGCAACAATATTCATTAAAAAAAATTAAGAACTGGTTGGACAAAATGTAATAATATAATCAGCACCAGAACAAGTACAGGTACTTGAAGCATCATCATATGCATAACTATAAGCACTAGGACACGCATCCTTAAACATCTTCGAATATTCCGTCGGCGTACAACTCTCCGGCGTTGCATGTTCGCCGGTGCAACAATACTCCGGCGTATTAAACTGTGCACACGCGCTCTTACACGCAACCACAACACCTGAATCCATCACTTGTAACTCTTTCGGACAGTTAACATTTAAATCCGTAACACAACCTGCGTATTGACAATCACCGGTCCCACCGGTAACCCGTACACCAATACCAACATTATAACCATCAACAAGGCTAACATCGTAAAAGTCCTTTTCATCTTTGGTATTGGCAATTGTAAATTCAACTAGACTTACTGGCGGTATACCGCCGGCACCGGTGGGGCATTTTAATGTGCCGCCGCAATCGCCGGTTTTACATGTGCCGTTGCCGGAATCGGAGAAGTTGCAACCGGTTCGGGCCCAGAACCGGCCGGACCATCCATTAGGGGCGGAGAGTTGGATGGTGGCGTCGGGGGTTAATGCGAAACCTGCATCGCCGGAGATAGAGACTCCGTTGCCGGAAAGTGTACCGGGCCATATTGTGTAACCGCAATTGTTTTGAAGTGTAAATTGTGTGGGTGAAACAGCAATTACTTCTGCAAAATGGTAAGAAAAAACTATTACATTCACGAGTATTCATCATTTAAGCTCGGTTAATTTAATTTTTAAATTTTTTAGTATTGAACTGATTGTATTAAATTACATTTTCAAATCTATTACTCTATTTATTATAATTTTGATAATTTTTTATACATAAATTTATGATTTGCGTTGAAACTATTGATTCACATGAACTAATAATGCTGCAAAATCGAATTCGCCTATGAAGATGCAAATCTCTTATTTTTGTTATAATTTTGATAAACTTTTATACATAAATTTATGCGCGTAGAAAGTATCAATTAAGATGAATCAAATTGCATACAAATCTATTATTTATTATAATTTTAATCAATTTTTTACATAAATTTAGAATTAGCATCGAAGTACTGATTCAGATGAACAGTTCAATGCTGCAACACTGTGTTCGCTTTTAAAGATACATTTAATTGAATCACACAAAGATAGTATAACTATGTTTCAATTTCAAATTAGTTAAATACACTACTATATATGAATCAATTAAGAGTAAAATCTGGGCATACAAAGAGATGAGAACTTACGAAACATGAAGAGGGCAAGGAAAAAATAATGCATGGCGGCCATTGAAAGAAACATAAAATTTAGTGGTGAGAAAATAAGGGAACAATTGGATTCGTGTAAGTTAAGATTGGAGTATTAAGCATTGGACTCTGTCTATTTATAGCCCATAACTTCCCACAACCCACCCTACCCTATTAATTTGCATGAAGAAATTTGGGTCTAGAAAAGGAAAAAATAACAATAGATGAATTAAATTATTTTTTCCAACATTTAGGATTTATTTAATTAGAAAAATTCCTCTCTACATCCCAATTAAATAAGGGATAAAGTTTGCGTACACATTACTCTCTTCATACTCCTCCACTTATGGGATTACGGTTGTTGTTTGTTGTTAATAAGAAAAATTACAAAGTATAAATTATACTGGAGTAGTAATTATAAACGTACTGCTAATACACATTTTTATTGATTTTTTTATTTCGTATAAAACAATACAAAGATTTCTCTATAAAATAACTTTTTTTTTAATTTTTTTTGTGACATTAGATGAAACTTCTTGGCGTGCTATGTGAAATCCCATAAATTATATTGTCATGCAAAGCTATCTTTGTGGCCAAGTTCCATTAACTACACACGCAAAGATGTCGACGAATGGAAATTAATTTTTTCTTAGATTTTTTTCGAAAAATATATGACACTCCCTTTGGGCCTTTTTTCAGTTTAGGTAGGTTAAAGAATATGAAAGAAATAGCATATATAGAAAACTATATTTATTAGTAAATGCTAAGAAAGGAAGAAAAAAACAGAATGGTTCTCCACTTTCCATCGAGTAATTACCATACTTTAAAATAATATCGTTTCTCTTGCTTTACTCGTGCTTTGTTTTGGTTGTGATTATGCTTTATCTTGAGTCGAGCTCTCTCGGAAACAGTCGCTCCACCTATCAAGGTGGAGATAAGACCTGTGTACATTCTACCATCTCTAGACCCACGATATGAAATTTCACTGGATATGTTGTTGTTATAAAAAAATCATAGTAACTAAAAATAAAAGGAAAAAAATTAGGGAGCTGCTAAAAGGGTCACGTGCTGAGCTTCCGTGAAGCACGTGATAATGACATATTCTTATTTTTTAAACACAAGGGATTCAGTCATCAGTAGACGGAGTATTTCCACTGCTTGTTCAGGTTTGGGGCAGTTATAGTAAGTGATTCCTTTGGAAAATTGATTTTTTTTTTCAAACGTTAGACCACAATTTTAAAATTTGTAAGTTATTGCAAATGATTATCAGAGGCGGATTCAAAATTTAATTTTTATGAGTTTGATTTTTAAGATTTTTAGTATTGAACTCATTGTATTTTTTAAAACTATGAATTCAGAACTACTATTTGTTGCACAACTTTAATGACTTATATATATAAATTTATTCTCCGCATTAAAGGTAATGATGTTCAGATGAACTTAGGGTATGTTTGGTCAAGCTTCTAGAAAAGTGTTTCTGTTTCTTGGAAGTAGTTTTCCAAAAATTATTTCTAGAAAATTTGTTAGGGTGTTTGACCTATAATTATAGAAGTACTTCTAGAAATAGAAAGAGTTACTTGTTTGACCCACATTTATGCAAATTTTACTAGAATATTCTTTTTAATAGATTTAAAACTATTTAAAATATTCTTTTCTATCTTATGTTTATAAAAATTTGTATATCTTTACAATTTAATAATTTTTTAAAAGATTATTTAATTGCAACATTTAATAAAAAAATAATATTATATTGTACATAAGAAATGTAACGACAATATGATAGTCAATGACTTAAATATGTCCAAACCTATCCCGCGCCCTATCCACACCTACCCCACCCCATACTCAAATTTCTATGTCATATTTTTTTTACGTTTATAAAAAATATGAATTTTTTACCCCCACTACCCTAACCCCACATATCCCCTCCACTCCATCCTCAAATTTTTATTTCATATTTTTTGTTACTTTTATAAAAAATGATTGAAAATATGATTTTTTTCTTACTTCCTCCTACCCCCTCCGTCCTACCCCTCTACCCCCACACCACCCCATTGCCCTACTTCATCCTCAAATTTTTATTTCATATATATATTTTTTTATAAAAAATGATTGAAAATATGAAAAAAAATTACCCCCCCTACCCCCACCCCGTCCACCTACCCCATTCTCAAATTTATATTTTATATTTTTACTTTTATAAATAATTTATAAAAAATATGATTTTTTTCTTACCCCCTACCCCACCCCTTTGCCCTTCCCCATCTTCAAATTTCTATCCGTCCACCTATCCCATTCTCAAATTTTTATTTTATATTTATTTACTTTTATAAACAATTTATAAAAAATATGATTTTTTTCTCCCCCTCTCCGCCCTACCCACACCTACCCCTCCCCCTCCCTACCCCATTCTCAAAATTTTATTTTATATGAGGATATTATATGAGATTAAAAGGAATTTTGTGAAAAGAAAAGGGTAAATGTGTCAAAAAAATTCATTTAATGGACAAAAAGGCTTCTCGAGAAGTCTCGAGAAATTCTCGAGAAGCACCAAATTGATTTTCTGCTTCTCTTCTTATCTAAAAACACTTTTTGGCTTTTTAAAAAAGTATTTATACTTCTGGTACCTGTTTGGCCTAAGAAGTTGAGAAACACTTCCAGAAGCTTAACCAAACAGGTACTTAGGAGCTTGCATGATGCATTCGTCCCTGTAGACGAATAATTTTATATTTTATCTATAAAGTTAAGTAATATATGCGTAAATATTAAATTTGATTTACGTTTAATGTTATCAAGAAGGATAATATTTGAAAGATTATACTTACATATTTTTTAAAATAATTGATAACCTACATGTGTGGGACGTACATAGGCACGGCTCCAATATCATGTCATATTGGCAGCTACAACATGCACATGTTTCCATGATCAAATTGTTAATATTCTAAGGACAAATTCGTATTTTATGATTAATTTCTCGTTATTATTCAAATAATTACCTAGTTGATATGATGTCCATATATCGAGGCAGTAATTCAAGCAGTAATTTCACGAGTTTTGAATCTTTGACTCCTCTTCGTTAATTGGATACCATACTTTTTTTTTATCAATGAGTTCTAAGAACTAGAAATACATTATTCAAAATAAAGAAATATGTATCGGGTAGAAAGGCCCCCGAGAAGATTAGCGTATCCGAGAAGCCTAACGGCCCGGAGTCTCCACACATCTGTCTCTCATTCCTAACAACTCATATTATATCAGCTCTCCTAGATCAGAGTGACGCGTCGACGTGGGTGCGATGACACCAACACACTCACGTCGTCATAACTTTAGGGGGGGGGGGCATAATAGTCTAGTTTTGTCTTATATATACAAAACTTAGAAGAGAAGAAAGGACACATTGTATCCTCTAAGCTTACACTTGTAACCAAATCTCTCTCTCTCAGAGCAATATACTAAACAAAACACATGTTCATTATTCCCATTGTTCATTCTGAATCTAGCTTATTTACCCATTTACTTGCTTATTCTTTTACTTAGTCTTTTATTCTTTATACTCGTAACCTAGCTCGTGACAACCGTAATCATAAAGGAGTTCTCCGGATTAGATACAACTTACTTGTCTTTAAACCCTAAAATATAAATCTCTAATTGTGTTTTTGGTTAGAATCAATTTTATCGGAAAATAGTTTGACGCCGTCTGTGGGGATAGACAGTCGTGGTGTTGTCTCGATCTGTAGCTGATTTCCTTAAAAAAAAAGCTAAATGGAATCACTACACTAAAAAGGAGAGAAGCATGTCAGGACAAAACAGTAGTGCCCAAGGGTCGCAGGAACTCAGAGAGGAACATGTACCCGTCGAACGTTGGGATCTGACAGATCGTTCAGAAATACTACGCATGGAGTCGGAGGAACATCCCGAACAAGAGCAGCAGAACAGTAAAAGGGGACCCCCACCAAAATAGCTCGACAAAGAGCGGAGTAAAGGAACCCCGGATAACGAGAAGGTCGAAAGAGCCCAGAAGAGGACGCCCGAAGGAAGGAGCTCGACCAAGTCTCAAACCGGAAAACCTAGACACACTGATAAAGGATGATCTTTCACCAAAGATACGATATCAGCTGTCCTTGAGGCACAAAATGAAATAATATTGCGCATGGAAAGAGCAGTGGCCACTATAACTATTCATTCTAGGACCGGGACTCTGACGTTAAACTAGAATGCACCAAAAACTTCAACTTCACCCGAAGATAGCAGGAAGAGGAATGAGGGTGAGAAAAATAAATAAATGAGTAGATGAACCAAATACCCAGAGCACTACAAATCATAAAAGGCGCAAGAGCCAGAAGATATGAGGTCTTACCGTATTAAAAAAATACGGCCCTCGTCCCTATCCCAAAGAAGTTCAAGATGCTCGATATACCAAACTAAGATAGCACCACCGATCAAGAGGAGCATATCGTGACCTTCGAGGCAGTCGTCACCTAGCATGACCTTAAGCAACACGAAATCGAATATGTTATGCTAAATAAATTTAGCCAAACGCTTATAAACGGAGCACTCTCTTGGTATACTCATTTACCTGAAGCATGCAAAGATTTATCTCCGTGGAAAGGATGATTCATTCGGATCGACATTCTTGCAGATGCTCTTGTCAAGGTTCACGCAGGGGCCCGAATGGTAGAAACACACAAACAGGATGTGTTTTTAATAAAGCAGTAGTGACACGAGCTGTTGTGAGGAAAGGTTCTAGAGGGAGAGAATGATGTTGTCAGCCATCATAACGGAATAGGCAGCAATCACATTTGTAGATGAGTTAAACCCGAGTAGTTCAAATGCTTCCAGAAGGCTGAAGAAAAGCCTGAGGGAGTTCACCGCAAAAATATGGAATGAAATAAACCCCAGGCATATGACAAAGATGTGAATTGAGAAAGATCAGCAAGTAACGACAGGCATATACGTGCGGCCGCCCCGAGAAGGCCAGGTCAATGATACAACACTTACACTGTGAATGGGGGAAGGTTCAAGCTGAATGATGCCATAAGATTCTCGAATGTGGGAAACAGCCGGGGAAGTACCCAGACTCATCAGGGCCTTATTGAATGGGGCCCTCCGCGATCAGAAATGTCTGCATCAAAGGGGACTAGTCCCCTAAAGTTGTCTGATCATAATTTTAGCATAAATGCGACAGAATTGGTGGTAGTGATGAAAACTATGAAGAAAGCTAGATTCCCAGACGATGTGCGCACCAATCCGTAGAAAAGGAATACAAGGATATGATGCAATTTTCATAGCACAAACGGTCATACCACGGAGGATTGTGATTTAAGTGGCACAACTACTGCGCACAGGACACTTGAGAGAGTACATCAGTGATCGAGCGAAGCTCAATCTGAGTGGAAATATCGGGCAGAGACCTAGTCAAGTGCTTCCGGCCACTCACACTATCAATACGATCTTCAGGACAGAAGTGGTCAATAAGATTACATACACATCAATGAGAAAATCCAAGATCTTCATCACGAATATGAGCCGCAGACAGAAACTCGTGAAGAGTCAAGATATCATATTTTCCAGCGACGACAACACAAACTTCATTTTACCTTATAATGAGGCCCTGGTAATATCTATGCAAATTAATAAATATCTTACTAAGCATGTTTTACTTGATCTAGGGAATTCAACTAACATCATTCAACTGCGGCACCTGGAAGAAATGCGGATGGACGAGTCTATTACCCCGATAACAAAGGTGCTGGCAGACTTTAACATATCAATCGAGCTGACGAGGAGAGAAGTTGAATTGACAGTTTATGCCGATGTCATGGAATAGGGTACGACCTTCGACGTCATGTCCGGAGACATAGTATACAATGAAATATTAGGACGACCATGGTTACATGCAATGCAGGCAATCCCTTTAACATATCACTAGAAGGTCAAATTTTCCATAACTTGGGGGATTGGAGAAATCAGATGCAGTAGTAGTAATCCCCGATTGGAGGACGCACTAACATTGGCAGTTTCACAAAAACATAAAGAGGATAGGTAGAAATTACACACGTCGGGCCCAAATAGGGTGTCCGAAGAAAGGAAAGAACAACATACAGGGGAAGGATATCCAGATCTAGTGATCCCGAAGGGATTCATCATGCCATAGGAAAGGACCCCACAGACTCAACCAAAGAGGAGTAGGAGAGGGCAACATTTTTTGATGAAAATCCCGAAAAGCTCAGAGCTCTCGCCCGAGCTTATGAGTGCATTTATATGTTATTTAAAGATTAATTTTGATTGCTTTTCTTACCCTCCGGAGATAGCTATTCATTGGCTGAGCGCTGATCTCAATCATACCCTGGTGAGATAAAGAAAATGGTCAATATCAGTCATCATGAACTAATTCCTAAAGGAAGAAGTGACACAATTACTTAATATAAGGTCAGTAGGGAGGGTTGAAGACCCCGCATGACTGCCAATGTAGTGGCGGTCCCTAAGAAACTCAGCAAAATTCAAAATATGTGTGGACTTTAAGGACTTAAATGAAGCGTGCCCTAAGGATTCATTTATGTTTCCGCACATCGATCACACAATCAATCCCATAACCGTACATGAACTGCTTAGTTTCCTGAATGCATACTCTAGGTACAACCAGATTAGCCTACACCCGGAAGATTAGGAAAAAATATCTTTCATGACCAATAACAATATTTTTTGTTAAAATGTAATGCCTTTTGGTCTTAAAAATGCAGGAGCAACTTACCAGAGATAGGTGAAAAATATTCGAAAAGCAAATTTGTTACGCCTCATAGTTTTACGTTCTGTTGCGTCGCCGATTGATACCGGTATTCTGAGAAGATATGTGACCTTATGAAAGGATAATGAGAGTTTATAGGTTGTCTACGAAAGTATCAGTGTAGAAATTAAACGGATCGAAGAAATTACGTTTTTGACGAAATTAGGAAATTTCCGTATTTGAAGGCCAAAAGGAAGGACTGTTAAAATTGGACCCCTCACCATATTTTTGAGGACATATTGTATGGTCCAATTTTATAGACCATATAAAAATATACGGACCTTCAATTTGGTCGGTGACCTGACTTTTTTTCGAGTTTAAATGATTTTAAGGCTATTTTTAGCCATTATTTGACCAAACACTTCCCTAAATCTTACTCTAACCTTACCAACATATTTCCATGGTTTCAAAGTAATTTCAAGGGGATTGCAACATAATTCTACATCAAAAGCTAGGTTAAGTGAATGAGAAGGCTTCTACGAAGTTGTTATGCATTTGAGGGCTTTTCTTGGGGCTAAAAAGACTGGATACAAGGTCATACTTGTTGTGCAAGGTATTATTAATACTCCTTTTCTTGTGCTTATCCTTATTCATGTGTTAATTAAGCATTTGAGTGAAGAATCTACGAGTTAGCACTTAATTGACACTGGTTTGTTGTTGGACTGTTTGGAGGTGAATATATGACTTATTGTGACTGAAAATTATGGAATGTCACTTGATTATGTTGAAGATGTTGTTGTGGTGCTTGACTTAAGTGTTAGGCTTGATGGTGAAATTACAAGCTACAAAGAAGAATAATTAGATAAACATGTAAAGGTTTTTTTTATTGTTCTTAACTTGTATTGGGCTATTTGATTAAAGTTAAGCTTGGTATTAAGTCGTTGAATCTTGTTAATAGTTGATGGATAAGGGAAGAAATCTAAAAAAAACAAAGGATGTTATTCTTATATTGAATTGCCATTAACAAAGGATATGAAAATTTAGGCACATCGATCATTTGATAAAATATCCTAATGAAACCATCTTCAGTTTATCAACTCAATATTGACTGAATTGTCTCTAATACATAGGATATCATTTGAAGAATGACCGAAGGATTGTAAGCTAGCATTGTCATAGCAACAAAGGTATACTAAGGCTCACTATTTCTTTCTTTTGACATGATCTATGAAGAAACATACCTATAACGCCGTTAATTCAAAATGAACTCTATTCTCAATGTTTAAGTTTGTGAACCTCATTATTTCATATTATTATAGTTCATGACTCTTATAGTTCTTTGTTGGGATCACTTCTCGCCTTGATAACATCTTGAATCTTATGTCTTTTACGATCCTTTTTTACTCTCAGATAATTGATACAAACATAGTTACATAACGATAATATGAGGATAATGACCTTGAGTCACTCTGATTGAGTTCATAAGGCCCTTCAAAGTAATTTCTTTCATTGCATATATATATATATATATTTATTTATTTTCTTACCGAGCCACATTATAATCGATCAGGTACAACGCTTATATGCGCACACCACTGCAATTAATTTTAATATTATCGAGTCCCACATCGGGGTCAGGTATGACCGAGTCCTCTATGAGGCTGGAGACGATATGCCATGACATGATTTTCCCCACATAGTGGCTTTATAATATATTATATATACATAACCCCCATGAGTGGCTTGATTTTTACAGTCATACATATATATTCATGATTATAACAGTGCTACGCCCTCAAAGGCTAGTTATAGTTTCAGGTTGACTTCTACACTCGTCCTTTGTAGTTCATCCTTTATTTATATGTTGTCTGCCTTACATATTCAGTACATCTTTCATACTGATTTCCCTTTTTGGGGCATGACGTTTCATGCCCGCGAGTACATATAGAGATGTAGATGATTCCTTACAGTAGGTGACTCGACTCAGCTGAAGGTGGTCATCCTTCTTTCTTCTGGAGTTATCTAGTGGGATGATAGGTATGATAGTCATACATATGTATATAGTTTCTTCTGGAGTTATCTAGTGGGATGATATGTATGATAGTCATACATATGTATATAGTTAGACATGACGGGGCCTTATTCCTACTAGATGTTGTTAATGTACACTTTAGAGGTTTGTAGACAGTCGTGTTGTGTATTATGGTCTTGTGTGGCCTTGTCGACCTCTTTAGTAGACTGGTTGTGTTCATATCGGCCTTGTTGATATATATATATATATATATATATTGGTCCTTTTCTGCGTGCATGTGATTGTGTCTTTGTTCATAAAATAATTTATTAGAGGCGTTGTTGGGCTATGTGTTATTGAGTATGTCACATGTATCAGGATTGGTATGCTCGAACCTTAGTACACCAGGTGCCGGCCATATCCCCTAAGTTTGGGTTGTGACAAAATCGACCATGCTACATTAACGACATGCTAGTCAAATCTCGGAAAGCTGAGACCCATCTGGCTTCCTTAGCTGAGACCTTCGACGTCTTGAGTCATCACAATATGAAGCTGAATCTAGAGAAATCTTCCTAAATAGACAGGTCTAGAAAGTTCTTGGTTTTACTCGTCTATAGATGCGGTATCAAAATGAACTCTGAAAAAGGCAAGACTATTCAAGAGACGCCAGACGCATTAAATAATGTAAAAATAATGCAAAGATTAATGGGAAAGGTCACGACCCTGGAGAGATTCATATCTCGATCGATAGACCGGTGCCATGATTTTTTAAACTCATGAAAAAGGATCATCGTTTCTAATGGATGCAAGAGTGTCGCTAGATCTTGCAGGATAAATCTTACTTGGCCAGTCCTCACGTAATGGCCAAACCTAAAAAAGAGAAAGATTGCTCACATATGTGATTGTTTCAGCTGTGTCAATTAACATCGCTCTGGTACGGGAAGAAGGGGAAGTGCAACTCTCTATTTATTATGCAAGAAAGACGTTAACTGAGACATAGTCATGATACCTGAATATAGAAAAGCTGGTCCTAGACCTTGTCACGGCCACATGAAAGCTACGACCATACTTCTAAAGTCACCCGATAATGGTCGTAATAAGTACCCCGCCGCAAACTCCATTGTAGAAGGAGAATCTTACAAGCCGACTGTCAACATAGTTGGCCGAGATAAGTAAGTATGACCTGACCTACCAACTTAGCCTAGAAATACAGATGCCAAGTTTGCTAGAATTTGCAGACGATTTCGCTTCCACAATACGACCTTAAAAAATTACAGGTATGGATTCGTCCTATTTCTATTTTTATTTTGTTTTCTATAACCTTTTGATTGCAGGAATGGGACTAGCGTCGAGAATGGGATTGGTTGGAGGGATCACACATCTCAGGGACACCAAGTGAAGATAAAAAAATACGTGTTGCTCTCTTTTCCTTGATCGACTTTTTTCCCAAAGGGGTTTTTGCCGGCAAGGTTTTTAATGAGGCAAGAAATGTAAAATATATTACTCGACAGAACCCTCCTTGGAGATTAAAATGCGTAAGAGGAAGATCCGCTCCTAGTTGCGGGGGCCGGTGACCTTAGCTTTTTTGTACTTTCTTATTTTTCCAGAAACACACATGTACTCGAGTTCACACATCGAACACAATGAATAAAAATAGGCTTGCATTTTGCTTTCTACACTCTAAAGTTGTTGGTACGAGCGCGTCCTCCCATATCCGATAATATCCACCACAAACACACGACACGGTCTGTAGGCCTCAGATCATGAAAGAAATATAACCTTATGCCAAAACAAGATGAGGTCGAGACGTCCTCCTCATCAGCACCGGACAAAGAGGGCCCCTCTTTATTATGAAATGGATAATTTTAATTCCCAATCATGAAATACACGCCCGGAAGTAACATTTCCAGATTAGGGGAAGCGATTGCTCAATATACCGCACACATTTGTGAATAATTAAAAATACAATAATTGAACTTAAAAACAAGCGGTCGAATTCGACATAGAACATAGTCCCGATGAGGGGGTCCTTGGGTGGAAGGATCCTTATGGTTGAACTACTCCACTTCAAAGGACTGGGTAATTTCCACACCCGACCACAAAGCATACCAACATAATAAGAGTGACAAGCAATAATATATACCCCACACGGGTCTAAAACAAGTTAAGCAAAACTTCACAATCCGGGGGATAATATAGTACGAAATCGCACAAAAACATTCATAAAAAAAGAAAGGCCCAAAAATGTGGGCGATATTGATAGCAAAATAAATGTTTTCCAAAAACAAGGAAACATATCCAAAGTATCAAAATTCCGCGCAGGGAGTACTAAAATCAACCATCAATTTCCAGAGCCTCAGATGCTTCAGCGGGGGCATGCGTCTCTGGAACAAATATGGTTGGTGGGTCCTTTAGGAGAACTTCTTTCGCATCATTTTCCCTGCCTCTAGAGCTTCAGAATAATTCTTGGGAACAATATCCTCCATATTGCCTTTCCCATTTTCGCCCTCAGCCATGGGAGCCTGTTAGGCAATTTCCACGTGCTCACGCAAATGTACGTATCGTTCACAAATAGTATAGTCTGATAAGACCGAATATCGTCCTCAGAGACTGGTTTCTAATTACCGTTCATCTATTTTATGTTATCTATTTAGTAATCGATAATAGAGTTGGGGATTTTGTTTAACTACTAGAATAATTGCAAGAATTAACTAAACTATTGAAGTTGTAATCAATTATGAAGGAATTAGGGCTTCCAAAATCCTCGACTATCCACTCTATTCAATCCTTAATGCAACTAGAATGACTTCTTCTTCTACGTTAAGATAGCGGTTAACTAGTCTGTCTTATATTCCGGTTAGGATATATAATCGTTCAACCCCAGTGCAGAACCCTTATATATTTCTATGATAGAATTTACCTCATAGGAGGATTAAGAACAGTAACCTATAATGCCACACAAGTATCGGGGTACTTTCGTCCGCAATTTTAACTTATGTCTATTCAATTACAGCATATCCAAATCTCTCCTCTCGGTTCTTGATTCGAAATCATATAGATTCTGATAATTAGTGATCGATTAACTATCAAACATTCATACCAATTATTGAATAAATCTTAATCAAGTGAAGAAGAAATCAACTAATACATTAAGTCATGAAATAGAGTTTCAAGCGATTCAAAAGGAAAGCCCTAATAAAGTGTTTAGCTCCTAGCCATAGTCATACTAAGAACTAATAATATTCCAAACATAAACTGAATTAAAAAGAAAGAAAGAAAAGTACTACGAAGTAAAGTCTCCAATTGTAGCTTTCAATCCTTGCCCTGTGATGTGTTGTGTGTTATAATGACCCCCCTTTATCATAGAATAATCTCTAGAGCTTTTAGTATGTTGCAATTTTCGTGCCCTATAGACCATACGCCAGCCAAATTAACCAGTTCTCGATTTTGCCGTGGCGTACGAAGACTAATGTCGCGGCGCCCAAAGTTCTGTGGCTTCTCTGATGTTCCGGCGCCGCGGCCCTGCTGACCGGCGCCGCGGCGCTGGTTAGCTTTCGTCCGGGTCTTCAATTTCTGTCCTTTTCGGCCTCAGATTCCTCTTTTTATGCCCATTTTTCATTCCTTTTCGCTATTTTGCCTTTTTGAACCGTTGTGACTCAAAAAAAAAGAAAAAACAAACCTAATACTATACTAAACACAATAAAAATGAGTAAAATACTAACTAAAAATGACTCAAAAAAGTGTATACAAAATACGCTTAACAGAGCCTCAGCAAAATGCCCCTCACATTCGATCGGGGCCTTCTCTCACATTCGAGCAGGGCCTCCTCTCACATTCGATCGGGGCCTCCCCTTCGCTCTTATGAAACCATATTTCACTATCAGAAGATTGAATAAGATCCACGGATGAGGGACACACGGGAAAAGTCTTATAGGCCATGTTCTTCACTTTTAAAGCAATAACCAAGGCAGCATCAACGTCAATCGATCCCTCTTAAACCTCTAAAAGAGCCTTCCATCGGGTCTGGTACACTATGTGGGTCTTCTCAAGAATGAAATTCATCTTCAACTGCTGAACTATTGCGTCCGTATCGGATATATGAGCTTTTTGCATAGCCTCACAGAGGGAAGTGTTGCTCTCGAAAAGATTCTGGTTGTGCTGGACCTGTATGTTATACCAGACTGATATGTTCTCATACCTCTCCTCTAAGACACCTAAGTTTTCTCAGCAGAAGCCTTATCCCTCTGACAAGAATTATATTCAATTCCCATGACCCAGATCCGCTCCTCCAGGTTAATTCTCTCTGAGCCACGATGACTAAGTGTTCCTGATGTTCAGTGCACCTCTTCTGCAGCTGCAGGAGCTCATTATAAAACATGGTTGTCTCTTCGCTGTGAATTTTTCTTTCTTGCTCTGACTGGGCCTCTAGATCTTCTATCAAAATTAGCTGGCTCTCTAAGGTCGGGACGTTTTTGCAATTTTTGGTACTCCAATATCTTATCACTCTCATCGGAAAGCTTCCATTAAAAACCCTTCATAATGAGAAGGGTGGCCTGAAGCAAAAGCAATTCAAAAGACCAAAGCTCACACTTGAAAAACCAACTAAGGGAGCAGACTGAAAAGTAAGATCATCACATACCTGGGCGACTGTGTGAGTGCCAGCATTGAGCAAACAATCATCGAAAACGTTCCTCATCTTCTCCTTATCCCTCTCACTCGCCAGGGGTCGCAAGTAGCTTGCAACCCCTATTGGCTAGGAAAGAAGGTCGTATTCCCGAGGAATGGTGAAAGTAACCTACCGACGAACCAAATAATTATGAACTGGTGCCGAAAAAGTATCAACTTGTCACGACCCGACCCCGGGGCCGCGACTGGTGCCCTATCGGGGCACCCTGTCAGGTACACATCAGAGAATAGCAGCGGAACATACATAATACAAAATCTGTATAAGGTAAACATCACTAGCAAGCCGACAAGACCGCCTTTCATAAAATAACTTAATCGAATGTGAAACAGTACAACTGGTTCTTACAGCCCAAAACACATAGATGACCACCGACCTCTAAAGATAACAACTGTGGCGGGACAGGGCCCCGCCATACCCCCTGAATGTACAAAAGTCTATAACCTCAGGGAATCATACCAAAAAGACAAAGCCTCCGGAGGGATGGAGCTTTCCAGGAAATGTACAGTGATTCTAAGAGTGCGGACCAGCAAGCTACGTATCTCGACCTGCGGCATGAACGCAGCCCAGGAGAGTCGATCTGTGGTACCAAGTATGTGGCGAAAATACTGTAATGAAATCATAAGTCTGAAAATAAGCTGGGGTCAGGGATGAAATCAACTTACCTTTTTCTGTGCCTTACTAACAATGAGAGTAACAAACATATATATAATACTGCATAAAATAGGAGGCTCGTGATCAAAACAGGGTCCCTCGCCTGTAGTATCAATAAACAATCCTACTCCTGGGACTATTTCACCCGCATGGGTCCTGTGGACCCGCATGAGGTATTCCTCGCATAGGCTGTACCCGCCCGCATGGGACTATTTCACCCGCATAAGCCCATAAGGACTCGCATGAGGTATTCCTCGCATCGTGGGTAGTAAGTCCACGGAACAGGTGGTATAACGATCTTGGGGACTTACCCCTCAGATATACTCTTACCCTGAAACAGATGGTATAACGATCTTGGGGACTTACCCCTCATATATACTCTTACACTGGAGCAGATGGTATAACGATCTTGGGGATGTACTCCTCAGATATACTCTTACACTGGAGCAGATGGTATAACGATCTTGGGGCTTGCCCCTCAGATATACTCTTACACTGGTGCAGATGGTATAACGATCTTGGGCCTGCCCCTCATATATACTCTTACACTGGAGAAGGTGGTATGACGATCTTGGGGCTTGCCCCTCAGACATACTCTTACCCTGGAGAAGGTGGTATAACGATCTTGGGGCTTGCCCCTCAGATATACTCTTACCCTAGCTCAACCTGTCATCATATCATAATCATAAATAAGTTAAGAAAACCTATAACTTCTTATTAGCTTTGTCCATATACCCTCTCATTAATCTTTACCTAAGGCACTTAATCATATCTTTAATAAAAGAAAACCGGGAATTTAACCCAAGTACCACATACTTCAACTCTTTTAAAAGTGACTCTTTTTCATACATAAAACCTTTGGGCAATTGATGCCTTAAAATCAATTTGCCTTTCATAATCAAATCATTTGTCCTTGCTTATCTTTCTTAGAGTAAATCTCTTCTTGTTAACCTTTCATAAAGCCAATATAACTAACTTCCCATAAAGCCGTTATAACTCCTTATAAACCATTTTGTTCTTTTACTAACCAAGAGACTTATACTTCAAACAAATCTATACAACTTTCAAAAATACTTCAAGCCTCTTATCTTTAGAATAATTCAATACTCAATACTTTCACACCAAGTACTCTATACTTTTATAAAATCATACTTTTCCCTTAACCAAGGGGCTTATACTTCTTAAAACAAAACAAGTCTTTATTTGTACTTAAACAAGTAAGAATACTAAATCTTGTACGTCTACCGTACTACATAGATACAAATACTCATGCTCAAAAGATAGGAAAGCTTCACATACCTTTTTGATCAATCCACTTGCTAAGTCCAAACTACCGCAAGTAATATGTCAACCTAAAATAACCATGATACGTTTATTAACCTCTAATTTCAATGTAGGATAATCTAAACTCAAAGCCACTAAATTCTATGGAAAATTGGGCAGCATTTCCTTTGTTTCTACATACTTTGCCACCTTTCACAAGGCCGAATTTATCATCTAAACGCCATATTTAAGGCTCAACAATCCAACATTTTTAAAGGGGATTACACACCTAAACTTGGGTGTGTAAAATTCTGCCACACTAGGTACAACAATTCACTAAACAATTCTAAGGTAGTTTTTAGGCTACAACATGCTCATAATATCTTCTTAACCTATTCCCTCACATTCAAACCATATTTCTTACATGCAATGAGTCTAAGAGCATTATTTACTACCACAAGTTCTTTCTTCTTAACATGCAACACTAAAAACTAATTCTAAAGGAAGAAATGTTACCTTAAAGCTTTAGCCAAATTTTTCCAACCACTTGCTAGCTTCCTTTTTAAGAACACCACCACAACAACCTTCACAAGCTAGCCACAAGCTTCCCTCTTGCTTTTACTTTTTCAGATTTTTCCTAAGGCTAGAATGTCTCTTGGGATTTTAGAGAGAAGGAGGAGTTTAAGCTTTAGAGAGAGAGAGAAATTGGAAGATGACCAAGTCTTCAAGACTTGGTCAATATATTGCATGCAAGAAATCAGATGGGGGGGGGGGGGGGGACACTTGTCACCCTCCCAAGGTCTTTTAAAAGAAAAATCTGACTTTTCCTAAGTTTTTCCGCCCAGAATCCCGCCTCGGCGCCGCGGCGCTGAAACCTCCGCAGCTTCTCTGAACTTCCGGCGCCGCGGCCCTGCTTCCCGGCGCCGCGGCGCTGCAACTTCAGCGGCCCCTCAGTACTTTCGGCGCCGCGGCCCTGCATCCGGCGCCGCGGCCCTGTTGCCTTTGCCTGAAACGCATTTCTGTCCGTCTGCGCACTGAACTTGTAACTCTCATAACTTTCTACTCCGACGTCCTATCGACGAACGGTTGGTTGCGTTGGAAGCTAGACTCAACGAACTACGCCCTAGGCCTTTGAAACACTTAGGAACTCTCAATGTACCGGGTCATAACCCGCCTCAAAGTTGACTAAAACCCGTCCGGAACAATCCGTCAACCTATCCTTCGAAAATTTTAAGTCTTACCCCCTTTCGTACGCTCTCAAACGCATGACCTGAACTACGGGGTGTAACATTCTCCCCCCCTTAGAAACATTCGTCCCCGAATGTTCCTTTGGAGCCAATCTACTATTCCTCGGTACATCCTCGTACTTCACGCTTAATAGGACCTTACTATGCCACTTGTGACCATAAGATATCGCACACGCTCAATCATTCCTCGTAAATCAAGCAGGAAAATGAATCCAACGTATGACCCATTACCACTTACTCTCGTTCACGGCCTAACAGAATTGCCCGTTCGTATCTACCAACTTATTCTAACACATGTACATAGTCTCAACATCCTCTGTTCATATCACTAAATCATACAATAATCCTATCACACATACTAATCTCTAAAGGGTCAAAGATGTACCTGTAACTATTGCTTCGCATTCTCCTTGTCGTCCTAATCATGATCCTGTTCTGCACGACGCATAACAAAAGAAGGCGATGAACCAGCCACTGATCCCGAAGGCTGAATATCTACATCCGCGCTATCCCTGGTCGGACAGTTCCTCGCATAATGGCCCTGCTGGCCACATGTATAGCAATTACCCAAACTAGCACGACACTCCCCATAATGGGTCCTCCACATCGACTACACCGAGGTAGAGGTGGCCTCCTCAGACTAACACCCATACTCCCCTGAAAACCTGAACCCTCGGAGCCACGACTGCTCCGAATCTCGAATGTCACGAAGGCGTGGTGGAGTACTCCGTACTGGCTGAGGCGCATAACTAGCTTCTGGCCGAGGTGGTACGCCTTGAAAGCGCCTGTGATCCTGCTGTCACGCCTCTTGGCTGGCCTGAGTCAAGCCGACCCCCATTTTCTCTGTCCTCTATCCCCTGCGCATATGCCTGCATCCTGGCAATATCCATCCCTGGCTGAAGAGCCACCCCCAAGCATGCAGTAATCATATGACGGTCTAACCCCATCACATATCGATGAACCCTGTCTGCCATGTCCGCTACAACGGTGTGCGCATACCTGGCCAAGGAGTCAAACTCCAGGCTGTACTCTCTGATAGTCCTTCCGTCCTGCCTCAAGGTCAAGAATCTATCTACGCGGGCTCTCCTCATCTCAGGAGGCAAGAAGTGATCCAGGAAAGCCTCTGTGAACTCCTCCCAAACAGCTGGGAGAGCATCCTCACCTCTCGCCAACACCCATGACTCAAACCAGTTCAACGCAATATCGCGTAACCGGTAAGAAGCTAACACTACGGACTCCGTCTCCGAGGCCCTAAGCACCTGCGTAGTCGCGCACTGTCGAATAAACTCCCGAGGATCCTCCTCGGACCTCAACCATAGAACTCGGGTGGATCACAACTCGAGAAAGTCCGAATCCTTAAAGCGTCGGCCCAGGGTTAGCGGCCACTGGCGGTCTGCCTGCCACGATGCTAGTCAACAACCTGATCTGCTCTCCGTAATCCCTATACTGCCGCCGTGTGGGGCTGGAGGCTCGCACGGAACCTCTGGAGCCACTGCCGTTCTCGACTCTCTGTCTGTCGGCGTGGTGAACTCGCCGATCCGCCATCGCCTCGGGAATAGTCCGTGCGAGTCTGGTAACTTCTGCGTGCCAGCGCCTCACTGCTGCTTTGCCCTTCGAGCTCGTCGCCTTGGTGGAGGCATAATCATTACACAAGGATAGGTCAGAGAGGACTCAACCTACTAAGACAGCTCTACTGCACGATCTCAAAGAGAAAAGAATGGAAACCAATCCTAAATATCCTGCAGCCTCCTGATTATAGATGCGGTGCACAACACACCGATAATCAAGACTCTACTAGACACGGTCTGTAGACACTTTCCGAGGACTAACTGCTCTGATACCACTTTTGTCACGACCGAGGCCGGGGCATGGGTGCCTATCGGGGCACCGCCAGTACACATCAGAGAATAGCAGCGGAACATACATAATACAAAATCTGTATAAGGTAAACATCACTAGCAAGCCGACAAGGCCGCCTTTCATAAAATAACTTAATCGAATGTGAAACAGTACAACTGGTTCTTACAGCCCAAAACACATAGATGACCACAGACCTCTAAAGATAACAACTGTGGCGGGACAGGGCCCCGCCATACCCCCTGAATGTACAAAAGTCTATAACCTCGTGAATCATACCAAAGACAAAGCCTCGGAGGATGGAGCTTTCAGAAATGTCTGTGATTCTAAGAGTGCGGACCCAAGCTACGTATCTCGACTGCGGCATGAACGCAGCCCAGGAGAGTCGATCAACAGTACCAAGTATGTGGCGAAAATCAGTAATGAAATCATAAGTCCGAAAATAAGTGGGGTCGGGGATGAAATCAACTTACCTTTTCTCGTGCCTTACTAACAATGAGTAACAAACATATATATAATCTTGCATAAAATAGGAGGCTCGTGATCAAAACAGGTCCTCGCGTAGTATCAATAAGCAATCCTACTCCGGGACTATTTCACCGCACGGGTCTGTGGACCGCGTGAGGTATTCCTCGCATAGGTTGTACCGCCCGCGTGAGACTATTTCACCCGCATAAGCCCATAAGGACTCGCGTGAGGTATTCCTCATCGCGTGGGTAGCAAGTCCACGGAGCAGTGGTATAACGATCTTGGGGACTTACCGCCGGATATACTCTTACCCCAAGCAGATGGTATAACGATCTTGGGGACTTACCCCTCAGATATACTATTACACTGGAGCAGATGGTATAACGATCTTGGGGCTGTACTCCTCAGATATACTCTTACACTGGAGCAGATGGTATAACGATCTTGGGGCTTGCCCCTCAGATATACTCTTACACTGGTGCAGATGGTAGAACGATCTTGGGCCTGCCCCTCAGACATACTCTTACCCTGGAGAAGGTGGTATAACGATCTTGGGGCTTGCCCCTCAGATATACTCTTACCATAGCTCAACCTGTCATCATATCATAATCATAAATAAGTTAAGAAAACCTATAACTTCTTATTAGCTTTGTCCATATACCCTCTCATTAATCTTTACCTAAGGCACTTAATCATATCTTTAATAAAAGAAAACCGGGAATTTAACCCAAGTACCACATACTTCTACTCTTTTAAAAGTGACTCTTTTTCATACATAAAACCTTTGGGCAATTGATGCCTTAAAATCAATTTGCCTTTCATAATCAAATCATTTGTCCTTGCTTATCTTTCTTAGAGTAAATCTCTTCTTGTTAACCTTTCATAAAGCCAATATAACTAACTTCCCATAAAGCCGTTATACTATCTTTATACTTTAGAAAATAAGACCTTCTTATCTTTTCATAAGGCCGTTATAACTAACTTCCCATAAAGCCGTTATAACTCCTTATAAACCATTTTGTTCTTTTACTAACCAAGAGACTTATACTTCAAACAAATCTACACAACTTTCAAAAATACTTCAAGCCTCTTATCTTTAGAATAATTCAATACTCAATACTTTCACACCAAGTACTCTATACTTTTGTAAAATCATACTTTTCCCTTAACCAAGGGGCTTATACTTCTTAAAACAAAACAAGTCTTTATTTGTACTTAAACAAGTAAGAATACTAAATCTTGTACGTCTACCGTACTACATAGATACAAATACTCATGCTCAAAAGATAGGAAAGCTTCACATACCTTTTTGATCAATCCACTTGCTAAGTCCAAACTACCGCAAGTAATATGTCAACCTAAAATAACCATGATACGTTTATTAACCTCTAATTTCAATGTAGAATAATCTAAACTCAAAGCCACTAAATTCTATGGAAAATTGGGCAGCATTTCCTTTGTTTCTACATACTTTGCCACCTTTCACAAGGCCGAATTTATCATCCAAACGCCACATTTAAGGCTCAACAATCCAACATTTTTAAAGGAGATTACACACCTAAACTTGGGTGTGTAAAATTCCGCCCCACTAGGTACAACAATTCACTAAACAATTCTAAGGTAGTTTTTAGGCTACAACATGCTCATAATATCTTCTTAATCTATTCCCTCACATTCAAACCATAGTTCTTACATGCAATGAGTCTAAGAGCATTATTTACTACCACAAGTTCTTTCTTCTTAACATGCAACACTAAAAACTAATTCTAAAGGAAGAAATGTTACCTTAAAGCTTTAGCCAAATTTTTCCAACCACTTGCTAGCTTCCTTTTTAAGAACACCACCACAACAACCTTCACAAGCTAGCCACAAGCTTCCCTCTTGCTTTTACTTTTTCAGATTTTTCCTAAGGCTAGAATGTCTCTTGGGATTTTAGAGAGAAGGAGGAGCTTAAGCTTTAGAGAGAGAGAGAAATTGGAAGATGACCAAGTCTTCAAGACTTGGTCAATATATTGCATGCAAGAAATCAGATGGGGGGGGGGACAGTTGTCACCCTCCCAAGGTCTTTTAAAAGAAAAATCTGACTTTTCCTAAGTTTTTCCGCCCAAAATCCACTCGCGCGCCACCTTCCGTGGCCATGGCTGAAACCTCCGAGCCTTCTGCGAACTTCCGCGCGGCCTCGCTTCCGGGCGCAAGGCTGCAACAGAGGCCCTCAAGACTTTCGGCGCGCAGCTGCCTTTGCTCGAAATGCATTTACGTCCGTCTGCAAGCCGAACTTGTAACTCTCATAACTTTCTACTTCGACGTCCTATCGACGAACGGTTGGTTGCGTTGGAAGCTAGACTCAACGAACTACGCCCTAGGACTTTGAAACACTTAGGAACTCTCAATTTACCGGGTCATAACCCGCCTCAAAGTTGACTAAAACCCGTCCGGAACAATCCGTCAACCTATCATTCGAAAAATTTAAGTCTTACCCCCTTTCGTACGCTCTCAAACGCATGACCAGAACTACGGGGTGTAACACAACTAGTCATGATCAACGGGAGCTTCGAGAGCCCTCATAGTGCGTGTCAGCATTAAGATAGGGCCCAAAGTCACACCTTATACTCTGACGGGAGCAAGAGAGAAAGAGGCGCGGGAATTCATCTTGATTGACATTTCTATCTCTCTAAAGAGACCGGTAGTGATAACCTCAGATCTAGCGACCCTATGGCGAGTGAGCCCCAGTGTAGAATCACCTTCATCTTCACTAGCGTTAGAAGCCAAGTCGATAGATATGGGAGGAATGATTGGAGCTACTTAGGTCGACCTATGGGTATCTTGCTCTCTAGCATTCAACCTGACTTTTTGATCGGGCAAGGGGAGGAAGTAGACCCGCTTACTCTGATTCACATGATGGGAAAAGGTTTATACCAATGACCTTTTAGACCCGGGAGAAGTAGCTTCTTCCAGATTTCGGACTAGTTGAGATAAAATTTGAACAGATGTAGAGCCAGGTCCGGATCATATGGAACCTTTATAAAATCTTATACCGACGCTCCTTTTAGGAGACCATGATTCTTCCTTTCTAGATTTTTCTTGATGTGATATCCTTCCACGTACGAAGGGTAGAAGGCGCATAATCTAGGTTCCCAGGCTACAACTGCCAAAAAAGAAGAGTGGACGTTAGAAGCACCGATTAGGTTAAAAAAGGTCAAAATGGAAAAAATGAACATAGATGAAAGACTTACGATTGAAGTTCCATTTCTCCGAGATAGGATCCTTTGGAGGCTTGATTAAATCCATATTCACAATGACGATGTATCTCTCCATTCATCCTTAGTCAAAATCATCGTCAATACTGGAAGTTAATGTGTTTTGACCACACCGAGACAATTGAATAACCCTCGCCCGATATATTTTGGGGGAATAGAGATGGATTAAGTGGGTAATGGTAAAGTCCTCACCCACTCTTTCAGAGGCATGAGATCGTGCTCCATACAACCGGACTAATCTGAGCCAGATATATATTGTATTTCCGGCAGAAGTCTAAGATAACTGGGTCAATAAGTCCACTCACCCTCAGCAAGAAGGGTTACGTGTATACAAAATAATATCCCTGGCGGTAGGAAGTAATATCCCCTCCTTCCCGGGGGAGGAGTACCTCAATGTTGGTACAACCACAATCCACCTTTACCCGACTTTGGTAATTGGCACTAACGGAAGATTTGTATTTACTGGTCGACCAAGCTCGCTCGCAATCGGGAGCCGTGGAAGTCACACACTTCAAAAGATTCTTCGAGATAGACCAGTTGAAGGGAATGAAGGTGTTGGATTGAAAATTGGAAGAGGAATATGACGGTTTCTTTTTCTTCAAAATTCTGATGGCCGACGGGCGACAAACTTCGATAGGAACTTATTGAATAGGGACATCAGTCATTGTGAGCAAAGTTCTGAACCCGGGTAGTAACGTAGCCGACAACTGAAGAGTCTGAAGACATTGTAGAGAGATTTGAGGAAAAAAGGTGTTACGCCCCGTAAATTCCAGGACATGTATATAAGAACGTACGTAAGAAAGCAGGACTTTAAGATTTGAGACTTGTAGAATTTGTCGGAATTATGGAAATGTCGGAAAACAAAATATTACGAAGAATGGAAGGGTGACACGTGTTACCCCCCCCCCCCCCCCCACAAGGGCTTGGTCGAAAATTGACCAAGGTTAAGTGGTCAAGTGACCAAGGTTAAAGGGTCAAGTCTTGAAACCAAAGCATGATATAATTGACTAAGTCAATGAGCCCACTTGACATAAGATATTTAAATTTTCTTCATCCAAGCCACACAAGTGTATTATTCTTGACCCTTAATTTTATTATATATTCACCCTAGTAGCAAGACAAGTCTCAACACTTAGAAAAATTTCACACTTGTTCTTGCACATTTGAGAGCTCTAGGGTTTGTCCATTCTCCACACAAAAAAAATTTCGTTTGTTGTTCATAATTCACAATACTTCAACCCAAGGTCCCTAGGGGTATTATAAGGATATCTCAATACAAAGATCCCGAAAAAGCTACGTTTTTACGTTAGTCGCAAGATGAAAACCTAAGTTGTTTTCATAAGTTTTGGTTGGAAGTTAAAGGAAAGTTGTTTATGAACTTCTAAGGAATTCAAATAGCGGATTGGAGCGTGAGGGAAATGAGCTAAGTTGCTAAGGAGCGACTTTGAATCTTGAAGTGATATTTAGGGCTATCAAGGTAACAATCTTGTCGTCTTGTGATTAAAGATTACATGTTGTTATAGTTATATATATAAACAAGCATGAGATATATATAATGAAGATTGATAAGTGTTATGGGATATTTGGAAGCAAAAAATCCGAAAGTTGCATGTTATCCATAAGATTGTAATTCAATTTAGTTATTAGTTTTAGTCGCCGCATGTTATATAAAGAAGGGATTATAGTTGTTAAAAATTGGTTACAACTATATAACATGTTAGAACGACAATATGAATTGAAAAGGAATTGGAAAGGATTGTATGTGTTGTACATTGTAGCCGAGAATGACATATAATATTGGACTGTTTGATATAAATTGTGGGACAGAATTTTACACGTCATGTAAGGCGTGTAATCCCCTTTGACTAGTTGATGTGGGGAGCCTTAAATGTGGAATATTGGTTATTGATTTCGGGCCTTGATAAAGGTGGAAAAGTACGTAGAAACAAAGGAAGTGCTGCCCAATTTTTCGTAGAATAAGAGACTTTATACTTAGAGTTATTCTACGATTGAATGCTAGAAGTTGATAGACGTATTATGGTTATTATAGGTTGATATTCTACGTGAGGCGTATTCAACCTAGCGAGTGGATTAAGCCGGGAAGGTATGTAGAACTTTCCCTATCTTTTGAGCATGAGTTTTACAAATATATAGTACGGTGGACGTACGAGTTTTAAAGGAATTCAGTTTCATTTTGATATCATTGCCTTAATCTAAGAATGTCTAAGTTTGGTTGAGTTAGAGAATTAACTCACTTGTTTTTAAAAGATGAAAATGTCTTAATTGTCTAAAACATAAAGATTTATAACAGCTTTATGAGAGTTAGTTATAACGGCTTTATGGAAAGTTAAGAGATTGGTCTACTTGATTTATAGGCATGAGTTGCCTAGGTTGTGAAAGTAGAAGTGCTTGATTTTAAAAGCTTGAGTTTGAATTTCTAAAGGTGTAGTACTTGGGGTTAAATTCCCGGATTTGACATGACATGCTAGTGCCTTGAGTCTTATAAAATGATAAGTGATTCACCTTAATCTAATGAGGGTCCTAAATGATTTTAAGTTGCATATGTTGCTTACAATAGACATTCGTGCAAGTATTATATTTCCATATCATCGCGTCCCTCACTTAAGGGCCGACAATCATGTGTCATGCTACGGGTTAAATTCCCTTGATATTGTTTTATTCCGTGGATTAGCTCTTCACGATGCGGGTATCCATATATACTTATTGCGGGTCCATGAGACCTATGCGGGTTCAATTCCCATGCGGGTTAAATTCCCATGACTATTCCGTGGGCTAGCTCTCCACGATGCGGGTATCCATATATACTCATTGCGGGTCCACGTGACCTATGCGGGTTCGATTCCCATGCGGGTTAAATTCCCATGAATAAGATTACATAATGGTATTACGGGCGGGTAACCCTAAATTAATCATAACCTTCCTACTTTAAACGACAAAAGATACTCTCATTAGTTTCAGTGTTAATAAGGTGCGGTGTATTGTTATGTGGTTATCATACATGTCTCCAGCTTTATTTTAGACTATATGATTTCATTTCAGTATTTTCAGTTCTTATACTTGGTACATATTTTGTACTGACCCCCTTTACCCGGGGGCTGCGTTCATGACGCAGGTTGCGAATCCTCACTCTTAGGATCACTGATCAGTTGTCAGAAAGCTCCATTTCTCCGGAGGCTTGTCTTTTGGTACGATTTTCCTGATGTTGTAGATTTATGTACATTCAGGGGTATGGCGGGGCCCTGTCCTGTCACAGTGGTTATGTAAAAATTCTTAGAGGTCTGTAGTCATATCTTGTGAGTTGGGTTGTAAACAAAAAGGATGTAACTGTTTTTGGCTATGTATTTATATATCCAGGGAGGTAGCCTTATCGGCTAACCGGTTGTTTATTTTCTTGTTTATTTACGTTACAAATTTTATGTATGTTCCGCTAATTATCTCTGATGTATACCTGTAAGGGTGCCCAGGTAGGACACCAGTCGCGGGCCCGGGGTCGGGTCGTGACAAAAGTGGTATCAGAGCAGTTAGTCCTCGGAAAGTGTCTACAGACCGTGTCTAGTAGAGTCTTGGTTATCAGTGTGTTGTGCACCATATCTATAACAAGGAGGCTGTAGGACATTTAGGATTGATTTCCATTCTTCTCTCTCTGAGATCGTGCAGTAGAGCTGTCTTATTAGGTTGAATCCTCTCTGACCTATTCTTATGTATCAGTTATGCCTCCACGGAAGGCGACCAGGGCCCAGAAGGGCAAGGCAGCAGCAGGAGCTGCTAGTGGTACACAGAGGGTTACTAGGACTCAGGCCCAGACTATGCCTGAGGTTGTGGCCCAGGCGGCGAGTTGATTACCCGACGAGACTAGAGAGCGAGAGCACGCAGCTCGGGAGTTCGACACGAGCCTCGGTCCTCGGCCCAGGCAGAGTATAGAGATTATGGAGATCAGATCAGGTTATTGACAACATAGTGGCAGGGCAGCGCCGACAGAAGCAGGTAGCTAACCCTAGAGCCGACAGTTTGAGGATTCGGGATTTTCTGGGTTGTAATCCACCCGAGTTCTATGGTTCGAGATCTGAGGATGATCCTCAGGAGTTCATTCGGCAGATACAGCGGACTATGCAGGTACTTAGGGCCTCGGAGACAGAGTCAGTTGTGCTAGCTTCTTACCGGTTACGCGATATTGCGTTAAACTGGTTTGAGTCATGGGAACTATCTAGGGGTGTGAGTGCTCATCCAGCTGTTTGGGACGAGTTCACAGAGGCCTTTCTTGATCACTTTTTGCCCCCTAAGATGAGGAGAGCCCGTGTTGATAGATTCTTGACATTGAAGCAGAATAAAAGGACCATCAGAGAGTATAACCTGGAGTTTGACTCATTGTCCAGGTATGTGCTCACTATTGTGGTTGACATGGCTGATAGAGTTCATCGCTATGTGATGGGGCTAGACCGATACATGGTTACTGCATGCCTGGGAGTGGCCTTCAGCCAGATATGGATATTTCCAAGATGCAGGCATACACACAGGGTATTGAAGACAGAGAGAGAGAGAGGACCAACCAGACCCAGGCCAGCCCAAGAGGGCCAGGACGGGAGGGTTTCAGGGTAACTTTCGAGGCGTACAACCTCAGCAGCAGGCTAGGTCTACAGTTCAGCCGGCACAAAGTGCTCCTTCCCAGTTTTCTGGCAGGAGGTTTGATCAGCCGGGTTATTCAGGAGCAAGTCAGGGCTCCAGGGCGACAGGTTTGCAGAGGTTCAGAGGTACTAGCCGGACGAAGCCACCTCTACCTCGGTGTGTCCTATGTGGGAGGTCCCATGTTGGAGAGTGTCATGCTACTTCGAGATCCTGTTTTTCATGCGGCAGTCGAGACCATATGGTGAGGGAGTGTCCGTACAAGGGGGGCACGGGTAGTATGGTTCATTTCTGGTCGATTCTTTGGGTCTTCATCTTCTGTGGCTATGCGCCCCGGAGGGCAGGGTGTTCACGGGCCAGCAGGCCGCGGTAGAGGTCGTGGCAGGGGTCCTAGTTCTAACGGTCTACAGAACCGCATATATTCCTTAGCCAGTCGATAGGACCAGGAGGCTTCACCGGATGTCGTCACAGGTATATTGTTGATTTCATGCTGTGACGTTTATGTTTTGATAGATCCAGGTTCTACCTTGTCCTATGTGTTCCCTCTTATTGCTGGTAGAATAGGGATAGAGCCGGTGTTGATAGAGCCTTTTGAGGTAGTTACGCCAGTGGGTGATTCGGTGTTAGCTGAGCGGGTGTATAAAAACTGTCCGGTGTTCATATACAGTCGTCAGACCCTAGCAGACTTGATAGAGTTGGAGATGACAGATTTTGATGTCATTATGGGTATGGACTGGTTGGCTTCTTGTTATGCCAATGTTGACTGTAGAGACAAGTTCGACCGATTCCAGTTTCCTGGTGAGCCGGTTATTGAGTGGAAAGGCAATACAACATCGCCGAGGGGTAGGTTTATTTCTTACCTCAAGGCTAGGAAGATGGTTCAGAAAGGGTACATCTATCATCTGGTTCGGGTATTCGATCTGGTGAGTGCGAGTTCTTGATCGATTCGGTAGTTAGAGAATTTCCGGATGTATTCCCAGATGATCTCCCAGGTATTCCTCCTGAGAGGGAGATAGAGTTTTGTATTGATGTGCTGCCAGACACTCGGCATATATCTATTCCGCCGTACAGAATGACACCTGCTGGGTTGAGGGAATTGAAGGACCAGCTGAAAGATTTGCTGGAAAAATGATTTATTAGGCCTAGTATTTCTCCCTGGGGAGCGCCGGTTTTGTTTGTAAAAAAGAAGGATGGGACGCTGCGTATGTGTGTTGACTACAGGCAGCTGAATAAGGTAACTGTTGACACCCAATTTTGACCCTCTAGTTCAGTTATTAACTACAAAATTACATTAAATTTTTACAACAATTTTTAACAATTTTTATAATAACAAAATGCAACAATAAAAATAGTAATACATGCATAAATAAGTGATTTAATAATGACACCGCATTTTACGAAGAGTACTAGACACACCTTGAGTCTCACGTCCGCACTCGGCATTTTAAATAACAAAACAATTTTATTAAAACTCAAACATTCTTAATGATAAATAAATAAGATTTTAAATAACAACACCGCATTTTTTTACGTAAAAGCATTAAGCAATCCTTAAATATCATATCTGCATTTAACATTTAAATAATTTAATAGTTTAATCTAAACCCCATTTAATTTAATTTAACATTGCAAAATACGCATAATAAATAAGATTTTTGACGGCATCGCAATATAAGATATTTACCACTAATTAAATAAAGCACCTAAATAATTTAATCGCAATTTAAATAATTTAATCTACCACTAATACACTACCCAAATTAAAACACCTAAAAAAACTAATACCTAATTAAAACCAGCCCACTACCGACCCGACCCACACCCGCGACCCGCAGGCCCAGTCCCCTTATACCTATCCCTACCCAGAGCCTCTTCCATCGCCCCTCTCAAAAGAAAACCCTTAAAACAAAACCCTAACCTAAAAAAAAAGAAAAACCAACAATCGCCGCACCTCGCACCCCCCCCCCCTCCATCGCCACTCCTTCCCTTTGCCGAGATTCTCGCCTGAGAATCCGGCGACCTTCCTTACCCATGCACACCCAGCCAGCAAACCCTCACTTTCGACACTCAAGAAAGATATAACTCGCCAGATCAGCACTCAAAACCGTATCTCATAAAATCAGCAAGAATCTTACCATATTTCATCCCAAAAAATCGAACCAAATCAGCACCTATTTTGGTAAACAATCACTCGAAAATCAGTATAGAATCATACCACAATTCGCATTTAAGGGTTTACCTAACTTGGAACCCAAATTGGGCTATATAAATGGGTCGATTTACACATGCAAAGGCATCCGGAGGGAAGGGAGAAAGCCCTTAAATCCGTCACTCTTCATCCACAATCAAACAAGAATCGGAGGGAGGATGAGAGAAATAGAGAGCAAGAAATCAAAAAAAAAACAACAACGAGAGAGAGCATCAGGAAATCACAAGACAAAACGAGTAAGAACCGTAGCAGACAAAAAGAGGGAAAACAGAAAGGAGAACAAGAACAAGATCAAACTCTTTATTTTCGCACAACCTAGCAAAATCGTCTAAGTTTTGCTTCCCGCATCACAACCAAACACCGAGTGGATCGGCGACTTGGTAAGCTGCCCCGATTCGCTGTCCGGAGAAGGTAAACTCACTTTCCTGTCGAATTTCGATTCTTTATGTGAATTTATGTGCTTTCTGTTATATACTTCTTGATAAATTTGTTAACATTGTTATATAAGTGTTCGACATGTCTTAGTTTATCTTAGCAAGATTCTGATTTTCTAAGTTATCGATTAGGATTGATGTTTAATATACTAAGTTTATTATGTTGCTTAAATATGTGTTTGCAAAGGGACTGGTGATAACCAGTTGGTTTGATGCAGTCTATATGTTTGGTTAACTGGTCATGCCCCAACGCACTGTGTCCAATTCTTATCTTATTAGTTTAAGGATTAGTTTATCTATTTAAATGGCTTTTGAGTTGAATAGTATGTTAGTTTTCATCTATTTTAACCAATATTGGATTGCACAAGTGTTTTGGTGTTTAAGGCATGTTAGATTAAATCATTATTAGTCAGGAACTGATCTAACATACTTAATACATAAATACGAAGTCTTCTTCTTTTGTTGACCTGCAAACTAGTGTGTTCCTTCCTGATAACTGCTTCTTGACATCTCATCTTAAGCTAATATGTTAATGTTTCTCTGTATATGGCGTAAGTTCTCAATTGCCTATTTGAGGGAATATTCTGAATTTTGCGTGTTTTACCCTGTAGATCATCCTCCCAGTAGTCCCTAAGTAATAATAAAATGATGTTGCCTATTTATTTCCATCCTCGCTGTGATCTAGAAGAGCATGTGCCTCATAGTTTAGAAGTTGAACAGCCTGCTAATGTCTGCTTAGTAGTCCATCTATGGTCAAATATGTCATTTTGAATTTAGAATCTGGCCTATGCGATGTGTGTTCATTAAGTGAGCTTATTAAATAAGTAGCTAGGTTAATAGTTAATTTTTGATTAAGAGCTATGTTTTGATCAGTCCTCCAAGTGTGTAGTGATTGTATGAATCTTGTTATACATTTCAGTGACCTTGTTCATGCCCTTATGGTCTGAGTTTAGCACTAAAATATGGGTATTCCCGTAGGATTTTAGTTTACTTTTGAATCTTTAGCATGCTCATGTAACTCTAAATATGTTATACCCCGTATTTCCAGAGTATGTACGTGAGCGCGTACGTATTATAATTTGAGCCTTAAAGTTGGCTAGTTTGGAAAATTGTACACAAGTGCCGAAAAGAGTCGTTTTCCGACGAAACGTTTCCACAGCTTTCGTAGGGAAAATTCCGGCTATGTCATTAATAATTTTTGCGGATTTTTCCGAGAGACGAAACATTTTGGACCAACGAGAGGGCGACACTTGTCACCCTCTAATTGGAAGGAGTGGACGGACGAAATGGGCAAGTTGGCACGTTTTTTGTGCATTGTTTTTGGTCAAGGAGTTGGTAGGATATTTTGGGTAGATGGATAAGGTTGCACATGGCTTAATCTTGGCCCTACACTTGCATGGCACTTGGCTTGATCTTGGCCATTGGTTGGCCTTTGGTTAGCCTATAAATACTCCCCTTACTTGAAGACTTTCTTCATCCAAACTTGAGCAATCTATCTAAGTCTCAAATACTCCCTCCCTCTTGTATTGCTATCGTCCAAAGCCCCCTCCCCCCCCCCTTTGAGCAAGGCCCTTGGCCGAGAGCCTCCCCCTCCCCCTTTGTGGTGCCCTAGCCGAGGGGTACACCCCCCCCCCTAGCCTAGTTGTCTCGTTTAAATACCCCTTGTTGTGGTATAAAAATACTCTCCTAGTATTGTTATAATGTCCAAATACCTTGGCCCAAATACCTTGTAGTATTTCCCAAGGTTACACTTATACTAGCCCAGAAAATACCATTATACTTTCCCTCAGTCACTAAAACGAAACCCTAAGTAAATCTTCACCCGTAGTTGAAGTTATAAGTGGAAGTTGGTTAGAACTTCTAAGGGTTGTTTGGAGCGGGTTGGAGCGCGCGGAGTAGGAGCTAAACCTTGCTCAGGATCGACATATAAACTCGGATAATTTTGGGCTTATCGAGGTAAACATTCTTAACCTTCTGTTGTAATTGGAAATTACATGTTGTAGGAGTATATAGTTAAGTATACTATATATAGAACTGAACATAGTTGTGCGGCAATGTCTTTTGACTTAAGCCTGAATTATACTTACGGCAATGTCTTGCGACTTAAGCCTGAATTTAAAGAAGAGAACTGAACTGTAATTACATAGGGCGTATTCTGATGAGACTTGTGTAACATCACCGTAGTAGAATTGTACACGTCCGGTTAGACGTGTTAACCCCCCCCCCTGGTTGGCTTGGTAGCCGGCCTCGCTAGAGGAGGAGATTTACGCTGTTGCGGGGGGGGGGAGGTGCTGCCGAATTTTCTGTAGGATATTCTCCATTGAGATCTAGATGTTAATAGGCGCCTTGTGGCCTCTATAGGTTGAAGTACTACGTTTGGCGTGATCTACTTGGCTTAAGGAGTAGCCGACGGTTTGAGGTACTTGGAGCGTTTTGCTATTAGTCGATAATCGTCGCGAGGTATGTGAACCTCTTCCTATCTGTTCTAGCATGATATGTGTATAACTATGTAGTACGGTAGACGTACCTGTGTTTAATGTATTTGACTGGTTTGAAACATAAAGTGTTATAACGGCTTTATGGGTAGTTGGTTATAACAGCTTTATGTAGGTAAGAAAATGCTTTGTGGTTTCAAAGGGTAATTGATTTGACTTATAACGGATTTGATGTGTAGTAATAAAGAACTTGAAGTGTTTCAAAAAGACCTTTTTAAAAGAAGAGTAATACTTGGCTTTGAAAACATAAGAGTTGTACTAGCTTTATGGGAAGTTAGGTATAACGTCTTAAGAGTGATAAAAAGAATGGTTTACTGATTTCGGAAATCAGAATGAGTATCGACAAACCACTGCAGCGTTAATAGAGGAAAATGTATTGAGTAATGAAGTATGGTATTAAAACCAGTAGAAACCTCCATCTGCATAGAAGCTAAGATAAGACAAAATGATATTACATTTCCTAGATCATGGCTGCTTAATAAGATTGATTATAAACAAGAATAACCTACTCACATATAAGACATATGTTTCTCAAAACGTTTAAAGGAGAATTATGTTTTAAAGGATTTAAAACTATGAACTACGAAACCTTTTCTAAAATGAGAAACTTGAGCTTTTGAAATTAGGCAAACTTGAACGTTTGGAAAATAAGGTTGTTACTTGATTTTACAAAGGAAAGCATTTTGGTTTACTTAACAAAGTTAGTCACTCTATTTTTATACTACGGGTATCGGGTGACCTTCGTAAAAGAAATGGATCTTTAAAAGGAATTTAACGTACGTAATACTTTAGGGTTAAAATCCGGACTTTGACATAAAATGAAAGTACCTTGATTTGTGTATAACTTGCCTATGCTTTTGTTATGAAACTTGACCATGTTACGTGTGATAGCCTTGTTGTGCAAGTATTGTGTTCTACTCAACTACCGGTTCATCCGGGAATGTATTTCACTTGATTACCGGTTCATCCGGAATGTATTTCACTTGATTACCGGTTCATCCGGGAATGTATTTCACTTGATTACAGGTTCATCCGGGAATGTATTTCACTTGATTACCGGCTCATCCGGGAATGTATTTCACTTGACTACCGGTTCATCCGGGAATGTATTCCACACGTTTCTATATTGGGTCCATAAGATGGGCGAGACCGTTATACGTATCACATGATTTGTACCTAGCCGCTGGCGGTGAGGAAGGAGTTCCACGGGCATGAGGATGACTTTGAGGCGTGAGTCCCTAACGACATGGCTTTTATGTTGTGAGCGTAGTTTGGTTATCATACATGTCTCTGCTTTATATAGACTATTATGATTTCATTCTGATATTTCTGATTTCACATACTTGGTACTGTTGTCTTGACCTCCTTGGGCTGCGTTCATGCCGCAGTAAAGGTACATCGATCGCCGATCCGCTTATAGGATCACATTTCAGCGTGTTGGGAAGCTCCGTTCCTTCTGAGGCTTATCTTTGGTATGTTACCACAGTCCGTAGGTTCTTGTACATTCGTGGTATGGCGGCCTGTCCCGTCATAGTTGTTGTCACTTCTTAGAGTCCGTAATCTTGTTGTGGCAGTCCGTAAAAGGATAAGCTGTCGGTATTTATGTATATATACTGAAGGCAACTGTTTTGGTTGGCCTGTTTACTTATCATGTCTCTTAATTCATGTTCATGTTTTTATTTCCGCTGATTTTCTCTGATGTTGTATCACTAGGGTGCCCGGGGTAAGGCACCAATCACGGGCCCGGGTTCGGGTCGTGACAAAAGTGGTATCAGAGCAGTTAGTCCTCGGAAAGTGTCTACAGACCGTGTCTAGTAGAGTCTTGATTATCGGTGTGTTGTGCACCACATCTATAATCGTGAGGTGCGCAGACATTTAGGATTGGTTTCCATTCTTCTCATTACGAGATCGTGCCTTGAGTATGTGATAAATTGGACCCTCCGACGTATTCCTTTCCTTTACCGATTATGCCTCCGCGTAAGGCAACCTGAGCCCGGATGGGCAAGGCGATCGAAGGAGGCTGTTAGTGAGATCTGAGAGAATGAGGCGCAGCGGTCGATGCACGAGCAGTGCCGACGGCGAGTTTCGCGGCGCCAAAGACCAGCAGAGTTTAGAGCGCGGCGGTGGCTGCGAGACTACTGATACTGAGCCTCCAGTCCCACGGCTGGAAGCAGATGAGACGGGTACAAGGAGATGGCCCGATCGCCGTGTCGTAGCGATATGAGGATAGGTGGACGCGATTCCGGCCAGAAGCACCCGTAGTTCACCCCGAGCGAGCAGTTTGAGGCTACGTGACTTTACGAGTTGTAGCCCGCCGATGTTCTATGGATCGAGCCGAGGACGACCCTCGAGTTTATCCGACAGCTCTGACGGATCATGAGTGATCGAGTCTCGAGGCGAGTCGGTGGTATTGGGTTCGCATCACCGCGTGATCTGCGATTGGTAGTTTTGATTCGTGAGTTGTCGGGAAGAGCATGCACTTCCAGTATGGGACGAGTTCTCAAGGCTTTTCTTGCACATTTCTTGCCCACGGATGAGGAGGGCTCGGTAAGCGATTTTTGACGTTGAGCGGGGCGGGCGGGCGGTTAGAGAGTACAATGTGGAGTTCGACTCATTAGCTCGGTATGTTCCGTAGTAGCCGATATGGAGGACAGAGTACACCGCTACGCCACCGGGTGGATGATTACTTGGCGAGGCTTGCGGAGTAGCTCTTCACCGGGCATGGACATTGCCCGCATGCAAGCTCATGCACTAGGATGTGAGGCACGGAGAGGTCGACGGAATGACCGAGATCGCCAGAAGAGGCGAGCAGCGAGGTCCTTTGGTAACTTTCGAGGCGGACCGCCTCGGCGATCTAGTTATGTACCTCCACCAGTACAGAGTGGTCCCCCTCAGTCTTCGGGACGTTCAGGGTATTCGGGAGCTGGTCGAGCTCCGTGGCTTAGTTCACGGTATACGTGAGTGCTAGCGGCCGGATTCATGTCCCTCGGTGCACGATGTGGCAAACATCATCCGGGAATGTCGTCTTTTTCTGGTGCTTGTTTCACTGCGGCCGTCGAGCCATGTGACGAAGGCGTGCTTATAGGAGAGGTACCGGCGCAGCGCGCCTGCGGATCGATGGCGAGTTCATCGCCTTCGATTATGCGCCTGCAGGCAGACTTATGATTAGAGTGGAGCGGTAGCTTCAGGTATATCCTTAACCCTCTAGAGATTTGTATGCATGATTGATGACCTTATTATTGTGTGCTACGTTCGGATAGCGTTATGTTGGTTATGAGTTAGAAAGCTTGGCTAGTTGAAAGGATATGTAAGGGGACATGGAAAGTGTGAACTTTAAAATATTTCATGTTGAGACCTTAGATGTAAGGTCATCTTGAATAAAAGATTTTACGGTTAGTCCTTGTTGAAATACTTGGTTTGCGTATAAATGTATTGTGTGATAAGTCCCTGGGTTGGTAAATGAAAGTGGTATCTTTCCTGATGTGAGTTAGCAAGGTTGTTCCGGATCGAGAAACGAGAAAGTCGGCGCGACAGAGGCTCGGGTTGAGGACGTGTTGCGTGTCAACCCGTAGCCCGGAATGAAGTGGGGTCAGCTCTGGGTGGTCCCGCCAGGTGGTAGGATCACGAGGGTGCTAGGCCCAAGTTTAGATGACCATCGTATGAGTTCGTGGATATGTTCGACCTGAAGCGGATCGTGAAGGCCGAAAGTGGCCTTAAGGAAGATTGAGGCTAGTAAGATGACCAAGTTTGGAGGTAGTGACTCCAAAGTTTTGAAGCGAAGTGTGGTACGATACTAGAAGAGTTCAAGTGTTCGAGAAGAGTCTGACGAGTAAGGGTAGAGCGAGCATGTATTGCGAGCATAGATATGCTCATTTCTTGTGAAGGAGAAGGTGCGAAGGATGTATATTTTAGACCTCGTGGATCGCATGCGATCGGTACCATTTGTTGGGTCGCGGGTGACACTAGAACCTCGCGGCAAAGTGACAAAAAGTTTGTGATGTTAAAGGTGTTTCCTCGTGGACTTGGATATAAGTATTTGCGTGCATGTGTTGTTTCGTGGCCAGTTGTGGCGTTGGCAACTTATTAGAAGAACTTTATCGTTATCCGTCTTGAGAAGGAACATTCGGACGAATGTTTCTAAGGAGGAGAATGTTATACCGTATTTCAGTATATGCGTGGCGCGACGTATTATAATTTGAGCCTTAAAGTTGGCTAGTTTCGAAATTTGTACACAAGTGCCGAAAAGAGTCGTTTTCCGACGAAACGTTTCCACAGCTTTCGTAGGGAAAATTCCGGCTATGTCATTAATAATATTTGCGGATTTTTGAGAGACGAAACATTTTGGACCAACGAGAGGCGACACTTGTCACCTCTACAATTGGAAGAGTGGACGGACGAAATGGGCAAGTTGGCACGTTTTTTGTGCATTGTTTTTGGTCAAGGAGTTGGTAGGATATTTTGGGTAGATGGATAAGGTTGCACATGGCTTAATCTTGGCCCTACACTTGCATGGCACTTGGCTTGATCTTGGCCATTGGTTGGCCTTTGGTTAGCCTATAAATACTCCCCTCACTTGAAGACTTTCTTCATCCAAAACTTGAGCAATCTATCTAAGTCTCAAATACTCCTCCTCTTGTCTTGCTATCGTCCAAAGCCCCTCCCCTTCGAGCAAGGCCATGGCCGAGAGCCTCCCTCCCGCTTTGTGGTGCCACAGCCAGAAGTGCACACCCCTAGCCTAGTTGTCTCGTTTAAATACCCTTGTTGTGGTATAAAAATACTCTCCTAGTATTGTTATAATGTCCAAATACCTTGGCCCAAATACCTTGTAGTATTTCCCAAGGTTACACTTATACTAGCCTAGAAAATACCATTATACTTTCCTCGATCACTAAAACGAAACCCTAAGTAAATCTTCACCGTAGTTGAAGTTATAAGTGGAAGTTGGTTAGAACTTCTAAGGGTTGTTTGGAGGCGGGTTGAGCCTGAGTAGGAGCTAAACCTTGCTCAGGATCGACATATAAACTCGGATAATTTTGGGCTTATCGAGGTAAACATTCTTAACCTTCTGTTGTAATTGGAAATTACAGGTTGTAGGAGTATATAGTTAAGTATACTATATATAGAATGAACATAGTTGTGCGGCAATGTCTTTTGACTTAAGCTCGAATTATACTTACAGCAATGTCTTGCGACTTAAGCTGAATTTAAAGAAGAGAATCGAGCTGTAATTACATAGGGCGTATTACTGAGACTTGTGTAACATCACTGTGTAGTAGAATTGTACCCGTCCAGTTAGACGTGTTAACCCCCCCCCCCTGGTTGGCTTGGTAGCCGGCCTCGCTTGAGGAGGAGATTTACGCTGTTGCGGGGGGGGGGAGGTGCTGCCGAATTTTCTGTAGGATATTCTCCATTGAGATCTAGATGTTAATAGGCGCCTTGTGGCCTCTATAGGTTGAAGTACTACGTTTGGCGTGATCTACTTGGCTTAAGGAGTAGCCAGCGGTTTGAGGTACTTGGGCGTTTTGCTATTAGTCGATAATCGTCGCGGTATGTGAACCTCTTCCTATCTGTTCTAGCATGATATGTGTATAACTATGTAGTACGGTAGACGTACTGTGTTTAATGTATTTGGTGGTTTGAAACATAAAGTGTTATAACGGCTTTATGGGTAGTTGGTTATAACAGCTTTATGTAGGTAAGAAAATGCTTTGTGGTTTCAAAGGGTAATTGATTTGACTTATAACGGATTTGATGTGTAGTAATAAAGAACTTGAAGTGTTTCAAAAAGACCTTTTTAAAAGAAGAGTAATACTTGGCTTTGAAAACATAAGAGTTGTACTAGCTTTATGGGAAGTTAGGTATAACGTCTTAAGAGTGATAAAAAGAATGGTTTACTGATTTCGGAAATCAGAATGAGTATCGACAAACCACTGCAGCGTTAATAGAGGAAAATGTATTGAGTAATGAAGTATGGTATTAAAATCAGTAGAAACCTCCATCTGCATAGAAGCTAAGATAAGACAAAATGATATTACATTTCCTAGATCATGGCTGCTTAATAAGATTGATTATAAACAAGAATAACCTACTCACATATAAGACATATGTTTCTCAAAACGTTTAAAGGAGAATTATGTTTTAAAGGATTTAAAACTATGAACTACGAAACCTTTTCTAAAATGAGAAACTTGAGCTTTTGAAATTAGGCAAACTTGAACGTTTGGAAAATAAGGTTGTTACTTGATTTTACAAAGGAAAGCATTTTGGTTTACTTAACAAAGTTAGTCACTCTATTTTTATACTACGGGTATCGGGTGACCTTCGTAAAAGAAATAGATCTTTAAAAGGAATTTAACGTACGTAATACTTTAGGGTTAAAATCCGGACTTTGACATAAAATGAAAGTACCTTGATTTGTTTATAACTTGCCTATGCTTTTGTTATGAAACTAGACCATGTTACGTGTGATAGCCTTGTTGTGCAAGTATTGTGTTCTACTCAACTACCGGTTCATCCGGGAATGTATTTCACTTGATTACCGGTTCATCCGGGAATGTATTTCACTTGATTACCGGTTCATCCGGGAATGTATTTCACTTGATTACCGGTTCATCCGGGAATGTATTTCACTTGATTCTGGCTCATCCGAATGTATTTCACTTGATTCGGCTCATCCGGAATGTATTTCACTTGACTACCGGTTCATCCGGGAATGTATTCCACACGTTTCTATATTGGGTCCATAAGATGGTCCGAGACCTGTTATACGTATCACATGATTTGTACCTAGACTGCCGGCAGTGAGGAAGGAGTTCCACGGGCATGAGGGATGACTTTGAGGCGTGAGTCCCTAACTTGACATATTTGCTTTTATGTTGTGAGCGTAGTTTGGTTATCATACATGTCTCTGTTTTATATAGACTATTATGATTTCATTCTGATATTTCTGATTTCACATACTTGGTACTGTTATCGACCTCCTTGAAGTGCGTTCATCCGCAGTAAAGGTACATCGATCGATCCCCGCTTATAGGATCACATTTAGCGTGTTGGGAAGCTCCGTTCCTTGGAGGCTTATCTTTGGTATGTTACCACCAGTGCAGGTTCTTGTACATTCGAGGGTATGGCGGGGCCTGTCCGTCATAGTTGTTATCACTTCTTAGAGTGCATGTAATGCTGTTGTGGCGATGCAGTAAAAGGATAAGCGTCGGGTATTTATGTATATATACTGAAGGCAACTGTTTTGGTTGGCCTGTTTACTTATCATGTCTCTTAATTCATGTTCATGTTTTTATTTCCGCTGATTTTCTCTGATGTTGTATCACTAGGGTGCCCGGGGTAAGGCACCAGTCACGGGCCCGGGTTCGGGTCGTGACAAAATACCCCTGCCTTGGTATTTGCATTTGTGAATTTGTGTTTCAGTGGGTTCATCATAAGTTGGGCATATCTCTGCAGTATTCACATCTGGGCCCTGCGTATGCCTACTGGGCCAGTCCATATTATATAATTTTCGCATTGCCTTCACATAGTTATATGTATGCCTCTGTACTGCCTGTTGGGCCTGCGAGTTTATGTCTGGGCCGAGCCTTTTATGCCTGCTTCTCATTGGTTTGTTAATCTGCCAGCATCCACAATTAATTTATGCGTACCCATGCCTGAACTGGACCATGTATGTTTAGATTTGATGCCCATTCATTTATTATGTGATAAACTGATATAAAGCATATACTAATCCTTATCATTTTCTGTGTTTACATGAAACGCATCGGAGCAACAAATAGTCTCATGTTGAGACTCGTCGTGGCAAACGCGAAGACCCGCATTTATGTGCTTCACCCTCTCTGCATCAGAAATTCTAAAGCCATAGGCGAAAAGGACTTCGCCATTCCTTAGAGTCTTTATTATTGCCTCCCCTTTCCGTATTTGTTTATTGTAATTATTTGTCTAACATTACGCTACTAGTAGAATATAATATTGAAGCAATAAATTAGAAGATAACCTCCCCCTCTTAAGTTCTAGGAAACCATTTAATAATTTTCACTTGCATAATTACTTAGATAGTTAATATATTAGTTCAACATGAAACCCGTTTTTTTATAAATCCTCATTAGCCTTCACATAAGAAAATTATCTAAAACATCGATAGCCATCTTACAATCCTATCTCATAAGCAAACACTGTGTCATAATAAATTTTTACTCATGTTATACATGACATGTATCTAATATGGTATTTAGGTACCCTAATGACATATTTTCAAAAACTAACTTTTGACTTTTCTACACAAATCTCGCAATTAATTTTTAGACAAAATATCTTATATCTTCAAAATTCTTTTACTCAAATGCCTTTAACATGTCTTTTTCTTAGCATAATAATTAATCTAGGTTTGAATGGACAACCGCAAGTTAGCGGATCCTTTAGGGTACCTAACCCCTTCCCTTTAGGATAATAAAGAATCATTGCTCAGAATCTCATTAAGTTCAGCAGACCATAAAAATGGAGTTAATGTTTACTTTAAACTAGTTAACATTTAGGTGTCCTAATTCACCCAAAATAATTAGGTGGCGACTTCGCGAACCCTTTTAGCACCCCTTAGCGTTTAGCACCTTTTAGCACTTTTAATATTCTAGCACCTTTTTAGCATCTTTTAGCATTTTAGCATTTTATTCTATTTTTCTAACATTTTTATTTAAGAAGGAGTTTTTAAAATAAAAGTCGCGGTCGAAAAGGGGTGTGACAGAAATGGCGACTCCACTGGGGATTAAGGTTCTTAACCACAACAGACCTAGGGTTATTATTCGGCATTATTTTTGCATTTAATTTTTGTATGCTATATTTTGTTTTAATTGCTATTTGCTTTACTGCTTTCCGTAAACTGGCATTCCGCTCATATTTCTTCCATTCTGGAAAATTCACACTATCACGCACTCACGCGCTGGTGTGCTTCGCGCACCCGCAAATTTCTCCAAATATCCAAATTTTAAGAGAGTTGGCGCCTGCGCGGAGTTAGATCGGTTCGTCTGATCAGTCGCGTAGCCTTCTCACTCGAGTTATCCGCTCGGGAACCTTGCGTCTAGTAAAGCCAAATCTTAGAAACTCAGGATAGAGCTATACCACCCTTTATTTTAAGACATGCATGCATTTACCTTAGGTGGATCGGTCCTTGGCATCGACACCACAATTAGGAAGACACCAAACTTGTCGACGGGTTTCTCAACCCAACGACCAACCAACATATTGTGTGTAGCGTGACGATGATAGACAAATCCAAACCTAATCATGACGTGCCAAAATTGGAAAAAGTGCACCGTTATTTGGTCGCCATTTCCAAAAAAAGCATTACAGTTGGACGGCTTGGACAAATCCATCATAATCTCGCATAAGTGACGTTCAGGCCTACCTCCGGCATGAAAGAGGTCCCAAACATGTTAGAGCACACGCTTGATTTGCAATTTGCTTATTATTATATATTGTCTGCAAATCTTATACTAACTTGGTTTGCTTCATTTGTTAAAAGGTTATTTTGCTTAGCTTATCCCCAAAAGGTTGATTCGCGTTGACTGATAGAAGCACAATCAACCAATAAATGACTAATCCAGAGGCACCAGAATGAAACAGCTTAGGACTCGTCCCCGTTCCTGTAGAGGATGCAGAGGCGTTAGAAAGGGGAAACACCAATGATCAACACCTCGCCAAACTATTGCAGCAAATGGAAATCATGCAAGCGAGATAGAAAGGCTCCGAAATATCACAAACATGTCTATTAGCTTGAATGCACCACTCCCGGAGAAAAGGACAAATACAATCGTATCACAGGCCCTTGAGCCTCCACTTCCCCAAAGCTCCCCGCAAAGACCGCAACATACCAGCTCACACCAAAATGTCACTCGCCCGGTCAATTTGCAAGACGACCTCCAAAATGATCTGTTTACTACATACATATCTCAGCCTCCACCTACTTATATCTCCCCACTCAGCCCAAATTGCCAAGCCGCCAAATACGAGCAGAGGACACGCATCACTAGTCCTAACAAACAATATGGAGGATTAGCACATCCGACCGAAAGCCAACCATTTATTATGCATGCATCCTCTCAAAAGACAGATCAATACAAGGAAGTGGAGCGGCATACTCGAGCTAGAGCTGATGAAAATGTGGCAAAAGAAATCCGTAGCTTGAAAGAGGCATTCAAAAGCATTCAGATGAACAAAGGGGAGGAAGGTTTAGAATATGCAAATTTATGTATGCACCCCGGCGTTGAATTACCTGTGGGATACAAGGTGCCCAAATTTGACATGTTCGATGGAAGGGGGAATCCTCGAGCTCATCTAAGGTCATATTGCGATAAATTAATTGGAGTTGGGAAAAATCATGCAATCATCATGAAACTATTCATCAGGAGTCTAACCGGCGAGGCGCTGGACTGGTACACATGCCAAGACCCTCGAAAATGGGACGGTTGGAATGCCATGGCACAAGATTTCATGGATAGATTCAGGTTCAACACTGACACTGTCCCGGATAGATTTTATCTTATGAAACTTGAAAAGAAATCCACAGAAACTTTCAGGGAATACACCCTGAGATGGCGATCAGAAGCAGCAAAGGTCCAACCTCCAATGGCAGAGAGCGAAATGACCACCTTGTTCGTGCAGTCGTTAAAAGACGTAACGTATTATGAAAGGATGATCAGTGTAATTGGGCGAAGTTTTGCAGAAGTCGTAAGAATGGGCGACTTCGTGGAAGAAGGCATTAAGACAGGCAGAATTACAAACCTGACCGCCCTACAAGCAACTAGCAGATCAGTGCAGTAAAATTCCATCGGAGGCACCTCCCAGAGGAGAAGAGATGCATCACCCTCTATCATGGTCATTCAGGAGCATAGTCCAGAACAACTTCCAGTGTATCAAATCCCGCCGCCTTCTTACCATAACCAAAACACTCAAAATCCACAATCATATTATCAACACTGTGCCACCCCATATCCTGTTTACCATACCCAACCAGCATACCCAAAATACTCACCACAATCACGAACCCGCACCCCAAACGGACCCAAACCCCGCATAGATGCTGAGAGAAAGCCAACCAGAACCTATACACCTTTAGCCGAACCCATAGACCAAGTGTATGAGAAACTGAAAGCCGCAGGAATACTCCAACCAATTACCAGAAATACCCCCAGGCCTACTTCCCGAGGGCACGATAGAATCAAACATTGTGCATACCACTCCGGTGCCGAGGGACACGACATCGATAATTGCTATACACTCAAGGACAAAATAGAGAAGTTAATCGAAGAGGGAGCCATTCAGCTGAAGGATGCTCCTCTCAACGCAAACAATAACCTTCTTCCGGGTTATGAAGATGACCATGTGAACATGATAGCTAAAAATGAAGAAGACAGTTTGGAAGGGACTATTACGCCAGCCCGAAAAGGGAAGAAAGTTGAGTCATCGACCAACCGTCAGATAAAAGGAGGTGCTCCTTGCTGGAGATTGTTTAACCATTGAATAAGTCATTCGTCTAGTCGTGTGCTGCAAGAGATGATCCTGCTGAAGACTCAGCCATTGAAGACTCAGAGCAAGAAGGCAAGTGGACTCGTGCCCCTGCCTTGGCCCGCCGAGTCCTGAAATAATTAGTTTAATCTATTCTGCCCTTTATATGTAATAAAATGGAACTACGTTTGACCTGATTCCCTTGACGGATACGTAGGCGGCCGTTTCGGCTTCGGTCCCACCTTTAGAAATTTTAAATTTCACCCAATTTCGCTTGTAATGAACTACGTCATGACCTGATTCCCTCATGGGGATACGTAGGCGGCCTAAATCGGCTTCGGTCACACCATTAGGAAACTTTCTTTATTTTGAAAATAACGAAAATACACATAATATACAAGCAACCTCATTGAGACCCACCTTAGGCCAAACACACTTTGCATATTCAGAACTGGGACAAGGTAGGAAACCAGGCAGAGGTTATGAGTCCAAACAAGGCAGACGTCCGAGCATCAAAAGTCAAAACTACAAAGTCAATGCGAATCAACCGCCCCCCCATCAAACTCACAAATTTTTCTTTGAGCACAGGTCCTTCATATTAGCAGAAGATATAATAAAAGTTCTTCATATTAGCAGAAGCAGAAAATACATCAAAAAAATCTTCATATTAGCAGAAGCAGCAGAAGCAGACAAACATCAACAATCAAAGTTCAAATCTAGCGCATCAGCTCGGGCCTAGAGTCAAATTGCAATCCATGCAGTGCACGAACGCACAACAAAGACATCATGACAATCCATATGGTTCACAAAATGCATTACAACAACATCTCGGCATTCACAGCACCCTACATATCATACAGGGACGACATCCCTACTCACAGAATTGCATTTCTCATATATTTACCATTCTGTTTTAACAGTTATACACTAAATTTTTCTCAAGCTTAGCTTGCAGGAGCATTTATTCTATAGGAGCGGAAGAACGTCGAACGGCGTCACGGCGATCGTGTCCACGCAACTACGCCATCGCGATTATGTCACGCGGCGCCCGGCGTCGATAAGTTCGTAACGACGGCGTCAAGACTACGCCTACGCAATGGCGCCAACCGACATCGTGTCTAAAGCGACGCCAAGTCAAAACGGCCGAGTCCAAAGCGATGCCAACTCCGAAAGCGGCGAGTCAAAGCGGCGTAAGTCGAAAGCCGCAGAGTCCGAAAACGACGCCATGTCCGAAAATGACACCGAGTCCGAAAACGACGCCGAGTCCGAAAACGACGCCAAGTCCGAAAACGACGCCATGTCCGAAAATGACGCCATGTCCGAAAACGACGCCGAGTCCGAAAATGACGCACAATCCGAAAACGACGCCATGTCCGAAAATGACGCCATGTCCGAAAACGACGCCGAGTCCGAAAACGACGTCGAGTCCAAAAACGATGTCGAGTCCGAAAACGACGCTGAGTCCGAAAACGACGTCATTAGCATATCACATCTACGCAAGGACGATTTCTCTACTCTCAGATTACACTTCTTATTCATGCTTTATTATTCTGTCTTAGCAGTTATGCACTAACTCTTTCTTGAGCTTTAGTCTACAGGGGCACTTGTAGCATGAACAACATATCTGCATTCACAATCGCAACGCGTCCGTGCAAGGGCGAAATTACAGCATTTACAGCATCACATCAATACAACAGGCATCACATTGTTACAGGATAACCTCTCTATTCTTAGAATTACATTACTTATAAATTCATGCACTACCATTTTTGCCTTAACAGTTATGCACTAACCGTTTGTTTAAGTCTTAGCATGCAGGAGCAGGAGCACAATGTGGATTTTCTCTTACAGCGAACCGGGGCAATTTGTTGGGGGGCCAACCTTCCCAACGAATGGCAGAAGCGGCCTCAAGCGTCGGTCCACTCATTCCACATCACCATAAACCCAGCATCATAAGTCGATACCGGTACACCCCAGGTTCAGGCCAGTTTATTTTTATTTTTATTTTAACACCCCAGCCCAGTGTCGTCATAACTCGACACTGGAACAAATTTTGAGTTCGCGTTAGCCCGCCTTGGTGTTTCGACCATGGTAGCCCAGTGTCGTCATAACTCGACACTGGGATAACTTTTGAGTCCGCGTTAGAACCACTTTAGTGTTTGACCATGGTAACCCAGTGTCGTCATAAATCGACACTGGGACAGATTTTGAATTTTGCGTTAGTCTTGTCTTAATTGCCCATCATTTTTCCGAGGATCGCGACAAAATTGGCTATAAGTCAACGTCTTTGTCCGAAGACTCTTCCATCATCTCCACACAAAGAGGGACAAATTGTTGAAACCCAATTTTGACCCTATCGTTCAGTCATTAACTACAAAATTACATTAAATTTTCACAACAATTTTTAATAATTTTTATAATAACAAAATGCAACAATAAAAATAGTAATACATGCATAAATAAGTGATTTAATAATGGCACCGCATTTTACGAAGAGTATTAGGCAGACCTTGAGTCTCACGTCCGCACTCGACATTTTAAATAACAAAACAATTTTATTAAAACTCAAACAATTCTTAATGATAAATAAATAAAATTTTAAATAACAACACCGCATTTTTTTACGTAAAAGCATTAAGCAATCCTTAAATATCATATATGTATTTAGCATTTAAATAATTTAATAGTTTAATCTAAACCCCATTTAATTTAATTTAACATTGCAAAATACGCATAATAAATAAGATTTTTGATGACATCGCAATATAAGATATTTACCACTAATTAAATAAAGCACCTAAATAATTTAATCACAATATAAATAATTTAATCTACCACTAATACACTACCCAAATTAAAACACCTAAAAAAAACTAATACCTAATTAAAACCAGCCCACTACCGACCCGACCCACACCCGTGACCCGCAGCCCAACCCGCAGGCCCAGTCCCCTTATACCTATCCCTACCCAGAGCCTCTTCCATCGCCCCTCTCAAAAGAAAACCCTTAAAACAAAACCCTAACCTAAAAAAAAGAAAAACCAACAATCGCCGCACCTCGCACCCCCCCCCCCCCCCATCGCCGCTCCTTCCCTTTGTCGAGATTCTCGCCTGAGAATCCGACGACCTTCCTTACCCATGCACACCCAGCCAGCAAACCCTCACTTTCGACACTCAAGAAAGATATAACTCGCCAGATCAGCACTCAAAACCGTATCTCATAAAATCAGCAAGAATCTTACCATATTTCATCCCAAAAAATCGAACCAAATCAGCACCTATTTTGGTAAACAATCACTAGAAAATTAGTATAGAATCATACCACAATTCGCATTTAAGGGTTTACCTAACTTGGAACCCAAATTGGGCTATATAAATGGGTCGATTTACACATGCAAAGGCATCCGGAGGGAAGGGAGAAAGCCCTCAAATCCGTCACTCTTCATCCACAATCAAACAAGAATCAGAGGGAGGAGGAGAGAAATAGAGAGCAAGAAATCAAAAAAAAAAAAAAAACGAGAGAGAGCATCAGGAAATCACAAGACAAAACGAGTAAGAACCGTAGCAGACAAAATGAGGGAAAACAGAAAGGAGAACAAGAACAAGATCAAACTCTTTATTTTCGCACAACCTAGCAAAATCGTCTAAGTTTTGCTTCCCGCATCACAACCAAACACCGAGTGGATCGGCGACTTGGTAAGCTGCCCCGATTCGCTGTCCGGAGAAGGTAAACTCACTTTCCTGTCAAATTTCGATTCTTTATGTGAATTTATGTGCTTTCTGTTATATACTTCTTGATAAATTTGTTAACATTGTTATATAAGTGTTCGACATGTCTTAGTTTATCTTAGCAAGATTCTGATTTTCTAAGTTATCGATTAGGATTGATGTTTAATATACTAAGCTTATTATGTTGCTTAAATATGTGTTTGCAAAGGGACTGGTGATAACCAGTTGGTTTGATGCAGTCTATATGTTTGGTTAACTGGTCATGCCCCAACGTACTGTGTCCAATTCTTATCTTATTAGTTTATCTATTTAAATAGCTTTTGAGTTGAATAGTATGTTAGTTTTCGTCTATTTTAACCAATATTGGATTGCACAAGTGTTTTGGTGTTTAAGGCATGTTAGATTAAATCATTATTAGCCAGGAACTGATCTAACATACTTAATACATGAATACGAAGTCTTCTTCTTTTGTTGACCTGCAAACTAGTGTGTTCCTTCATGATAACTGCTTCTTGACATCTCATCTTAAGCTAATATGTTAATGTTTCTCTGTATATGGCGTAAGTTCTCAATTGCCTATTTGAGGGAATATTCTGAATTTTGCGTGTTTTACCCTGTAGAACATCCTCCCAGTAGTCCCTAAGTAATAATAAAATGATGTTGCCTATTTATTTTCATCCTCACTGTGATCTAGAAGAGCATGTGCCTCATAGTTTAGAAGTTGAACAGCCTGCTAATGTCTGCTTAGTAGTCCATCTATGGTCAAATATGTCATTTTGAATTTAGAATCTGGCCTATGCGATGTGTGTTCATTAAGTGAGCTTATTAAATAAGTAGCTAGGTTAATAATTGATTTTTGCTTAAGAGCTATGTTTTGATCAGTCCTCCAAGTGTGTAGTGATTGTATGAATCTTGTTATACATTTCAGTGACCTTGTCCATGCCCTTATGGTCTGAGTTTAGCACTAAAATATGGGTATTCCCGTAGGATTTTAGTTTGCCTTTGAATCTTTAGCATGCTCATGTAACTCTAAATATCCCTGCCTTGGTATTTGCATTTGTGAATTTGTGTTTCAGTGGGTTCATCATAAGTTGGGCATATCTCTGCAGTATTCACGTCTGGGCCCTGCGCATGCCTACTGGGCCAGTCCATATTATATAATTTTTGCATTGCCTTCACATAGTTATATGTATGCCTCTGTACTGCCTGTTGGGCCTGCGAGTTTATGTCTGGGCCGAGCCTTTTATGCCTGCTTCTCATTGATTTGTTAATCTGCCAGCATCCACAGTTAATTTATGCGTACCCATGCCTGAACTGGACCGTGTATGTTTAGATTTGATGCCCATTCATTTATTATGTGATAAGCTGATATAAAGCATATACTAATCCTTATCATTTTCTGTGTTCACATGAAACGCATCGGAGCAACAAATAGTCTCATGGTGAGACTCGTCGTGGCAAACGCGAAGACCCGCATTTATGTGCTTCACCCTCTCCGCATCAGAAATTCTAAAGCCATAGGCGAAAAGGACTTCGCCATTCCTTAGAGTCTTTATTATTGCCTCCCCTTTCCGTATTTGTTTATTGTAATTATTTGTCTAACATTACGCTACTAGTAGAATATAATATTGAAGCAATAAATTAGAAGATAACCTCCCCCTCTTAAGTTCTAGGAAACCATTAATAATTTTCACTTGCATAATTACTTAGATAGTTAATATATTAGTTCAACATGAAACCCGTTTTTTTTATAAATCCTCATTAGCCTTCACATAAGAAAATTATCTAAAACATCGATAGCCATCTTACAATCCTATCTCATAAGCAAACACTGTGTCATAATAAATTTTTACTCTTGTTATACATGACATGTATCTAATATGGTATTTAGGTACCCTAATGACATATTTTCAAAAACTAACTTTGACTTTTCTACACAAATCTCGCAATTAATTTTTAGACAAAATATCTTATATCTTCAAAATTATTTTACTCAAATGCCTTTAACATGTTTTTTTCTTAGCATAATAATTAATCTAGGTTTGAATGGACAACCGCAAGTTAGCGGATCCTTTAGGGTGTCTAACCCTTTCCCTTTAGGATAATAAAGAACCCTTGCCCAGAATCTCATTAAGTTCAGCAGACCATAAAAATGGAGTTAATGTTTACTTTAAACTAGTTAACATTTAGGTGTCCTAATTCACCCAAAATAATTAGGTGGCGACTCCGCGATCCCTTTTAGCACCCCTTAGCGTTTAGCACCTTTTAGCACTTTTAATATTCTAGCACCTTTTAGCATCTTTTAGCATTTTAGCATTTTATTCTATTTTTCTAACATTTTTATTTAAGCAGGAGTTTTTAAAATAAAAGTCGCGGTCGAAAAGGGGCGTGACAGTAACCATCAAAAAATAGATACCCCCTCCCCAGGATTGATGATTTGTTTGACCAGTTGCAGGGTGCGAGGTGTTTCTCCAAGATAGACCTGCGGTCCGGTTATCATCAGGTGCGAGTTAGAGAGCCAGATATCCCGAAGACTGCATTCAGGACCCGGTATGGGCATTATGAGTTCAGGGTGATGTCTTTCGGTTTGACTAACGCTTCAGCGGTATTTATGTATTTGATGAACCGGGTGTTCAAGCCATTTCTGAATACGTTTGTTATAGTATTCATTAATGACATCCTGGTTTATTCTTGCACCGAGCAGGAGCATGCAGATCACTTGAGGACGGTACTTGGAGTCCTCCGGAGCCGGCAGTTGTACGCCAAGTTCTCCAAGTGTGAGTTCTGGTTAGCCTCAGTGGCATTCTTGGGGCACATTATCGGGGCCGATGGTGTTCGGTTTGATACGGCGAAGATTGAGGCGGTCAAGACTTGGCCGAGACCTACTACTCTGACAGAGGTGCGCAGTTTCTTAGGGCTGACGGGTTATTATCGTAGGTTTGTGGAGCAGTTCACTTCGATATCAGCACCTTTGACCAGGCTGACTCAGAAAACGACTAAGTTCCAGTGGACGGATGCCTGTGAGAAGGGCTTCCAGTTATTGAAGGAAAAGTTGACGACGGCTCCAGTTCTTACTCTTCCCGAGGGATTAGAGGGTTATGTGATTTATTGTGATGCCTCGGGTATCGGGCTAGGGTGTGTACTGATACAGCACGACAAGGTTATAACATATACTTCCCGACAGCTACGGAAGCATGAGAGGAATTACCCTACTCACGACTTAGAGTTGGCCACAGTTATTCATGCCTTGATGATTTGGAGGCATTATTTATATGGGGTTCATGTGGATATTTATACAGACCAAAAGAGCCTCCAGTACATCTTCAGACAGAGGGATCTGAACTTGCGGCAGAGACGGTGGTTAGAGTTGCTGAAGGATTATGATGTTGATATCTTATACCATCCGGGAAAAGCCAACGTGGTTGCAGATGCTCTGAGTCGTAGATCTATGGGGAGTCTGTCAGAGGTACAACCAGATAGACAGGACATGGTCTGTGAGATCCATCAGCTAGCGAGCCTTGGGGTTCAGTTGGTCGATACCGATGATAGTGAGGTACGGGTTCGAGAGGTTGTCGAGTCTTCCATCGTTGTGGAGGTAAAGAGGCGACAGTATGAGGATCCGGTTCTGATACGGTATCGAGATACGGCTCTTCGAGAGGAGAAGAGTTTATTTGAGGTAGCGCCTGATGGGTGTTACACCCCGTAGTTCAGGTCATTCGTATGAGAGCGTACGAAAGGGAGTAAGACTTAAAATTTTAGAAGGACAGGTTGATGGATTGTTTCGGAAGGGTTTTTGTCAACTTTGAGGCGGGTTATGACCCGTTACGTTGAGAGTTCCTAGGTGTTTCAAAGGTCTAGTGTGTAGTTCATTGAGTCTAGTTTCCAACGCAACCAACCGTTCGTCGATGGGACATCGGAGTAGAAAGTTATGGGAGTTACAAGTTTAGTACGTGATCGGGCGTAAATGTGTTTGGTCGAGAGCCACGAGGGCAGCGCGCGGATATTCGAGCGCTGAAGTTGCAGCGCGCGCCAGCGAGCTGGCGCGGCGAAGTTCTGGGGGGTTGCAGGGGTTTCAGCGCCGCGGTCCTGTGGCTCCTGAGGCTTGTCTTTTGGTACAATTTCCCTGATGTTGTAGATTTATGTACATTCAGGGGTATGGCGGGGCCCTGTCCCATCACAGTGGTTATGTAAAAATTCTTAGAGGTCTGTAGTCATATCTTGTGGGTTGGGTTGTAAACAAAAATGATGTAAATGCTTTTGGCTATGTATTTATATATCCAGGGAGGTAGCCTTATCGGCTAACCGGTTGTTTATTTTCTTGTTTATTTACGTTACAAATTTTATGTATGTTCCGCTGATTATCTCTGATGTATACCTGTAAGGGTGCCCAGGTAGGGCACCAGTCGCGGGCCCGAGGTCGGATCGTGACAAAAGGTGTCTGGAACCGAGGGCATTTTTTTTTTCAAGAGGTGGGTTTTTGAAACCAGAAGAGGTCTTTATTTTCATATTTTTATCAAGCAAATGAAATGTGATTTCTTTTTTTCAAAAGAGCAGAAAAAATACTGAAGATTGGTCCTTGCAAGAGGGGATATGTAAAAGGCAAGGGAGGAGATATTGTTTCGCTTAAAATGAAGGAAATCAAATCATCATTACGACACCAACTCCCGAGGAAAGAATATGGATAAATAAGCGACGCGTGTAAAGTGGATGTTACAGGGGCGATAAAGCATTTAATGAAGGAGGTCAACGTGCGAAGAAGTACAACCGATTAGATTGACACATCAGTTTCAAGAAACATCGTGATAAGGCAAAAATTGACGGTTGAAATAACTCTTCCACTTCCAGGTCCCATGGGCTCAAAGGCCCAGAAAGTGAGGGACTATCTGTATTGGGTAGAAACACCCTCGGAAAGACTGACATATCCAAGAAGCCTAACTGCCCCAAGTCCCCACACAACTGTCTCCCACCCCCAACAACTCCATCACATCAGCTCTTCTAGATTAGAGTGTTGCGGTGCGCGTGGGTGCGATGACATCAGCACACTCATGTCGTCATAATTTTAAGGAGGCATAATAATCTAGTTTTGTCTTATATATACGAAACATAGAAGAGAAGAAATGACACATTTTATCCTCTAAACTTACACTTGTAACCAAAATCTCTCTCTCAGAACAATATACTAAACAAAACACTTGTTCATTATTTCCCCTTGTTCATTCCGAATCTAGCTCATTTATTCTTTTACTTAGTCTTGTATTCTTTATACTCGTAACCTAGCTCGTGACACCGGACTCATTCAGGAGCTCTCCGAATCAGATATTACCTACTTGTCTTTAAATTCTAAAATACAAATCTCTAACTGTGTTTTTGTTAGAATCAATTTCACCCGAAAGAAAATAAACTAACTCATAACCTGCTAGTATAACTATTGCAATGAAAATTACATAAATCATGAAACCAATCTCATAGGGTTTAACAAATACTAAATGTTGCCGAACTAGCTAGCTCACCTATCCTTATCGAGTTAGGTGTTTATTTCTCGGATACAATGACTAAGTTTCTAATCCATTTTCGATATTTAGTTCGGTGTATCTAACTACCAGTAATTTTGCTCGGGCCAAAACGTGATAGTAGATACTTTTTGTATGCTTTCACAAATTATTCAATTACCATAAAGAATTTCAAGCCTTTTCCATCTAGCTAGATACGTAATAGATTCTGTATTACCACAAAAATGCAAACATGAAGAATTGAGGTTTAATCCGTATGTTTTTGTATAGCTTATTTAGTGTAACGGTTTTACCAATGACTTGCGTCGACTCGTATCACTTAAACATGTCATCATGAGTATTTTTTATATCCAATAAGAACCTAACATTTAGAAGGATTTCTTTTTCTTTCAAAATGCATGATCGGCGATGCTAATTTTTCGCAATTGTAACACGCATGTACATGTTTGTATGTGTTAGCTAGGGTGGCAAAATCAGCTCATCATGAAAACATGATTTGTTCAATCCTCTTAAATTTGGGTGGATCAACCAATTTATTAATTTAACTTATTTTTGTTGGGTTTTGATATTGGTGAATAGGAAATGATGGGATAAAAATTAAAGAGGGTAAAAAGCTCTTTTGTCCCACATCGAAAACAGATTCTGTTTTCGTTTATTGTTTCATTTATGTTATATGTTTCACTAAGTGATTAACATATTGTTTTGAATCATTATTTAGCCAAGTACAGATTATTAAACCAACAATCTTAAGGAAATTATATTTATTGTATTTTAATCTGTATCCTGGTTTGGAGATTAAAACCTGTGTGATTTTCTACTCCGTATGACATTTCATATTCTAACTTGAAGACATAAAAACTTCGTTGGAATATTAAAAGTCCAGGAAAAAGTGTTTTCCCAAAAGGAAAAAAAAAAGTGTTTTTTCAGAAAGGAAAAAAAAAGTGTTTTTTTTTTGTATGTTGTATGGAGACTAAAATCTTCGGATTTTCTACTCCGGTTGAGATTAAAGTTTTCATAACTTTCTACTCATTTGGATACTTGATTTGAAGATATAAAAACTTCATCAAGTATACAACATACAATCTACTGCACTTCGGCTCTATCAATTTTGATTCGGTTTGAAGAAATAAAATCTTCACCGTTGTGTATTATATTTGTTTCTATCAAAATTGATTCGGTTTGAAGAAATAAAATCTTCGCCGTTGTGTATGATATTTGTTGCGACGATTTGAAGAACATAAAAACTTCATCGTTCTGTTTAAGGAGATTAAAACTTGTGTAGTTTTCTACTCCATATGAATATTAGTATTCTGACTCGAAGATATAAAAACTTCGTTGGAATACTAAAGTTTCATAATTACACAACGATTTGAAGAACATAAAATCTTCATCGTTCTGTTTAAGGAGATTAAAACTTGTGTAGTTTTCTACTCCATATGAATATTAGTATTCTGACTCGAAGATATAAAAGCTTCGTTGGAATACTAAAGTTTCATAACTATACTGTGATTTGAAGAAATAAAATCTTCATCGTTCAAATTACGATTTGAAGAAATAAAATCTTCATCGTTTAAGTTTCACAATTATACTCCGATTTGAAGAAATAAAATCTTCATCGTTTGAGTCTGTGATTTAATTGCTATTCTGGTTTTATTAAGTAAAACTGTTTGTCGATTTGTGATGACAAACAAATAATGGCAATTGATCTGAATGATCAGTGTGCAATGCTGTCAGAGTGCAATTTGGTTGGAAACCCAAAAGAGTGGTGGCTGGATTCTGGTGCCACTCGACATGTTTCTTACCGCAAAAGAAGCATTTGCAACATATGCTCATTTGGACAGAAGAGGTCATTTATGGGAAATCTTGCAATGACGAAGGTTGAAGGATATGGGAAGATACTTACGAGGATGACTTAGGCAAGGTCGACTCTCAACAATGTTCGCACGCGTTCCAACAATTCGGAAGAATTTAGTTTCATTGGACTACTCGTCAAAAACGGGTTTAAGTGTGTGTTGGTTAGTGAGAAAATTGTAATAAGTAAGAATGATATGTTCATAGAGGGCTACCTCACCGAGGGCCTTTTCAAACTCAATGTAATGGTTGTTGATGATTAATGAAAATTCACTGCCTTACTTATTGAGTCAAATGATTTATGGCATGTTCGTTTAGGACATGTCAATTACAAAACTCATAAAATTGATCAATTTAGAAGTATTGCCTAAATTCGAGTGCAACAAATCAAAATGTGAAATTTGTGTTGAATCTAAGTTTGTTAAACATCCATATAAGTCTATTAATAGAATTCAAATCCTTTAGACTTAATTCACGTATATATGTGATATGAAGTCAATACCATCTCGTGGTGGGAAAAAGTATTTTATAACTTTCATTGACGATTGCACTCGATATTGTTATGTGTATTTGCTTAATAGTAAGGATGAAGCAATTAATGCATTTAAGCAATACAAGAACGAAGTGGAAAATCAATTGAATAAAAAGATCAAAATGATTAAAAGTGATAGGGGTGGAGAGTACGAATCTCCTTTGCAGAGACATGTTTGGAATATGGAATTATTCATCAAACTACTGCCCCTTACACACCACAATCAAATGGAATTGCGGAAAGGAAAAACCGAACATTAAAGGAAATGATGAATGCCTTACTAATCAGTTCCGGTTTACCGCAGAGCTTGTGGGGGGAAGTTATCCTTACAGCTAATCGAATACTCAACAGAGTACCCCACAGCAAAACACAATTTATTCCATATGATCTATGGAAAGGAAGAAAACCCAACTTGAAATATTTCAAAGTGTGGGGGTGTTTAGCAAAGGTCCAAGTTCCTTTGCCCAAAAGGGTAAAAATCGGACCAAAAACTGTGGATTGTGTTTTTATTGGCTATGCTACAAACAACAAAGCTTGTCGGTTTTTGATTCACAAATCGGACAATCCCGAAATTCATGTTAATACGGTAATTGAATCAGATAATGCTGAATTCTTTGAAAACATCTATCCGTATAAAACTGAATGTGAGTCGTCAAGTGAAAGATCTAAATGACCGCGGGAAGAACCAAAGGAAAGTATACCAAGCAAAGAGGATCTAAGGCGTAGCAAACGTCAAAAGACATCTACTTCCTTTGGACCAGACTTTGTAACATTCTTGCTTGAAAATGAGCCTCAAACATTTAAAGCAGCAATGTCATCTTCTGATTCAACATTTTAGAAAGAAGCGATCAATAGTGAGATTGAATCGATTTTAAACAACCATACATGGAGTTAGTTGATCTTCCTCACGGAAATAAACCTTTAGGATCAAAATGGATCTTTAAAAGGAAAATGAAAGTGATGGCACTATTGACAAATACAAGGCAAGACTTGTGGTCAAAGGTTATAGACAAAGAAGGTCTTGATTACTTTGACACATACTCGCGTGGTGACAAGAATAACATCTATTCGGGTGTTAGTGGCACTGGCGGCCATATATGGTCTTGAAATCCATCAAATGGATGTCAAGACAACTTTCTTAAATGGAGAATTGGAGGAAGAAATTTACATGGAACAACTTTGAGGGTTTTGTGGTTCTGGTAAAGAAAGGAAAGTGTGCAGACTTGTGAAGTCACTTTATGGACTTAAACAAGCACCCAAACAATGGCATGCAAAATTTGACCAAACAATGTTGGCAAATGGATTTAAGATTAATGAGTGTGACAAATGTGTTTACATTAAAAATACTCCAAATCATGAAGTCATTGTTTGTTTGTATGTTGATGACATGCTGATAATGAGTAAAAATATTGTCGATATAAATGCTACGAAGCGTATGCTCGCTAGCAAATTTGACATGAAAGACTTAGGGGTTGCCGATTTGATCTTAGGAATTAAGATCCATAAAACTCCACAAGGTCTAGCATTATCACAGTCACATTATATTGAAAAAGTACTTGACAAGTTCAAGTATTTAAATTTCAATGTTGCAAAGACTCCAATTGATGTAAGTTTTGCACTTCAAAAGAATGAAGGTGAAAGTGACTCACAATTGGACTATGCACGAGTTTTGGGAAGTTTGATGTATATTATGAATTGTACACGACCAGATATAGCATGTGCTATAAGCAAGCTGAGTCGATTCACGAGTAATCCCAATCAAACTCATTGGATGGCAATGAAACGAGTCTTGGGATATTTACAACACACCTAAAACTATGCTTTGCATTATAATAAATATCCCGCGATTTGAGGATATAGTGATGCAAATTGGATCACTGGATCGTTTGAAGTTAAATCCACGAGTGGATATGTTTTCACTGTTGGCGGAGGAGCAGTGTCTTGGAAATCATCAAAACAGACATGCATCGCCCGCTCTACAATGGAATCAGAATTTATAGCTTTAGACAAGGCCGGTGAAGAAGCTGAATGGCTCCGGAATAGCCCAAACCTTTGGCTCCTATATGTATACATTGTGACAGTCAAGCAGCAATAGGTAGGGCAGGGAGCGTAATGTATAACGGAAAATCTCGTCACATACGACGGAGACACAATACCGTTAGACAACTCCTCTCTAGTGGCGTTATCACGATTGACTATGTAAAGTCAAGAGATAACGTGGCGGATCCGCTTACAAAAGGCTTATCTAGAGAGGGAGTTAGTAGATCATCAATGGAATGGAGATAAGGCCAAGGACAGGTCATCATGGCGGTAACTCTACCTAGCGCATGGAGATCTCAAGAGCTAGGTTGAAGGAGATCAAACAAAGTTGTGACTGACGGTTCAACATTGTCAAATAACTCAACCCATTCTCGGATGAAGACAATGTTCAGAAATAAGGATAAGACTTTATGGCTTGTTAATGAGTTAATAAAGCATTAAGGTTTTTAATGGTTATCTAAATCTGGCAATGTATGACCAGATAATGTGGCTATAGGACCATGTGTTTAGAAATCACCTATGTGAGTGTTAAGTGTAAGCCGCTTTAAAGGGAATGACGGAAAGGCCCATTCTCATGCACTCACGAGACCGTGCGGTTCATGGTGAAACGAACACAACCGTGAGAACCATAAGCGGTTGAGGTTGATTGTGTGTCTTATGTTGTCTAGGTATACAACAAAGTTCGACGGTTCAAAGATATCAAATCTACCGATTGATCGAGTATATCCGATATAAGTTCACTACGGAAAGTTCAAAGGGAAACCTACTTATCCAGATGCAGTCAATTCTCGCTTGTATATCACACTCGTCCGTACATTCTTCTATCTTATAATCATTCCCCATTCATGTGGGGGATTGTTGGGTTTTGATATTGGTGAATAGGAAATGATGGGATAAAAATTAAAGAGGGTAAAAGACTCTTTTGTCCCACATCGAAAAAAGGGAAGGAAAGAGAGGTGTATATATTACATTACACCTTCTCGAGCTGCTAAAAGGGTTGAGAGGGCAAGGACCCCTCGCGCCGTCGTCGTCGCTCGCTCGGCTCGGCTTCGGCTTCGGCTTCGGCTTTGGATTTGGATTTGGATTTGGATTTGGATTTGGATTTGGATTTGGATAAAGATTGATTGATAATCTTTTTGGACAAACGTTTCTTTAATTAATTAATTATTTAATTAAAAACAAATCCAAACGGATCGACCCGCGATCCGACCCGTCCGGCTCTCCATCTCTTTTTCGAATTTCCCTCCAAAATGAGGTGACTATTCTGAATGGTTGCAACCATTCAGAATCAGTACCTCTAACCCTATAAATTCTTGATCATTTCAAGAATTTATTCACTAATTCATATTCTAATCAATTCTGAAATTCTGAAGTTGCTCTTCAACTCGAAAATTTCATTCTGTGTGATATACTGCCGTTGAGTGGTTCGCTGCTACCGGAATTTGGAGTACTACTATTCTGGTAAGATAATCGTTCTATCCTGGGAGGCGATATTCCGTTAACCTCGAGTACTGTGAGGGGAATAATTTCCTTAAGGACACACTTTGAACTAAGTGGGCTCGATTAAATTCTGAAATTATTTTTCCAAAACAGATTCTGTTTTCGTTTATTGTTTCATTTATGTTATATGTTTCACTAAGTGATTAACATATTGTTTTGAATCATTATTTAGCCAAGTACAGATTATTATACCAACAATTTTAACCCGTCTAATACAGTGTACGTAGAAATATTAATTCAACTCATCTAAAATAATACTCTTCTTAATAGGGTGAAGTATTAAGAGTGGAGACATGAAAGGGATTAACGGAAGACAAAGAAACCTAATACACGCAAAGGATGTTCGATGTCTTATTTTAACCAACTCCATGACGAAAAATCAAGACTTTTAATTGTGTTTCGGTTGAGTTTGATGAGAAAACTAACTGCCTTCTTTTTCTTATCCTCTTGTTTTTTCTTGTCTGGTTATGTCAAGTTGGTTTGGGCATGTTAAATATCACCAGCAAATATTTCTCCTTGTTATATAACAATAAATTAAAGTAAGAATATTTGTAGAGAAAAAGAGAAGAGAACTCTTATTTCTTTTAAGGATGAAATATAAGGATGGAAGCATATCTATTTATAAGAGAAATTTGACTTGGTCCCAAAGTCATTGGCCCTAATTTCTCTTCTAAAGATAGGCATCCACAATATTCTAATATTATCCATAACACTCCCCCTTGGATGTCTATTTTGATAGATAATATGCCTCATTAAAACCTTACTGGAAAAAACCCAATGGGAAAAAATTTCAGTGAAGGAAAAAGAGTACATATTTCTAATAATACATATTTTGGTTGCCTCATTAAAAATCTTACAAGGAAAACCCAATGGGACAAAACCTTATACGGAAAAAAGACAACATGTATTAACTCCCCCTGATGAGAACTTCAGTCCAAATGCTTGAGTCTTCGCATTCCAATCTTGTGCACCATCTCACTACAAGAAATCGCGTCTAAGAGGGCTCTTTGGGTGAAATATCGCCCCCTTAGATCAAAGGCGGCGATTTTTAACCGCCCTTTATGTCGCCTTGTTACGTCCGTTGTCTTAGATCAAGAATGACGATTTTTCAAGTCGTCCCCTTTGATAAGGACCAAAAAGGGCGATTACAGTCGTCCTTTTTATGGATCTCAAAAAGGGCGACATTAGTCGCCCTATTTGATGGATTTTAAAAAGGGCGACTACATTTCAAAAAGGGTGACTGACTGTAGTCGCCCTTTTTGATATGGTTAAAAAAAGAGAAAACATTAAATGTACCAACTCGGATCCGAACCCTAGTCTGAACTGTGACACTGTACTATTCTATCACTAGACCACTAGTTATGCACTATTAATCACCACAAATACAACCCCCAACCAAGAATCAAATTCGGGTCTCCTCTGTGAAATTGTGTCATTCGAGGCGAGTTATATCCAATCACCACTATCACACATCAAGCCAAATCACCATCCACGTTTGTAGCTTTAGCACCTTATTTATGACATGAATGTTTGGGTCATCCGGGAGCACCTATTTTTGCTTCCCTTAAATAAAATAAATTTATTGAGTGTACTAGAACCCGTAGTTCACATGTGTGTCACTCATGTCCTCTTAAAAAACATGTTAAATTACCTTTTGTTGCGTCTAATTCATGCATTGTTATGCCTTTTAATATTATCCATAGTGATATTTAGACATCTCCCGTTTTGAGCTCTACCACTAAACAAGCCATCAATACTTGTTATATTTATGCTCCTCATAATCATAAATCCCTTGACCGGTTCTAACAAGATGCTTATTTTAACAAGATGCATTTTTTCGGATATACAAAAAATGGAATATCCGTAATTTTTGGATAGTTTCGGATAAGATTCGGATACGAATATTTTGGATGAGATTCGGATCTGAATATTTCGGATATACAAAATTGGATATCCGTAATTTTCGGATCGGATTCGGATTCCAATATTTCGGATAAATTTCGGATCGGATCGGATTCGGATCCGAATATTTTGAATATACAAAAAATTGAATATCCGTAATTTTCGGATAATTTTACAACTCCTAATTCAACTATATTTATTAATCATAAAAATAAAAGGACCTGAAAATACAAAATTTGACCCAAAAAACACAAACAAATTGCCATTTTAACAATTTGTCTCACACGAGATAATGTGCCACAATTCAAAATAATTACAAACACAATTTAGTTACCCTATTTATTTGTGGCACATCATAGATTTTTCTTTTGGGTATAAGTTCTTTACTTTTAAGTGGGTATATTTGTAAAGTGAGTTGATGATGTGATTATATCTTATAAGATAATTTATATATTTAGCTGCCTACTTGCATTTTTTGGTACTGGATTTCACTTTTTTTGGCAGTTTTTATTTTATGTGACATATTGGCATAATTGAATTGTCTTTCCTATTACAACATTTGTTTCACTACTTCAATGTAATAAATTAGAAATTAGATAACTATCCGTCAAAATTACTTTTTCGTTGAAAATTGAAAGTAGCAACTTATACATTAGGTAGAAGTCATATGATAATGTAAAAATACAAAACGAAGGAACAAACTATAAATTATACTGTAAAGTGAAGAACAAAAAATAAAGTGAAGAGCAAAAATGGCGATTTGGTCCGAATCAAAAGAGGCGACTAGAAAAAGTCGCTCTTTTTTATCCTGACCAAAGGGGGCGACTTGGGTCCGAATCAAAAGGGCGACTTGAAAATGTCGTCTTTTTTGGTACTAACCAAAGGGGGCGACTTGTAGTCGCCCTTTTTTGGTCCGAATCAAAGAGGCCGACTTGAAAAAGTCGCCCTTTTTTGTCCGAATCAAAAGGGCCGACTTGAAAAAGTCGCCCTTTTTACAAGTGATTTTTATTACTTGTATGTAATAATAAATTGACATATTTTTTATTAATAAATAGTAATTTTAATTTTTTATTTACTATTAAGGATGTATTATTTATATTACACAATCTTATGTTATGTTTTACATCTTAAAATTCAAAATATTTTTCTTAAATTTTATATTCAATCAAATTATTGTACATAAATTGAAAATGAGGAAATACTAAAATAACAATAATGCCTCAACTCCAATCAAGTTAGGTCCATAATGTGATTTCTTACAAATCATCTATTACTTTAATTAACTTCATTTTAGATCCATATTATACAATTAAAAATAATCTTTTTTTCTGGAATACTAATAGTTATAATGTCACAAAAATATGATAGTGTTACCCATTATGGGCGCTCAACATTAATGTGAATTCTTTGTCACTTCAACAGTAAAATACCATTAAAATGTCTTTTGCATCTTTGGAAACCATCTCAACATTTTTCCTTTTCTTTTGTGTCTCACTAAGTTTAGTCACTTTTGGTTTTTTTAGAAATTGTATCAATTTTTTCTCTTTTTTCTTTGTAGCATATTAACGAGTCACTATAAAAATAAATTGTTTTTAAGTTTGTTACAATAAAGCTTTCGAAAATAAAATTTTGGAAGATTGTTAAATGTTTTTCAAAATTCAATTAATAGTGGATTCAATGGTACAATAAGTTTTCTATAGGACCAAAAGGGGCGACTTGAAAGACTTTTTCAAGTCGCCCCTTTTGATTCGGACCAAAAAGGACGAGTTCAAGTCGCCCCCTTTGGTTTGGACAAAAAAGGGCGACTTTTTCATGTCGCCCCTTTTGATTCAGACCAAAAAGGGCGACTTGAAGTCGCCCCCTTTGGTTAAGACCGAAAAGGGCGACTTCCTTTGGTTAGGAAGTCGCCTCCGTTGGTTAGGACCAAAAAGGGCGACTTCAAGTCGCCTCCTTTGGTTAGGACCAAAAAGAGCGACTTTTTCAAGTCGCCCCTTTTGATTCGGACCAAAAAGGGCGACTTTTTCCAGTCGCCCTTTTTGGTCGTATTTTCTTTTGATAATTACGTATTTTTCTTTGATTAGTAGACTCCCAATATTTTGATAATTACGTATTTTTAGTGTGTGTGACACAACTTAGTATTTCTTATTTATTAGACTCCCAAATTAACTTATTTTTAGTGTTGTAGGACACAAATTCAAAATACTTGGGCCAAAATGAATATAAAAATCGAGTGGAAAATAAATTAAAGACATGCATTGGATGATACAATATTCCAACCTCAAACGCTAATTATTGGGAGGAAAAGAATTTCATGACCAATTGCTTCTTCCAACTTCTTGGCTAAAGTGCTTCATCATGATTAAGCTTATTATAACATTAGTAATGTACGTCTTTCACTTAGTTAAATGAGTAATTAGTTAATAAATCACCCACTCAAATCACTTTTAGTATGAATTATTTGAATTGTTTAGGCTCATAATACTTTTTTAGTATGAATTAATAGCACCTAAGGGGGCATGCTCCAGTTTCTTCACTCAATTCTTATACTATATATACTAGGAGTATTAATTACTACTATTTTAATATTTAGCCTTTTTGTACATAAAAATTGTACGTTAATTTGTCCTTTGCTTTTTCCTTTTTATTTTCTTTTAATTTCCATTTCTTGTAGAAACTTCCCTTTAACTTATGTTGTGTGTATTCTTTTACGGGAAATAATTTAAACTTTGAAGAATAAAGTAAAGAGCAAAAAGGGCCACCTATTCAAGTCGACTTTTTTTAATTCGGACCAAAATGGACGACTTCAAAAAGTCGCCCCCTTTGGTGAAATTAAAAAGGGTGATTGTGTGTCGCCCTTTTTTATCCTAACAAATATGTCATTTTTACTTTTGACATTATTTAGTCACCCTCTTTGAAGCGTTTTCTTGTAGTATCTTCTCGAAAGTTGTTGTTGGTAGAGACTTAGTGAACAAATTAGCCATATTATCACTTGAACGAATTTATTGCACGTTGATATCACCATTCTTTTGGAGCTCGTGTGTGAAGAACAACTTTGGTGAAATATGCTTTTGTCCTATCTCCTTTTTTGAATTCTCCCTTCAATTGAGAAATGTATATTGTATTATCTTCCTATAAGGTTGTGGGTATTTCAGACACATTTACTTCCAAGCGATTAAAATAGTCATAACATCAATTGGATTTATTGATATTTCTTCATTTTCTTGAGTTTGCTGCTCATTGATTTCTTCAAGAATATCAGGATTGATCAAATCTTGCATTTCTTTATTAAATTCTTTCTTAGTGTCATGTTGACCATTTATTTTATTTTTCTAGGATTCTGATCCTTAGAACATAATGGTCTATCACGCTCCAGGCGTGCTTTTAAATTCATTTGCTATGACACTAGTAGATGGTCCTACAAGGACATCAATCAGAATTGAGACATTCTCTGTAGGGATATGTGATTCAGTAATCCTTTTCAAATCTGTAAATGAATCTGGCATTTGATTTGCTATTTTATGCAAATGAATAATATTTTGGACCTCTTGCTCACTAATAGAAGCACGTAGATCAAGATGAGACGATGATGGATTTTTCCACAAAATTTTCCTTTTTATTTCATTATTCTCTCCCCCTAATTTTGGAAAAATTCTCTCATCAAATCGACAATATGCAATTTATCTTATTTCAGTATCTCCGTCTAAGGAAGAAATTATATCATGCTTATAGCTATAACAAGATAAATAAATGCATCAATTGAACAAATATATGGTACTTCAGGACCAATCTAATTTTTTCATTTCAACTTCTTTTAGCAGGTAGTCTACTGCTTTTCGAAAACTCTTCAAAATCTCCAATCACATTCAAGTTAGTAACTTGCACAACCTTATGAAAGATTTTGAATATCGTAAAAGGGATAAGGGTAAACAGAGTCATTCCCTTGATCAATAAATATTTATTAAGGTGATTTCAATACATCAACCTGTTACACCCCGTAGTTCAAGGTTATGTATGTGAGGACGTATGTACGAGAATACGACATAAAGATTGGAAAGGAAGAAAGATTTGATTTTCCGACGGAAAATTTTCCGGATTTTGTGAAGGAAAAAGGTTCGTAAATGGGAATTGGATTCCCAGATTTGGTATTCGGACTTTTGGGAATATAATAGAATTATGGAATTTTATTTTCGAAATTGGTCACGTGGGGCCTACGAGAGAAATTTACGGTTTTGCAGGGCCCACATTATTTTCGAGATTTTGGACATTATGGATATTTTCGGAAGATGAAATATTTTGGACGAGTAGGAGGGCGACATGTGTCACCCCCATGTGGCCATGTTGGCCGAAATTAGTGTGACAAGTGGCCCTTGGCCGAAATGTGGTGCCATGTGGCAAGCCACTTGTCCCAAGCTTTTGTGTAGCCATGTGGATGGTGGGACCCACACACACTTGTCCCCCAATCTCACCACACACTTGCTAAGATCCTTGCCCTTGATTTCCCTATAAATACCCCCCTTAAGCTTGCAAGACTTCATCCCACACTTGAATTAATAACCAAGGCAAAAATACTCCCCCCTCTTGAGTGTGCACTCGGCAATAGGGCCATTACCTTGACCAAAAGTTGTTCAAAAATCCTTAAACTTTTAAGTGTTCTTCCTTAAGGTGTTAGGAAGATTGTAAACCAAGAGTTGGAAAAGATTTCACACCCTTAGCCTTGAAACCCCACCTTGGTAGAAAGTTGCCATAGTTTGAGCCTAAGTGTTCTTCACTTTTTGGAGTTGAATCTTGAAGAGAAGTTGGTTAGGAGCTTCTAAGAGTTGCTTGTAGCAGATTGGAACGTAAGGAATTGGAGCTAAGATTCCTAAGGATCGACTTTTAATCATTGGATAATTTTGGGCTTATAGAGGTAATGATCCTTGTCCTTATATTGTAATTGGAGATTACATATTGTAGTAGTTTATATTTGAGTATATGATGTATGGAAGGAAGATTGAAAAGAAATAGACTGTATTGTATATTGTGGGGCAGAATTTTACACGTCCAGTTAGGCGTGTAATCCCCTTTGAGTATTATATTACTGCGCCTTAAATGTGGCATGTTGGTTATTGATATCAGGCCTTGAAAAAGGTGGAGAGGTAAGTAAATACAGGGAGGTGCTGCCCAATTTTCCGTAGAATAAGGAACCTTGTACTTAGAAATATTCTACGAAGAGAACTAGAAGTTGATAGATGTGTTGTGGTTATTATAGGTGGATATTCTACGCGCGACATACTCGACTTGTCTAGTGGATTAAGCCGAAGAGGTATGTGATTCTTCATATTCTCTTGAGCATGATTATTTGTGAAATATATAGTGCGGTAGACGCACGTGTGTTAAAGGAGTTGGATTTCATTTTTGTGTCCTTGACTTGATTCTAAAGGTTAAGTGACTTGATATGAAATGTTAAGGACTTGAATTGTGTTAAAACGTTGTGAAACCTCATTCGTGAGTAATGGGTACTTGGTCTTTAAAATAATAAAGTTATCTTGATTTCGGAAATGTGAGTAGTTGTCCTTGGTTGGTTTAAAATGTAAAGTGTTATAATAGCTTATGGGAAGTTAGTTATAACGACTTTATGAAAACGAAAGAATGGTTTTATCATTGGATTTAAAACGGTAACTTGATATTTTTAAAAAGTTATGAGGCTTAAACTATTTTGAACAGTATATTGTTACTTGACTTTAAAAAGGAAAAATGTTTTTGTTTAAAAGGAAGGCATGGTATTGTCTTGATTTGGTTTTGAAAGCTAAACGACTTGATTTCGGAAAAGGAGAAGTAACTAGATTTAAAAGTATAGGTTACTTGTTTTGAAAAGAGTGAGTTACTTGAGTTTTAAAAGTATACTTGATGTTGTTGTAAAAAATGTAAAGCACTTGGTTTAAAAACTATAAAGTACTTGATTTAAACATGAACGTGTTTTGATACTACGGATATTAGTATCGAGTTGTTTTACGTAAAAAGAGATCTTTTTGAAAGAATTAAGGTATGTAGTACTTTAGGGTTAAAACCCGGATTGTTGGCATAAAGTGGGAGTACTTTGAGTTTATAAAAATGGTGAATCAGTTTACATGGTAAACAAAGTCTAAGAGTATGTTAAACTTGCCCATGCTAGTTGTGATAGCCTCTGTTGTGCAAATGTGGTATTACTATGTTACCGCGTCTCTCGGTGGAGGGCCGACTGACTTGTTGTGAACTTACTTGGACGTACCGGCAGTGACGGCGGATTCCACGGGTATGCTTCCATTGTTATTATCACATGGACATGTCTACACCGATGAGGGATTCCGGGGGCATGCGGTCATGCAGCGGGTTAAACTCCCGGTATGTTATTATTGTCACATGGACATGTCTACACCGATGAGGGATTCCGGAGGCATGTGGCCATTATTATTACTCTATGGGCTAGCTCCCACAAGACTGTACACCGGATGAGGATTAGGGGCATGTTATATACGATTATTACTCCACGGGCTAGCTCCGTGAAGACACATCACACCAATGAGGATTCCGGGGCATGCTATATACGATTATTACTCCACGGGCTAGCTCCCACGAAGACATGTCTACACCGGCGATGAGGATTAGGGGCATGTTATATACGATTATTACTCACGTGGACTAGCTCCCACGAAGACACGTGTCCAGTGATGAGGATGCCACGCATGTTATATATATGTATTGTATATGTATGCAAACGGTGAGGTAGGATGCCATGGGCGTGTCACATGGTTATATGTTACACTTACGGCTGCCGGCAGTGATGGAGGATTCTACGGGCAGGAGATATATATGTATGTATTGTATATGTGTACGCCGACAGTGAGGTAGGATGCCACGAGCGCGTCACATGATAATGATTTATGTCATAGACTTCCGGCAGTGAGGAAGGAGTTCCACGGGCATGATGACTTTGAGTGCATAAGTCCCTGACTTGACATGACTGCTTATATATTGTGCATTGTAGTTTGGTTATCATACATGTCTCCTGTTTTATATATAGACTGTTATGATTTCATTCTGATATTTTCGATTTCACATACTTAGTACTGTTATCGACCTCCTTGGGGCTGCGTTCATACCGCAGGTAGAGGTACACCGGTTGTTGATCCTCGCTCATAGGATCACGGTTCTGCGTATTGGGAAGCTCCGTTTCTCCGGAGGCTTATCTTTTGGTATAGTCCCCTGTCATTGTAGGTACTTGTACATTCAGGGGTATGGCGGGGCCTTGTCCCGTCATAGTTGTTATAAAAACTCTTAGAGGTCTGTAGTACTGTTGTGGGCAGGATTTGTAAAGGATGTAAATATATATATACAGAAAGGTGACCGTTTTGGTTAGCATGTTTCTTATTTCATATTGTTCATATCTTGGAGTTTTTATTTCTGCTGATTTTCTCTGATGTATTATCACTAGGGTGCCCGGGGTAAGACACCAGTCGCGGGCCCGAGGTCGGGTCGTGACAAAAGTGGTATCAGAGCAGTTAGTCCTCGGAAAGTGTCTACAGACCATATCTAGAAGAGTCTTGATTATCGGCGTGTTGTGCACCACACCTATAATCAGGAGGCTACAGGATATTTAAGATTGGTTTCCATTCTTCTCACTCTGAGATCATGCCCTAGAGCTGTGTTATAAGTTGGACTCCCTCTGACGTATTCTTATGTACCAGTTATGCTTCTACGCAAGGCAACCAGGGCCCAGAGGGGCAAGGCAGCAGAGGGAGCTGCGAGTAGAACACAGAGGGTTACGGGGGCACAGGCCCAGTCATTACCTGAAGTGGTACTTCATACGGCGAGTTCTGCGACGCCGCCAGCCCCAACAGAGTTTAGCGCAGCGGCAGCAGTTTCTACTGAGGCCATGATATCTGAGCCTCCAGCTCCACGACCAGGAGCAGAGGACATGGATTACAAGGAGATAGTCCAGTTACTAGCTAGGATCGTGTCTAGGCATAAGGACAGACGAGAGTCGGAGGTTCCGGTAGTACCAGTGGTTCACCCTAGATCCGATAGTTTGAGACTTCGGGATTTCTTGAGTTGTAATCCACCGGAGTTCTATGGATCGAGAGCTGAGGATGATCCTCGGGAGTTTATTCGACAGTTGCAGCGGATCATGAAAGTGATCAAGGTCTCAGAGACAGAGTCGGTGGTATTGGGTTCACATCGGCTGCGTGATACTGCAGTCGACTGGTTTGATTCATGGGAACTGTCCCGGGGGGAGCATGCACTTCCAGCTGGTTGGGACGAGTTCTCAGAGGCATTTCTTACACACTTCTTGCCTTCGCGGAGGCAGATAGATTTTTGATTTTGAGGCAGAACGGGCGAACGGTTCGGGAGTACAATGTAGAGTTTGACTCGTTGGCTCGGTATGTCCCCGTTTTAGTGGCAGACATGGAAGATAGAGTGCACCGCTATGTCACAGGAATCGATGATTATTTAGCGGGGGGTTGCACGGGTGTAGCTCTTCAGCCGGGCATGGACATTGCCCGCATGCAGGCTTATGCGCAGCAGACTGAGGAACATAGAGGTCAACGGAATGACCCAGATCAGCAGAAGAGGGCCAGGATAGCAGGGTCCTTTGGTAAATCTGGAGACAGGCCGCCTCAGCAGCAGGCTAGTTATGCGCCTCCGCCATTACAGAGTGGTCCTCAACGGTCTTCAGGACGTTCGGGATGTTCAGGAGCGAGTCAGGGCTCCAGGACTTCAGGTTTCCAGGGAAGAAAGGGTGTTAGTCAGATAAAGCCACCTCTACCTCAGTGTGGTCGATGTGGTAGACCCTATCTTGGGGAGTGTCGTACTATTTCGACAGCTTGTTATGCTTGCGGCCAACAGGGCCATTTGGTGAGAGACTGTACCACCAGAGGTGGCACTAGTGGGATAACACAATCTACTGGATCAGTTGCGGGTTCTTCGCCTTCAATAGCTAGGCAGGATGTTCATACACCGGCAGGCCATGGCAGAGGTCGTGGTGGAAGTTCCCAGTTTTAGCGGTCCTTGGAACCGCCTATTTGATTTCAGGTATATCTTTAACCCTCTAGAGACTAGTATGCGTGATAAGATGATTATATGTTAAGTATGATGTTCGGATAACATTGTGTAATTGTGTTTAAGATACCTGGTTAGAAGGAAATGTAAGTTTGGGTACGTAGAGATTGTGAGCCTTAGAATTTTGATAACCGTGGAGACCTTAGATGCAAGGCCGTCTTGAGTGAAAGATTTTACGTTTTGATCCTTATCGAGATACATAGTATACGTGGGGTATATTTGTGTGGTAAGTCCATGAGTGGTGTGATATGAAGGTGAGTAGTTAAGCTAAGAAGACCCCTAGGCTTTCATGACTTGAATAGTGAGGTTGTTCCGGACCGGGAACAAGAGTTTGGTACGAATGGGTCGGGTTGAGGCCAGACCGCGGGTCAACCCGCAGCCCGAAATAAGGTGGGGTCAGTTTGAGGTAGTCCCGCTAGGTGTTAGGGTCACGAGGGTGCAAGGCCCAAGTTTAGGTAATCATTGTACGAGTTCGTGGATGCGTTCGACCAGAAACGGATCGTGAAGGCCGGGAATGGCCTTAAAAGAAATTGAAGCTAGTAATGACCAAGTAGGTGGTAGTAACTCCAAGGTTTTGGAAGCTGAAGCAATGACTGAAGTGTGGTACGTGTACTATAAAGAGTTCGAGTGTACGAGAAGGGTACGCCGAGAAGGAAAAGAAGCGAACAGGTGTTAAGAGAATGGAAATGATTATTTACGTGAAGTGATGGTGTGAAAAGAGTATCCTTTAGACCATGAGTGGGAGCTAATTGTGATGTTACATACGTTAGAGGTGATTCCTCGTTGGCTTGGATTTGAGTTTTTGCGCGTATGTTATATTATGGCCATGTGTGGCATAATTGGTTTTGTAAGTATAGTAGTGGAGACTATACCGTCGCATGTATGTTTGGAGACTTTGAAGGAACATTCGGGACGAATGTTTCAAAGGGGGGAAGAATGTTACACCCCGTAGTTCCAGGGTATGTATGTGAGGACGTATGTACGAGAATACGACATAAAGATTGGAAAGGAAGAAAGATTTGATTTTCCGACGGAAAATTTTACGGATTTTGTGAAGGAAAAGGGTTCGTAAATGGGAATTGGATTCCCAGATTTGGTATTCGGACTTTTGTGAATATAATAGAATTATGGAATTTTATTTCCGGAATTGGTCACGTGGGGCCCACGGGAGAAATTTACGGTTTTGCGGGGCCCACATTATTTTCGAGATTTTGGACATTATGGATATTTTCGGAAGATGAAATATTTGGACGAGTAGGAGGGCGACATGTGTCACCCCCATGTGGCCATGTTGGCCCAAATTAGTGTGACAAGTGGCCCTTGGCCGAAATGTGGTGCCATGTGGCAAGCCACTTGTCCCAAGCTTTTGTGTAGCCATGTGGATGGTGGGACCCACACACACTTGTCCCCCAATCTCACCACAAACTTGCTAAGATCCTAGCCCTTGATTTCCCTATAAATACCCCCCTTAAGCTTGCAAGACTTCATCCCACACTTGAATTAATTTCCAAGGCAAAAATACTCCCTCCCTCTTGAGTGTGCTCTCGGCAATAGGGCCATTACCTTGACCAAAAGTTGTTCAAAAATTCTTAAACTTTTAAGTGTTCTTCCTTAAGGTGTTAGGAAGATTGTAAACCAAGAGTTGGAAAAGAGTTCACACCCTTAGCCTTGAAACCCCACCTTGGCCGAAAGTTGCCATAGTTTGAGCCTAAGTGTTCTTCACTTTTTGGAGTTGAATCTTGAAGAGAAGTTGGTTAGGAGCTTCTAAGGGTTGCTTGTAGCGGATTGGAATGTAAGGAATTGGAGCTAAGATTCTTAAGGATCGACTTTTAATCATTGGATAATTTTGGGCTTATCGAGGTAATGATCCTTGTCCTTCTATTGTAATTGGAGATTACATATTGTAGTAGTTTATATTTGAGTATATGATGTATGGAAGGAAGATTGAAAATAAATAGACTGTATTGTATATTGTGGGGCAGAATTTTACACGTCCAGTTAGGCGTGTAATCCCCTTTGGGTATTATATTACTGCGCCTTAAATGTGGCATGTTGGCTATTGATATCAGACCTTGAAAAAGGTGGAGAGGTAAGTAAATACAGGGGAGGTGCTGCCCAATTTTTCCGTAGAATAAGGAACCTTGTACTTAGAAATATTCTACGAAGAGAACTAGAAGTTGATAGATGTATTGTGGTTATTATAGGTGGATATTCTACGCGCGACATACTCGACTTGGCTAGTGGATTAAGCCGAAGAGGTATGTGATTCTTCATATTCTCTTGAGCATGATTATTTATGAAATATATAGTGCGGTAGACGCACGTGTGTTAAAGGAGTTGGATTTCCTTTTTGTGTCCTTGACTTGATTCTAAAGGTTAAGTGACTTGATATGAAATGTTAAGGACTTGAATTGTGTTAAAACGTTGTGAAACCTCATTCGTGAGTAATGGGTACTTGGTCTTTAAAAGAATAAAGTTATCTTGATTTCGGAAATGTGAGTAGTTGTCCTTGGTTGGTTTAAAATGTAAAGTGTTATAATAGCTTTATGGGAAGTTAGTTATAACGACTTTATGAAAACGAAAGAATGGTTTTATCATTGGATTTAAAACGGTAACTTGATATTTTTAAGAAGTTATGAGGCTTAAACTATTTTGAACAGTATATTGTTACTTGACTTTAAAAAGGAAAAGTGTTTTTGTTTAAAAGGAAGGCATGATATTGTCTTGATTTGGTTTTGAAAGCTAAACGACTTGATTTCAGAAAAGGAGAAGTAACTAGATTTAAAAGTATAGGTTACTTGTTTTGAAAAGAGTGAGTTACTTGAGTTTTAAAAGTATACTTGATGTTGTTGTAAAAAATGTAAAGCACTTGGTTTAAAAAGTATAAAGTATTTGATTTAAACATGAACGTGTTTTGATACTACGGATATTAGTATCGAGTTGTTTTACGTAAAAAGAGATCTTTTTGAAAGAATTAAGGTATGTAGTACTTTAGGGTTAAAACCCGGATTGTTGGCATAAAGTGGGAGTACTTTGAGTTTATAAAAATGGTGAATCAGTTTACATGTTAAACAAAGTCTAAGAGTATGTTAAACTTGCCTATGTTAGTTGTGATAGCCTCTGTTGTGCAAATGTGGTATTACTATGTTACCGCGTCTCTCGGTGGAGGGCCGGCTGACTTGTTGTGAACTTACTTGGACGTACCGACAGTGACAGAGGATTCCACGGGTATGCTTCCATTGTTATTATCACATGGACATGTCTACACCGATGAGGGATTCCGGGGGCATGCGGCCATGCAGCGGGTTAAACTCCCGGTATATTATTAATGTCACATGGACATGTCTACACCGATGAGGGATTCCGGGGGCATGTGGCCATTATTATTACTCCATGGCCTAGCTCCCCATGAAGACCTGTCTACACCGATGAGGGATTCCGGGGGCATGTTATATACGATTATTACTCCATGCTCTAGCTCCTACGAAGACACACCGGCGAGAGGATTCCGGGGGCATGTTATATACGATTATTACTCCATGGGCTAGCTCCTCATGAAGACCTGTCTACACCGATGAGGGATTTCGGGGGCATGTTATATACGATTATTACTCCATGGACTAGCTCCCCATGAAGACATGTGTCCGTGATGAGGGATGCCACGGGCATGTTATATATATGTATTGTATATGTGTACGCCGACAGTGAGGTAGGATGCCATGGGCGTGTCACATGGTTATATGTTACACTTACGGCTGCCGGCAGTGATGGAGGATTCCACGGGCAGGAGATATATATGTATGTATTGTATATGTGTACGCCGACAGTGAGGTAGGATGCCACGAGCGCGTCACATGATAATGATTTATGTCATAGACTTCCGGCAGTGAGGAAGGAGTTCCACGGGCATGATGACTTTGAGGGCATAAGTCCCTGACTTGACATGACTGCTTATATATTGTACACTGTAGTTTAGTTATCATACATGTCTCCTGTTTTATATATGTATTATAATTTCATTCTGATTTTGATTTCACATACTTAGTACTGTTGTCGACCTCCCCGGGGCTACGTTAAATGTCGCAGTAGGTACACCGGTTGTTGATCCTCGCTCATAGGATCACGGTTCTGCGTATTGGGAAGCTCCGTTTCTCCGGAGGCTTATCTTTTGGTATAGTCTCCTGTCATTGTAGGTACTTGTACATTCAGGGATATGGCGGGGCCCTGTCCCGTCATAGTTGTTATAAAAACTCTTAGAGGTCTGTAGTACTTTTGTGGGCAGGGTTTGTAAAGGATGTAACTGTTCGGTTTTATATATATATACAGAAAGGTGACCGTTTTGGTTAGCATGTTTCTTATTTCATATTGTTCATATCCTGGAGTTTTTATTTCCGATGATTTTCTCTGATGTATTATCACTAGGGTGCCCGGGGTAAGGCACCAGTCGCGGGCCCGAGGTCGGGTCGTGACACAACCTTAGTTCATTTAATTCGTTTAATGATTACAAACAAGTTTTTCAATAACTTGTATATGCTTCAAGCATTTTGAATTCTTCAACAAAAATCATATAAATTTTGTCACGTAAGTCATGTAGGCTGAGATAATTTTCATTTACATGACATCTTCTAATGTCAGAACTGCAGGTCCAGTAAATTTACCCTTACCAAGATACGTCTACTTGGTAATTATTTATATATCAACATGCTTTAAGAGATGTAAAATTCAGATCCTCATAATATTATACAATATTGCGCACTATATTGTATCAAAGATATCGTTGACGTGATATCATTTTGTATCGGTTTGCAATTAGACATAACTTATTGAGATCTTATCACTTCATTATTTTTCAGGTACCTGAACCTCGTACGAGGTTTTATGAAGTGTTATGTCGTAGGCTCTTCAAGAGCACATTACCTCATTTTTTAATTTGATCCTCTTTGTTTTCAAGGATTATTGCGTTTGAAACCGTTTTGTCTACCATGCTTCACGCATGTTGTAAACCTTGTCCTTCAGGGACATTTAGGAGCATCTTGCAACTGAAATATAGAATAGTTGGGTCAACAAATGATTCTAGCATTTGACTTGAATTTTCGTTTGAACGAGGATCATACTGATGATAATTCACAATATATTTCTTAGATGTTTATTCTCTCTACCTTTATGTTAGAAAAACTAACATACATTTTTACCTTCTTTGGAGAATTCATCTGTGTGCATCGTGGTAGATTCATTAATCATATACCGCATAATACAATTATTAGATGAAAACATTTGGTTCCTGACCTTGAACCAATTATGAGGGGAGAATTTATTAGTCTGAAGCATACTAACATCGTTGTATGCAATATATCATATTTCAGATCAACACATGAAACTTTGTTCTCATTCGCAATGATTTAGCTATTTATCGGAGGCATTCAACACTAAACCAACTTGAATATAAACCAGCATTAACAAGATGAATTATCTTGATTACATAATCTGAAAATTATAATCTCAACTTAATTATTTTGAGCAAGCAACTTTGTAAATGTCAAACTGCAGGTTGATAATAAACGCACATGTGACCGTCTTATCGATACATCTATTTAACACATCACATAACATGTGAATGAACCATTATTCACCTTTATATTTTTCAGAATTTAGGGAATTCAATCCCAACATTAGCTGGTGTAATCAACTTATCATGAGAACAAGCAAATTAATTCTTGAAAAATCTTCTAGTTCTTCAATATATTTCGAATACAAACTTAGCACATCAAATTTAAATTAGGACAACCAAAATAATCACGTCAATTGATAAAATTATTTGTACTAGTAAACTTCAAGTTTACCATGTCATGTGTTATTTGTTTTAGTAAACTTCTGGTTTACTATTACATGAATTCTATTTTGTACAATAAACTTCTGATTTATCGTGACAAGTGATTTCATCATGCTCATATTTGTGCAATACAATTTGGAGAATAAAGAGGGTAACATTTCAAATACATATTCCTTACCCACTATGATTTAGTCATTTACTTTAGTAAACTTCGAATTTACTATAACTTGTGCTTCGATCATAACAACTTTGTATATTACATTCTGGAACGAATGACATAATATAGAGGCTCTTCAGGAGTCTCTATTTTATTCTCCATAATCACACATATTGTTTGGACACTATTGATGTCATGATCTTCTAGATAAATAGTGTTATGATCTTCTAAATAAATAATTAGCTCTTCCGGAGCACTTGATTATTAATTTTGTACAGCCAAATATTGCTTAGATACTGCTGATATCATAAAATAAGTTATAGTTAGACACTGCTGGTGTCATGAATTAAATAGTAATCAAATGGATATTTAAAGACAATACAATTTATAAATGATGAAAAGTAAGTTCTAAACTTTAGTATTTCATACATCTTATTCAGGGGAGAATACCATTAACATTCGAATATTTTTCATCAAAGATGCTACAGTAACCATAATATATCAATATGGTTATAATAGATAGTGTTCTACACAATTTGTATCCTTTTACCTTAGAATGATACATAATTAAATTATTTCTGATGATTTGACATACGACAGATATGTACAACAATGATCTTTATACACAAAATAACTTTTCTCTAACAATACAACATACATGTGATCAGATTTCTTAATTAATTACCAACTGCATATATTCAGTTTTTAGAATATCAATTTCATTTTCATATGCCATGATATCAAATTATTAAGAGGGTATTAAAACTTCATAGTATTTCAATAATAACACATTTAAGCATGTGTATAATTTGATTTAGATGAAAAATATAAAGAATAAAAATAATAGTACGGTGAAGCAAGATATGCTAACAGCGATAAGAAAGAAAAGAAATATGCTAACATACTAAATCACAAAATAAAGAGAGTTTACACATGATAATTTGAAGAGTCCTTTTGGCCATAAAAGCATCATCTGCCCTTAGAAAGATTTTATCATTTCAATTAGTATAACTCTTCTCAATTCTCATATGGAATATATTTGATATCCGTGTATATGGTGGTTTTATTCTTAAAACGTGAGCATATTTATCACTTCGAGAGTAAAGTTCAAAGTTTTACTAATGCGAGAGTAAATTTAAGAGTTCTACTACTTCGGGAGTAAATTTCAGAGACTTACTGCTTCAGGAATAAATTTTGAATTTAGTACTTCATGAGTAAATTTCAGATTTACTACTTCAAAGTAAAAATTAAAGTTTCTACTACTTCGAGAGTAGAGTTCAATGTTCTACTACTTCGGAAGTGAAGTTCAAAGATTTACGACTTCAGGGGTAAATTCAAAGTTTTACTACTTTCAAAGTTCTACTACTTTCGGAGTAGAGTCAAAGATTTATTACTTAAGGAGTAGAGTTTAAAATGTGCTACTTTGGGAGAAGATTTCTGAGTTTGCTACTTCGGGAGCAAAATTCTGAGTTTACTACTTTGGGAGTAATTATTATACCTTTTCTGGAGGTGAGTCGTGATAACTTCACAACTAAATGCATGTTCGTATATATAAGTTTGACTACATATTGTCACATTCATTTCAGAGAATTGATATGTACTTATAACATTTATCAAAAGTTCTTATTCTTCAGAAATGAAATATAATCATTTGAACAAGGCTTAACTATATCAAAATATAATATTTTATAACCTCTTTCAAAATATTGCTATTTCAGGAGAAAGTCCAAGTATTATAATATAAAAGGTATTTCTATATTATAATCATTGGAACCCTGTAAAAAATATTACATTTGCCGGTGGAGTTTACCTTGATGTGCGCTCCAAGCCTCCAACATAATAATAAATGTAATTTAATTAGGGCAACTGAAAACGCATGACTTGAAAATATCAAAACCTGCATCCTTTAAGAGGCATCCACTAGATCATTGTTAAGTATGTTTCACAGAATATGTTAATAACATACCAAAGGAAAATCATGTTTACATGACCTTAACCAAGCACGACTAGATCTTGACTGGGACATGTGCACCGATGGAGTTTTGGTTTTTGTGAATAACAAAATTAAATTCCACTACAGACTCGTGCTGATAACGTGTTATATAACAATAAACTAAAACAAGAATATTTGTAGACAAAGAGAGAAGAGAACTCTTATTTCTTTTGAAGGATGAAATATAAGGATGAGATCATCTCTATTTATAATAGAAATTTGACTTGATCTCAAAGTCATTGACCCTAATTTCTCTTCTAAAGATAGGCATCCACAATATTCTAATACTATCCATAACACTCCTCAAATTGTTCCCTCTTTTTTTCTCGAACATTAGACAGGAAATCTGAGATTTTTGACGGCAATCTATTAGAAATAATTTCCGACGAACACATTTCTCATAGTGGGCCTTCATCAGGGGCGGAGCCACAATAATAATTAATCCATTCGTTTAAAAAAGTTTTTCTTATTTTCTTTTTTAGTCTGTTTAAAAAATAATGTCTTTTTCTTTTATTGACAACTCTTTCATTCCACATGACATGTTTAAGACCACAAGATTAAAAATCTATATTCAACACATATTTAATTTAAGATCATAAAATTCAAAAATCTTTCTCTACTTTCTTAAACTTTGTGTCAAATCAAAATGAGACAATCTTTTTGAAACGGCGGGAGTATGAGTTTGATAAAACTTACTAACTTTGGTGTTTATCCAAAATCCAATAAGCAAAACTAGTTGTGGTCTCGAACTCAAACTAATTTTTTTGTCTTCTCCTGTGCCCTTCTCTTTGGTGCTTAGGCAAGACTTTATTCAAACAATTATAGAAAAAGGAAAAGCTAAGGGACTCATATGGTTGAATTAAAAGGATTTAAGTTACATCAGTGGCAGACCAAAAATTGTTATATTATGGATGCTCAACCGCTTTTAATTTGAAGTTGCTATATACCCTGTGTAATTTGTTACTAAAAAATGAATATAACAACACAAAATAGTAAATAGTAAAACGCCTATTACAAGAACTAGAAAAAATGAAGAATAAAGGATTACAATAAAATAATCTTAACGAATAACTGGAAACAAGAACGAACAACTGAAAGCTACTAACACTTGAGCAAAGGAAACTCAAGTGTTTCATGTACTTTGAGAATTGAAGTATGCTAGAGAGGAAGAAATATTTCAAATTTTTTTATTGCAAGTGATTGACAATTGAGCCAAGGACCTCAATTTATAGTGCAAGATTTGGTCTCTTCAAGTGCCAAGTAATGACATTGAATCACTCATGAAATGACAATAAATTTTCCAAGTAATGACATCCATTTATCAGCCAAGTAATGACCGAATAATGATGGAATGAATGCCATTGAGGGCAACCCAAAGGTCTCCAAAATTAGATTTTCGTTTCTGACTTTCTGCCTGGGCGTCGCCGAATTAGCACCGCGGCCGAGCCTCGGAGGCACCGTGGCTCTTCGGCTCCAGTAACTTTCTAACCGAATTAGCGTCGCGGCGCTCCCCGTCTCCGCGGTGGTGCCGCGACCCTTTCCGACCCGTTTCAATCTTTACACTATGCACACTTCTTCCTTCATATATTAACTTGGAACACTCGTCATTTGGTCAACAACCGTCCATCATTCCATGTCTCAAACATTTGTACTTACGTACCAATATCTCTTTCAATAAAGAAATTTGCGATCTTTGGTACAATGTGTGTGGAAACTGTGTTTCCGACGTGCGGGGTCCTAATTGTTCAAGTCATGAATAATGAGATAAACTTTATTCCACATTAATAATTTTCCAACATAATTTAACCTTGAAAAAATAATTTAATATGTTGTAACATATTACTTATATTTTGAGACTATCTTTTTCTTTGGTGTAAACTTTGCACCAAACTGTAAACTGGATTAATATTTATATATTATCAAAATATTTTGAGACCACCAATCACCCGTTAGTAGAAATAATTACCTTTAGTTGGATAGCTAAGTGATCTAATTGAGTTATAGCTAAATGATTCAATTGAGTCAATATTGTTTACATTTGTCAATGCATAAAAACTCGCAGTAAAATAGCAAGAAGAAAAGAGGACATAGGATGAACAAGCTTAGTAACATAAACAGACGAGAGTTGTGGTGGGACGAATATAATTTCTCGACTTTTAATCAGAAGTCTGAGTTTGAATCCAGAAAATGAAAAAGTTTCTAGTAGCGATCTACCCCTTTAATGGATTTACGCAGCATACATCTCCTTTAATGGGCTTACACAACATTAATCTCCTTTACATGACAGCAATCCAAATTAGTCGGGACGCAAAACACGTACTGACAAAAAGGCAAAGGAAATCTATAAGAAACAGTTATTCTGCAGTGCAAAAGTTAAGAGTAAAAAAATAATTATATTATCCAACAAATGAAAAAAAATTAACTATTTACATCACTAAGTACAGAGGTGCCTTTCTACTGACTTTTCATTCTAAGATATTTTGTCAGCCTTTCATTTACAGAACCAAAAATGGGATATGGTCGAAAATTAAAGTAAGCAGCAGAAGCAATGTATATACAAGAGAAACCTACATAAATCTTTCCCCATATAGATGAATAAAATGCAAAGAATATAAAAATACCAGTAATAACCACTACTATTACTAAATTAACCAAACATTTGGCAGTTCATAGTTCTTGTTCTGTTCCTTCATTTGGGAAATGACCATTAGCAATAAAATCAGAGAGCAGTTGATCTTTGAACTGAAATGTTTCCATCACCACTTAGAAGCCTCTTTTTCAGATGCTGGGATTATCTCAAGAGGAATGCGTCGAACATGAATGTGTACTTCAGAAGGATCAACACCAAATGCATTGTCCAAAAATGTTGGACACTGATTTTTGTATGAAATGGTTACATCATAAACTGCAAATTCAGCAAATTGGACAGTATGATTGTGTGAATAGGAAAATAGGCAGTCTTTATGAATATCAAGAATAGATAAATAAATCATAAAACAATTTTGTCAGATTAAGTTAACTGAACTTTACGACTATAATAGTAAAGTTACAAACTTTTTTGCCAAAGCCTCAGTCCTAAACAAGTTGGGATCGGCTATATGAATCCTCACTATTCCATTTAAGCTGAATTCATATAGCCGACCCATAGGACTTGATTCATATAGCCGACCCATAGGACTGAGGCGTAGTTACAGTCGAGTTGCTTAAAGCTCATCGGACTTACTATCTTGGGGGTTGCTTGCTCTTCGTGGCCGTCAGAGACTGATACGCGCTCGCTACGGAAAAACAAAGAAGTTGAGCAGCTTCCCGCCTCTCTTTCTCAAGTGAGACAAAGGCATTCAAGATCGACTGCTAAAAGACAGCGCTAAACCCCTTTACTTTACATCGCATTTCTTCTTTCAGAGAGAGCACGCAGGTGGAAGCTTACATTCATGATTCCTCACATCTTTCTCTCATTCCAACCGTGCATGAGACTTTCATCTCACACCGCTCCTAACTGATAAAAGAAAGAATCCCTTTTCCTTCTTTTTGATTACCTTACTCGTGTATGTATAAGTTCAAATCCGTTCCATTTTTAAAAAGGATTACTAATCCTTAACTTTTAGGAATCTTTCATTAGTGGTTGTGAATGACTGGTTTATTTAATTTTTTCGATCTTGGTTTCGTTTTTAGCACACCAAAAAGATTGGGAAATAGCCATCTGATTTAATTCATTCTTGAAGGTTGTAACTTTTCTACTACATTGTGTAAAGTTTAGTGACTATCGTGGGTCAGTAAAGTTTAGTGACCAGCGAAATTCTCACTTCTCAGAAAGTAATAATGCACTTTATCCGCTATAACAGTAGCATCAAAAAACTAGTTTTTGTCATATTAAAGTAACTATTTTCTCCCTCAAATGCACCAGAGCCCAACAAAAGTAAAGCAAAAACAAGTTTCTATTAGACAAGGTCACAAGATAGAACCTGCATCCATAGAGCTCCTTAATATTTCCAAACAGGCATAAAATTCTTTTGTCTTAGGTAGCAACACATTCTTTAGAACAGGCAATCCATTCTGGCTGGCAAACTCTTGGCTTCTTTTGCATTTCTGCTCACTGAATGTAGAGGAAAGTTACAATTTCAGTGAGAAGTTAAAAATAATAAAAGTGCAGAAGTCTAAGTTCAGTGAATTTTGCAATGCCATAAGCCCTTTAAGAAAACAAAGGCATAAGACATTCCATAAGATAAACCTACCTATAATCTGTTCCTTCAGGGAAAACAGTTAGCCACAATGGGTCCCGGGGATCGGTAAAAGTTGAAAGCGTTTGTCTTATCACCGGTTCATCGACTATCCAGTCTCTCTCCAGTGAGATGAATTCTAGCACATAGAATCCCCAGCCAAAGACTGGCAATCTCATCAAACTTTTCTTAAGTAGATATTTGATGTGGCCTAAGCACCCTTTCCTCAATGCAAGATTCCACAGGTACATCCAATCGACCTCTGTTCTGTGGTTGGCGATCAGCAGTACACGTTCGCTTTGTGGAACGTGATCTCCGGAAAATACAGAACAACCAGAGGATATATTTCGTAAATCCACGCTTGATTCCGTCAACTTATTTTACCAATGTGCCCACAGACAGAATCAAGCTCATCTATGGCATCATGACAGGCAAGATAATTGATGTTGGGAGAGAAATAGTGCATAGCATAAGAGAGATTAGCTGACTACTACTGACAGATTGGGATATGGTTCGCTCATTTCTGTTTTATGTGATAGGCATGGAGTCCCAACATTCGCCACGGTCAGTCTCTTGTGACATACAGTTTAGTGCACTCTTTCCTTGACCCCAATCCAGGACCAGCAACAAAGGGAAGGGCCCAGCAGCAGCAGACGCAGCAAGAGCCTGAGGCAGAGGCACACAATGAAAGCGGTAGCGACCATCACCTCCCCGTCTCGAGCCTCGATGCCAATGATGGAGCTTATGCTCCTAAATCAACAACAGATGCTGCGAAACCATGAGAGCATGATGCGACACCAGGAGCAAATGGTGCAAAATCAGCAGCAGATGATGCAAGAGCATCAGGACCTGACCCAACGCGTTGATAATTTAAGTTTCATGTTCACCCAATGGTCAATGCAGTATCCGCCGCCACCACCACAATTTTGAGCCACTGTATGTCTGTAAGTCGTCCTTTTTATTATTGAGTCTTTTACACATTTGGGACAATGTGTTGTTAAAGTTTGGGGGTGAGTTTTTATTTTATTTGTGTCTATTTTTTAGTCTTTTATTTGTTCTTGTGTTTTATGTGAGTCAATTTTTTTTTTAATGATCATGCATGATGTGTTTATTTGGAACGCCTAGTGAACTAAGTGGGATAATGTAGTGGAATGAGAAGCTAAAATCTGTGTGTTTAAGTTAGATATGCCAAAAATTCATGAAAATTTGATTATTTGAAATATTTGATGCTTAGCCTATGTGTTGTCAATTGAAAAATGTCTGTGAAGTCTGTTTGCTTGTTATTTGAGGCGAAATAGTTAAGATGTACATGTTAGGGAGATGATTCAGACATTTCTTTGTTAGCCCTTCTTACCATTCATTACCTACCTTGTAAAAAATTGTATTCCTAGTCAACCCTTTGAGCCTAAAATGAGTTGTTTTTTTTGACACCTCATGATTCCCTCGTGTGCCATAAGCGGTAATTGAAAATTTGGGATGAAAAAGAGTGAAAAAGGTATACAAAAATAGAGTGAAAAGTGATGTACCTCAATGAAAAAAAATATAAAAGCTTAAGTTTTGGGGTGCCTATATGAATTGTTTCATGCTCTCAAAACGAGAAAGAGGGATATAGGTATGAACTGAAAAGAATACCAAAAAGAAGGACAACATGGTTGAGTAAGAAAAATGTTTATGGTACGTAAATTAAGCCTAAATGCCTAATCCTAACTACCCCTGCCTAAGCCTACATTACAACCCTGAAAAGTCCTGATGATCTCTAGAATGTATGTCTATGATTAGTGGAGAATAACAAGTAAACAGGCTCATGAACTAAATGAAATTAATATGCATAAGTTAGGTATTCATGCTTCTATTACTTATGATTGAAATGAATTTGCGAAATATTTGACTTGAAATTCTAGATTGCTAAATTCATGCTATATATGTTCCTACATATTATCCCAACTGACGTTCATGTGTTCCTAAGTACTTGTGCAGCTGCTTGATTTGAGTCTTTGAGTCTTTTGATTTTGTGTCTTTGTTTTGTTTTGATCTTTGCTTGAGGACGAGCAAATGTTAAGTTTGGGGGTGTTTGTTAGGCGTATTTTGTATATGCCTTTTGAGTCATTTTTAGTTAGTATTTTTCCATTTTCGTTCAAATAAGTGTCGTGTTAGGTTGTTTTTTTCATTCTTTTGAGTCACAGCGGTGCAAAAAGGCAAAATGGCGAAAATTAGCGAGAATTGGGCAGAAAAGGTTCTCCCGAGGCAAAAATGACGAAAGTTGGCAATTCAGGACGAAGGATTGTCAGCACCGCGGTGCCAATATGCAGAACAGCTATGCCATATGTACTGAGAAGCCACAGGATTTTCAGCACCGCGGTGCCACTATTACTGAGAGACTGCAGGAGTTTCGGCACCGCAGTACCGTTATGCAGAACCGCAGTGTCGGTGCGGAAAATCTCAGTTCCGAAGAAGAATTGGCTAAGGACAGATTGGTCCATAGGGCACGAAATTTGGAACATATTTAAGCCCTACGGATTAATGCTATGAGAGAGGTTGGTCATTCTACAACATAGCACAACACAAGACAACAAGGAAGGCTACGATTGGAGACTTAGTTCGCAGTAATTTCTTTTCTTTCGTTTTTAATTCAGTTTATGTATGGATTTTGTATTAGTTCTTAACGTGACTATGACTAGGTGCTAAAACACTTTATTAGGGCTTTCCTTATGAATCGCTTGAAACTTTTATTCATGAATTAATGTAGTAGTTTGATTTCTTCTTCACTTGATTAAGATTTAGTCAATAATTGGTATGAATGTTTGATAATTAATTGATCACTAATTATCATAATATATATGATTTCGAATCAAGAACCGAGAGGAGAGATTTGGATATGCTGTAATTGACTAGACATAGGTTAAAATCGCGGACGACAGTACTCCGATACTTGTGTAGCATTATAGGTTAATGTTCTTAATCCTCTTATGTGGTAAATCCTATCATAGAAATATAGGAGGATTCTGCACTGGGGTTGAGTGATTATATGTCCTAACCGGAATATAAGACAATTTAGTTAACCGCTATCTTAACGTAGAAGAAGAATAAGTCATTCTAGTTGCATTAAGGATTGAATTGAGTGGATAGTCGAGGATTTTGGAAGCCCTAATTCATTCATAACTGATTACAACTTAAATAGTTCAGTAATTCTTGCAATTATTTTAGTAGTTAAACAAAAACCCAACTCAAATATCGATTGTCAAATAGATAACATAAAATAGATGAACGGTAATTAGAAACCAGTCTCTGAGGACGATATTCGGTCTTAGCAGACTATATTACTTGTCAACGATGTGTGCGCTTGCGTGAGCATTCGAAATATCGCTAACACCCGCCCCGTCCCGGTCCCACCGAATAAATACGGGATGGAAATTGTCGATAACCGGGTTCGAAATCGGGACAGGACTAGGGTTGGTCCCGCCCGTCCCGACCCGACCCGACCCGTCCCGGACGTTTGCAGAAACTATCTATTGCACAAACGGCCATTTTCAATTTTAGTCGTTGGCAACGGCTAGTAACGACTCATCCCCACCCCATAAACATCCCCTTAATATTTATTTTAACCCCTAGTTAGTATATTTACACATTAACTCTATTTCTCAACTATAAATACCTCATTTTTCTCACAAATCTTCATATCATCTCTCTAATCTCTCTCTCCCTCTCTCTTTTTCTGCAAGTCTAAATTGCACACTAAATATTATATTTTATTGCTAATTTCTATCAAAGTTCAAAAATTGGGAGTGAAGTTGGTAACTAGCTTGAGGATCATCGAGCAGAATTTCAATTCAACCTCGATTACACGTCGACGTTACGTCATCGTTTGATACACTCGTTTCTTCTTTTATTTAAATTATTATTGTTACTTAATTTTAATTATCATACTTAATTTTTTTAACTTTAATTATTTATTTACATAATTATAATAGAACAAGATGGACGTATTTCTGGTAGAGGTATTAGGAGTAGAGCTTTTTATCAAAAAGTGGTTAGGTGTTTTGTTGCCAATAAAAAAAGTGTTTTTGTATAAAAAACAAAAAAGTAGAAAGCCAAAATAAGTTTTATTCAAAAAGCCCAAATTTAAGTTTCTTCCAAAAGTGCTTTTGGAATTCAAAAGCACTTTTAGATTTGTCAACCAAACACTTCAATTAAAGGCCAAAAGTGTTTGTGGCTCTCCAAAAGTGATTTTGGCCTTTAAAAAAGCCATATCAAACAGACACTAAGGCTCCGTTTGGTACAGCTTATTAAAAAGAGCTTTTAGAAGTAGAGCTTTTAGGAGTAGAACTTTTTATCAAAAAGTTGCTAAGTGTTTGGTTGTCAATAAAAAAAAGTGTTTTTGTATAAATGACAAAAAAGTTATAAGGCAAAAAAAGCTCTACTCAAGAAGCCCAAAATTTAGGCTTCTTCCAGAAGTGTTCTTGGAATACTAAAAAAGAAGGCCAAAAGTGCTTTTGGCATTCCAAAAACACTTCTGGCCTTTCGAAAAGCTGTACCAAACGGGCACTAAGTCAGACATCACAAGAAAATGGCGTTCCGGACAGGAAATTTGTTTCTCCTAATTCAGATTTACTTATTTCTCTTGTTATGAGAAAAGCAATGCTCCACTTTCAGGATAATACAGATTTTACCCTCTGTTGAGAGTCCAATGTTCTACTGATTTTATACGTATACGTAAGGAAATTTAGATTCTTTAATACCAGAAGTTCACTATATTCTACTTTCATGCAAAACTCTAACAGTTACATTAGACCAAATGTAAGCACACATTTTCTATTGAGTTTATAAAAGAAATTAAGGCTGGTAAACTACACCTTTATTAGCCTTTGTGGCATTTGTAACATGTATGTTTAGGTTAATAGCAGAACTGTAGGCATTTGTAGAGTACATGTAATGATATGCCAAAGGAATCATTCCTATGTTGGACAACAACACATACACAACACTTCATTTGTCAATCATCACAACACAACATGAGGAATTAGTTAGTAAACCAAATGGCAGATGGCCCAGACTGGTGGGGCTTGAAAAATTGTACCCGGACCAGCCCCTTAACACCCATGGTTGCAGGGGTCAAATTCAAAATCAATGTAATTAGCATTTATAAACTTAATTAGTTTGTTTCCTTCCATTGACATTCAAAAATCTGTAACAATGAACTCCAACGTAAATCCATTTTCTAGGGCACAACAAAAGTATAATTTCTACTAGCAAACTTTTGTTTACTTAATTATGGGGTATTATCTTAACACACCCCTCACATGTAGACTTGGTTTCCTGAGCCAAACACGTGAAAACTCATTTTAATAATGGGTGACTGTGAGACTTACTGCTCTAATAGCATATATGTGAAGTAAAAGAGGTATTGATTGCATACCATGGAATTCAATGAATTCATTCATAAAATGGAGACAGCAAAGTGAAAGGATAAGTGTTGAGCTAAAGGCAATATAACAACAATACTAATGAAGACTTGTTCAACATAATAAAGTTGTACAAGGCGAGAACAATCTACTTCGTTCAGATCAAAAGATGACCAAACTGTAGTTGTCAAGATCCGCATATTATTCTCAACTTTATCCATTACCCAACTTACCTATGACTATAATTAGAGGTGGTTTGAGCTGAAGTTGGGCGGATCAAAATGGACTGAAGTTGTAGACTTGTAGATGGGTTAATGCCAATCCGTTCAAAACTTACATGGACTAAGATGGACATGTCAAGATGAACTAAAATGATGGGTCATAACTCATATTGCCCAACTTGACTCATTACTGTTACAAAATTCAAACTTACCTTCTATGATGTTATTTTATTTTGTATGATATTTGATATTTTTTCATAATTTTATTTTTAAAATAAGAATAATATTTTAAAGAAAATTTTCATTTTTTATAGAAACAAAAAATTATGAAAAAGAAATTTGAGGATGGGGTGGGGTGGAAGGGGTAGGTGTGGGTAGGGCGGGGGTGGAGGTAAGAAAAAAATTCATAGTTTTTTATAAAAAAAAAATAGAAATTTGGAAATGTGGTGGGGGGGTTAGGGCGGAAGGTGGGGCTAGGAAAGAAATTTCAGGATGGGGTGGAGGGGGTAGGAGAGGTAAGAAATCATTTTTTTATAAAAAAAAAAATGAAATAGAAGACTTGGGTAAACAATAAAATAGTAAATGAGTTACTTTGAGTTAATGTAATTGGTTGATTTGGATTGTTCAAGATAAATGAGTTAAGTTGGGCTACCCAAACTTAGCTCATTTAGGGTCCGTTTGGTACAACTTATTAAAAAGAACTTATAGAAGTAAATCTCTTAGGAGTAGAGTTTTTTCAAGTAGAACTTTTATCAAAAAGGTGTTTGATTGTCAATAAAAAAAATATTTTTGACTTAAAAATGGGAAAGGACAAAAGAGATTTTGCCTCTACTTCCAAAAGCCAAAAATTTGAGCTTTTGGAAATAGAGAATAAAAGTGCTATTGGAAGCCAAAAACACTTTTTCGATTTTCAACCAAACACTTCAATTTTTTGCCAAAAGCCCAACCAAATGAGCACTTAATAGTATGTCATTGCCCAAACCCATTAAAATTTGGACGAATTGAATGGATCAATTGAATTTGAGTCCAATTTATCACCCCTACTTGTAATATTCCCCTAAAACATATACCCCAATTTTAATTCATATATGACCTCATTTAAAGAAATTTTTGAAACTTAAAATTTAAATAGGCGAAATGCATAAATGGTCCCTTTTAACAACTAGATAGACACTCCAACTGATCCATTGATTAACTATAATTTTTCTTTGGGTTGATTCACCGATGAATTCAATAATAATAATAATCTTTTTGTTACTTTATTTAATACTTGTTCATAGCAGCTCTTTTAGTTAAACATATGTAGAATCTCATGTTACGTACCATTAAATGTAAATTTTGAATTTGTATATATATTTAATTAAACCCATGTTGCTAGTGTAAACATATCTTTTTTTGTTGTGAAGGAACCGCGTACGCTTCTTCGAGTGCGCATTGCAGTAAACCCGGACTGACGCAATAGCCTACAAACCACGTCATCCAGTTAAACCACACTTGGCAAGCCAGTGTGCAGACTTCCCAAGGTGAAGCGGGCAGTCGACGTTACTCGGGTTGAACTGTGACTGCTCTCCCACACCACCCATCGAGATACCTTCGCTTTCAAGCACTAACCTAGTGGGCTTCGGATAGTATAAACATATCTAAATGTACGAGCATGAGTTTCTAGAAATTATATGTAGGGCTGGCGTTATTCATGTGCTATTAATGAATTGTCATGCATATATTGGATTTGGAGTCATGGAAGCTTCTTCTCGAAATGTATAGTCAAAATTACTTTAATTTTATGTTGTGAAAAGACATAGATCGCATCCTGAATTATATTGAAAATATCGAATTTATATTTTAATTAATCAGAGGATTTATTATCTTCACAATTAAAAAGTAAATTTATTTTATCTTGATACATATATAATCAGTTGTACAAGGAAAGTGTTATACATCCGCCTGTCACGTCAGTGTCACACCAAAAATCTTCTAAATTTTAATTTTATATTTTTTCCTTCTCTTTTCTTTACTCATTTATAGCTCAAACTCTATCCATAATATCACCACAAATCATCATATTACTTCTACTAATCACCACAATTCTAGTCATAGCTCCACAACTCCATATAACACCTTAAATCAAATAAAACAGTCCACAACAACACGACAACACAATGTCATGCGACAAAAATTGATTCTTCAAAATCATGTTTACAACACCTCAATAACCTGCAAGTTATTTTCACTAATCAATCAACCCAAACTAGGCGTAATTAAAGAATACATAAGAGTGGTGAAATCCTTACTTTATCCCGCCAAGAAATCTCCCACAACAAACTCCAACTCAATCTCAAAGAAGCTCACAACTTTGCTAAGTCGCCAAGAGAGGATTTCAAGCTGCTATGACCGCACATTTTTCCTAGCACTACGACCTTTTAGTAAAATGATCATAACTTTTTGTACCGATGTCCGATGGACCTTCACCATATATGATTAGAAAGGTATTTAAAATGGACAACTTTCATATTTGAGTTTTCCCAAAATCCCAACTTATAATGGTGTTATTCTCACTTGAAGTAAGGTCTCGCGAAAACTCACTTGAAAACATGCTTCGAAGGGGAGCTTTTGATTATGCTTAGCCCAAAGACTATTCTTATACCTTGATTAGTTTTCCAATTACTTCTTACACTTTTTATATTGATTCCATCATATGGGTCAAACCTTAGCTTAAATGTAGGAAGTAGCAATACGTCTATTAACCTACAACGTAAACGACGTACAAAGTACGGGGTGTAACAAACTTCACATCTTAAGAACATTCGTCTTCGAATGTTGGATAATAATCTAACTCTCAAGATTTCTGAAAATTTCAGCAAATTTTCCTCTATAAAAGGACTATCCAAAACCTGTCAAGCAGCCAGAAAACATATCTAATATCACACAAGGCCAAGCAATAGCATAATACATCAATATTGGCTTCGCACAACCATCTATCTGTCCAGAAATAAAAAAGATTAGTCATAACTCACCTCAAGCGTCAATGACAAAAATCTGGGCTGCATTTGGCACATCTGTATCAACAACATTGCCTATATAAGACACATAAGTTAAGCTTGATATATAAGAGATGAGTAAGTAAATCGTACTGCACGGTTATTAATATAAATTGTTTATCTGAATGAGTGCATCTAGATTTCATATTTTCTTTTACATTTTCAATCATCCCTTTTATCTTATGGCTTTTACACAATACCTTAGGTAAAAGTTCTCTTTAATCGGCAACCCTCGTACCTGAATTTAGGATAGTAACTGAAATATCTGTTAAAGTATATGGGTCAGCAGCCCACGGAAGTTGCACAGCAGTGGGGCCACCGTAGGGCCCTTCCATTTCCCTTGTATATTTGGTGAATATTAGACTTAAGTTTGTACCTTAATTAGTAGTGTAATATTACCATAATTGTAAAGTTAGTCTTCAAATAGAATAGGAATTTCTAGGTAGAATAGGAAGAGGATCTTCCTAGTGTAACTTGTATATATATGTCTTTCATTAATAAGAATAATCAAGGGTTTATTTCTTTCATGGTATAACTGTTAGTAATGACAATTCTATTTCAATTAAGGGTTATGGTAATGAAACTTTGTCCCCTCCTCATCCACCACTTGTCCTGAAACATACCCTTCATGCCCCAAAATTGATTAAAATTTTGATGTATGTCCGTAAATTCACCACTGATAATTGGGTTTCTATTGATTTTGATCCGTTTGGATTTTATGTGAAGGATTTCAAGACGTGGAGTCCTCTCATGAGGTATGACAGTAGGGGGTATCTGTATCCAATCACACCGAGTCTCAGCATCTCGCGTCAAGATATGTCATCCACTTTTGCAGCTCTTGCTCCTTCCTTGTGGCATGCTCATCTAGGTCATACAGGGTCATCAATTTTATCTGTTTTAGATAAGAATAAATTTATTTCTTATAAGGGTACGCGTAGTACTCCAAATTATCAATCTTGTTATTTAGGGAAAATTATTAAGTTACCATCTGTAGCTTCGAATTCTCATACTTCAATGCCATTTGATATTATTCATAGCGATTTATGGACATCTCTCGTTCTTAGTTCTATGGGTCATCTTTATTATGTATTATTTTTGGATGACTATTCTAAATTTTTATGGACGTTTCCAATTGCAAAAATTCACAAGTTTTCCCATCTTCACAAAATTTAGAGTTTTCATCAAAACCAAATTCGAACGGGAAATAAAGAACATTCAATGTGATAATGGTAAAGAGTATGACAATGGGGAATTTAGGGAGTTGTGTGCACAAAATAGGATAAATTTTTATTTTTCTTGTCCATATACGTCCTCACAAAATGGGAAAGCAGATCGAAATATTCGTACCATCAATAACAGTATTCGCACTTTTTTGGTTCATTCTTCTGTCCCTCCATTGTTTTGGAATCATGCGCTACAAATTGCTACCGGCCTACTGTTACACCCCGTAGTTCCAGGGTATGTATGTGGGGACGTACGTACGAGAATACGACATTTAAATTAAAAAGAAGAAAGATGTGATTTTTCGACGAAAAGGTTTTCGCATTTTGTGAAGGAAAAATGTTCGTTAAAGGGAATTGGATTCCCAGATTTGGTATTCGGACTTTTTGAAATATTTGAGAATTATGGAATTTTATTTCCGGAATTGGTCACGTGGGGCCCACGGGAGAAATTTACGGTTTGTGGGGCCCACTTTATTTTCAGATTTTTGGCATTACGGATATTTTCGGAAGATGAAATATTTTGGACGAGTAGGGGGGCGACACGTGTCACCGCCATGTGGCCATGTTGGCCGAATTGGTGAAGGACAAGTGTCCTTGGACGGTTTGGGGTGGACAAGTGGCTAGCCACTTGTCCCAAATTTGTGGTGGACATGTGGTTGGTAGAACCCACACCCACATGTCCCAATCTACACCACACACTTGCCTAGATCTTGGCCATTGATTTCTCTATAAATAGACCCTTAAGCTTGCAAGACTTCATTCATTCCACACTTAGATATTTCAAGTCTTGAAAATTCCCTCCCTTCCCTTGTTGTTGAGCTCTCGGTTTTGAGCCTCCCCCTTGATCTAAAGTTGTCCAAAAATTCTTAAACCTTTAAGTGTTCTTCCTTAGGGTGTTAGGAAGATTGTAAACCAAGAGTTGGAAAAGATTTCACACCCCTAGCCTTAGATATACACCTTGGCCGAAACTTGCCATAGTTGAGCCTAAGTGTTCTTAACTTTTTGGAGTTGGATCTTGAAGAGGAGTTGGTTAGGAGCTTCTAAGGGTTGCTTGGAGCGGGTAGGAACGTAAGGATTTGGAGCTAAACGTTGCTCAAGATCGACTTATAAATCTTGGATAATTATGGGCTTATCGAGGTAATGATCTTTATCCCCCTATTGTAATTGGAGATTACATGTTGTAGTAATGTATAGTCGAGTATACTATATGTAGAATGAGTATTGTTAAGAATTGAACTGTATTTACATTGGGTATATTCTGATGAGACTTGTAATATTATTGTGGGGCAGTGTTGTACACGTTCGGTTAGACGTGTAACCCCCCTTGGAGTTGTTGGCTTGGTAGCAGGCCTTGATAGAGGAGGAGATTTATGTGGTTACGGATGGGAGGGAGAGTCTTGCGAATTTTCCGTAGAATAAGGAACCTTGTACTTAGAATTATTCTGAAGAGATCGAGAAGTTGATAGGCGTTTTGTGGCCTTTTAGGTGGAAATCTGCGAGTAGTGTATTCTACTTGAAGGGTGGAAAAGGCTAGCGATTCTGATACTTTGGAGCTTTTTGCTTTTTGTCGATAATCGTCGCGAGGTATGTGAACCTCTTCCTATCTTTTCTAGCATGATTGTTGTGAACTATGTAGTGCGGTGACGTACGTGTGCTAAGCAATTTGGTTGGTTTAAAACATAAAGTGTTATAACGGCTTTATGGGAAGTTTGTTATAACAACTTTATGTAGGTAAAAAAATGGTTTGTGGTTTTTAAAAGATAAGAGACTTGACTTATAAATGACTTGATGTGAAATATTAAGGACTTGGTTTGTGTTAAAAAGTTGTGAAACCGCTTTTATGAGAAATGGGTAATTGGGTTTTAAAAGGGATAAGTTATATTGATTTCGGAAATGAGAATAAGTATCGAACAAACCACTGCAGCGGTAATAAAGGAAAATGTATTGACTAATTAATTATTATTAAAACAAGTAGAAACCTCCATATGCATAGAAGCTAAGATAAGACAAAATTGTATTACATTACCTAGATCATGACTGCTTTAATAAGATTATTATAAACAAGTTTTGATTTTCTTAAATTCCAAAGTAAGAAGCTTGATTTATAAAAGAAAGAGACATGAGGAATTTGAAGAGTTTTTGGTTTAAAAGAAAGGCATGGTCTTGTCTTAAATTGGTTTAAAACATAAAGTGTTATAATAGCTTTATGGAAGTTAGTTATAACGACTTTATGAAATCAAAAGAATGGTTTTATTATTGGATTTAAAATGATAACTTGATTTTGGGAAAAGAGAAGTAACTTGGGTTTTAAAAGTATACTTGACGTTGTTTTAAAAATGTAAGCCACTTGATTTGAAAAGTATGAGTACTTGATTTAAACATGAACGTGTTTGGTACTACGGATATTAATATCGAGTTGTTTTTACGTAAAAAGAGATCTTTTCGAAAGAATTAAAATACGTAGTACTTTAGGGTTAAAACCCGGATTGTTGGCACAAAATGGGAGTACTTGAGTTTATATAAATGGTGAATTAATTTACATGTTAATGAAAGTCTAAAAGTATGTTGAACTTGCCTATGCTAGTTGTGATAGCTTTTGTTGTGCAAGTATTGTATTTCTATACCACCGCGTCTCTCGATGGAGGGGTACCGACTTGTTGTGAACTTACTTGGGCGTCTGGCGTGTGGAGGATTCCACGGGTATGCTTCCATTATTATTATCACGTGGGCATGTCTACACCGATGAGGATTCCGGCGTGTGACCATTATTGTTATTCCATGGACTAGCCTCAGCGAGGTTTCTTGGTCGGCCTTGGTATCGGTAGTTGGCTCTCGTACTTGCCGGCCGTGGTGATTCGGCTTTGGTATCGGTAGTTAGCCGTACTTGCCGATTCAGTTTGTGGCGAAGTCTCGTGACTTACGGTTGTGATCGGTGGTTAGCTTCGTTACTTGCCCCGTCGGCTACGTGGCGCAGTGGATCTGGTAGAGGCTATCGCACTTGCCGCGTGTCGCCAGCGGCGAAGTATCGTGACTTACGGTTGTGATCGGTGGTTAGCTGGTTACTTGCCCCGTCGGCCACGTGGCGCAGGGAGGATCTGGTAGAGGCTATCGCTTGCCCGCGTGTCGCCCGCGAGTCGGTGTTTGGGCGGTTTCGTGACTTACGGTTGTGATCGGTGGTTAGCACGGTTACTTGCCCCCGTCGGCTACGTGGCGCGAGAGGATCCGGTAGAGGCTATCGACTTGCCGCGTGTCGCCTTCGTGATATAGTTATTTAGTATTGTTGGTACGGTAGGTTACGGTAGTGGCTTCGTACTTGCCGGTCGATTGACGGTGCAGTTGGATCGGTAGCTATGCCTTCGCACTTGCCGTCACGGTTTTAAGACAGTGGGACACGGTGTTCATGTGTACTCTTTGGTGTTGTTATATCATAGGCGCATCGGCGATGAGGAAGGTATTCCACGGGCATGATTGATGTTGTGGGCGTGAGACCCATAGTTATATTTGAGTGATGACTTTGAGGGCGTAGTCCCTGACTTGACATGATTGCTTATGTATCGTGGACTGTAGTTTGGTTATCATACATGTCTCCTGTTTTATATAGATTGTTATGATTTTATTTACAGTATTTTCAGTTTCACATACTTGGTACATGTTATCGACCTCCTTGGGTGTGTTCATGCCGCATGAGTAAGTACACGATTGTTTATCCTCGCCATGGATCACGATTCGGCGTTCGAAGCTCCGTTTCTCGGAGGCTTATCTTTAGTATAGTCCTGTTGTTGTAGGTACTTACATTCGTGGTATGGCGAGGACTGTCCGTCGTAGTTGTGGTTACATTCTTAGAGTGCAGTAATCTTGTTGTGGCGAGTTTGTAAAAGGATATAAGCTCGGTATATATATATATATGCGAAAAGGTAACCGTTTTGGTTAGCTTTGTTTCTTATTTTATCTTGTTTCATGTTTAAGTTTTTATTTCCGCTGATTTTCTCGATGTTGTATCACTAGGGTGTCCGGTAAGGCACGATCACGGGCGAGGTCGGTCGTGACAAAAGTGGTATCGAGCGATTAATCCTCGGAAAGTGTCTCTGATCGTGTCAGTAGAGTCTTGATTATCGGTGTGTTGTGCACCACATCTATAATCGAGGAGGCTCTGGATATTTAGGATTGGTTTCCATTCTTCTCACTCTGAGATCGTGCCTTAGAGCCGTGTTATAAGTTGGACTCCTCGGCGTATTCTTATGTACATTACGCCTACGCAGTGCAACCAGAGAAGGGCAAGCGGCAGAGAGAGCTGCGAGTAGAAACCTGAGGTTACGAGGGCCTGGCACAGTCATTACGAGATAGTACTTGACGGCAGCGAGTTTTATGACGCCGCTAGCCCAGTGAGTTTAGAGCGGCGGCGATTTCTCACGAGGCCACTATACCGAGCCTCAGGTGCCACGACCGGGAGCCGAGGATATGAGTTCAAGGAGATGGCCCGATTACTAGCTAGGTGGTGGCCGGGAATGAGACGGACGGAGTCGGTGGTTCCGGCGATGCCGTGATTCACCTAGATCCGATAGTCGAGGCTTGGGATTTCTTGAGTTGCGATTCGCGAGTTCTATGGATAGAGGCGAGGATGATCCTCGAGTGTCGTGCTAGTTTGGGAGATTGTTATACTGTGGCCGTCGGGCCGTGTGATGGGAGGATGTCCAGTAGGAGGATACAAGAGGGATGACTCACCACCGGTCGATTCTGATTTGATTGTTCGGGAGAAGGGTGTTAGTCACCGAGGTTACCCTACCTCGTTGTGGCCGTCGTGATAGACTCCATTATAGAGTGTCGTACTACGGCGAACTTGTATGCTTGCGGCCAACAGGGCCATTTGGTGAGAGTTTGTCCAACCAGAGGTAGCATAGATGTAGAGACTCAGCCTTCGGGATCGGTGGCTGGTTCATCGCCTTATATAGCTAGGCGCCCTGCAGGGCAGGATTATGATTAGAGCGACAAAGGGAAAGTGAGGCAGTAGTTACAGAGATATCTTCAGCCCTTAGGAGACTGGTTTATGTTGTTATGGTGGATACATGTTAAGTGCTATGTACGGATAGCATTGTGTTAAGTGTGAATTAGAAAACATGGGTAGTTGAAAAAGGGTAAGTCTGGAGACGAGACAATTGTGAGCCTTAGAATTTATAACAGTTAGGACCTCGGATGCAAGGCCGTCTTGAGTGGATGATTTTACGGTTGGTCTTTGTCGAAGTACTTGGTATGCGTGAAATATATTGTGGGATAATTCCATGGGTAGTGTGAGATAGAAGTGGTAGCTTCCATGACGTGAATTAGTAAGATTGTTCCGGATCGGGGAACGAGAGAGTTTGGCGCGATAGCGGGTCGGGTTGAGGCCAGATCGCGGGTCAACCCGCAGCCCGGAATGAGGTGGGGTCAGTTTGAGGTGGTCCCGCCAGGTGGTAGGGTCATGAGGGTGCTAGGCCCAAGTTTAGGTAACCATCGTATGAGTTCGTGGATGTGTTCGACCGAAATCGGATCGTGAAGGCCGGGAATGGCCTTAAGGGAATGAGAGGCTTGTAGATGACCAAGTTTGGAGGTAGTGACTCCAAGGTTTTGGAAAGCAGGCGATGGTGGAGTATGGTACGTGTACTAGAGAGAGTTCGGGTGTACGAGAAGGGTACGACGAGTAAGGAAAGAAGTGAACGTGTGTTAACAGAATAAAAGAGATCATTTTGTGGTGAAGTGAAGATGCGAAGGGAGTATCCTTTAGACCATGGGTGGAAGCTTTTGTGTTGTTATACACGTTAGAGGTGATTCCTCGTTGGCTTGGATTGAGTTTTGCGCGTATGTTATACTATGGCCATTGGTGGCATGATTGGTTTGGTAAGTATAGTAGTGAAGACTATACCGGCGCATGTATGTTTTGAGACTTAGAAGGAACATTCGGGACGAATGTTTCTAAGGGGGGAAGAATGTTACACCCCGTAGTTCCAGGGTATGTATGTGGGGACGTACGTACGAGAATACGACATTTAAATTAAAAAGAAGAAAGATGTGATTTTTCGACGAAAACGTTTCCGAATTTTGTGAAGGAAAAATGTTCGTTAAAGGGAATTGGATTCCCAGATTTGGTATTCGGACTTTTTGGAATATTTGAGAATTATGGAATTTTATTTCCGAAATTGGTCACGTGGGGCCCACGGGAGAAATTTTACGGTTTGTGGGGCCCACTTTATTTTCAGATTTTTGGCATTACGGATATTTTCGGAAGATGAAATATTTTGGACGAGTAGGGGGGCGACACGTGTCACCCCACGTGGCCGTGTTGGTATTGGTGAAGAATGAGTGTCGGGGCGGTTTGGGGTGGACAAGTGGCTAGCCACTTGTCCCAAATTTGTGGTGGACATGTGGTTGGTAGAACCCACACCCACATGTCCCCAATCTACACCACACACTTGCCTAGATCTTGGCCATTGATTTCTCTATAAATAGACCCTTAAGCTTGCAAGACTTCATTCATTCCACACTTAGATATTTCAAGTCTTGAAAATTCCCTCCCTTCCCTTGTTGTTGAGCTCTCGGTTTTGAGCATCCCACTTGACCTAAAGTTGTCCAAAAATTCTTAAACCTTTAAGTGTTCTTCCTTAGGGTGTTAGGAAGATTGTAAACCAAGAGTTGGAAAAGATTTCACACCCCTAGCCTTAGATATACACTCGCCGAAACTTGCCATAGTTGAGCCTAAGTGTTCTTCACTTTGGAGTTGGATCTTGAAGAGGAGTTGGTTAGGAGCTTAAGGGTTTCTTGAGCGGGTTGGAACGTAAGGATTTGGAGCTAAACGTTGCTCAGGATCGACTTATAAATCTTGGATAATTATGGGCTTATCGAGGTAATGATCTTTATCCCCCTATTGTAATTGGAGATTACATGTTGTAGTAATGTATAGTCGAGTATACTATATGTAGAATGCGTCTTGTTAAGAATTGGCTATTTACATTGACTGTATTCTGATGAGACTTGTAGTATTATTGTGGGGCAGTGTTGTACACGTTCGGTTAGACGTGTTACCCCCCTTGGAGTTCTTGGCTTGCTAGCAGGCCTTGATAGAGGAGGAGATTTATGTGGTTACGGAGGGGGGGGGGGGGGAGGTGCTGTCGAATTTTCCGTAGAATAAGAAACCTTGTACTTAGAATTATTCTACGAAGAGATCGAGTTGTTGATAGACGTTTTGTGGCCTTTTTAGGTGGAAGTACTGCGAGTAGCGTATTCTACTTGAAGGGTAGAAAAAGCTAGCAGGTTCTGATGATTTGGAGCTTTGCTTTTTGTCGATAATCGTCGCGAGGTATGTGAACCTCTTCCTATCTTTTCTAGCATGATTGTTGTGAACTATGTAGTACGGTAGACGTACATGTGCTAAACGAATTTGGTTGGTTTAAAACATAAAGTGTTATAACGGCTTTATGGGAAGTTTGTTATAACAACTTTATGTAGGTAAAGAAATGGTTTGTGGTTTTTAAAAGATAAGAGACTTGACTTATAAATGACTTGATGTGAAATATTAAGGACTTGGTTTGTGTTAAAAAGTTGTGAAACCGCTTTTATGAGAAATGGGTAATTGGGTTTTAAAAGGGATAAGTTATATTGATTTCGGAAATGAGAATAAGTATCGAACAAACCACTGCAGCGGTAATAAAGGAAAATGTATTGACTAATTAATTATTATTAAAACAAGTAGAAACCTCCATCTGCATAGAAGCTAAGATAAGACAAAATTGTATTACATTTCCTAGATCATGGCTGCTTTAATAAGATTATTATAAACAAGTTTTGATTTTCTTAAATTCCAAAGTAAGAAGCTTGATTTATAAAAGAAAGAGACATGAGGAATTTGAAGAGTTTTTGGTTTAAAAGAAAGGCATGGTCTTGTCTTAAATTGGTTTAAAACATAAAGTGTTATAATAGCTTTATGGGAAGTTAGTTATAGCGACTTTATGAAATCAAAAGAATGGTTTTATTATTGGATTTAAAATGATAACTTGATTTTGGGAAAAGAGAAGTAACTTGGGTTTTAATAGTATACTTGACGTTGTTTTAAAAATGTAAGCCACTTGGTTTGAAAAGTATGAGTACTTGATTTAAACATGAACGTGTTTGGTACTACGGATATTAATATCGAGTTGTTTTTACGTAAAAAGAGATCTTTTCGAAAGAATTAAAATACGTACTTTAGGTTAAAACCCGGATTGTTGGCACAAAATGGGAGTACTTGAGTTTATATAAATGGTGAATTAATTTACATGTTAATGAAAGTCTAAAAGTATGTTGAACTTGCCTATGCTAGTTGTGATAGCTTTTGTTGTGCAAGTATTGTATTTCTATACCACCGCGTCTCTCGATGGAGGGGTGACTTGTTGTGAACTTACTTGGGCGTCTGCGCGTGTGAGGAGGATTCCACGGGTATGCTTCCATTATTATTATCACGTGGGCACGTCTACGATGAGGATTCCGGGCGTGTGACCATTATTGTTATTCCACGGACTAGCCCTCGCGAGGTTTCTTGATTCGGCGCGGTATCGGTAGTTGGCTCTCGTCTTGCCGGCCGTGGCTTATTCGACTTTGGTATCCGGTAGTTAGCCCGTACTTGCCAGCTCGGTTTGTGGCGAAGTCTCGTGACTTACGGTTGTGATCCGGTGGTTAGCAGTTACTTGCCCCGCCACGTGACGCAGGTGGATCTGATAGAGGCTATCGCACTTGCCACGTGTCAGCTTCACGGCGAAGTATAGTGAATTACGGTTGTGATCTGGTGGTTAGCTCGTTACTTGCCCCGCCTACGTGGCGCAGGAGGATCTGGTAGAGGCTATCGCGCGCCACGCGTGTCAGCTTCACGAGTCAGTGTTTGGACGAAGTTTCGTGACTTACGGTTGTGATCTGGTGGTTAGCCTGGTTACTTGCCCCCGTCAGCTACGTGGCGCAGGGAGGATCTGGTAGAGGCTATCGCACTTGCCACGTGTCAGCTTCGTGATATAGTTATTTAGTATTGTTGGTACGGTAGGTTACGTAGCTGGCTTTCGTACTTGCCCCGGTCAGTTGATGATGCAGGTTGGATCTGGTAGCTATGCCTTCGTACTTGCCCCGTACGGTTTTAAGACACAGGTGGGACCTGGTGTTCATGTGTACTCTTTGGTGTTGTTATATCATAGACTGCCGGCAGTGAGGAAGGTATTCCACGGGCATGATTGATGTTGTGGGCGTGAGACCCATAGTTATATTTGAGTGATGACTTTGAGGGCGTGAGTCCCTGACTTGACATGACTGCTTATGTATCGTGGACTGTAGTTTGGTTATCATACATGTCTCCTGTTTTATATAGACTGTTATGATTTCATTTACAGTATTTTCAGTTTCACATACTTGGTACCTGTTATCGACCTCGCCGGAAGTGCGTTACGACGCAGTGAGTACACGCGATTGTTGATCCTCGCTCATAGGATCACAGTTCAGCGTTCGGGAAGCTCCGTTTCTCCGGAGGCTTATCTTTGGTATAGTCCCCTGTTGTTGTAGGTACTTATATTCAGGGGTATGGCGGGGCCCTGTCCCGTCGTAGTTGTGGTTACATTCTTAGAGGTCTGTAGTACTGTTGTGGGAAGAGTTTGTAAAAGGATATAACTGTTCAGGTATATATATATATATGCAGAAAGGTAACCGTTTTGGTTATCCTGTTTCTTATTTTATCTTGTTTCGTGTTTAAGTTTTTATTTTCGCTGATTTTCTCTGATGTTGTATCACTAGGGTGTCCGGGGTAAGGCACCAGTCACGGGCCCGAGGTCGGGTCGTGACACCTACTTAATATTCTTCCCTCTAAAGGTTTGACATATTCTTCTCCTCTTTAGATTTTAATGTTTTATATAATAAGACTCTTACGTATTCTCATCTTAGGGTCTTTGGATGCTTATGTTATCCGTTGTTTTCATCCACCACAATCAACAAACTTCAGGCACGTTCTACCCCGTGTGTGTTTTTGGGTTATCCGTCAAATCACCGTGGTTATAAATATTTTGATTTGTCCTCTAAACGAATCATCATTAGTCGTCATGTTCTATTTGATGAGTCCCAATTTCCATTTTCTAGAGTAGAGAAACCCATGCCTACTTCTTATGATTTTTTGGATGATGCTATCTCCCCATATGTTCTCCGTCATTTTTCAGATTCTTTAGAAAAAACGTCTTTAGTGACGCGACCCTTAGCGGAGGCGTCGTGGCACCTGTCAGCCAGTGATCAAACTGTTTCAATCCCGTCATTAGCGCCGTGGCCCTCTGGGGAAGCGTCACGACGCCAAAACTTCAGAGACCTCTGCAGTTCTTCTAGCGCTGCGACGCTTCCGACGGTAATGTCAAACACTTCTGAAAATTCCCAAACTTCGCCCAAACTAGCCCAAAGTCAGGGTCCAATCACTCGCAGTCAACGGGGTATTTTTAAAGCAAATAGACATTTTAATTTGAATTTTAATTTTCTTAAATCACTCTTACCCCGTAATTTCGTGTCTGCCTTAAATGATCCTAATTGGAAAATTGTCATGACCGAGGAATATAATGATCTTATTGATAATAAGATGTGGGAGATGGTACCCCGTCCATCTGGTGTTAATATTATTCGGTCTATGTGGATTTTTATTCATAAGGAAAATTCTGATGGTTCTTTTGCGAAACATAAGACTAAACTTGTAGGTGATGGTAAGACTCATCAGGTTGGTGTGGATTGTGGTGAGACATTTAGCCCAGTGGTCAAGCCGGCTACCATTCGCACTGTGCTCGGCTTGGCTCTTTCAAAATCATGGTCCATTCATCAGCTAGATGTGAAGAATGCTTTTCTACATGGTGATCTTCAGGAGACAATGTATATGCATCAGCCATTGGGGTTTAGGGATACTAGATATCATAATCATGTATGTCTATTGAAGAAGTCCTTGTATGGGCTTAAGTAGTATCCACAGGCTTGGTATAAGAGGTTTGCTGACTATATTTCGACTTTGGGTTCTCTCACAGTAGGACTGATAACTCATTATTCATCTATCGTCAGGGATCTTCCATGGCTTATATTCTATTATATGTTGATGATATTATCTTGATTGCCTCTTCTGACGCTTTGCGAAAGTCCATTATGACGATGCTCAGTTCTGAGTTTGTCATGAAGGACTTGGGCCCATTGAGTTACTTTTTGGGAATTGTTGTAACTCGTCATGCAGGAGGATTATTCTTATCACAGAAGAAGTATGCAGCAGAGATCATTGAGAGGGCTGGGATGTCATCCTGTAAGTTCACTTCTACTCTAGTTGATACTAAACCCAAGTTGAGTGTTGCAGCTGGCTCTCCCTATGAGGATCCGACCTGCTAACGCAGTCTTACAGGCGCCCTTCAGTATTTGACGTTCACGCGACCTGATATTACATATGTCGTACAACAAGTGTGCTTGTTCATGCATGATCCCAGAGTTGAACATATGAATGCGTTCAAACACATTCTTAGGTATATTCAGGGAACACTTGATTATGGCTTGCATTTGTATCCCTCGTCGACGTCTACACTTGTCTCCTACACAGATGCTGATTGGGGTGGTTGTCCTGACACCAGACGGTCTACGTCTGGCTATTGCATATTTTTAGGTAATAACTTGATCTCATGGTCTGTCAAGCGTCAATCAACGTTTTCACGTTCAAGTGCAGAGGCCGAGTATAGAGGGGTAGTCAATGTGGTTTCTAAGTCATGTTGGTTATGAAATCTACTTTTAGAGCTTCATTGTCCTATTGAGAAGATTACCTTGGTGTATTGTGATAATATAAGTGTCATGTACCTTTCTGGTAATCCAGTTAAGCACCAACGTACTAAACACATAGAGATAAATATTCATTTTGTTCGAGAGAAGGTAGCTAAATGACAAGTACACGTCTGTCATGTCTCTTCAAGATATCAAATTACATACATCTTTTTAAAGGGTCCTCCCTCGGTCATTTTTGAAGATTTTAGAGGCAGTCTCAGCGTACGAAGACGACCGCTATGACTGCGGGGCTATGTTAAAGTATATGGGCCAGCAGCCCACGGAAGTTGCACAGCAGTGGGGCCACCGTGGGGCCATTCCCTTTCCCTTGTATTTTTGTTGAATATTAGACTTATGTTTGCACCTTAATTAGTAGTGTAATATTACCATAATTGTAAAGTTAGTCTTCAAATAGAATATGAATTTCTAGGTAGAATAGGAAGAGGGTCTTCCTAGTGTAACTTGTATATATATGTCTTTCATTAATAAAAATAATTAAGGGATTATTTCTTTTAATATCTTTGTGAAATTCTTTGCTACCCAAATATTTTAATTAGTGATTTCTTTTGTTAATTATGTTTTACACTAACTAATTCTTAATCCACGCTTGTTAAATGTATTTAAAAATGTCGAGAAATCTAATAGGAAACATGAAAATAGAAATGGATTTGGAGAAAAGAAGGAAAATGAATTCAATGAACTCGTCGGAGCTCCGACAGCGAAAATGGGATGAGTGAAACACAAATACGGGGTAAAGGGATACACACACAAACAAAATTAATGGAGTTGTCTTGTCGATTCTCATGGCATGGTGTCAACCCCATCTCTCCATTTGGTCCAGTCCCATCACGTGTCACTCTAATCTCACCATTATCAAACAATCACTACTTTTCCCCCTCCTAGAATTCTCAAGAAAAAGATTCAAAGTGTGCACTTGAGTTATGAAATTTCATAGATCCATGTAAGGAGAGTGGATTCAACTACTAAACATAAATCTTAATTTCTGGGGAATTTTAAGATTTGCCCAAGTGGTCGAGAGCTAGGTAGCACAGATACGTGAGAGGTGTCCGATAGGACACGAACACAGACACGCGAAAACGATAATTTTGAAAAATAGGGGACACGACACGGTAGGGACACGGCTGTAAAAATAAATAAAAAATATTTATATATATATATATATATATATATATATATAATATAATATATAAAATACTAAAATTAATATTTTTAAATATGATATTCAATTTAAAACATTTTCCAAAATATTATTGTATTATTTGTCATCATTGATATTTCTTATTCTTATAATTTATAGTTATAAATCATTTTTTTATATACCATAACTTATTAATAAAATAAAATACCTAAAACTACCCATTCTTTTCCCTTACAAATTGAAGCTCACTAAACCCATTCCCACTTTATATTTCTCCAAGCCCAAACACTCCAGCCACTTCGTCCAGCCTATCCCTTATTTTCCCAAGACCTAAATCTCCTAAGCCCTCTAAACAAAATAAAAAAAAATCTAAATGCCTCTGTCAAAGAATCTGTACACCAGCTGCGCCCTTCCCTTTGCTCTTCCACTTTTGAGTTTCCCGTCCATTCAATCCCTACAGATATCCAGCGATGTCGCCTCGTCCATTATTCATGCCCTAATCTTCAACCTTCAAACGATGCCGCCTCGTCCCTCCAGCGATATCCAACTCAAACATGCTATTTTTGGCTAAGATTCCAACCCCTTTCCACTATTACAGACCTTGCTCGCCTATTTCGAGTAAAGCTTTAGTAATATATGAAGATCTTTATATGAGCAGATGCCCGAATGCTAAGATTCCCCCAACTCTTAACTCTTCTTTTCTGCTTTCAATTTCAAATTTTACATTTGTCCCTGCCGTGTCCCCCTTTCCCGTGTCTCTCGCGTGTCCGATAAATTATTTTTTTTGGCTGGGCCCACTCGGACACGTCCCGAACACGTGTCTGAGGTGTGTCCGAGGCGTTTCGTGTCCTTTCTGTGTCCGACACGGACACCTCCGAAGCGTGTTCGAGGCGTTTCGTGTCCGTAACGGTGTCCGACACGGACACCTCACCCTAAATGAGGTGTTCGTACTTCATAGGTCGAGAGAAACACTATTAATCCTGGTTAAGATTATTTGGTTAATAAAATGAATTTTGTAGCCTGTTTCTGAAAAGTATTTTGACGAAAAATAAATTATGTTTGGTCAATTAAGGGAAAAAATCATTTTGAACGGAATTAGTGATTGACCAAACTTTTAAAAAGTGATTTTAAGTGATTTTTTTCAAAAAATACATTTGGGCAAATGCTATTTTTTTAAGTTCTAAAAAAATGCTTCTACACATATTTTCTCTCAAAAGCTTAACAAAACACCTCGCTATTTAAATAAGCACTTGTTAAAAAATAAACACTTTGGGAGAAAAATAAACTTGACCAAATAAGCTATTAACCATTAAATAAATAAATAAACACGTGCTAATCAGTCAAAGCTGCAGCGGCCCAACAATAACAGCGCACCACGGGCCCCCAACCGAATTGACACAGGCCTATAGCTCGATGAATATTGCACATGTCGATGATGCTTGGTACATGGATACGGGTGCAACATCCCACCTCACTCACACCTCTGGTAAACTTCATTGATTATTTAATTTGCAACATCCTCAACATATTTTGGTAGGTAATGACAATCACATTCCAATTCACGGTTATGACACTACTCATACACCTAAGCCTCACCCTTCATTTTCCAACCAAACACGTCATTTATGTTCCCAACATCATTAAAAATTTAATATCTATTAGGAAGTTTGATATTGACAATTTCACATCTATTGAGTTTGACCATTTTGATTTTGATGTGAAGGACTACATACGGGGACACCTCTTACGAGATGCAATAGTGTGGGAGACCTCTATCCTTTCTCATCCACTTCCGCTGCTCGCGTCACTCCACCTACCTCTCTAGTTGCAATCTCTTCGCCAATCTGGCACAGTAGACTTGGGCATCCAAGAGCACCAATTTTTAGCTTTCTTAGAAATAGAAATTTAATTCAATGTAATAATGGAAAACTGACCCAAAATTGTCATTTTTGTCCTTTGGGAAGCATGTTCGACTTCCTTTTAAATCCTCTCTTAGTGTTACCTTTCAGCTTTCAATATTATTCATGCGGATTTATAGACATCCCCTATTACTAGTAATTTGAGTCATAAATATTATTTGATGTTCTTGGATGATTTCTCTAACTTTCTTTGGGTTTATCCGGTAAAATATAAATCTCAGGTTTACTTTATTTTTCTTGAATTTCAAGCTTATGTTAAAACTCAATTTGAAAAGACCATTAGAACATTCCAATGCGATAACGGTCGTGAGTTTAACAATTCCTCATTTCACAAATTTTGTGCCACAAATGGTATGGTGTTTCGATTCTCGTGCGCTCATACGTCACCTCAAAACAGTAAAATCAAACAAATCCTCCGCACCATAAACAATATGATTCGGACCATGCTATTTCACGCATCTATTCCCCTTCTTTTGGGTTTATGCACTTTATATGGTCGCCTAAATCCTTAATATATTACCCATTCACACTAATTGATTTAAAATCCCAACCGAAATTTTATTTCGTCGGATTCCATCATATGACCACATTCGGATTTTTGGGTGTCTATGCTATCATAATCTTACCTCCACGGCTCCTCACAAATTGGCTCCTAGGACCACCCCGTGTGTCTTCTTAGGTTTCCGTCGAATCATAGGAGGTACTTGTGCTATGATCTGTCCACTCATAAACTAGTTGTCTATCGCCATGTTATGTTTGTAGAGAACGTCTTTCCATTTGCCTCCATCTATAAATTCCAAGTCACCGACTATACATTCCTTAACGATTTGGACATCTCACTATCCTCCAAAACGCCATTCAAATCGCCCCGTACCTGCCCCTATCCCATCACGCCACTGCCCCGACACCCACCACTCCTACATAGTCGGTCCCGTCCCGTCCCAACCCCCAGTCCCGTGACGGACAGTCCCGCAACAGACTTTTACTCACTAGTATTTACTAGGGATGGCCAGTGGGCCGGGCCGACCCTGTCCCGGTCCCGTACCAACCCTATTTTTAAAAAAAAAATAGCGGGTCCGGGGCTCGAACCGGAGCAAGACATGGTATGGTCCCGCCCGACCCGGTCCCGTCAGGACCCGACCCATCCCGGTCCCGTCCTGATCCCGCCCCAGTCCCGCCACTTGCCAAAAATAACTGTTGCAATAACGGCCATTTTACATTTTGGTTGTTAGACAACGACCATTTTTGGCTTCTCCCAACCCCCCTACCCCCTTTATATTTATTTTTAACCCCTAAGTTATTATATTTACACTTTAACCCAATTTTCAACTATAAATACCTCATTTTCTCTTCTTATTTCTCACAAATCTTCCTACAATCTCTAATATCTCAAATCTCAATCAATCAATCTCTATACAACATTGTCTACTACATATTCACTCTATTTATTAATTTGAGAATTGGGAGTGAAGTTGGCAACTAGCTTGAGGATTAATCTATCGAGCAAAGTTTCAATTTTCAACCTCTCTCGATTACACATCGACTCTACGTCGGTGTTTGGTACATTCATTATCTCATTAAATTATTATTTTGTTTTTATTTCATTTAGCACATTTAATTTCATTATTTTTAACTTTTTAAGTCTTTAACTATTTATTACCCTAATTAAATGAAAAGAACAAAAAATGTTTTGGGCAAGGCCTTGGGTATGAAGGGCAAGGGCAAGGACAAGGGCAAGGGTACTTCTTCTAGTATTCCTAGACAAGGTGATTTTATAGATCCTGAACTGTTTCCTGAAATACCATATGATCTTGACACATATGTTTATCTTCAAAATGAAGAAGATTTTAATTTAGATGACACTCTAGATGATGATACACCTACTAATGTAGATGATGATACACCAACTAGTGAAATGTCTCCTATCCCCCCTAGTATGAGACGAGGTCTGGCAAAACGACCATTAACATCAGCTGTATGGAAATATTTTCACAGGAACGTACCGAATCAAGTAGCTATATGTAAAATTTGTAAATCTGTTTATTCTTTTAAAACTGGACAAGGTAATGGTGGGACGGGGGGTTTAGCAAGACACCTATTGCAAAAACACAAAGCCTTGCATGCCCAATACCTTATTGAAAAAGATGGTGAGCAAGCGTCCTCTCAATCGGGACAAGGTTCACATACTGTTTCGGACAAAGTACAGGATCAAATTAACCCTATAACGGGGGGAGTTGTAGGCCCTAAATACAATAAACATAAATATAGGGAAGCACTAGCAAAATTAGTTGATGTGGAGGGTTTGCCTTTTTCATTTCCTGAATCGCTGGGTTTTATTCATTGTATTAGAGATATGTATAACCCTGTTTATAAAGATTTTCCTAGATCAACGGTTAAGAGAGACGTGTTTAAATTTGCACACGAATATCAACAATATTTGCGTTATTCATTATATCATTTAAATTGCAAAGTCGCTCTAACTTCTGATATAGGCCGTAGTACTAACGGCCATGATTATTTAATAATGAATCATTGGATAGATTATAAATGGTTTATGCAAAAACGTATTTTAGCATATAGATATATAGATAGTAGGCACACTGGTGAGTTTATTTCACAAAATATTTATTTAGTCTGCGATTATTACGGAATAACTGATAAAGTTATGAGTATTACATTAGATAATGCAACTCCTAACAATTCTGCTATTTATATTTTAAAAGAAGTTTTAACTCCGTCTTTTCTAAAACATTTTCATATCAAATGTGCGTGCCATATTTATAACTTAGTTGTAAATGACGGTCTTTCACTTTTTCAAGATATTCTTGAAAAATACAATTTGCTATAAACTTTATTTTTAAAAATAATAGAATTCAACATAGAAAAGAATATAAAAAAACTTGTCACGATTGTGGACTATCTTACAGAAAAATTCCCGAAGAAGTATCAACTAGATGGAATTCTTTATATGATCAACTAGCTGTTGCTTATGACTATAGAAAATCTATCACTTTATTTTTTAACGCCCATAATCAAAATCCAAATGATATGATTGTAGATAATGATTGGGACAAAATTAAAAAACTTATTGTATTTCTAGATAATTTTCAACGAGCAACAAAAGAATTTTCTACTTTATATTATCCTACTAGTTCAACTATGTTGTTTTATATAACTATAATATTTTTACTTCTTAAAGATATATGGAAAAACCTGCTTATAAGGCAGCTATTAAAAATATGTTTATGAAATTAAAGAAATATTTTATTCCTATTCCCCCTATTTATATTATTGGTGTTGTATTAAACCCGACTATTAAAGTAGACGGTTATAAAAGTCTTATTGAAAATATTTATAACTGTATGGACGTACTACCACCTCCAACTCTAAAAAATTTAAATGCTGAGCCACCTATTGAACAAACGCTAGAAGAAGTGTTGGATAGCGTAGAAGATGAATGCAAAAAGGTATATCGGCATTACCAGCAATAAAGTGCTAGTAACCAACCGACTTTCGTACCATCTTCTTCTGCTTCAACACAACCTCAAAAAAGACATGTTGTTTCTGCGGACAGTATTGAAAGCCTCAGAAATAGAATGTGCGGTGGTAGCACTTCTAACCAAATTAGAGAGTTCGATGTTTTTGTTTTGCAGGACACTTTACCTTACTAAGCAGTTATCAATGAAGACGGAAAGGAAGACTTGCTGAAATATTGGATGCAGAATGAGAAGACATTTCCGACACTTTCAATGATGACCCGAGATATTTTGAACATTCAAGCGTCATCAATCGCATCTGAAAGCGCTTTTTCTGCAGGCAGATTTCAAATAGGAGAGCACAGACACTCATTAGCCGGAGACAACTTGGAGATGACGGTACTATTCAGAGATTGGATACGAGCGGAGCGAAAAAAGTGCGGTCACCCAGAGATTAACGAAGAAGAAGACGAAAACTACAACAACATCTTATCTGAAGGCATGAGTAGCGACGTTGAATAATTGACCAAGATATAGCAATTCAAACCGAAGAACCACACGAAATTATAAAGAAACTAGAAAAAGTATTTTCAAATTGGTAATATATTTCATTGCAATTTTAGTATTTTTTTTTAATTTTTTCTATGTCTTTTGCAAAAAATTTCAACAACAGTACACTACAATGTTGTAATTCTGAATCTTTTATATTTCAATGAAATAATTAATAATATAAGAGGCACAAAAACAGCATTAGGATATTTTTTTTTTAATTTTTATACTCTTCTTGTCTTTGTTTAATTATTTAGTTTATAAATATATATGAGTATAATACTATAATAGTATAATATGAGTATATGACTATCACAATATGACCATATGTTACTTTGTTAGTAATTTAGTATTTTTAATTTAGTGGAAAAAAAAAATCGCCTGTCCCGTCCCGACACCGTCCCGACCCGACCCGACTCATCGCCCATCGGACACGATCGCCCCGCTGCACCGGCCCGCCGCCCGCCCAAACCCCCGCCCCTCCTCTCCGTCCCGACCCCGTCTAGAGCCCGCCTATCCCGATATCAGTGGGCCCGGCCCGACCCACTGGCCAGCCCTACATGGCAAAATCTGGGTTGTTGCCCCGTTGTGAAGATAACTGAATGCTATTGTTATTTATTTCACTTGAGATGGGCCTTCTTACCATTGCTTCTGCCTATTACTATTCTTTTGTTGTGCTTTCTGGACAAAAGCTGGTTAGACTTTTTTTTACTTACAACTCAAGTAATATTAGCTATTTGTGTAAAACAACGATTCATCAACCCACTAGCTTTTTTAGTTGCTTATTTTTTCAGTTTGTATACGTCAGTCGGTTGCCTATATGGAATAATGATATTTACCAAGTAATAGATGACAAAATATTGAAAGAATTTAGAACCATTTCCTCTATAGGAATTTACTTTTTCTCAAAGAAAAAAGTGCAAAGATGGTTTGTTCTTCTTTCTCAATTTCTTAATTTGGGTCGTTCATTCCAATTGTTCCTAAGAAATCAATACTATGTTTGTTTGTTGAAGGTATCAAGCTGTTTCAATTAAATTTGAATCATTCTAACTCCTTAAGTGACCAAAGTTCCTTGATCCTGAAAAGGCTCTGGTTGAAAATTCTAGTGATCGTAGCATTTCATTTGCAATGTTCTACAAAGTTTATATTCTTTCCTGGGAAGGTCATTCAGATTTGAACACTACCTTTGTTATATATTAAACTAATGAAAAAGAAAAACAAAGCGTTTGTAGTCCAACGGTTAGGATAATTGCCTTCCAAGCAATAGATCCGGGTTCGACTCCCGGCAGACGCATGCAGTTATTGTTTTTAGCACTGCTTGTTCATGAAAATGACTCGGTTCATATCACTTTAATTTGTCAAAAAATTTCTAAGTTTTTTTGGGGAAAAACCTACGATACTATCTTTTGTGCCATGAGTTTTATTTAATAGTAAAAGACAGTCCGATGCACAAAACATCCCGCGTTAGGAGGATTTGGGGAATGACCGCACCCCAAGGATTTTTTTAGCACTGCTTGTTCATGAAAATGACTCGGTTCATATCACTTTAATTTGTCAAAAAATCCCATTATTGTGGATTGATGATTCCAGGATAAAAGAATTCTAAGTTTTTTTTGTGCAGAACCTACAATACTATCTTTTGTGCCATGAGTTTTATTTAATAGTAAAAGGCAGTCCGATGCACAAAACATCCCGCGTTAGGAGGATTTGGGGAATGACCGCACCCAAGGATTTTTTAGCACTGTTTGTTCATGAAAATGACTCGGTTCATATCACTTTAATTTGTCAAAAAATCCCATTATTGTGGATTGATGATTCCAGGATAAAAGAATTCTAAGTTTTTTTTGTGCAGAACCTACAATACTATCTTTTGTGCCATGAGTTTTATTTAATAGTAAAAGGCAGTCCGATGCACAAAACATCCCGCGTTAGGAGGATTTGGGGAATGACCGCACCCCAAGGATTTTTTTAGCACTGCTTGTTCATGAAAATGACTCGGTTCATATCACTTTAATTTGTCAAAAAATCCCATTATTGTGGATTGATGATTCCAGGATAAAAGAATTCTAAGTTTTTTTGGGGAAAAACCTACAATACTATCTTTTGTGCCATGAGTTTTATTTAATAGTAAAAGGCAGTCCGATGCACAAAACATCCCGCGTTAGGAGGATTTGGGGAATGACCGCACCCCAAGGATTTTTTTAGCACTGCTTGTTCATGAAAATGACTCGGTTCATATCACTTTAATTTGTCAAAAAATCCCATTATTGTGGATTGATGATTCCAGGATAAAAGAATTCTAAGTTTTTTTTGTGCAGAACCTACAATACTATCTTTTGTGCCATGAGTTTTATTTAATAGTAAAAGGCAGTCCGATGCACAAAACATCCCGCGTTAGGAGGATTTGGGGAATGACCGCACCCCAAGGATTTTTTTAGCACTGCTTGTTCATGAAAATGACTCGGTTCATATCACTTTAATTTGTCAAAAAATCCCATTATTGTGGATTGATGATTCCAGGATAAAAGAATTCTAAGTTTTTTTTGTGCAGAACCTACAATACTATCTTTTGTGCCATGAGTTTTATTTAATAGTAAAAGACAATCCGATGCACAAAACATCCCGCATTAGGAGGATTTGGGGAATGACCGCACCCCAAGGATTGTGAAAATGACTCGGTTCATTCACTTTAATTTGTCAAAATATCCTATTATTGTGTATTGGTGATTCCAGGATATAAGAATTCTAAGTTTTTTTGTGCAAAAGCTACAATACATCTTTTGTGCAATGAATTTTATTTAAATAGCAAAAAGGCAGCCCTAAGTACAAAGTTTCCCGTGTTAGGTGGGTCCGGGAAAAGACCGCACCCCAAGGAGTGTGATGTAGAAAATCTAATCTAATGGGTTTTATTTAATAGTGAATCGTATTAATCATTCTGGTTCTTAGTTCTTACTCATCGAGTATAATAACATGAGTTTTTAAGTAGTCATATATGGCCCATCCAAAATTTGACAACCTTATGTTAGTCTGTCATTTGGACTGAAGATTGATGATTTCTCTTGTTCTGGTGTAGTAGAAGATGTGTTGGTCATGAATTCTGTAACGTAATCATCTACTCTGATAAATATAAGACGCCGGGACCTTGTAGCTATGCGCATCTCTGGTCTCTTCAGTTTTGAACATCTTTTGTGTTACTTTGGACTGCTAAGACATGACTTAGATTACTCTACCCGTTAGTTTAAAGATTAGGATTGCTAAGACATGACTTAGATTACTCACCAAGAGGTTAAGCATCTACTATATATAAATAATAAAATAATTTTAATTTTGTATAAATAGTGTAATTTTTTATCAAAGGAAGTTTCAGATGAACCTTGTTCCACACTGATCTCATGTATTGGAGGATTGAAACTGGGCTGGGTGTTCGAGTATGTCTCGGACACAATTCTTCCAATAGATTGGTTGAGTTCTTCATTATATATAATTAGGAACTGTAAATATCTGGTGGAGTATGGGATAGTTTAGCAGGTTGTTGAACTATTAGAGATCATCATCATCTGATTTAAACTTTAAAGTCCGTTAATTCCACCCCGCAAGAGTTGGGTCAATTGGCAGAGGTTGAGAGACATGTGTTTTAGGTCACAAATTCAAGTCAACGCCAAGCAGACTAAGTCCATTATTTAAAGGAAAAACAACACAAAATAACTCTAAAATGTAAAATATTTACCCCTCCATGCCCTTTTCTAAACTAATTTCGCTTTTATCCAGCCGACTGAAAATATTTATCCAAATATTCTCTCGCACAAAATTCTTCCTCCATGATACAAACACAATATATTTATATATCATAACGGTCTAAGAAAGGATTGAAACGATCTTCCATGATATCATCTCAATGTATTTATATACCATGATGGTATCATAGAGGGTTAAGAGAGTGTCTCATTAATGGACTGAATCAGTTCTCTGTGATACCATCTTAGTATATTGTAATACTATGATGGTATCATGAAAAACTGAGGAGTGTCTTATTGAAGGATTGCAACAGTCCTTCGTGATATCATTTCAATATATGTATATAAGATGATGATATCATAGAGTTTTTTTTAGAAAAATGTATTTTTTGAAAAATGAGAAATCTTATATGATATCAAGTCAGTATATTGTATATATACCATATAGGTTTCATAGAGACATGATGAGTATTTTTTAAAAATAATTAAAGAAGTCGTGATACCATCATATATAAGAGACAGGATGATACCATGATACCCGCAAGGATAGCCAAGTTGGTGTAGCAGTAGAGTGCGGGATCGCAAGATCACGAGTTCGATCCCCTGCATAAACCTTCTTGGTTGAGTCTGTCACACATGACTTGTCAAGTGTGGTTAAACGGCTGACGTAACGTGCAGGTTATTGCGTCAGTCCAAAGTTTACCCAGAGCGCACTCTAAAGAGTAGCGACTGCGGGTTCCTTCGTAAAAAAAAAAAAGGATTTCGTCAAAAAAAAAAAAAAGGATGATACCATGATGTATCATAATTTTAGGCGGATAATTAGTATAAGAGGGTGCATGAGAGGGCAATTATTTTGCTTGGAGGGCCGTCTACATTCTTTTCCCTTATTTAAACGAAGAAGGCTGCAGTTGGCCCACAAGTTTGGCTCCAAACAAATTTGAAGGATGCAGTTATCCAAAGTCATTTAAAAGCCCAGTATCCCTAGTTTTGAAGGCTACAATTAGCCCAAAAAGTGTGACTCCAGATAGATTTCTTAATCATTAAAAAAAGGGGGTCATTTGCACTTTTGACTCTATTTTGTACTGGTCTTTAACTTTTGTCCTTCCAAATAAAAATTATATCTTTTCAGGGGGACAAAAATTAAACGCAGTCCCATTTGAAGGGAAAACCGTGCAATTACTTGAAAAATAAGTATTAGTTAAGTCCTATAGTCCACTTTCTGCCTAAGCTTCTATATAGTGGCAATTTTCACTAGTGTTACTTGGTAAGAGTCTTGGTAACGATATATAATATCGATGTCTGGCCGTGCTTAAAATAAGAGAAGTCCATAAATCACTGTGTATGATATCATGACATTAACGTACATGTGGATGAAGAATAAAATGACAACTTGACATGTTTCTCAAAAATACAAGATTCCCAAACAGGAGGATAAGAGACGTGTTTGCAATCAATATTTTTTTTTTTGCTAAGAGAGCGTAAAGCAGAATCTCCCAGATATCCTAATCTATTATGCCATAAACTAGACGAAATAGCTGCAAAGGTTGATGGAGAGGAGGTTGGATGGCCGATGGTGGTGGTGATAGGATAAAGGTCCCCGGTGCTATCACATCTCATGAGTCATATCCCTGTCTGAAGGTCCTTCACAGACAAATCAAAAGGATCAAATTCAAGGGAAACATCATTGTCGGTTGAGAAACGACGTACAATAATTAGATTTACAGAAAGGTGAAATCGGGATATTTTCGAAAGGACCCGTGGAGGGACAAGTGTCCTCCCATCCTTTGACCGAAAAGTGGCCCTATTTAGGGCCAAGTCTTGGAAGACTTGCCATTTCATTTGGAAACCCTCCCAAGAAAATCCTCTCCCTTCTCTCTTGATTTTTGAAGAAACCTAGCCTAAGAGGAAATTGTTGGAGCGGCAAGAAGGAAAAGTGTGGGTAAACTTCATGAGCGCTGGTAGATGAGTTTGACGGAAAAGTGGAAGAAAGGGGCTTTGTGGTTTCTCCAAAGGTAAAAGTTTCCTTCTCTTGGATATGAGTTATACTTGTTATAGTAGTTTAGAAATGAGCCTGAGGCTGTTATATTTTAGTAGTTTAGAATTGAGCCTGAGGCTGTTATATTTGAATAGATTTGGATCTTGTTGTCTTGTTGAACCAGAAAATGGGCATGTTAGCCTTAAGATTGTAACTTCATTGGATTTCTAATTTGGTCGTCACGTGTTGTAAAGGAAATTGTAATTGTTGAAGATGTCTAAGGCTAGATATCATGTTAGACCTAAGAACTTGAATTGGAAAAGAGTTGAAAGGGTTAGTATTGGTTATATTGTTGGCCAAGAATGGCATGGAGATTATTGGTTTATTTTGTGTTGTTGTGGGCGGAATTTTACACGTATTAGTAGCGTGTAATCCCCTTGTATTTGCTGAATTAATTGAGCCTTAAATGTGGCGGTGGTTATTGAATTTCGCCTTGAAAAGGTGGCATAGTAAGTAGAAACAAAGGAAGTTACATCCAAATTTTCCGTAGAATGTAGGGACCTTGCACTTAGTTATTCTACGTTCAAGCTAGAGATTGATAGACGTTTATGCACTTTATAGGATTGAAGTACTACGAGCAGTAGCATATCCTACTTAAGGAGATAGTATTGGAGCATTTTGCTTATTGTCGACAATCGTCGCGAGGTATGTGATTCTTCCTATCCTCTTCAAAGATGATTATTTGTGAAATATATAGTGCAGAGATGACGTGTGTTAAAAATTTGATTTCCACTTGTTGTGCCTTGACTTGATATGAAGTGTAAAGGTCTTGATTGTTGAAAGAGTAGGAAAATCTTATTCGTTAGTAATAAGTACTCGGTGGTTAAAGAATAAGCCCTCTTGGTCTCATAAGGGCTTATAGTTGTAATTGGTTGGTTTAAAAACATAAAGTGTTATAACGGCTTTATGGGAAGTTGGTTATAACCACTTTATGTAGGAAAAAGGATGGTTTGTTGTTTTCAAAAGATAAGAGGCTCGACGTATAATTGACCTAAGTGGTGTTGAAAAGTGTGAAACCTCATTCGTGAGAAATGAGTACTTGGTTTTTAAAGAATAAATGTTACAAATTTCGGAAATGGGAATAAGGATCGAACAAGCCAATGCAGCGTCGATAAAGGAAAGAAGTAATGACAATTAATCATATTAAAACCAGTAGAAACCTCCATCTGCATAGAAGCTAAGATAAGACAAAATGGTATTACATTTCCTAGATCACGGTCATCTAATAAGAATTATTGAAATCAAGTTTTGATCTTCTTAAAAATTCCAAAGTAAGGAATTCGATTTCTAAAAGAAAAGAGACTTAAGAATTGGAAGTGTTTTGTTTTAAAAGAAAGGCATGGTTTTGTCTTGTATTGTTTTAAAACATAAAGTGTTATAATAGTTTTATGGGAAGTTAGTTATAACGACTTTATGGAAAATAAAGAAATGGATTCATTATTGGATTTAGAATGGTAACTTGATTTTTTTGGAAATAGAGAAGTAACTTGTTTTCAAATATTGAACTCTTTGTGATGGAAAAACATAAGTGGCTTGGTTATAAAAGGTAGGAGTACCTTGATCTTAAAGGGTTAGATACTGGGTTTCTTGGTATACTTGACGCGTTGTGTTAAGTGTTTAAAGTACCTTGAGTTGTGTGTAACTTGCCTATGCTTGTTGTGATAGCCTTGTTGCAAGAGTTTGATTGTGTGCTACCGAGCCTCTCGATGGAGCCGACTATCCAGTTGATTGATGGACATACTGACACGTTGGGTAGCCCACGGGTATGCTTCCACTATATCGATCATCTTGGACATACTGACACGTTGGGTAGCCGGGTATGCTTCCATTGTGAGTGTTATCTTGTTATTTGTTTGGACATATCGACACGTTGGGTGGCCCAGGAGTATGCGTCCACAGTTAGTATTATCTTTTATTTGTTTGGACATACTGACACGTTGGGTAGCCCACGAGTATGCTTCCATAGTGAGTGTTATCTTGTTAGATGATTGGACATACCGACACGTTGGGTGGCCCACGTATCTTCCAGGATTGTTATCTTGTTATCTCCTTTGGGCATACCGACACGTTGGATGGTCCACGGGTATGGGCCCACTAGACGGTTCGAGGCCATGCTTATACCGAGGTGAGACGCCGGGGCACGCGCCATTGTGCGTTAAATTCGGGTTGTATTTGAGTGATGATTTCACGCATGAGTCCCTAACTTGACATGATCGCTATATGTTGGTAATCGTAGTTTGGTTATCATACATGTCTCCCGCTTTATATAGACTATTATGATTTCATTTACTGATTTTTCGCCACATACTTGGTACTGTTGTAATCGACCTCCTTCGGCCGCTCATGCCGCGAGTTGAGGTACATAGCTGGCGATCCACACTCTTAGGATCGCTGTCGGTTCTCGAAAAGCTCCATATCTTCTAAGCTTCACGTGGTACGGTTCCTCAAGTGGTAGACTTTTGTATATTCAGGGTATGGCGGCCCCGTCCCGTCATTATGGTTTCAAAATTCTTAGAGGTGCTGTAGCAGTGTTTGTAAGGCGGATGTAATCGCTCAAGTTTTCATTTATGTACAAAAAGGTAACCGTTTGGGTTAGCCTGCTTTTCTTATTTCACCGCTTTCTTTCATGAGTTTTTATTTCCGCTGATTTTTCTAATGTTGTATCACCAGGGTGCCCGGTAGGCATCCACGCCCGGATCGGTCGTGACAAAAGTGGTATCGAGCGATTAATCCTCGGAAAGTGTCTATGCACCGTATCTAGTAGTCTTGATTATCGGTGTTGTGCACCACATCTATAATCGTGAGGCTATAGGATATTTAGGATTGGTTTCCATTCTTCTCACTCGAGATCGTGCCTTAGAGCTGTGTTATAAGTTGGACTCCTCCGACGTATTCTTCAGATACGGTGATGCCTCCCCGCAAGGCAACGAGCCCGTGGCGGCAAGGCAGAGAGGAGGCGCGAGTAGAAAGAATGGTCTCATCGAGACCACGACACCGAGCCTTGATCCCACACCGGGCGAGAGATGGGTTACAGGTAGATGGCCCAGTTATTGGCCAGGATCGTGGCCAGGCACGAGAATAGACTGGATGCAGCAGTTCCAGTAGCACCCATGGTTCACCCGAGATCAGATAGTTTGAGACTACGGGATTTTCTGAGTTGCAGCCCACCTGAGTTCTACGGGTCGAGGCCTGAGGATGATCCGCAGGAGTTCATCCGACAGTTACAGCGGATCATGAGAGTGATCAAGGTTTCGGAGACCGAATCAGTGGTTTTGGGTTCACATCGGCTGCGTGATCCGCAATGATCGTTTGATTCGTGAGCCGCCCGGGGAGCATGCACTCCACTGGTCAGTGAGTTTTGAGGTTTTCTTGGCCATTTCTTGCCTCCACAAATGAGAGGACACGCCGGGTGATTTTTGATGCTGAGACAAAGAGGGCGCACAGTTCGGGAGTACAATGTAGAGTTTGACTCATTGGCTCGGTATGTCCCCGCTCTGGTGGCAGATATGGAGGATAGAGTGCACCGTTATGTCACAGGACTCAATGACTACTTAGCAGAGAGTTGCACGAGAGTAGCTCTTCAGCCGGGCATGGATATTGCCCGCATGCATGCTTATACACTTGGGTGTGAGGAGCGTAGAGGTCGACGGATTAACCAAGATCAGCAGAAGAGGGCCAGGACAACAGGGTCCTCTGGTGACCTTCGAGGCAGGCAGCCTCAGCAGCAGACTAGTTGTGCGCCTCCGCCATTACGGAGTACTCCGCCACAGTCTTCAGGACGTTCGGGAGATTCCGGAGCAGGTCAGGGCTCCAAGGTTTCAGGTTTTGGGGGGAGCAGGGACGTTAGTCAGATGGGACCACCCCTACCTCGTTGTGGCCGTTGTGGTAGGCTCCATGATGGGGAGTGTCGTGCTGGAATGGGAGTTTGTTTTATGCGACGGCAGGCCATTTTGCGAAATTGTCCAACCGCAGGTAGCGCGGATGTAGAGACTCAAATTTCGGATCGGTGGTCGATTCATCTCCTCCTTTTGTGCGCCGTGCAGGGAAGGAACATGAGTAGAACGACAAAAAAGGGAAGTGAAGAAATAGTTACAGGTATATTCTTAACCCTCTAGAGACTAGTATGCATTGATGTTATGGTGATGTGTTAAGTGTCATATTCGGATAACTTTGTGTTAAAAATGTGATTTAGAAGCCTGATTAGTGAAAAGGGTAAGTCTGAGGATGAGAAAATTTTGAACTTTAGAATTTATAACAATCGAGACCTTAGAGGTAAGGCCGGCTAGAGTAAAAGATTTTACAGTGATCCTTGTCGGAAGTACATAGTATGTGGGGAGTATTTTTTCGGGTGATAAGTCCATGAGTGGCATAACTGATTCTTTTGTGAGTGGAGTAGTGAAGACTATACCGGCGTCTGCGTTTTGGAGACTTAGAAGGAACATTCGGGACGAATGTTTCTAAGGGGGGAAGAATGTTACACCCCGTAAATTCGAGAAGATAAGATAAGTTGACAAACATGTGTTGGACGGATTTTGAGTTTACCTTGGAGTGTTGTACCCCAGATGTTAAGTATTTTTTTTAGGTGTTTCAAAATCCTAGTGTGTAGTCCGTTAAATCTAGATCCCAACGCAACAAACCGTTCGTCGATAGGACATCAGAGTCAAAAGTTATGGAAGTTTCAAGTTTGGTGCGCAGTCAGGCAAAACAGTGGTTTCGGTTCAGGGGTACAGCACGGCCGGAATCTGGGCCGCGCCGGTTGTCTGGGGTTCGCAGGGGTTGCAGTGCCGCGGCACCGGAATGCAGGGCCGCGGCGAACGCGGGAAATTATTTTACGAAGTGGAGCGCCTTGCGCCGGCGGCCGCGCCAAGCGGATTTTTCGCGGAAAGGCCGAAATCGGGATATTTTCGAAAAGGACCCATGGGAGGTGGAAAAGTGTCCTCCCATCCTTTGACCAGAAAAGGGCCCTAGTTTAGGGCCAAGTCTTGGAAGACTTGGCCATTTCATTTGGAAACCCTCCCAAGAAAATCCTCTCCCTTCTCTCTTGATTTTTGAAGGAAACCTAGCCTAAGAGGAAATTGTTGGAGCGGCGGCAAGAAGGAAAAGTATGGGTAAACTTGTGGGGAGCGCTGGTAGATGAGTTTGACGGAAAAGAAGTGGAAGAAAGGGGCTTTTGTGGGTTTCTCCAAAGGTAAAAGTTTCCCCTTCTCTTGGATATGAGTTATACTTGTTATAGTAGTTTAGAAATGAGCCTGAGGCTGTTATATTTTAGTAGTTTAGAATTGAGCCTGAGGCTGTTATATTTGAATAGATTTGGATCTTGTTGTCTTGTTGAAACCGAAAATGGGCATGTTAGCCTTAAGATTGTAACTTCAATTGGATTTCTAATTTGGTCACACGTTGTAAAGGGGGAAATTGTAATTGTTGAAGATGTCTAAGGCTAGATATCATGTTAGACCTAAGAACTTGAATTGGAAAAGAGTTGAAAGGGGTTAGTATTGGTTATATTGTTGGCCAAGAATGGCATGGAGATTATTGGTTTATTTTGTGTTGTTGTGGGGCGGAATTTTACACGTATTAGTAGGCGTGTAATCCCCTTGTATTTGCTGAATTAATTGAGCCTTAAATGTGGCGGTGGTTATTGAATTTCGGCCTTGAAAAAGGTGGCATAGTAAGTAGAAACAAAGGAAGTTCTGTCCAAATTTTCCGTAGAATGTAGGGACCTTGCACTTAGTTATTCTACGTTCGAAGCTAGAGATTGATAGACGTTTTATGACCCTTATAGGATTGAAGTACTACGAGTAGCATATCCTACTTAAGGGAGATAGTACTGTGGAGCATTTTGCTTATTGTCGACAATCGTCGCGAGGTATGTGATTCTTCCTATCCTCTTCAGCATGATTATTTGTGAAATATATAGTGCAGTAGATGTACGTGTGTTAAAAAAATTTGATTTCCCTTGTTGTGCCTTGACTTGATATGAAGTGTAAAGGTCTTGATTGTTGAAAGAGTAGGAAAATCTTATTCGTTAGTAATAAGTACTCGGTGGTTAAAGAATAAGCCCTCTTGGTCTCATAAGGGCTTATAGTTGTAATTGGTTGGTTTAAAAACATAAAGTGTTATAACGGCTTTATGGGAAGTTGGTTATAACCACTTTATGTAGGAAAAAAGATGGTTTGTTGTTTTCAAAAGATAAGAGGCCCGACGTATAATTGACCTAAGTGGTGTTGAAAAGTGTGAAACCTCATTCGTGAGAAATGAGTACTTGGTTTTTAAAAGAATAATGTTACAAATTTCGAAAATGGGAATAAGGATCGAACAAGTCAATGCAACGTCGATAAAGGAAAGAAGTAATGACAATTAATCATATTAAAACCAGTAGAAACCTCCATCTGCATAGAAGCTAAGATAAGACAAAATGGTATTACATTTCCTAGATCATGGCTGCTCTAATAAGAATTATTGAAATCAAGTTTTGATCTTCTTAAAAATTCCAAAGTAAGGAATTCGATTTCTAAAAGAAAAGAGACTTAAGAATTGGAAGTGTTTTGTTTTAAAAGAAAGGCATGGTTTTTCTTGTATTGTTTTAAAACATAAAGTGTTATAATAGTTTTATGGGAAGTTAGTTATAACGACTTTATGGAAAATAAAGAAATGGATTCATTATTGGATTTAGAATGGTAACTTGATTTTTTTGGAAATAGAGAAGTAACTTGTTTTCAAATATTGAACTCTTTGTGATGGAAAAACATAAGTGGCTTGGTTATAAAAGGTAGGAGTACCTTGATCTTAAAGGGGTTAGATACTTGGGTTTTACTGGTATACTTGACGTTGTGTTAAGAAGTGTTTAAAGTACCTTGAGTTGTGTGTAACTTGCCTATGCTTGTTGTGATAGCCTTATTGTGCAAGAGTTTGATTGTGTGCTACCGAGCCTCTCGATGGAGGGCCGACTATCTGGTTGATTGATGGACATACTGACACGTTGGGTAGCCCACGGGTATGCTTCCACTATATCGATCCTCTTGGACATACTGACACGTTGGGTAGCCCACAGGTATGCTTCCATTAGGAGTGTTATCTTGTTATTTGTTTGGACATACTGACACGTTGGGTGGCCCACGAGTATGCGTCCACAGTGAGTATTATCTTGTATTTGTTTGGACATACTGACACGTTGGGTAGCCCACGGGTATGCTTCCATAGTGAGTGTTATCTTGTTAGATGATTGGACATACCGACACGTTGGGTGGCCCACGGGTATGCTTCCACAGGGATTGTTATCTTGTTATCTCATTTGGGCATACCGACACGTTGGATGGTCCACAGGTATGGGCCTACTAGGACGGTTCCAGGGCCATGCTTATACCGAGTGAGATCGCCGGCACGCGCCATGCGAGTTAAATTCCCGGGTTGTATTTGAGTGATGATTTCACGGGCATGAGTCCCTAACTTGACATGACTGCTTATATGTTGTGTACTATAGTTTGGTTATCATACATGTCTCCTGCTTTATATAGACTATTATGATTTCATTTACAGTATTTTTCAGTTTCACATACTTGGCACTGTTATCGACCTCCTTCGGGGCTGCGTTCATGCCGCGAGTTGAGGTACATAGCTTGTCGATCCACACTCTTAGGATCGCTGTTCGGTTCCTGGAAAGCTCCATATCTCCTAAGCTTGTCACGTGGTACTGCAGTTCCTGAGTGGTAGACTTTTGTATATTCGTGGGCACGGCGGACACGTCCGTCATTATGGTGTCAAAATTCTTAGAAGTGCATGTAATTGTTGCGGTGTTTGTAAGGGATGTAATCGCTCAAGTTTTCATTTATGTACAAAAAGGTAACCGCTTAGGTTAGCCTGCTTTTCTTATTTCAACGCTTTCTTTCATGAGTTTTTATTTCCGCCGTTTTTCTCTCGATGTTGTATCACCAGGTGCCCGGATAAGGCACGACCACGCCCGGATCGGGTCGTGACAAGTTGGGTCCATGATGTCGTCAGGTAGGGGCAGTGTGGATCAGCCCATACGTGTTGGCCCCACGTTGCCTATGACGGATATGCAGCCCACGGCGGAGGCTGCTGCCAATGGTGTTGCCTACCGACGGGGACTGCCTCATGTCGTTGCTGCTACTGTTTATGCCTCGGCCACCACGACTGTCTCTGAAATTTCTTCCTTTATTGTTATTCTGGAAATGTGAGCCACGTTTCTGATCGATGGGCTTGCCGGTGGTATGGGGCAGAAGCCGAGCCCCCTCAGGTCAGCAGTTGTGCCACCGGTGGTTACGAGGGTGGCGTATGTGGTACTTACATTAGCCGCTACTTGCTTGGTTTTTTGGATTTCTTCAAGGATAAGTCTCGAACGGGTCTCATAGAATAGAGACAATGGCATGCTTTGTTGGATGGTGGTAGCGATGTCGTCATACGTTTCATTCAAACCCTCAATAAGTTGCATCACCAATCGTTGATTTGTGACTGGTGAACCGATGCTGGAGAGTTGATCAATAATCATCTTAAGTTATTGACATTAGGCTGACATATTAGGAAAATCGTCCTGCTGAATGTCCTTAAATTAATTTTCCAGATACAAGGCACGTTGTGTCTTGTATCGTCAAAAATACTTTCTAATTGCTCCCACGTTTGTCGTGTGGTGGCGTCAATTTCAATGATTGTATGTAATATATCGTTTGATATTGTGCCGTAGATCCATTGTAGAACAAACGCATCTAAACATGACCAAAGTTCATCATCAGAACCATCACATGTCTCAAGGGGATCGGTAGTGGGCTTTGATTTAGGGGGGATAATGTGATCGATGACTTTGTACACACGACAATGGATCTTAAACAGTTCCGCCTAGGAGGAATACTTGACTTTTTCCATCTCAAGGGTAATGGAAATGAAATTGTTGATGTTGTTAACAGCAAGAACAAGATGAAATTTGGGTTGTTCAACCATTGAAAATTTGGGAGAGAGAAGAGAGAGAGATCGAGAAAGAGTGGTCGATGGCGGTAGGGGGCGACGACGACTTAGGGTAGTTTTAGGGTTTTGGTTGCTGATATCATAAAAGAATATGTTTCATGCCTTTTCATTGATTATTGTGTACAATATATAGTGTTACATGATTATTTACATAACTACAAACTAAGTAACTAATCTTCCTAATTATAATCGGAATATAAACTAACAAAATATAAAAGATATACAATGATACATGAATATTCTTGTAATATTCTATCAATATCTTTCAATATAAGTGTGCAAGTTTTAAATATTAAGATATATATTAAAAATGTCTCCAATCTTATCAGTGAGAACAGTAGCCAGCGATTGAGGGCTCTCTTCAAAATTTCCTCCTTCTTAGGGAAGGGAGATGTCGTGTGGTCGAATCCAATGAGCAGCGAAATACTTTATTTTTTTAAACACAAAATCAGATTTGGCCACAAATCCCAATCAGTCGCACAAGTCCCAAACAGTCGCACAAGTCCCAAACAGTCGTCCCCTCTTTAAACAATTAGTTAATTTTAATTTTTATGTAAATAAAAATTGTCTCTTTTTATTTCTCGTACCGACCCCTTAAAAGTATAGAAACGACCCTCCATACATGCCTATATATTTAATGAATGTGTATCTCACTTTATGAAAGATCCATTGTCAGCCCCCCCCCCCCCCTATAGAGTACAGAAATTTATCATACGTAAAACTGCAACAACCCATAAATGTAAACATGCAAAATATGGCGATTTTGGTCTAGCATGGAGACGGAATTGGAACCACGTGCTAACGTTAAGGATGATAAAATTAACCTATCCTTTTAACCATCAAAGTTTGAACGGTCAGTAGCTCGAATTTATTCATGAGAAACCTGGTTAAAATGTTTATAATATTTTTTAAAAAGTGTTATATAATTATAAAAAAAAATATTAGCTATGTTTGGTATTTTAACAGATTATAAGAAAATAAATAAAGAAATTAATTTGGTATGTGTTAGTGTTGAGATATTAGAGAGGTGTACGAGAGTACCGTAGGGTGCAATACATAAGAACATTACATTTATGTCATTATTGTAAAGTTAGTTACAATTAGTGGTTGATTGAATTGTAATTAGTGTGAGTAGTATAAATAGCCTAGATGTAAATATCTAGACAAGAAGATATTATGCTGTTATTTCTGTATTTTCCTTTCTCTTGAAGACGCTATTCAATACAGTGAGCATTCTTCATATTTTCCTCTTCTTCCATTCTACTTCAGTTGCAAATCCGTTCTTATTGCAAGTCAATTCTCGTTATGGTATCAAAACCGTGGTTCGTGGATCGATGAACTGCGAGGAGAATCAGTAAAGAATTTAGGATCAAAGAAGAGAGGTTTCAGATCGGATGAGAGTAATTGCATATTGAAGACTAAAATTTAGTGAAGGAATAACTAGTTTAGAGAAATTGAAATCGAAGGATCGAAGAAATATAGTCGAAATTAATTCACTGAAATTAGTTGAAGATTTGTGATCGGAAGTAGAGTAGATTCGAAAATCGAGTTTCAGATCGAAGAAAACTAGAGATCGAAATCGAAATCGAATTTTTAGATCGAAGGTTGAGAAATCCATATCAGTCACAATGGGAACAACAGAGGAGTCTGTAACGATCGACCACAACCATCCGTTGTATCTATTTCCTTCGGATGCGCCTGGATCGTTGTCGATTGGGGTGGTATTGACAGGAATGGACAATTATGTGTTATGGAGCAGGGCAATGAGATTGACTCTGTTAGGAAAGAACAAGATCGGGTTCATAGATGGAACCGTGAAGAAGGAATCTTATCAAAGATCATTGGCAGGATTGTGGGAGAGATGCAATGCCATAGTAGTTTCTTGGCTAATGGGAAATGTGAGCAAATCACTTCTTACGGGGATGCTGTATAACTCAGACTCGCTTACAATTTGGAAGGAGTTAAAGGAAATATTTGATAAGATCAATAGTTCCAGGGCTTTTCAACTACACAAAGAGATAGTTTCACAAAGATAAGGAACACTATCGGTATCAGTGTATTACTCAAAACTGAAGGATTTGTGGGATGAGTACGACTCGATTATTCCATTACCAACTTGTTGCGACAAGTCGAAGGAGTTTGTGGACCATATGCAGTATCAAAGATTGTTACAGTTCTTGATGGGGTTGAATGATGGTTTTAATCAGGCCAAGAGTCAGGTGTTGATGATGCAACAAGTATCTACTCTTAGTCATGTCTATGCGATGATAAACCAGGAAGAGAGTCAAAGAATCATGCAGGATATGATAGAACCTGTTGCAATGTTTACTGCAAGGAACAACAGAATTTGACCAGGGACACAGAAGCAGAAGAAGTCTTTCAATCCTAATGTGGTTTGTGACTATTGTCATGTGAGAGGACATTTGCAACAAGATTGTAACAAGTTGATGAAGTGCACTTATTGCCACAAGACTGGACATCTGGAAGAAGGATGCTATAGATTGATTGGATACCTTGAAGATTTCAAAGAAAAATACAAGAAGGCGAATGCTGTGATAGGTGAAGAATCGCAATTCGAAAATATTGGACAAGGAAATAACATGAATTTTGTTCATGGTGTGCAGCAGGATAGAGGCCAATCCATGAGACTAGATGGAGTACAACAGGACAACCAAAAGGCACTTGGAGTTAGACTGTTGGGAAATCTCACACACAAGCAACAACAGAAGCTGCTGAAGTTGCTAGACAGTGAAGATGGACCAGGGAACATCACTGATATTGTAGCAATCATGGCAGGTACACTGGTAGGTACAATGAATACAAAAAAGATTATAAAATGGATTGTGGACACAAGTGCCACAAACCATATGATTAATGATCAGAAATTACTGAAGATTAAGAAATTGATAGGGGATGCAGGCAATGTGCAGATGCCAATAGGGGATTCAGCTGCTATCACACATATTGGAGATTACCATTTAGGAGGAGGTGATGTGCTTAAGAATGTCCTTTGCATACCTACATTCAAATTTAACCTAATGTATATATCTAAGGTGACAAAGGAGTTGCATTGTAGTGTCACATTTCTTCCTAAGTATTGTGTGTTTCAGGATCTCTCGTCTGGGAAGGTGAGAGCGATTGGTAATGAAGAAGGGGGATTGTATGTGTTGAGCATAGATGAGGCAGAAAGTAGGAAGATGATTCAAGCAATGACAGCTACACAGAATGTAGATGCTTCTACTTGGCACCTGAGGATGGGACATGTGCCTATGAGAGTTCTGAAGAGAATACCATGTTTTAGCAATATTGATTCTTTTACATTGAATAATTGTGAGGTTTGTCCACTAGCTAGGCAGGTTCGAGTTCCTTTTCCAGTCAGTAACAGTAGGAAATTAAAGCCTTTTGAGTTGTTACATATGGATGTATGGGGTCCCTACAAAGTTGAGATTTTTAATGGAATGAGGTATTTTCTAACCATTGTAGATGATTGTTCTAGATGGACTTGGGTATTCCTGTTAAGATTGAAATCTGATGTCACAACCATACTGAAAATTTTTTGTATAGCAGTTAAGACACAGTTTGAGATAATCATTAAGAGGGTAAGATCAGATAATGGATCTGAATTCTTTAATTCTAATTGCAGACAGTTGTTTCAGGAGCATGGAGTAGTACATGAGAGTTCTTGTCCATATACACCTCAACAAAATGGTGTTGTGGAAAGGAAACACAAACATTTATTAGAGACAGCTAGAGCCATCAAAATTCAAGCCAACTTGCCGGATAGTTTTTGGGGATTTTATATTGAAAGTGTTGTATACATTATCAACTGGATACCTGCTACTGTGTTGAAGAACAAGTCACCATTTGAAGTGTTATACAACAAGACACCTTCACTCATGCACTTGAGAGTGATAGGATGCTTATGTTTTGCAACTACACTGCCCAAGACAGATAAATTCAGTCCAAGAGCAGTGAGAGCTGTGCTGTTAGGATATGGTACCTCACAGAAGGACTACAGACTTTACGACATGGAGAATAGGGTCATATTCATGAATCGGGATATGGTGTTTATGGAGTCAATCTTTCCCTTAAAAAATGGAACAGAGGATGCACTGGATTCACGACAAAGACGTGTGGCATAAAAACAGACCGAAAATCGACGAATCGACCGAATGGACCGGACCGGTGGATTCCGGTCCGGTCCCCGGTCCGTTGAAATGGTGGATTCCGGTTTTCTGGTCCGGTCCGGATAAAAATCGGAATTTTCCGGTCCGGACCGGAATGGATCGGAATTGTTTTTAAAAAAAAAATGAATTTTCAGTATTGAAATTGACATTCCCGGATACATTACCACGAAATTTGAACGTTGAAATCTATTGTATATCACAAGATATTTAGCTTTAAAAATAGAAAAAACGTAACAATTTGGGAGAAAATTCAAATTGAGCGAGAAAAAAGACATTTTTCAGAAAATTGGCCTGGCCACGGTTTGACCACCCCCGTATCGAAAAAATACGCGAAATCAAAAAAATTTAGGTGAAACGGACGTCCGAGCGCAAAGTTATGATCATATAAAGTTTGATCAATTTACAACTACTTTACTTTCTTCTCTCCCTACCTATAATTTATGTCTATGCTTCAGGAATGTCCAAATTTCAAACAGAAAATAGAAAATATAAATGTGGTGTGTAACTTTAATTAATGAGTAGTTCAGTAGTTCGTATACGAACCAAGTACATTTGGTGGTTTTCTTTAAGTTAGTCATATTAATGAAATAAAGTATATTGAAGGATAAGGAAAAAAACAAACATATTTAATGAGATTGATAAACGAACACATTGTTAAAAATTTATAATTTATAAATTGCATTTAATAATTAAAAAAACCGATCCAACCGGTCCAAAACCGGGACCGGACCGGAATTTTCCGATCTTCGGTCCGGAAAATTTCCGAATTTCGATTCCGGTCCGGTCCGGTCCGGTTCTGGACCGGTGAACACCCCTAAGCACAGGAGCACTTTTGCTTTGAGGATCTCATAATGACTTGTAATCAGAGGAATTTGGACCAGGCAGATTCAATGGTACAAAATAACCTAGAAGTTCATACAGTGGGTGAAGAAGACCAACTGAATGAAGGGGGGCACGGTAAAGGAGGTGAAGGAACTCAGCAAAGTGAGGGGAGACAACCTGGAGGAGATCAGCAGAATGAAGGAAGACAAAATACAGGTGTTTCTCAGGAGACAATAAGAAAGTCAGCAAGGGCATCCAAGCCACCTATTTGGCACAAGGATTATGTCACTAATCAGGGGTCATCTAGGCGGTTATAATCCATTGCTGATGCAGTTGATTGCACTGGCTTGTCATCCCAATACCAGAACTTTGTGGGTCAAGTTTCAAAAGAAGTTGAACCACATAGCTATTCAGAAGCAGTTCGTGACACAAGGTGGATAGAGGCAATGAATGCTGAGATCCAAGCTTTAGAAGATAATAAGACCTGGGAGATGGTGGATTTACCAAGAGGAAAGAAAGATATTGGTTGTCGATGGGTGTATAAAATAAAATACACATCATCAGGGGAGATCGAAAGATTTAAGGCCATGTTAGTAGCTAAAGGCTACAATCAGAAGGAAGGGCTCGACTACCAAGAAACATTTTCCCCTGTAGTTAAGATGGCAACAGTAAGAGCTGTGATTGCCATTGTTGCTGCTAAACAGTGGAAACTATACCAAATGGATGTGTACAATGCATTCTTACAAGGGGACTTGTATGAGGAAGTCTATATGTTACCACCAGAGGGCTTTCACACTAGAGGGGGACAGAAACAAATGTGCAAGATGTTGAAATCCCTCTATGGTTTGAAGCAAGCATCGAGGCAATGGAACATAAAACTTACTTCAGCCTTGCTGGAAGCAGGATTCCGGCAAAGCCACAGAGATTATTCTTTGTTTATCATGCAGAAAGAGGAAAGATTAGTCATTATACTTGTGTATGTGGATGATCTCCTCATCACAGGTAATGATCCAGAATCGATTCACTATACCAAATCAATCATGCAGAAAACATTCAAAATTAAGGACCTCGGAGAACTCAGATTCTTTCTTGGAATAGAGTTTGCTAGGAGCATAGATGGCATCATTATGCACCAAAGGAAATATGCACTGGAATTAATATCTGATATGAGACTTTCTGGTTCAAAGAGTGCTTCCTTACCAATGAAAGTGAATCAGAAATTGACTACTGCCATTTATGATCAACACATACAGATTGATGCTGCTGAGGATGGTCAACCAGTAGATAGTCAGGTGACAGATGTATTGTTAGAGGATCCGGGAGCTTACAAGAGATTAATTGGAAGGCTATTGTACCTCACAAATACACGGCCAAATATAGCATTTGTTGTCCAAAGGTTAAGTCAGTTTATGAATGAGCCTAAGACTTCACACTTAGAGGCAGGAATGAGACTGGTAAGATACTTGAAGGAGGCACCAGGTACAGGTATTCTCTTGGTCAAGAACAGCAGTTCCACGCTATATGTTTTATGTAATGCAGACTGGGATCGTGTGTCAACACTAGGAGGTCGATCACATGTTATTTAGTGTTGTTTGGTCAGTCTCCAGTAACCTGGAAGTCGAAGAAACAGGTGACTGTGTCGCGTAGTTCTGACGAGTATAGCGATGGCTGCAGCGATTCTTTGGTGTGGCTAGTTGGTTTATATAAGGAGTTGGGGGTGCACATCACACTGCCTGTGGAGGTCTTCACTGATAGCAAGTCAGCCTTGCAGATAGCAGCGAATCCAGTTTTCCACGAAAGAACGAAGCATATTGACATTGATTGTCACTTCATTCGCGAATGGATTCAAGATGGGCTGATACATACTGCGTACATGCCTACCAGTGAGCAGCCAGCAGACATACTCACTAAGGCTCTTATGAAACCTCAACATCGTCGATTGGTTTCCAAGCTAGGATTGAAGAACATCTTCAGATCCTCTAGCTTGAGGGGGGATGTTGAGATATTAGAGAGGTGTACGAGAGTACTGTAGGGTACAATACATAGGAACATTACACTTATGTCATTATTGTAAAGTTAGTTACAATTAGTGGTTGATTGAATTATAATTAGTGTGAGTAGTATAAATAGCCTAGATGTAAATATCTAGACAAGAAGATATTATGCTGTTATTTCTGTATTTTCCTTTCTCTTGAAGACGCTATTCAATACAGTGAGCATTCTTCATATTTTCCTCTTCTTCCATTCTTCCTCGATTCTACTTCAGTTGCAAATATGTTCTTATTTCAAGTCAATTCTCGTTAGTTAAGAGGGTTGGATTATGGCATAATGTTTAGCGCATCTTAATCCAACCAAATCCCAGTCCAAGTAACCTTTCGGCGGTCAATCCGCCTATTTACTTACTCAACTTTTTTGGAACTCAGTTTATTTTGACTCATCTAATTAAGTTCATCTTTACCCGTCTACTTGACACCCTTAATTAAATGTTGAATGACGACTCGGGTTGTTCATGTTAAGAGTCTCACATTGGATATGAAATGAAAATGTGAACTCCTTATATGGACTTGGACAATCCTCACCATACAAGCTAGCTTTTGGGATTGAGTTAGACCCAATATCCATTCTTTACATGGTATCAGCGCCAGACTCATTCCAATTCTTTGTTCACCGGTGTTGGGCCCCTAAACTATATTATTCAGGCTCCAGTTAACAAAGTCTGGACATGCGGGGGAGTGTTAAGAGTCTCACGTCGAATATGGAATGAAAATATGGACTCCTTATATGGGCTTGGACAATCCTCACCCTACAAGCTAGCTTTTGGGGTTGAGTTAGGCCCAAGATCCATTCTTTATCGTTCCTTTTCTTTTCTACAATTTCAATCTTTCATTTAATGTGTTAGATTTAGCATACATCATATAACACATCCAACTCACCTGGAATTGAACAAAATGAGTTTGGTATATGTACTCATTGGCGAGCATAATTCAAGTAGTTCAGCTAAAAGTTTGAAACAATTTGAACCGTATGTTTTTTTATCTAGTCGTAATAAAGAAAAGAAAATGCTTTTTTTTATTATTTTGTTTATCTTAAAAAATGTACAGTTAATTTTGTAAGGATACGTAGATTTATTTGCTATATAAGATGACAAACAGTTAGCAATAATTATGTAAAGTAAACAACAAGTAAGAAAATTTAGCCTGGGATTCTGTGAACTTGATTGAATCTTCTCAGTAAGTTTGGTCCGAGCCTTATCTAAATTGCTTCGGTTTCGAGCCAAAAGTGAGAGCTAGTGAGTAAATTTTCTATTATATTGAGAGTACAAGTATGAATTGTGTGAATTGGATGTCCTTCCAACATGAAGGTTGAGCTCCTTTTATAGCTATGAAACAAAGTGTTAAAGACCAAGATTCCCTCTCAAACTAAATGTAATAAATGCCAATTAATGTCTCTTAATGAGCAAAGAGTAACGGCTGTCGCCTTATCCAGAACGGGTACACATCGGGCGCCTCTAGTTCTTCCTCTGATGCCAACTGTCTCGGTCCCATCCGACCTTGTTTCGACATCCGAACTACCTCGATGCCATTTGTATTCTATTTAGAATGTAGCCACCTACCTAGAACTCCACACTCAAACCTTGCCATGTCGTGTCGATTTTTACCGTATACAGATAATCCTCACACTTTCCGGACCAAAGTTTACCGAAATAACTGGAAGTGGAAATGATTTTTACGTTGCCTTCTCTTATACGTTTCTTTTCAAATCACTCCGAAATAGGCAGAAAATGAAACTTTTACTCTCATCCAATCTCTGCCTCACGTCTTATCACCCTGTAAATCCTGACATATGTTAGCTTTTGATTGCACCTCCTCTTCGATTCATAAGTCGAAGTGTTTCGTAATGATGACTGAGCTTCTACAAAACCTTCATCTTCTCCTCCATTTATACTTCTGTAAAATTTCCTTCCAAATCATATTCATTTGTTCTAACTTTCTTCTGTTTAAATCTTCAAACATTCATACCTTCAAGTCTCTAGATCTTCATACCTTCATAACTTCTTCAAATCTTCAAAATTTCTTATCTTCATACCTCAAAAGCTTCTTCACCAAGGCTAAAATCAACACTCGTTTTTCTTTAAGATGCTCTTCTCCGACACCTTCATCTCCACTGACTGCCAATGACACCACCAGTACCGGCGAATCACCTGAAGCTCATATTGCCCCTGAGTCTAGAGATTTTGACACGATCTTATCTTCTTTTTTATTCAACAACAAGTTCGTCGTTTGTGCCGACACTTCAAAATCTGACCGATGTGAAGAGGCTAAGAACTACCGACCTTCATTAGTCTTTCCGTTCTCGACACAGTCTGAAATAATTATGATTGGACTGGTCTCTCCTAGATTATACCCGGCCTTGTCTATAGTGTCACCACCTATATATTCGGGTACTCTAACGTTTATACCTACCCTTTTACTTTCAAGCTCGACCCTCCAATCGATAACGTGATCCTAAAAATGTGTCTGACATATAATTTGTGTCTTGCACAAACCCGTCCATTTGGAGGATTGCTACTTGCCTCCGATTTCTGGCCAAAGAGGTCGATGAATTTTTCACTTTGGATAATTTGATACGATTATACGTTCTGAGGTTCTTCAGTTGAGGGATCATCTAGATCTCTAAATGATGAAAATTCCCTATTCTTTCAAGCATCGATGAAGATTGAGATCGAGGATGGATGGAGTGCTTTGTAGCAGTTCCTACCACTGAGATCATTCCGACGAGGTTCATGCCCTTCCCGGAGAAATAAAATCTAAATCGTAAGTATCAAAGCCCCCTCTTTTCTTTTGCATATCTTTAATTGATGATTAGCTTGAATTTTACTTCATCACCATCTCAGCTGTCCGATGCACTCCAACTATTATCAAGAACCTCCACACATAGGTTGAAAAGATCATAAGCACTTGTCCGCACACAGATCGGACGTGGAAAATACTTTCCAAAAATCGACGGAAAGCTCAAAATCACGGTTAGTATCTTCCAAATTCCTTCTATTTGCTACCATTTCCCTACATATTTTCACTATTTTGTTTTCTTTTCAATGTTCTGGTTTGCCAAAAGGCAGCCCAGTCCCAAGTACAGTTGTGGCTACTCTAGTTTTTACCAACCCGGTACTTGACCCGGTTGTATATGCTCGCCGTATTGATGAAGCACCGAAGAAAAAGAAATATTCTAAGCCTCCGAAGTCTCCCTCGACTTTTTCAATGTGGAAAAGGTCTCTGGAAGTAGGTGGCTCTTTCGGAGCAAATACCACAACAATTCCGGAAGAAATTGGTTCATCTAAAGTCAAAGAAACCGCAACTGCGGATGCTGCCAAGACTCCCTCCAGCATCGTGTCAATTACTGCCACAGTGCCTCCACCGAACGAATGAATGCCCGTCATCATTGAAGATGATGATGAGGTAATGTATGAAGAACTGTTGGAGAAGAGGAAAAGAACTTCAATTCCTCCTCCTGAATCATCATCGAATCTATCATCTACCTTCGGGCAAGAGGACTTCTGTCACGACCAGACCCGACGGGCCGCGACCCGATGCCCTACCTGGGCACCCTTATACCCACCTATCACATAATTATACGGATATCAAGAAAAATGTAGTAAACTGTAAATCATATCAAAAAGTCGGCAAGACTGCCACTATATACGGGAATATCCCAAAACGAGTACAACAGTACAACTGGCCAAACACATATACAAAAACACATTTACCACCCACAACTGTCTACAGACCTCTAAGAGTACTATAATGAAATATGACGGGATAGGGGCCCGTCGTGCCCCTAAATATACATAAGTAAAAAATAAGGTCTTGTACCAAAATAACTAACTCCAGAACAATGGAGCTCCCAAAGGAAACAACTAAGCAGGAATCCTAAGCCGGAGGATCACGAAACTAAATATCTGTACCTGCGGGCATGAACACAACCCCCCCCCCCCCGAGGAAAAGGGTCAGTACAAAATAATGTACTGAGTATATAAAACATGAAGCACTGTAAATAAGATCATAACTGGCCAAGAGATGTCAGGAGACAAATGTAATAATCCAAATATCAATACAACTGTACCTTATGAAATGAGAGTTAACTGTGCCTTATAAAAATGAGAGTAATATCAAAATCATGGATACATGTCCATAGAATCATCATATCTATATACATATAACGTGTTCCGACCCTCTAGTGAGGGACTAACGTGTCCTGACCCTCTAGTGAGGGACTCGGTGGAATTATCACAATCATGTATACCTGCCCATATAACGTATCCTGGCCCATCATGGGACTCGATGAAATGATATAATCACATCAAGCACGAATAGAATATCATGAGAAACTATATGCAATTTAAATTATCATTCGACTCTCAATGAAAAAAATAAAAGACACTATCATGTCATGTATCATTTTGAAACCATCATTTGGAATTAGAATTCATTAGAACTATGTACGTCCACCGTACACTCATTTATGAAAATCATGCTAAAAGAAAGAAATGATAGTTTCACATACTTTTTAGTCGAATTAACCAACTCAATATTAGAATACGTCTAGTCTAGTACCTCAACCTATAATAATGAAAATACGTCCGTCAATTCTATGATTACTAGCAACTTTTCTATAAAAATTTGGGCAACACTTCCCCTATTCATATGCACGTCCATAACTTACAACCAAAGCCAACAATATCAATAACAAGTTGCAACTTAACGACATAACCCAAAACAGTCACATATACTTCATTACGCTACCATTATGCATTCTTTTTCCTTACATTTATGGAGTACAACTAAAACAGCAACCAAGGTGACTTATACACCTATTTCTCATGTTACTCCATCCTCTTAATCCATATCAAAACAGTCCATAAAAAACAGTCCACATTCTATCAACAACAAGAGGTATTCCAATTACAACGAGAGTGCAATGTTCAACCTTTTCCAACCTTAATTCCTTTAGGACATATATCCATAATTACAACAATGTATATACATGTTCATAACTTATATTTTCATCATTATAACTCCACCAAAATAGCCCCTAAAATACAACACAACATGTTCAATAATTTATACAAGTCTCGTCCAAATAAGGCTTAATTACCAAAGTTCTTTTCTTAACTTCTTAAACTCCAATTCATGTTTCAACACTCTCATACAACCAGTTATAACTTAAAATGTCAAGATTTCCTTCAATTCCAACATGCAATTAGTGACAATAATAACAATAACAACAATTAAATTCAAGGTTTACAAAACAGTCCAAAATCGGTTCATTCACCCAAAACATTCACATGCATTATCTCATTTTCAATTTCTCTTTATCATGAGTTTGTTCCTTAATCACAACATCATTAAATCTTCCAAATACTCTATAAAAAGAAGAGTTCTTACCTTATTTTAAAGCCAAAACAATCCCTAACTTTCGGTCCAATGCCCAAGCTTTCTTCACCATTTTTATCATTTCTTCAACTCCAAAATGACATGCATGTGTTCTATAAGTTTAAATCCATCTTCTTGCATGTTTTTCTTCCAAATTTCTTATCTAAAATTTGAAATTTCTTGGGCTAAAATTCGACCAGCAGTACCGATTTTCACCACTGTTTTTTATGGAGTCTATGGCTTAGAACTTGGTTGAGGAACTTAGCCTTGAAAGATAGAGGTTTAATTCACTCTTCACTTAGCTATGGAGGTTAGAAATAGGTTGGAGAATGATAGAAAATCTGTGGGAGAAGGGAGATTTGTTGGAGAAGAGAGAAGGGAGGGTGAGATGCAAGTTGAATTAAAGTGTAGAGAGAGGAGTGGACATAGGTATAGTAAAAATCTGAAAATTTATTTGCATGCTCACGTTTTTTGAGGCTCCAATCTCCATAAATTTGTCCACTAATTTATTTATCCCACACTTAATTAATTTCCCACATACTCATCCTTACATATATAAATGAAATCTGAAAATTCCAAATGTCCAACCAATATAATCAACTTCCATCGTAACACGCGTAGTATTCAAAAATTATTCCGGCATCACATCCTTGTACACTAACTTTCGTATTAACATATGTAAGTATACTTTATTTCCAATATTCGGATCTCACGTTCTTAATTATGGCCTTAAAACGACGAGGTGTAACATCCTTCCCCCCTTAGAAACATTCGTCCTCGAATGTTCATCACAGGTCTCATGCTATAAAAATTTCGGCAAAGAATCCTCTATAACTCTACCTACCAACCTATATTCAGCAAACCCAAAGATGTCTCACAGGGTCACAATATATCACGTATATTATTTATCAATGAACAAAGTCAAGTAAGGGATTTCACTAACTTGAACTAATTCTAGGCAACTAATGTAACCTCATACTTACAGTACCTAAGCTTTGTAATATTGCAGTACTAGGTAGTCTTCTACAATGCTATTGTCACACTAATTCTTCTGAACGGGAGATCGATTCTCATGGATTAACCCGGGTTATTATCTAGAACTGAAAGCACACATCAATCCATCTTTACTTAATAGATTCAAATTCAGGCCAATTACATGTACGATTCTACATATAAAATACACACATAGTGACACCTTTTAAATTCTATTATTCAGTAATCTAGTGTGAAGCTGTCATTAATTAGTCAACTGCTTAAACAGGAAGTTAATAGGTTAATGAGTTCTCACCTAAGTATGTAGTATATTATAAGCACAATAATCAAATTGCACAGTATGCAGTAGTCAGGTAGCAGCAAAGTGACACAGCAAATAACAACAGATAAGTAACATACTTATCCCCATAGTGTGACATATTGAAAACCTCCAAGGTGCAGCAACTGACTTAGTGACACAACTTAAAGTTCTCAATTTTTATTATTCATTTAAACAGAAATACCATAGCTTCATGGCTTTCTACCCTAGCACAAATATTCTCAATTCTTTTACATAAAAAGATACAAGGATGAATACATTATGGATATTAGATTAATAGTAACACAGATTCTATTACTTTTAATGCTAGTCAATAGAGATAGGACAATAATAAGAGGGATAATGAGAACGGAGAAAATAATTAGTATGTTGTTCAATATGCCATCCCTGATATGAAAGGAATAATAATAAATTTTTTGTTCTTATTATAAGAGGTATGATCACACAAAGAAGGGGTGCTATAAGCCAGTTGGATATTCATCTCCCTTCAGATTTACTAAATACGAAAAGGCCATATGAAGATGGACAAGCAAATGAAGGTATCACAGAAGGAGGAAACATCATACAAATTGTTGGAAATATCCTCAAAGCATCACAGTAGAAGTACCCTCATATTATTCCAATCAGAGAACCAGTTATCAGAACTCAAATTTTTTTTGATGCAAATAATAGGTTGACACATGATACTAAATGCTAGATTCCAACACATACCATTTCCTGGGTGAACAACACACACAAGAAAATATTTAAATCCATACAAACAGAAATACATAACAAGACACTTAACCTAAACATCATGTTGTCATAGATATATCATGTTATTTGAATCTGGTTTAACAGGTCTTATATAACCAGAGAAAATACTTAAAGTAGTCTAAGGGTTATGCACATTTATTAACATCACATCCAAGGATTCAAATCACATCCTAGTTAGCCAAGTATCATTTCATATGCTCTTGGATAGTTATTGGAACTTAGTCAAGTCATACACCACTAGAAATAAGTATAGGAGTAAATCTTTGGATTCCTACATAATTCACACACCTCATATATGACTTAAATAAAATGAAGTGTTAATAGCTACGGTACAACAGTCTACAAACCTCAAAAATGTCTTAAGACATGTAACTTATTTCAACTTAAACGCAAACACTATATACACCATAGTACAACAGATTGGCAGCCTTTTCAGCACAACCTGACAACATTTTGAGAGTCGCACAAGTCTTAACAAAGGCTATAGATAACTAAGAGGGCACGTCATGTTTGAAAACAGGACAGTTGAGACTGAAGAAAAAGGGCAGCAACATCTGTCACCAAATGAGGAAGCAACATATATTTGAAGTGTAACAGGGACAGTAGTAGCAACAATAAAAACAATAGCTAACCAGTACAGCAGTTGACAGCAAATAATAATAAGTGTGATAGCTAAATGCCTCATATCTTAATTTCAAGATGAACATTAGATCATATATAAGTTGGTCCTTAGGCAAGTATTTGGACTAAATGAATGAACTAGGAGGTAAATAATGGGGAGAAAGAAAAAAAACATAGAAACAAGTAACTAAATACAACTCACTTTGGTTATGTACTCTATTAAATTTTATCTAAATATGTATACAGAAACAAGGACTGACCATGTTAAGTCGTTCTAGACATGGTTTCTACAAACTAACCTTTAAAATAGCATGCTATCAAATACCAGACATGTATCTCTCAACAGGCCCACAGAGAGCAGAAAAAAACAACACATATTGGGCAAATACACTATGAACTAAACAATATTTGCACATTTCCCTACCTCTAACATGTGTTTAATTACGAATCTAATAAGAGGGGTCATGTTTTAAAACTGAAGGGTTGAGATTCATCTTGGAGATCAAAACCCATATTTTTGGCATCATGATATTAAAAGCACCACACCTAACCACATTCATACTTGAAACCAAATTAAAAAGACCCTCATTTAAACTTAGTCAGATTATGCATATCTCCAAATAGGTACATATGCACTTATGGCCAAGGGAAGGTAGAGAAGGGTAGAACACAAACTTATATACTCATATGTCAAAACTGAAAATAGTATAACAATATCATTTATATTTCTATTTGATCTAGGCTAAGCAATACGGGCATTGCAAGCTATATTATGGATCGACAAACTCCAACATGTAATATCTTGTACCAATCTGGCACAAAACAGTCTTGTTAGGAATCTAGTCAATCACACCAATAGAGAATACGCATCTCTGGATTCCACCTGCCTATTTTCTTTTACAACCTTAAAGGTAACATGTAATAACTTTTCAGGCTCAAGATTTTAGCTATACTTATTCTATTTAGATTAACAAATACGAGATAACTTAGCTCCTACCTAGGCATATGCATATTTAGAGTACTGAGCACAACCTTTTAATACGTATCTTGTTCTTTCAACTTAGCAGGGGAGAAATTCAAACATGTACCATCGGGGAACTGATTAAACAATCCTCCGACCTTAAACTTTATCCAACAAGGCATTAAATCAAGTGATTCATGCTTCAAGTTAACATTTTCAGAATCAATATATGAAAGTATGTAGGCATGATATTCAACTTAATATTTTAGCATAATTGGACACCACCCTGAGTTTCTAAAAGACTTAATGTTTATTTTTGCCTAGCTAGCTATACATACAAAACAAATTTGAAGCCATTTCATGACATAACTAAAATTACATACTAATCACACACTTTATAATCCCAATAAACATGTTCATATAGATGCATATCATTTAACCAAATACACAACCAAACAGACTTATGAAGCTTGTCCAACATACCTATCAAATCAACACAAAGATCACATGTGTCAAACTAACAAAAGAGAAAAGGAAAACTTCATTACCTCTTGCAGGTTTGCACAAAGAGATGTACAAAGGACTAACTCAAAATAACTTAACACCTCAACAAGATATCAAAATAGAACAAGACAATGCAACACAGCAAGGTCAGGGTAATTCCATACTCAATCTGCTTTCACAAAATAACTTATATAGAAGATAACATATACCTATATTCTTAAGCATCACAACACCCTATAGACAGTATATAGTCTCAACTTTAGAACTTACCTAATGTGTCGGGGTATAACTAAGATATTCCAGCAATCTGGTAAACATTTAGAACCCAATATACTTACCATATTATACATTTAATAGCAAACAGAGTAAAATACCAAATTCATGAAGGCCTAGTGATTTCTTAGATCATATACACATATTCATTTCATATAGACATAAGGCACACCAAGGAATAATCACAACTAATATACTTCATACCACCTTAGATCATATAAAATATATTCATATCTTATAACATTAAGCCATATAACAATCTTATCATTTCATATACACAGTCAATTTATTTCTTGAGTACTCTAATATGTAATCATGTAGCAAATATCAAATCCCATGAGCTCCCAATACACCCATAAATTAGTAAAAACCAACTCAAAACAATTTTTTTAGAAGAAGAATTTAGATGTTATTTATAACTCACAATCATCACATATACCATATACTTCAACCAAGCTCAAACGTCAAATATCATATCCAAGAAGGCCTTATCTAAGGTCTCAACGGTTGTCTAACGTTCTACTATTCTCAAATATTCTGCTTCCCAAGCTTACATTATCTCCCAAACAATTATTAAAGCTTAAACAACCCATGATAACCCATAATCACTTCCGTCAACACACACATGGCCCTAATAAATATGTTTGTATAAATGCACATCATCATCACACAAACTATACAACAATCTTACCAGCCTATATACAAAGTCCATATATTCCCTTCTGGGCCGCTGTCGCTTTCTTTGGAGGTGTAGCTGAAAACACAATACTTCGTTAGAGAGAGGTTATCCTAATAACATAGATCTATCGCACGATCTTAGAGTAAGAAGTATAGAAACCGACCCTAAATGTCCGGAAGCCTTCTGCGTATAAGTATGGTGCACAACATACACATACACAAGACTCTACTTGACACGGTCTGTAGACATTCTGAGGACTAACTGCTCTGATACCACTTTTGTCACGATCTGACCTGACGGGCTGCGACCCGGTGCCCTACCTGGGCACCCTTATACCCACCTGTCACATAATTACACGAATACCAAGAAAAATGTAGTAAACTGTAAATCATATCAAAATAGACAAGCTGGAAAGGCTGCCACTATATACGGGAATATCTCAAAACGAGTACAATAGTATAGCTGGCTAAACACATCTACCACCCACAACTGTCTACAGACCCCTAAGAGTACTATAATGAAGTATGATGGGACAGGGCCCCATCGTGCCCCCTAAATATGCATAAGTAAAAAATAAGGCCTTGTACTAAAATAACTAACTCTAGAACAATAGAGCTCCCAAAGGAAACAACTGAGCAGGAATCCTAAGCCGGAGGATCACCGAATATACGTACTGCGGGCATGTAACGAAGCCCCCAAGGAAAAAGTCGGTCTGAAATAATGTCGAGTATGTAAAATATGAAGCACTGTAAATAAGATCATAACTTGCCAAGAGATGTCATGAGACAAATGTAATAATTCAAATATCAATACAACTATGCCTTATGAAATGAGAGTCAACTGTGCCTTATAAAAATGAGAGTCATATCAAAATCATGGATGCCTGTCCATAGAATCATCATGTCTATATACATATAACGTGTCCCGACCCTCTAGTGAGGGACTCAGTGGAATCATCAGTATAACGTGTCCCGGCCCTCTAGTGATTGACTCGGTGGAATCATCAATATAACGTGTCCCACCCTCTGGTGAGGGACTCGGTGGAATCATCACAATCATGTATACCTGCCCATATAACGTATCCCGACCCATCATGGGACTCGGTGAAATGATATAATCACATCAAGCACGAATAGAGTATCATGAGAAACCATATGCAATTTAAATCATCATTCGACTCTCAATGAAATAAATAAAATGCACTATCATGTCATGTATCATTTTGAAACCATCATTTGAAATTAGGATTCATTAGAACTATGTACGTCCACCGTACACTCATTTATGAAAATCATGCCAAAAGAAAAAAATGATAGTTTCACATACCTTTTAGTCGAATTAACCAACTCAATATTAGAATACATCTCGTCTAGTACCTCAACCTATAATAATGGTATTACGTCCGTCAATTCTATGATTACTAGCATATTTTATATCGAGTGACGACTTTCTTTTCTATAAAAATTTGGGCAGCACTTCCCCTATTCATATGCACGTTCATAACTTACAACTGAAGCCAACAATATCAATAACAAGTTGCAACTTAATGACATAACCCAAAACAATCCCATATACTTCATTACGCTACCATTATGCATTTTTTTCCTTACATTTATGGAGTACAACTAAAACAGCAACCAAGGTGACTTATACACCTATTTCTAATGTTACTCCATCCTCTTAATCCATATCAAAACAGTCCATAAAAATAGTCCACATTCTATCAACAACAAGAGGTATTCCAATTATAACGAGAGTGTAATGTTCAACCTTTTCCAACCTTAATTCCTTTAGGACATATATCTATAATTACAACAATGTATATACATGTTCATAACTTATATTTTCATCATTATAACTCCACCAAAACAACCCCTAAAATACAACACAACATGTTCAATAATTTATACAAGTCTCGTAAGGCTTAGTTATCAAAGTTCTTTTCTTAATTCTTTAAACTCCAATTCATGTTTCAACACTCTCATACAACCAATTATAACTTAAAATGTCAAGATTTCCTTCAATTCCAACATGCAATTAGTAACAATAATAACAATAACAACAATCAAATTCAACGTGTACAAAACAATCCAAAATCGGTCCATTCACCCAAAATATTCACATGCATTGTCTCATTTCCAATTTCTCTTTATCATGAGTTTATTCCTTAATCACAACATCATTAAATCTTCCAAATACTCTATAAAAAGAAGAGTTCTTACCTTAATTTTTAAGCCAAAACAATCCCTAACTTTCGGTCCAATGCCCAAGCTTTCTTCACCATTTTTATCATTTCTTCAACTCCAAAATGACATGCATGTGTTCTATAAGTTTAAATTCATCTTCTTGCATGCTTTTCTTCCAAATTTCTTATCTAAAATATGGAATTTCTTGGGCTAAAATTCGGCCAGCAGTACCGATTTTCACCAATGTTTTTGGTGGAGTTTCTATGGCTTAGAACTTGGTTGAGGAACTTAGCCTTGAAAGAGGGAGGTTTAATTCACTCTTCACTTAGCTATGGAGGTTAGAAATAGGTTGGAGAATGATAGAAAATATGTGGGTGAAGGGAGATTTGTTGGAGAAGAGAGAATGGATGGTGAGATGCAAGTTGAATTAAAGTGTAGAGAGAGGAGTGGACATAGGTATAGTAAAAATCTGAAAATTTATTTGCATGCTCACGTTTTTTGAGGCTCCAATCTCCAAAAATGTGTCCACTAATTTATTAATCCCACACTTAATTAATTTCCCACATACTCATCCTTACATATATAAATGAAATCTGAAAATTCCAAATGTCCAACCAATATAATCAACTCCCATCGTCACACGCGTAATATTCAAAAATTATTTCGACATCACATCATTGTACACTAACTTTTGTATTAACATGTGTAAGTATACTTTATTTCCAATATTCAGATCTTATTATCTTAATTAGGTTCTTAATTATCGTCTTAAAACTAAGAGTTGTAACAACTTCGAATGCCTTTTAGGTGAAGCTGAAACCTCTACTAATCCAGCACCACCAATGAACACCTCTGGGTTTGCTCACCTACCTATCCCCTAGAGGCTCAAAAATCATCTCTCCCTCTAAAGAACCACACCACCTCTCGGTGCAAGCTCGTCAACATATATATAGTCTCGAGCGTTGATTCGAATAAGATGAGGACTATAACCCTCTCCTTTCCTAAAGACACCAACTTTTTATCTCGGCCTGTCGGGGTCGCGAGCCACATGAGACCTTAGGTGTATGAGTGATAAGGACAAGATGATGAATATTTCATGAAAGTGCCTTATCAATGAGGGGATGCATGCATCCAACCGGGTAGGATTTCTGACTCGCCTTAATTAAATTCATACTTTTCCCTTCTGATGTGCTCCAACTTGAACACAAAACAACTTTATTTTATAGGCATCCATTTTGGTCGATGAAGGTTTTCTTCGCTGCCTCGAGGAAAATAAGAATCTGAAGGGTCAGTTTAATGCCCAGGACAAAGAAGTCTGACATCTCAAAGAATTCCTTCAAAAAAAAATGTTCGTAAATAGTCGGTGACTTGTCTATCGTTAGGGCAGAGTTAGATCGGGTAAAAGGTGACTAGCTCCGGGCCATGAAGGACCTCTAGCTCATCCAAGAGGAAACAAATCCTTGGATAAGGAAAATGATGACCTCTACGATGACTTTCAGACCCTTACCCAAGAACTTGAAGAACAAGAAGAAGCCCGACATTACCAAGTGTAGAAGAAAGATTTCTTTAATGCCAAAATTAAATATCTTACCACCGAGCTCAACGCAATTGAGCGGAGCGGGTTTATGAACATATTAATGAAGCCAAGAAAGGGTTTGAACAAGACTTGAGGGCGTCTCATGATCAAGTTCGTCAGCAAGCCCATAACATTGATCATCTGAAGGCTGAGCTTGGAGTCGTTTCCTTAAGGAACGCCGATATTTTATGCCCAACTTAACCATGATTTGGCTGAACGAGATCAATCTCTTATCGATGGGAAGGCTGAAGTGGTCCGGACAGTGCTTAAAACCGAGCATATAACCTAAAACATCCGAAGGTATACTCTGGAACAGGCTTAAGATGGGATACCGGAGTTAGATGACAAGATTACTGAGGCAAAAGACCTCGCAGGTAGATAAGATAAACAAAGTACACAAAAGAAGACACATCAGCAGGAATAAAACGACAAAGGACTATAAAGCAATAACGTGCCTACTAGTACGATACGATAAACATGTCTACGATAATACCACTATAACTACCAGTATGTAAGAATAAGTAGGACTACGCTCAACTACCTACTACACTTCCACCCTAATACATGTGATCCACAATCCCCTATCTAAGGTCACGTCCTCAGTAAGTTGCACATGCATCATATCCCGTCTAATCACATTTTTCCAATACTTCTTCGGCCTATCTCTACCCCTTCTGAACCCGTCCACAGTCAATATCTCACACCTCTGCACTGGGGCATCTGTTTCTCTCCTCTGTACATGCCCGAACCATCTCAACATCGCTTCTCGCATCTTATTCTCCACCCTACACCAATACGATGTATAACATCATCATCAATCTCTCCATTCCCTTGGATAATGGATCCGAGATACTTAAAATTTCCTTTCTTTGGTGGCATGTCATGTTATTGCATGACAAAATAATATTCTTTTTAAAAAAATGCATGGAAATATATAAACAGAGAACACACGATTAAACTCATAAATCCTAATTATAACCTATATATGTTTCCATGTTTGAATTAAATCATCATGATAGTTCATGTGACATTAATTAATTGAAGCTATTTTTTCCTTATAAATGTATATAGTACGGGGTTTTAATCTTTCATTCGACACGACATGAAAGAAAATCAGACCATAAGCATGGACCTATGGATTAGCCATGCAACCTTCCGACAGACAAAGGAAAAATTCCTAGTTCAAAGTAAGGTTGTCTAGTGGGATGGGACATCCTGATCCCATCCCGGCCCATCCCGGTCCCGGCCCGTTGTTTGGCGTATTTTGTATAAGCCTTTTGAGTCATTTTTAGTTAGTATTTTCCTATTTTCGTTCAAATAAGTGTCGTGTTAGGTTGTTTTTCTTTCTTTTGAGTCACAACGGTGCAAAAAGACAAAATAACAAAAGGAACGAGAATTGGACAGAAAAGGTGTTCCCGAGGCAAAAAGGACGAAAGTTGGCAATTCAGGATGAAGGATTATCAGCTCCGCGGTGCCAATATTACTGAGAGACTGCAGAAGTTTCGGCACCCCGGTGCCGGTGCGGAAAATCTCAGTTCCGAAGAAGAATTGGCTAAGGGCATATTGGTCCATAGGGCACGAAATTTGGAACATATTTAAGCCCTAGGGATTAATGCTATGAGAGAGGTTGGTCATTCAACAACATAGCACAACACAAGACAATAAGGAAGGCTACGATTGGAGACTTAATTCACAGTAATTTCTTTTCTTTCGTTTTTAATTCAGTTTATGTATGGATTTTGTATTAGTTCTTAGCGTGACTATGACTAGGAGCTAAAACACTTTATTAGGGCTTTCCTTATGAATCGCTTGAAACTTCTATTCATGAATTAATGCAGTAGTTTGATTTCTTCTTCACTTGATTAAGTTTTAGTCAATAATTAGTATGAATGTTTGATAATTAATTGATCACTAATTATCATAATATATATATATATATATATGATTTCGAATCAAAAACCGAGAGGACATATTTGGATATGCTGTAATTGACTAGACTTAGGTTAAAATCGCGGACGACAGTACCCCGATACTTGTGTAGCATTATAGGTTACTGTTCTTAATCCTCCTATGTGGTAAATCCTATCATAAAATATAGAAGGGTTCTGCACTGGGGTTGAGTGATTATATGTCATAACCGCAATATAAGACAGTTTAGTTAACTGTTATCTTAACATAGAAGAAGAAGTCATTCTAGTTGCATTAATGATCGAATAGAGTGGATAGTCGAGGATTTTGAAAGTCTTAATTCCTTCATAACTGATCACAACTTAAATAGTTTAGTTAATTATTGCAATTATTCTATTAGTTAAACAAAAACCAAACTCAATTATCGATTGCCAAATAGATAACATAAAATAGATGAACGGTACTTAGAAACCAGTCTCTGAGGACGATATTCGGTCTTATCAGACTATATTACTTGTCAACGATGCGTGAGCATTCAAAATATCGCTAACAAGTTTATGGCGCTGTTGCCGGGGACTGACGTACATCTAATATCGAACCATCTATTTTTATTTCTACTTTGGCTTTATTTTTATTTTTTCTTAGCGTTAGAACACTGTTGACTTGACTTGTTTATTGATTTTGGTCTATTTCAGGGATCTAGTGTATGTGAAGAAGGAGAGGAGCATATACACTTGTTCCATTCAACCCTGAAATCGAAAAATTGTGCAAGCAAAACAGGCGTGAGAAAAGAATTGATGATTTACTAGCCATGGAAAATCAGCAGAACAACAACGGGGTACCTGACGAGGGGTTGAATAATGAGGTACCGACTGCCATGGGACAAGTCCCACCACCTGCAGAAATGAGCTTGGGAGATTATGTTTTGCCCACGGTTACTGGTGCACAAACATGCATCAGGCTCCCAGCAATAGGGGCAAACAACTTTGAGATCAAGACAGTCATCCTGAGCATGGTCCAGAACACAGTACAGTTTGGGGGATTGTCATCTGAATACCCCCCACATGTACATTGCTAATTTTCTGGAGTTGTGTACCACTTCAAATATAATGGCATTACTGACGATACTATTAGACTGAGGCTTTTCCCGTTCTCACTTAGGGACAGAGCCAAGAGCTGGTTGAACTCACTACCTGCACCACCTGGCAAGACCTTGCCCAAAAGTTTCTTGCAAAGTTCTTCCCACCTTCAAAAGCGGCAAAGTTAAGGGGAGAGTTAAACAATTTTTACCAGGTGGATGGTAAGTCACTCTATGATGCATGAGAGCGATTTAAGGATCTGCAAAGGAAATGCCCACATCATGGCATAGAGAAGAGGATGTTAGTCCATTTTTTTATAATGGGATGAGTGAACTACTCGTACCATCATTGATACTGCAGCAGGGGAAGCCTTCATGAGAAAGAGTGTCAATGAGGTACATGAGTTATTGGAAGACATGGCTGCCAACAATCACCAAGGGGCAGATGACAGGTCAGTGAATAGCAACTATGGGTATACATGAATTAGATACCATAACTGCTCTGAATGCACAAGTAGCCCTTCTGACGAAGCAACTGCAGCAGAACACTATGTCTGTGAATGCAGTCCAGATGCCTAGAAATTGTGAGATTTGTGGTGGACCGCACTCCTTTGACAGATGCACAGCGGTAGATCCCAATAATGTGCTAATGGAGCAGGTTCAGGCAGTTGAAAACTTTTAGCGGTCTTATAATTCCAACACATACAATCCAAGGTGGATAAATCACCCTAACTTTTCATGGAGGAACTATCAGACCCAGCAGCAACCATATCAAGGTAGTTATCAGAACCAGCAAGGACAGAATCAGGCTACCTCATCCCAGCAGTTTAGACCACCTACACAGCAGGAGAAGCCTGATGAACTAAGAGATGCAATGCTTGCACTCACCAATTCGCAGAATCAGTTCATCTCTGAAACCAGGTCCTCTCTCAGGAATTTGGAAATACAGGTTGGGCAACTGACAAAGATGGTAACCAACAGTCCGCAGGGTACTCTCCCAAGCAATACAAAGGTCAATCCGAGAGAGCAGTGTCAGGCAGTGTTTCTAAGGAGTGGAAAGCAGTTGGAGCAGGTTGCTCCCCAACCCGCAGGGGTTCATGAGAAAGAGGGTAAGAAAGAAGTTAAGGAAGGAAATGAGGGGGTCACTGAGGACCACCCTACAATTGAGAAAGCTCCACCAGCACCTTTGAGGGAATACACTGATAGAATCCCTTACCCTTAGAGGCTCCAGAATAAGGCCATAGACAAGCAGTTCTCCAAGTTCTTGGAGGTATTTAAGAAGTTGCATATTAATATCCCATTCATTGAGACGTTAGAACTAATGCCCGCATATTTCAAATTCATGAAGGAGATACTATGGCAGAAAAGAAGGTTGGCGGATTATGAGATAGTAGCGCTGACAGAGGATTGCAGCGCCATCATACAAAAGAAACTGCCTCCTAAGTTGAAAGATCCAGAAAGTTTCACCCTGCCCTACACTATTGGCAACATAACATGCAACCGGGCGCTGTATGACTTAGGGGCTAGTATCAATCTCATGCCTCTGTTTGTATTCAAGAGATTGGGTTTGGGGGAAGCCAAACCAACCACAACTAATCTAAAACTGGCTGACCGAACCATGGTACACCTCAGATGCATAGTGGAAGATGTGCTTGTCAGGGTAGGAAAGTTCTTCTTCCCAAGAGACTTCTTCATTCTTGACATGGAGGAAGATGATGAAATACCCATCATTTTGGGGAGACCATTCCTAGCTACTGGTAGAGCCCTAATCGATGTGGAGAAGGGAGAATTGAGGCAAAGAGTTCAGGAAGAAAAAATGGTATTTAAGGTGTTTAAATCCATCATTGAGTCACAGGCCAACAACAAGTGCTTCGCAGTAAGCACAACTCACACAGCAGTTCAGCAGGCTCAGACCAAAACTATGGTGATCATCCCTGCAGCTGTGAACCCACAGGCTAGTTTGAAAGCTGCAACAAAAGTAGATGACATGAAAGCTGACAAACAGGTAAATCCTACTGAACCTACTACTGTGAAGAAGAAAAATAGAGTGAGAAAGAGGAGAATGATTTTTAAGTGGATAGGTTGTGGGGTTAATTTACCCCAATGATTTGATAAAGAACTTGCGTTCGGCTACAAGGCGTTAAAGACAACGCTACTTGGGAGGCAACCCAATTTTTAAATTATGCAATTTAGTTTAATTAGAACAGTCTCACTTTTGGTATATTTTTGTTGTGTTGTGAAGCCAGGTGAAGGAATGGGACACTAAGCACAAAGAAAGGGATGGAAAACACGGAATTGGGGAAGCACCGCGGTGCCATTGTGCAGGACTGCGGTGCCTAATGTTCAGAGAGGTCGCAGGAGTTTATGCACCGCGGTGCCATTATGCAGCACCGCGGTGCCGAATGATCACAGGGCCATAAGATTTTGCACCGCGTGCCAGCAAGATCACGTGCCGGAATGGGATTTCCGAATTAAAAGCCCTAAATCCCCAAATCCTTTCCCACACAAACACAAACTCTTCCTCCCTCTACAAATTCCGAAATTCCTCTCTTTCTATCAACAAAAATTCCCACAAACTCCACCAAATTCTTCAAAAATCCCTACACACCACCCCATTAAGAACCCTCATATCTTACACCATCATCAATCCTTCCATTTGTGTCAAGAAATTGGTGAAGAACGACTCTTCAAAAAGGTAATATTCATCATTGTTCTTGCAATTTCAAGACTAGTAGGGAAAGTAACTTGCAAGTTTGGTGGTGGTACGTATTGTGGTTATAGGGTGTTGTGTAGTTGAGGGTATTTGCTGCGGTGGTTGTTCGTTGTGTGAATTGAGGCATATTGTGGTGTAGTTGTTGTGTATTACTACTGTGGTCCGATTTTGCTTGGTTATTGTTGTTTTGTGGTGTGAGAGTTGTTGGGAAACCTCAAAGAAACAAAGAAAACGCTGCTGAAAATTTTCCAACAACCTTTACTATGGCCTCTAGGAAACGAACTTCAAGAGCTTCCTCATCTTCATCAGCCCCAGAATATGATGTGACTCGATTCACCAACAAACAAGCGTAGGATCGATACCACAAAATTAGTACTAGGGCATTGATACCAGAAAGAGGCATGGATTACCAGGCCATGTCATTTGATGATGATGATGACTACGAGCCTATTAGGGCCATGATTGAGGCAAATGGGTGAAAAAAGTTCACCAATCCGGAGAGGATCCCACTTCAGAATTCTAGCCATGTGAGGGAATTCTATGCGAATTATCCTGAGCAAAGGGATGAAAGATGTTTTGTTAGAGGGAAATATTTGCCCGTGAGTTCTGAAGTTGTGAATGCGCTACTGAGGACCTATGACGTTGAGGACCAAGGTGATAATCCATACCACTTCAGTTGTTGGTCAAGAAACGTCAACCACACCATGTGGAATGTAGTTGCGGAGACATTGTGCTACCTAGGCGCTGAGTTTAATTTTTCCCGCAACAGATCCAGAAAACTTGTCTGGTGCCAATTTAATAGAATAGTCAGAGGATGGCTATATTTCGTAAGTGCACGCTTGATTACGTCAACTTATTTTACTAATGTGCCCACAGACAGAATCAAGCTCATCTATGACATCATGATGGGCAAGATAATTGATGTTGGGAGAGAAATAATGCATAGCATAAGAGAGATTAGCAGGCTGACTACTACTGGCGGATTGGAACATGATTCGCTCATTTATACTTTATGTGATAGGCATGGAGTCCCAACATTCGCCACGAATATTCTAGAAAAGAGTCAGTCTCATGTGACATACAGTTTAGTGCACTCCTTCCTTGACCCCAATCCAGGACCAGCAGCAAGGGGAAGGGGCCCAGCAGCAGCAGCCATGGAAGAATAAGAGCCTGAGGCAGAGACACACAATGAAGGAGGAGAAAGCAGCCATCAGCCTGCCCTGTCCTTGGAGCCTCCAATGTCAATGATGGAGCAAATACTCCTAAATCAACAACAGATGCTGCGAAACCATGAGAGCATGATGCGACACCAGGAGCAGATGGTGAAAAATCAGCAGCAGATGATGCAAGAGCATCAGGACCTGACCCAACGCGTTGATAATTTAAGTTTTATATTCACCCAATGGTCAATGCAGTATCCGACGCCACCACCATCATTTTGAGCTGTTGTATGTCTGTAAGTCGTCATTTTAATTATTGAGTCTTTTACACATTTAGGACAATGTGTTGTTAAAGTTTGAGGGGAGTTTTTATTTTATTTTTGTGTCTATTTTTGAGTTTTTTATTTGTTCTTGTGTTTGTGTGAGTCAATTTATTTTTTAATGATCATGTATGTTGTGCTTATATGGAACGCCTAGTGAACTAAGTGGGATAATGTAGTGGAATGAGAAGCTAAAATCTGTGTGCTTAAGTTAGATATGCCAAAAATTCATGAAAATTTGATTAATTTGGAATATTTGATGCTTAGCCTATGTGTTGAAAATTGAAAAATATCTGTGAAGTCTGCTTGCTTGTTATTTGAGGCGAAATAGTAAGATGTACATGTTAGGGAGATGATTCAGACATTTCTTTGTTAGGACTTCTTACCATTCATTACCTACCTTGCAATAAATTGTATCCCTAGTCATCCCTTTGAGCCTAAAATGAGTTGTTTTCTTTGACACCTCATGATTCCCTCGTGTGCCATAAGCGGTAATTGAAAAATTAGGATGAAAAAGGGTGAAAAAGGTATACAAAAATAGATTGAAAAAGTGATGCACTCCAATGGAAAAAATGTAAAAGCTTAAGTTTGGGGTGCTTATATGAATTGTTTCATGCTCTCAAAAAGAGAAAGAGGGATATAAGTATGAACTGAAAAGAATACCTAAAAGAAGGACAAAATGGTTGAGTAAGAAAAATTCTTATGGTACGTAAATTGAGCCTAAATGCCTAATATTACCTACCACTGCATAAGCCTACATTACAACCCTGAAAAGTCCTGATGATCTCTAGAATGTATGTCTATGATTAGTGGAGAATGACAAGTAAACAGGCTCATAGAACTAAATGAAATTGATATGCATATGTTAGATATTCATGCTTCCATTACTTATGATTGAAATGAATTTGCGAAATATCTGACTTGAAATTCTAGATTGTTAAATTCATGCTATATATGTTCCTACATATTATCCCAACTGACGTTCATGTGTTTCTAAGTACTTGTGCAGCTGCTTGATTTGAGTCTTTGAGTCTTTGTTTTGTTTTGATCTTTGCTCGAGGGCGAGCAAATGTTATGTTTGGGGGTGTTTGTTAGGTGTATTTCTTATACGCCTTTTGAGTCATTTTTAGTTAGTATTTTCTCATTTTCGTTCAAATAAGTGTCGTGTTAGGTTATTTTTCATTCTTTTGAGTCACAGCGGTGCAAAAAGGCAAAATGGCGAAAAGGAACGAGAATTGAGCAGAAAAGGTGCTCCCGAGGCAAAAAGGACGAAAGTTAGCAATTCAGAAAGAAGGATTATCAACATCGCAGTGTCAATATGCAGAACCGCGGTGTCATATCTACTGAGAAGTCACAGGATTTTTAGCACCGCGGTGCCACTATTACTGAGAGACTGCAGGAGTTTCGGCACCGCAGTGCCGTTATGCACAACCGCAGTGCCGGTGCGGAAAATCGCAGTTCCGATGAAGAATTGACTAAGAACAGATTGGTCCATAGGGCACGAAATTTAGAACATATTTAAGCCGTAGGGATTAATGCTATGAGAGAGGTTGGTCATTCTACAACATAGCACAACACAAGACAACAAGGAAGGCTACGATTGTAGACTTAGTTCACAGTAATTTCTTTTCTTTCGTTTTTAATTCAGTTTATGTATGGATTTTGTATTAGTTCTTAGCGTGACTATGGCTAGGAGCTAAAACACTTTATTAGGGATTTCCTTATGAATCGCTTGAAACTTATATTCATGAATTAATGCAGTAGTTTGATTTTTTTTTCACTTGATTAAGATTTAGTCAATAATTGGTATGAATGCTTGACTAGACATAGGTTAAAATCGCGGACGACAGTACTCTGATACTTGTGTAGCATTATAAGTTACTGTTCTTAATCCTCCTATGTGGTAAATCCTATCATAGAAATATAGAAGAGTTCTGCACTGGGGTTGAGTGATTATATGTCCTAACCGGAATATAAGACAGTTTAGTTAACCGCTATCTTAACGTAGAATAATAATTCATTCTAGTTGCATTAAGGATTGAATAGAGTGGATAGTCGAGGATTCTGGAAGCCCTAATTCCTTCATAACAAATCACAACTTAAATAATTTAGTTAATTCTTGCAATTATTCTAGTAGTTAAACAAAATCAAACTCAATTATCGTTGCCAAATAGATAACATAAAATAGATGAACGGTACTTAGAAATCAGTATCTGAGGATGATATTCGGTCTTATCAGACTATATTACTTGTCAATGATGCGTGCGATTGCGTGAGCATTCGAAATATCGCTAACACCCGCCCCGTCCCGATCCCACCGAATAAATACGGGATGGAAATTGTCGGTAACCGGGTTAGAAATCGGGACGGGACTAGGTTTGGTCCCGCCCATCCCGACCCGACCCGTCCCGGCCCGTTTGCAGAAACTAACTATTGCACAAACGGGCATTTTCAATTTTAGTCATTGGCAATGGCTAGTAACGACCATTTTTCTCTCCCCCATAAACCTTCCCTACCCCGTAATATTTATTTTAACCCCTAAGTTAGTATATTTACACATTAACCCTATTTTTCAACTATAAATACCTCATTTTTCTCACAAATCTTCCTATCATATCTCTAATCTCTCTCTCTCTCTCTCTCTCTCTCTCTCTCTCTCTTTCTGCAAGTCTAAATTGCACACTAAATATTATATTTTATTGCTAATTTCTATCAAAGTTCAAAAATTGGGAGTGAAGTTGGCAACTAGCTTGAGGATCATCGAGCAGAATTTCAATTCAACCTCGATTACACATCGACGTTACGTCAGCGTTTGATACACTCGTTCTTTCTTTTATTTAAATTATTATTGTTACTTAATTTTAATTATCATACTTAATTTTCTTAACTTTAATTATTTATTTACATAATTATAATAGAACAAGATGGACGTATTTCTGGTAGAGGTATTATGGGTAACATGGGTAAGGGTGCATCTTCTAGTAATCCTAATTATGATAATTTTCACTCATGTAGATGAAACTGATCTTTTTAATATTAATATTAATATTAATATACCATTAGATCATGATGTATATTCTGCATCTGAATCAGACTATGATTAAGAAAATGAATTAGAATATAATTTAGATAACACACTCACTAGTGAAACTTCACTCAGGCTCAGACTGAATCTCATGCTGAAACTGAAATCCCTGTTATTCCCCATAGAATGAGTAGAGGCCAAAAAACAATAAAAATTAAAATTACATGCATTAGATTTTTTTGATAGGGACATTTCTAATCAACTAGCTATTTGTAAATTTTGTCGCGAAGTTTATAAATTTAAAACTGGAAAAGATCAATGTAGGACAGGAGGTTTAATGAGACATGTGGAAAACTCTCACAAAGCAAGGTATAACCAATACTTGGTTGAAAAGGTAGGTGTGCAAATGCCTTCAGAGTCGGGATAAGGTTCACATAGTGTCCCCGACCAAGTACAGAGTCGAATTAACCCGATGATGCGGGTGGGGGGGGGAGTTATAGGTCCAAAATATGATAAACACAAAGATCGAAAAATTTAACAAAATTAGTTGATGTAGAGGGTTTACCTTTTTCATTTCCTTCTTCTCCTGGTTTTATTCATTACATTCGAAAAACATATAATCTTGCTTTTAGCGATTTTCCTAGATCAACTGTTAGAAGAGATGTTTTTAAATTTGCGCATGAATATCAACAATATTTACATTATGCATTGTATCATTTTAATGAAAAAGTGGCTATAACTTCTGACATAGGTCGTAGTACTAGCGGTAATGATTATTTAACTGTTACATGTCATTGGATAGATCACAATTGGTCTATGAAAAATGTATATTAACATATAGATATATTGATGAAAGGCATACTGAAATTTTTATTTTAAGAAATATTCATGAAATTAGTGAATATTATGGAATTACTAATAAAATTATGACTATTACATTAGATAATGCTGTAAACATTTTAAAAACTCGATTTACTCCATCTTTTCTCAATATTTTTCATGTTAGATGTGCATGTCATATTTATAACTTAATTGTCAATGATGACCTAAAACTTTTTAAAGACATCATTCATAAAGTACAATTTGCTATCAACTTTATTTTTAAAGGTAATAAGATACAAAGGCGCAAAGATTATATAAAACATGTCATGATTGTGGATTACCTTATAGGAAAATTTCAGAAGAAGTTGCAACTAGATGAAATTATTTGTATGAACAATTAGTTGTTGCTCACGAGTATAGAAGACCTATAACTTTATTATTTAACGCTCATAATCAAAATCATTCGGATATGCTTGTAGATGATGATTAGGATAAATTTTGGAACGTATTGTATTCTTAGAGAATTTTTTTCTAGCTACTAAGTAATTTTCTGGTATTTATTACCCTACTATTTCATCTATATTATTTTATATAGCTCTAATATTTTTGTTATTTAATGAATATATGAAAAAAATCAACTTACGCTCCAGCTATAAAAAATGTTTGTAAAATTTAAAAAATATTTTTTATAATCTCACTATTTATTTGATTGTTGTCTTATTAAATCATACTATTAAAATAGACTGCTGTAATGCCCTTATTGAAACGATTTATGAATGCTTAGAAATACTTCCACCAAAACCAACTGAAGAACCAACTAACGAACCAATTAAATAAGATGTTATCTCTAGCATACAAACACAATGCAAAATGATGTAATGTATTACTAACAGCAAAGTGCAAATAATCAACCGGCTTATGTACCATCTTCTTCTACTTTACTTCAACCTTATAAAAAATATGTGGTTTCTGATTCAAGTATTCAAGGCCTTCAAATTAGAATGTATAGTGGTTCAAGTGCTTCACAAATTAGCGAGTTTGGTTTATGTTTTGCAGGGGTATTGTACCGTTCGAATCATTGCTAATGAAAATGAACGTGAAAACTTGCTGAAATACTAGATGGAGAATGAAAAGACATTTCCGACTCTATCAACGATGGCCCAAGATGTGTTGAATATTCAAGCGTCATCTACAACTTCTGAAAGAATTTTTTCTGCTGAAAGATTTCAAATAGGAGAGCACATACATTCATTGGCGGGAGACAGTTTGAAGATTGCAGTTTTATTTAGAGATTGAATTAGAGCGGAGTGTAGAAGGTGCGGTCAACCAGAGACCAATGACGAAGACGACTACAATTACAACAAAACCTTATCAGAGTGAGCAGGAAGCGACGTTGAACAATTTGACCAACAAATTTCAATTCCAACAGAGGATCCTCAAGAGATTGTCAGAAAATTAGAAAAAGTATGGTTGCATATGTAAATTTTTTAATGTCAAGTTTACTATGTGATTTGCAACTTTTGAACTGCAATTTTGAAATTGTATTACAAAAAACCATATTTCTATTAAATAGTGGAAGAGGCAATTACCGTTGGGATGTTTTCACTAGTTTAATTATCTAAGTGTTTAAATATAAAAAAAATTCCCCAAATCTCCCTTCCCGACCCGACCCGTTCCCCAAATCCCGTCCCCTATGATAGCGGGATGTGGGACTTGATGGGACCACTTCCCGTCCCCTAATCCCCATCCCGCCCGTCCCGGTATCGACCCCCAAATCCTGTCCAATCCCATCCCACCGACCATCCTTAGTTCAGAGTAGTATAACAATGTGAACGAGGCACAACATGATACATTAATTTGAATTGAAACTTCTAAGTAGCTTCAGATTTGCTATTATTGATCCACGTGGGTATAATGACTTATAGGATGCAACTGCATTTAATATATTGTAGCCCTAAGTTGAATAATAGTATCATTCTGACAAGTGAATTGAATGAATGATGGAAAATGTGCTTCTGAGGTGTTTTTAGTTTTAAGTTTTAACTATGTGGTATATATAAAAAATCACTGACCCAATTACTCTGGACTTGAGCCGAGTAAGCCTATTATAATAGGCATTTCGACATTAATTACTCCTTCCATCCCAAAATTTCTAAACTAAGCCGCCACACCTCTTGATCACTTTGTATGAGCTATTGATCACAAAGCGGGAACAATAGATTTCTGTAGTCCAATTCTTAACCGAATTTCGTACATAATCAGAGTTTAGTGTACTCAGCTCCATCTTTTTTTACTCATTAAGTAAGAAGTGAGTTCTCTAAATTCACCTCTGTTTCTGGAAACCTTTGAATCCACTCAAATCCCCTCGTAGACTGATGAAAAAGCAAACTTATTATCCCCGGACACAGTCCAATGACAAAGGAGGAGGGCTTAAGACGTTCTGGACATTTGCAGTGTGGGGTCGATTTTCAGTGAGAGCATTCTGCTCTCTTCTGTGGTTGATCCTTGTAGGTGCTATCATTCTCAAACCCTGGTTATTTGAGCACATCCCGCGATTTACTGGTAGTAGTGTTGAGGAACCAATACTACTACCTCTAGAACTAGTATGACGCAAATTGAGAACCTATATATAAAAAAAAAAACTTATTATTTTACGTAAGTACTGCAACCGCCCAAAGAATATAGCTTTGCTTCTGTTTATATTAAGAATGGTCCAGCATTTACACAATATTGGAACCACGTGCCAAGGGGGTCCGAATCGTTCAGCTTGCTGGGCGAAGGTCGAATTCGTGGCCCTAGGGTCACGGGTTCGATTCTCACTAGGACATCGCTCTCCGGGGCATATACTTGTGATTAAGCCTGGGCGCTAAAAGCCGCGCGGGCATGTTGCAATGTGGGTTTGATTCCCTCCAGACAGGTCCTGTCAGACCTTGTATGCATTGATTCGTTGGACGCAAGCAGACACCGATTACGGGTGCACATCCCGCGATTTACCTGGTGGTGGGGTGCTGAAGAGCCGGTCCCATCGCCTCCAGGAGTCCAGCACAGGTGCTTGTGTACAGGTGCTAGCGATAGGGGGAATGAGGGTTCCCCGATACCTGGGTCATCAAAAAAAAAATAAGTCGTGCTGACATTTTTTGACTTTTTAGCTACGTACAGTTTTTAAGATTTGATCATTTTGTCAAAATCAAATTTAAATTACTCTTGGCCTTGGGTCAAAAAATATGTTTTGTTTAAACGATAGTAAAGCTGAACGTTAGGCCAAAATTCATTGTCCTAGTTTACTACTTTACTGTGATTCCAAGCGAAGTTGCTTATGCTGATTTTGGAAGAATAGTGAGTTGGAGTTGAAATGTCGGTTTTAGCAACTTTGAAAAATTATTTTTCAAAAGCTACTATTTATAGGAGCATGGTTGTTGTCACCGTATGGTAAAATCATCACTCTTCAAGAACCCACTAATTAAACTTTTGTAATTGACAAATTATTCTTCTCATCGAATTTTAAATTTTACAAGTGAAATTTTAGTACGTCTTCAAGAGTTTCACCTTAGACGTTTAATTTGAAAGATTAATATTAAATTACAAGACGCTATTTATAATGGAACCATATTAATTGTTGTATTTGAAGTCACGACTTTTTAGCTAGTATGAATGAACCGTCCCAATCATCATTTAATTGGAATTTCGTGCTTGCAATTTTTAACTTTTCTGATATTTTTTCAAAGTTTTGGTCAGAACTCGTTATTATTAGAAACGTAGTACTTGTTGTATGAAAATTTGAAACGAAAAATAAATTAAACTAATAGGGAGAACTATAATTTCTATTCTAGGTCTGCAACGCACATTTAACTCTGCTTGTGTGAACTATAATTTCACATTACTAGTTCTAAACTCGACGACATTAATCAATTTGTAATTTTTGCTATACATACAAATATACGATGCTACTTATGTGCAATAACGTGTAGTTATCGTTGTTTCATTTACAAGACTCATATTTACTTACGGATATAGAATTTATCTGCGGGTCTAAATTTTGTGTTAAAATCACACGTAATATATTGTTGGCAAGTGATTTTTGGAGAGTTTTTCCTCACATGTCTTTGTTTCCCTTCCCCTAAAACAGACGATTAAAAAAGTAACAAGAACGTATCATGACTAGTGACCTTATCAGCTCCACCGTCGGACAGCATCTCGGGTGAACTCAGAGTTCGATAAAGGAGTTAAATATCCAGGTTTTGAGAAATATCGATTAAATGCTTTAACATTCTGAGTAGCATTTCAAATATTCGTCAAACATATTTGGATTTGAGCATTTAATTGAGATATTTGTTCAAATTTTGAGATCTAAACATTTCAAATCCATACTAATTAGCTCATTAAATTCATTTAACTTTTGATCCCCTTCAAACCCTACGCCTAAGCCTCACAATGTGACCTTAAATTGATTAGATGTCAAAACCAATACTAGTACATTTAATTTGATCTATTCGTCTTAATTCCAATTAGTACTTGACAATTGCAATTCCTTGTTCTTACCCTCTCAATGATTGATTTGAAGGTCTATGAAGAATGAGAGTGCTTAAATATGCTCGTTCCACAATAATTGATTGTTTAGGTCTTTCAATTTTTTTTTTAAAATATATTGTTCTTTAGAATTTCAAGAATATTTTAAACATGTTCTTTCAAAATTGCCCTTGTTTAAATAATTAACATTCATTAACTATATTTTTTCTAGACATTGATTAGTGATAAATTAGTAAAACTCTTAATTTTCTAGAAATTAACACTTTCTTAAGATATCTACACAAGCTAAAATAATCATTTATTATGGAACGGAGAAAGTAGTAAGAAACAATAAATAAACCAAAAAGCGATGCTTGCCTAGTTCTAGTATGAAAAACAAAAATTAATTACATTTAATAGTTACTCAAAATTAATAAATAGACATGTCCTTTGTACGAAAACCAGCGAGCCATCTGATTTTACCCCCTACATGACCCAAAAAAGCAGCACTTATAACATAAGTGAACAAATAATAAAACTATTTCACCTTATTTGACACTTCTTTTATACACTATAGGAACATGGTTGTTTTCACTATTTGGCGTTGTGGACTTGTGTCGACATACAATTGTTGGTAAAATCTTCACTCATCAAGAACCCAATAATTAAACAGTGTGATAATATTACTACCATACAAGTAGTTGTAGTTGCATTCTTGAAATTAAAGTCACGACTTTTTTAACTCGTGCGAATGAAGTACAGTCCCAACTCCCAATCATCATTAATCAAGTTTATATTTAATTTTCACCGTGTAGAATATGACGCTACATATATATTTTTAATAACTGGGATTATTACGGTTGTTCTTGTTATTTTAGGTTTACAACGTGTCCTCATATGCAAGACTTGTATATACTTATTGATACCAAATTGATGGTGAGATATTGAAATACAATATATTTTCATATATCTATTCTAATTTAAGTTAGTTGTAACAAATGTGTTTATATACAGTACTTATACTACAAGTTACGGAGTAAAAGTGAAAACAAATTCTCACTAAATAGGGAGAATTTTGGCTGATAATCAGAATTTAGAGCCTAAAAATTTTAGACCATCTTTTTTTGGAGATATCTTTTCCTCACGTCTTTGCTTCCCTTCTCCCCAAAACGAAAAAAGAAGAAGAAACAGACGATTACAAACGTAAAAAGAATTTATCATGACTAGTAGGCAGTAGCTAGCATTTCTATTTTTACGTACAAATAACACTGTACATACTATGTGACAACTTGATTGAGAGTATTTAATGAATATATGAAGAAATATATAGTATATAATCTTATACTAATGAGCTCATTAAATTCATTTAAATTTTGATCCCCTTAACCCCCGACCCGGTCCCGTCCCGTCACGTTCCGGTCCCGTCCAGGCTCCGATTAAATTAAAAAAAACAATTAGCGGGTCCGGGGCTCGAACCGGGACGGGACATGGTATGGTCCCTCCCGATCCGGTCCCGCTAGGACCCGACCCGTCCCGGTCCCGCCCCAGTCCCGCCCAAAAACAACCACTTGCCAAAAATAGCTATTGCAATAACGACCATTTTACATTTTGGCCGTTAGACAACGGCCATTTTTGGCTTCCCCCACTCCCCCTACCCCCTTTATATTTATTTTTAACCCCTAAGTTATTATATTACACTTTAACCCAATTTTCCAACTATAAATACCTCATTTTCTCTTCTTATTTGTTATACCCCGTAGTTTCAGGACATGTGTTTACAAGGATAGACGTGAGAGCACCAGACTTATAAATTTGAACGAAGGAAAGATTTGTTGTTCTTAAGGAAAAAATTTCCGAACCTCGGAAAGGAAAATGTTCGTTGATGAGAATTAGATTCTCAAAATGCATTATTTGAGGAGTATGGAATTTATTAACATTGTGAAAATGTATTTACGAATTTAGTCACGTAGGGCCCACCAGAGAAATTTTACGTTTTGTGAGGTCCACGAGGGTTACGAAATTTTATGGACGAATGGGAGGGCGACACGTGTCATCCCCCCCCCCCACATGGGCTTGTTCGAAACGGACCAAAGGCAAAGAGGTCATTTGACCAAGAGAAGGATGATCAAGTCTTGAAGACAAGCTTGAGATTATTGACTAAGTCAACTTGCCCACTTGACTAGATATTAAATTTTCTTCATCCAAGCCACACAAGTGTTTTGATCTAAGCCCTCCATTGTGTTATATATTCAACCTAGTAGCAAGACTTAGCTCACAATACTTAGAAAAAAATTGAGAAAAACTTTGTGCAAGACTTGAGGCTCTCGGGTTTGGGTATTTCCCACACAAAAAGATTTTCGTTTGTGGTTCATTATTCACCATACTTTAACCCAAGGTTCCTAGAGTTATTGTAAGGATATATCAATAGAAAGATTCCGGGAAAACGGCGTTTTTACGTTAGTCGCAAGGCGAAAACCTAAGGTGTTCTTCAACTTTGAAGTTGGAAATGGAAGGGAAGTTGTTTGTGAACTTATAAGGGCTTCAAATAGCGGATTGGAGCGTGAAAGAAAGGAGCTAAGATTGCTAAGGAGCGACTTTGAATCTTGGAATTTTATAAGGGCTTATCAAGGTAACAATTTTGTCGTTTTAGTGATTAAAGATTACTTATTGTTGTAGTTATGGATATAAACAAGCATGAGATGTATATATTGAAGTTTGATAAGTGTTATGGATATTGGAACCACTAATCCGAAACTAGCATGATTAGCCTTTGAGATTACAATTCAATTTGGTTATTAGTTTAGTCGTCGCATGTTATATAAAGAAGGAATTGTAGTTGTTAAAGTTGTTTACGACTATATAACATGGTAGACTTAACAACTTGGATTGAAAAGAATTGGAAAGGACTTTGTGCTGTTGTACATGTTAGTCGAGAATGACTTTGGATATTGAACTACTTGGTATTAATTGTGGGGCAGAATTTTACACGTATTGTAAGGTGTGTAATCCCCTTTGATTGGTTGATGTGTTGAGCCTTAAATGTGGCATATTGATTATTGATTTCGGACATTGAAAAGGTGAAAAAGTACGTAGAAACAAAGGGAGTGCTGCCCGATTTTCCGTAGAATAAGAGTCCTTATACTTAGAAATATTCTACGTTAGAAACTAGAAGTTGATAGTCGTGTTGTGGTCATTATAGGTTGACAATTCTACGTGCGGCGTATTCGACTTAGCTTGTCGATTAAGCCGAAAAGGTATGTTAACCATCTCCTCTTTTTCTAGCATGATTCCTTATGGTAAAGAAAGTAAATCCTACTCCTTAAATGATCCACTCCTTGATTTTACTTGAATTGCCTAATATAGAAGTTGTTCTATATACTTCCTTGATTGTACTTTGGATGTTTAAATTGTAAGTTGTTGTAGTCCATTCCCTTGATGAAATTTGGATTTTCAAAAGTGAAAGTGTTTTACTTGAAGTACTTAGAGTCTTAAAAAGGAAGTGGTTCCTAATCTCTTGGATAGTGTCTTAGTTCCAAAACCTAAAGGTTGTTATAACGGCTTTAGGGGAGTCAAATGAGTGATTTACTTAATTGATTTAAAAGAAGAGAAATGACATGATTTAAAGAGAAGTAACTTGTTTTAAAGGTGTGAGTTACTTGGGATTTAAAAGTAGAAGCAACTTGATTTCTAAAGTTAAGAAACTTGATTTCTAAAGTTAAGAGACTGGAAGTATTCTGAAAGTTATGTAACTTGATTTGTAAGTATATGATACTTGGTTTTAAAAAAATATATAAGTCTCTTGGTTATAAAAAGAATGAATTTGTCTAAACCATAAAGAGTTATAATAGCTTTATGAGAAGTTAGTTATAACAACTTTATGGAAGGTTAAGAGAGTTGTCTATTTTGATTGATAGGCACGAGTTGCCTAGGTTGTGAAATTAGAAGTTACTTGGTTTCAAAGTCTTGAAATGAATTCCTAAAGGTGTAGTAACTTAATTTGAAAAATAGACATGCCTTGATACCACGGGTGTTAGTATATTGGGTTTTTTATATAAAAAAAGTCTTTTGAAAAGAATGGAAGTACGTAGTACTTTGGGTTAAATTTCCGGATTTTTATGTGAAACGAAAGTGCCTTGAGTTTATAAAATGAACTTCATTTTTGTATGATAATGAAAGTCTAAAGATTTTATGAACTTGCCTATGCTTGCTTGTGATAGCCTTTGGGTGTAAGTATTATATTTTTATGCTGCCGTGACTCTCAGTTGGAGGGTCGGCTGTCTTGTTGTGAATTTACTTGAACGTACCGACAGTGATGGGGGATTCCACGAGTATGCTTCCATTGTGATGGATCTATGGACATGCTTATACGATGGAGGATTCCGGGGCATGCGACCATGATGCGGGTTAAATCCCCGGATGATATTGTTATTCAATGGACTAGCTCTCCATGAGGTTTAGTGACGCAGGATGGATCTGGTAGCTAGCTTTCGTACCTACCCCGGTCAGTTGCTGACGCAGGCTGGATCTGGTAGTTGGCTTTTGTACTTGCCCCGGTCAGTTCTATGGCACAATTTGATACGGTAGACTCTGGTAGATGGCTTCCGCACTTGCCCCGGTCATATCTCGTGACGCAGGCTGGATCTGGTAGCCGCTTTTCGTATTTTCCGATCGATTGTTGACGCAGTGGATCAGTAGTTGACCCGCATCTTGCCCCGTCGATTTATGACGCAGCCGGATCCAGTGGTTAGCTTTCCTCTCGCTTGCGTCTGATTTTTATGACGGGGACTGGTGTTCATGTATACATATTGTTATATTATATCATGGGTATCGCGATGAGGAAGGAATTCCACAGGCGTGATTGATATTATGGTCGTGAGACCCATAGTTAAATTTGAGTAATGACTTTGAGGCATGCGTCCACGACTTGACATCGCTTATATATTGTGTCTCTTGTAGTTTGGTTATCATACATGTCTCTGCTTTATATATCGTTATGATTTCATTCTGATATTTTGATTCACATACTTGGTACATATTTCGTACTGACCTCTTTCGGGGGGCTGCGTTCATGTCGCAGGTTGAGGTACATAGCTTGTTGATCCTCATTCTTAGGACCGTTGTTCAGTTCTTGGAAAGCTCCCTTTCTCCGGAGGCTTTGTCGTTTGGTACAGTCCCCTGAGGTTGTAGATTTATGTACATTCAGGAGTATGACGGGGCCCTGTCCCGTCACAGTTGTTATGTCAAAAGCTCTTAGAGGTCTGTAGTCATATCTTGTGGGTCGCTTGAAAAAAAAAAGGTAACTGCTTTTGATTTTACGTAGTTATATGTATCCAGGAAGGTAGCCTTACCGGCTAACCTGTTATTTATTTCTCGTTGAGTTTATGTATGTTCCGTTGATTATCTCTGATGTATACCTGTAAGGGTGCCCAGGTAGAACACCAGTCGCGGGGCCGAAGTCGGGTCGTGACATTATTTCTCACAAATCTTCCTACAATCTTTAATCTCTCAAATCTCATTCAATCAATCTCTATACAACATTGTCTACTACATATTCACTCTATTTTTTACACTCTTCTTGTCTTTGTTTAATTATTTAGTTTATAAATATATATGAGTATAATACTATAATTATATAATATGAGTATCTAACTATCACTATATGACTATATGTTACTTTGTTAGTATTTTTAATTTAGTGGAATTATTTTTTTTTTAAAAATGCCCCGCCCGTCCCGTCCCGACCAATCGCTTCAGGATCGGGGACGGACACAATATCATACCGCTTGCAGGTCCCTTTGGCTCGCCCGACCACCGCCTCCTCTCCGTTTCGACCCCGGCCCGGCCCACTGGCCAACCCTATTCGTCTTAATTCCAAGTAGCACATTTGAAAATTGAATTACCTTTTCTTATCCTCTCAATGATTGATTTGAAGGTATCTGAAGCCCTATACCAGTTGATCGCAGAGGGTATCCTCATTGGGTGGTGTGGGAGAGCTTGGTCACAAGTTCGAAACCCAGTGGTAACACTCCGCCTTCGCCGCAGGGAGCTCACACTGACTTGTCAAGTGTGGTTTAACTGGCTGATGGGGTTTGCAGGCTATTACGTCAGTCCGTGGTTTACCCAGTGCGCACCTTCGGATAGCGACGGCGGGTTTCAAGTAAACAAAAGAAATGATTGATTTGAAGGTCTATGAATAATGAGATTGATTAAATAAATCAAAGAATTATCTATGTCGTCTAGCTAGTTCTTGTGTGAAAATAAATTGAAATCAACCAACTCCTATTGACTTAATCACCACTCTCTCTTCTGAGATACTTCTTTATTTTAGAAAAATAAAAATTACATCTATACGAGACATGTCTTTTAGTTTTATACCATGTAAACCAGCGAGCTATCGGGTTTTAACCTACAAAATCTATTTACTATTCTTATTCTCTTATTATTATTGAATTTCTGAAGTTGATCAAACGATAAACCATCTGCATTCTCCAAAACTTAGTGCTCTCTACTTATAATTTACAAAAGATCAAAATTTGATTTTTTGTGTCTTCTCCAAAATTTCAGCATTGCAACAAGCAATTATTATATGAAAGCAGCGCAACACTATCTCGATATCATTATATCAACTTATCAAATTCTTGAATCATGTTTTGTTATTCTAACTTTATATTATATTTTTTATTGAGAATTTGTGATTGTTGATATTCTTACTTCATAAGAATATATTTTTGTTTAGTTGTTATTAGAATTTATTCAATTTAAATATATTGACTAAAAAATATGATTTTGATTATGCAAAAAAGTAACTAATGATTTAGTATATAATAAAGATAGAAAAGTAAATTTTAAATAAAAAATATATATAATGATCTTCCTTTAAAAAAAAAAAAAAGAATCTCTGCGTGGAGTTTGGTTTTAGCCCCCTAATCTTGTTGAACCGACTCTGTGTCCCATAAATGAGTACTTATAACATAAGCAAACATATAAAAGGTAATTACTTACCCGCATAGCTTGTTTATATCAACTCATATAAATTTATTATAGTTAAGTTATTTAATAAGGTAAAATGCATGCTAATTAATTATGTGTTAAAAGTCTATAAACAAATACATTATGTATCTATTGGTTTGGTTTTGTTAAATTATTTTTACCCATTATAACTATTCCACAAAGACACTTTTTAATTAATTTATTCCAAAAAAAAAGTATCTTCTTATATTTTAATACTATTAATAAAATATTCTTATAGTCTCAAAAAATATCACTTACATATTTAGAACAACAAGTTCAAAAATACTCTAGTGTGTAATAGAGCTTTTTTCAAAATTATGTCGCCAATCAAATAACATCATCTATAATTAAACGGAATAGAGTATGTATAAGTATAACATATACTAAGTTAATTAATTATATTTAATGTCAAGAAAATTGTAACCGCAGTAGTATTTTGAAAATTGTAACATCATCTCTGTCTTTGCCTCTATCCCCTACTTTTTATATTATTTTTTCTCACTTACGTTATATTAATTTTGAAAATAATAGTATCAATCTCTCAACTCTATTAATCATAAATCACGAAATGTTGATATAAATCTATTTCAAAAGAGAGCAAAATACTTCCATCAGAAATCAATTCCACGTGTAAGACTCCACCTAAATTTTAAGTTCATATTCAAGTATGTTTCTGAGACTTCTCTTCCCTTTCTCTTTATTAGTACGGAGTGATTTTTTAATCACTTACCAAATGGTCCAAAACCGTGTCTATACTTCAAATTCAAACTATCTCCACCCCCACCCCCTCTTTACCCCCACCCCACCCCCCAAAACCCAATCAAATAAATCTAACTCTCTTCTCATTTCCAAATCTAAAACATCAGTGAGTCCCCCACATGAAGCCACAAAGACAACTCTCGTTCCCCCTTTTTTTCCTTTCTTTTTTCATCATTGCCACCACCGCCATCCACAATGCCTCCGCGATGCCACCACAACAGTTCCGAGAAGCCCCAGAATTCTACAACTCCCCTGAATGTCCATCCATTGAAAATACCCACAACTTAATTTGTTCCAACGAAGCTGTACACGTGGCAATGACCCTTGATGCCACCTATATACGTGGCTCAATGGCAGCTATTCTCTCAATTCTCCAACACTCTTCTTGCCCACAAAACATAATCTTCCATTTCGTCACTTCCGCTTCCGCAAACGCGTCACTCCTACGCGCCAACATACTCGCGTCTTTCCCTTACCTTAAATTCGAAGTTTATAAATTCGATGATTCCTATGTTTCTGGTCTTATCTCAACTTCTATCCGTTCAGCTCTAGATTGTCCTTTAAACTATGCAAGAAGTTACTTAGCCAATATATTACCATTATGTGTAAGAAAAATCGTGTACTTAGATTCAGATTTAATATTAGTTGATGATATAGCGAAATTGACACATACCCCACTAGGTAAAAACCAAATCCTAGCTGCCCCAGAATATTGTAACGCAAATTTCACATCATATTTTACACCAACATTCTGGTCAAACCCTTCTCTATCGTTGACTTTTGTGGATCGTAAAGCTTGTTATTTCAACACGGGTGTAATGGTAATTGATCTTGATCGATGGAGACATGGAGATTATACAAGAAAGATTGAAGAATGGATGGAATTACAAAAACGTATGAGAATATATGAGTTAGGTTCGTTACCACCGTTTTTACTTGTGTTTGCTGGAAATATAGCTCAAGTGGATCATAGATGGAATCAACATGGGCTTGGTGGAGATAATTTTCGCGGGCTTTGTAGAGATTTACATCCTGGGCCGGTAAGTTTGTTACATTGGAGTGGTAAAGGGAAACCTTGGGTTAGGCTTGATGGTAATAGGCCATGTCCATTAGATGCGCTTTGGGCTCCTTATGATCTGTTAAAACCTCCATTTTCATTTGATTCTTGAAAATGGGGTTTAAAAGTTTTTTTTTTTTTTTGCAAGTTTAAGGACACGTCAGCAATGGTGGAAAAATGAAATAAAATCGATGCAAGTGTATAGTACTTTGTGAAGAAGATGAAGAGATGGGTATGACAAAAAAACAGAGAATTTGTACATTTTTAAGATCCAAAAATTCAAAATTATTAATAGGGAGGGTGGATTATAATTCATTTTTCTCCTTCTAATAAATTTCACAATATTATTGTGTTGTTTTTCTCATATTACTGGGGAATTTTTCCTGAATGATGTATGTATCTTTGAGCTCTATATTGTATAGGAGAAGAGTTAAAAAAAAAATTACTTGCTTAGAAGATACTGCTTCTTTTTTCAATTCTATTAGGTGGTGTTTTTATTTTGGTCAATTTACTCACTTCTAGACACTAAAATGTTTTATTTAATATAATTTTTTAATTATGTAGTTTTACTTACGGTTACCAAATGATAGTTATAGTGTTATTACTGTAGGTCTCATTAGCCTATCACACTTATCGGCACACTATTATTTTATAGTCCTTTGTAGTTTAGTTTTTGTTGATATGTGTTCCTCATTGTATTTTGTTGATAATATTTATCTAAGTTATCTACTTCTTCTTCCTGCCAGAATGTGCTACTATGACGTATTTGATTTTGTTATGAGCATATTCATATTACTTTAATTTTTGTCTGAATCCGATCGTTTCTCTTACGTAGATGTGCTTGCTTCACTTGTAATTTTGCTTTGTCTTGAGTCGAGGGTCTTCCGGAAACAGTCGCTCTACCTACCAAGATAGAGGTAAAGTCTGTGTACATTCTACTCTTTCGAGATTCAACATTATGGAATTTCACTGAGTATGTTGTTGTTGTTATCATAAATAATTTTTAAAAAATATTTAATACATTTTATTATGTAAAACATCGCTTATTTTAGTTTATTGAGAGTGGGTGAAGCACAAATATACTTTGTGTCAATTTATGTGATATTTTTATTTATTGAGATAGTTTGAGTAATCTTTGAAATTGTGTTGAATTGAATTTGTTTTATATTTTATAATTAAAAATATAAATATTGAAATACTATAAGTTGCACTGGATTAAGAAACGAGTATATTGACATAGTTCAGCCCGGGATTTACCATGTGCGCACTCGAAAGAGTAGCGGCTGCGGGTTCCTTCGTTAAAAAAAAAAAGAGTATATTGACATAGTTTGAATATGTAGAATCGGAAATATCAAATAAATTGAGATAAAGGGTGTATGAAGTTTCTCTTTAACACTTTCAATGACTTCCCGAATACCAAAGAGAAAAAAATTGAAAAGGTATATTTCAAGTTTAAGGTTATTATTGCAGACTTGGCTCTCGTTTTGAGAACAATTACTTCGGTACAAAGGCATGTTAATAATAGTTGATGGCCTTTCATGAAATATTAATCTATAATTAATTATTAATGTAATAAATTCCATTAAAGTAATTCCTCCGTTCACTTTACTTGTCACTTTTGAACTTTTCACGCTTCGAAATCATGATTGATATAGATATTTTACCGCAATATCTCTATTAATTGATAAAAACCCTCAATAATTGATATCAAATTTTCATACGTAATTTTTAGAGTTAGTATGAAGTTTCAAGGTTCAGTGTTAATTTTTTATAGATATTAGTAACAGTTTACGACGCATCCATCTCTTTAGTGCTTGAAGAGGGTTAACGAAGAGGTGTGTGTCAATCCCAATACAAAGTATTGGTTAGCTAAAATTGACTTATAATTTTAAGAAGTCTTTGTAGTAAATAAATTAAGGATAAAATAGAAAAAATAAAATTATCTTATCTTGATATGCAAAAATTGACGTGAAAATCTATTTTTGAAATAGTTGAAGTAAAAGTGAACGGAATGAGTATTTTCCAAGAAAGTGTGATGACCCAAAACAAGTGTAAATTCATACCCTCTCTCTCTTCACTTTTACTTCTCAACTATTTCAAAAATAGATTTTTACTTTTCGCTTTTTGCATATCAAGATAAGACAATTTTTTTTTTCTGTTTTAGCCTTAATTTATTTACTATCAAGACTTCTTGAAATTGTTACTCACACTACTAGAAAATCACTCTTTTTCCACTAAAAAATGTTCAGTGAATATTTCAATTGAATGTCAGTGGAAAAAACTTAAATAGTAGTGTGAACTCACGAAAAAATAGAAAAGTTTTCAATATTTCAATGAGAACATGTTTCACACCATGAGTTTTCCCAATGAGCTGATTTGGTTGGAATGAAATGAAAAAAATCATGTTTTATAAAACAAAATTTTCACTGAATATCGGTGAAAACCCCTTTTTTTCTAGCAGTGTCAATTTTAGCTAACCAATACTTTATATTTGGATTGACACACACCTCTTAGTTAACTCTTTTCAAGCACTAAAGAAATGGATGGGTTGTAAAGTGCTACTAATACATATAAAAACGTAATGTTGAACCTTGGAACTTCATACTAGTTATAATAATTACGTGTGAAAATTTAATTTTAATTATTGAAGTTTTTTATCAATTAATAGAGATATTGTGATAAAATATTTATATCAACTAAAACTTATACTCTAAAGTTCTTTTTTTTTTCATTTGAGTTTGAATTTATGACATCAAAGTAGTTGGGGTTCTGCCAAAATCACACTAAATCCAAATGTAGTAGTAGTCTTAGCATATTCTTATAGCCAATTAGTAGTAGTGAATAAAATAAGAAGTAAAGAGGAGAGAATTTAAAGCTGGCATGTTTTTTAATTAAAGTAACCAAAATATTGATATAAGTATTATGTCTCAAAATATTTATTGTATTACGCTTTTTAATAATTAAACTATATGAATTTTGATCAATAATTTAAGCTATATTTTCTCATTGTATTAATATGAGAAAAATTAAAATTTATAATACTTTTTATATAATTTCTGAATATCAAAATTTTAATCTTAAAATATTAAAATAATATATTTTAATTTAATTAAAAAAATTTAAAAAATATAACATGTATTTTGAGACGATGGAGTACTAATCTATTAGACTGCAGCCGACTGCCAGCGAAATCTAAGTGTCATTGACTCTTTCCTTCTATTGTTTATACCTTTTGTTTTTCTATTTTTATAGAACGCCATATTCTTTTGTACTTATTGCCTTCCGAATAAGATTAAATAAATGCGCACATTATTTTCTAAAAAAATAAAGAAAAATATTCTTTTGGTCCAGTATCTAATATCATGTAATGTAAACATGCAAATCTTCATTTGGTTTGTAATTCTAACTACTCCTAAGTATCACGTTTTAAAACCTTTTTACTCTCTTATGGCCTTTAAAGTGGCTATTTTAACATATATTTGACAGTAAACAAGTCCAAACTCGACAGCAATGACTAATAAGTGCATATTTGATTTGACTTCTGTCAACTTAAAATCACTTCTAAATGACTATTTTTGTGAAAATGAGAAAAAAATTGTGTTTGATTTCTCCTGTTCATAATTAATTCTGGCAGAAGCTACAATTCATAGCTTCTGCCAGAATCAATTCTGCAATTTATTTTAATTTGAATTTTACTTTTTCCTTTATTACCCACTTTAATTTTCATCAACAACTCTATCCACCTTCATTACCATCTTTAAATATCTAGAAATAATTATTAAAAAAAAATTCAAAAATACTGTTAAGGTTCAACATACGAGCTAAATCGATCTGCATGCAAGTGAAAACTCAGCACTGCCAATGCAACAGTGAACCAAGTCGTTGAAGAAAAGAAGAAGAAAGGAAAAAGAGAGAAGAACTTGCAGAAGCCTTTTCTATGTTTTCTGAAGAGCAAACTAAATGTTTACAATGCCTATTTATACTAGTAAACTTTGCAACAACTCCTTTATTATTACAAACATAACCAAGTAAACTAAACATGCCTACAACCGTAAGACTAAGACTACCAACACATAACAAGAAGCAATATACAGCAGTATACATTATCACACTTGTATACTGCTGGTATCCTCAACACGCCCCCTCAAGCTAGGATCTAAAAATATTTTTTTTAGTCCTAGCTTGGACAATAGATAATCATGTCGACCTTGACTGAGCCCCTTTGTAAGTACATCTGGCCGCTGCTCGCCGTGACACGTATCTTTGTATGTATCAGCCCTTCCTGTATCTTCTCCCTGATAAAATGACAATCGATATCAATATGTTTAGTCCTCTCATGAAAGTCTGGATTAGCTGCAATCTGCAGAGCAGACTTGCTATCACTATGCACTGGTATTGAAAGTTGAAGAGGAACAGATAGCTCAAAGCGATCCTTAAGCCATACCACTTCGCCATCACGAGGCTAGACTTATCAGACACCTCGCAGAACTCCTTGAGACTGCAGGTTGTTTCTTGGATTTGCATGATATAAGGGACGACCCAAGAAATACCACGTATCCTGTAATAGATCTCCTTGTATTCAGACATGAGGCACAATCAGCATCACAATAGGCAGTGAGACTGGTTGTGTCACATGCTGCCATAAAAATGCCCAGACCTGGGGCTTGTTTTAGATATCTAACCACACGATGTGCTGCCATAAGATGTGATATCTTTGGACTATGAAGAAACTGACTCAAGCACTGGATAGAAAAGGAGATATCAGGTTGAGTATTTGTTAAGTATAAAAGCCTCTCAATCAACCTCTGATAGCTTGCTGGATCTTCCAGCAATGGATCCTTTTTAACTTTTGATGCATCACCAGGAACATGTTCATCATAAAGAACAGATGTTAACTTGTGAGCTCCATAGGAGACCTAGCTGATTTTCCACCAGACAACCCAAGATCAGAAATTAATTCCACTGTGTATTTCCTTTGATGCATCACTATTCCACTAACATTTTGAGCAAACTCAAAGCCTAGGAAATATCTCAAGGTTCCCAAGTCTTTAATCTTGAAATTCTGCTGAAGAGTCACTTTACTTTCCTGAATAAGATCTTCATCATTCCCATTAATGAGAAGATCATCCACATAAACAAGCACTATCACTATACTGTCCCCAACCTTTTTGGTTAGAAGGGAATAGTCTAAGTTGCTTTGAACAAATCATGAATTCTTCAAGGCAGTGGTTAGTTTAATGTTTCATTGTCTAGAAGCCTGCTTTAATCCATATAGTGACTTAATCAATCTGCATACTTTTCCTTGCTTATCATCAAAGCCTTGTGGCATATGCATGTACACTTCCTCGTTAAGATCGTCTTGTAAAAATGCATTGTAGACATCCATTCGATATATTTGCCAACCTCTGGAAGCAGCAACTGAAATCACTTCCCTCATTGTTACCATTTTTGCCACAAGTGAGAAGGTGTCCTGGTAGTCGACCCCTTCCTTTTGATTGTACCCCTTACTTCACCATTAGCTTTGTATTTGATCTTATAGACCCACTTGCATCCAATAGCCTTCTTGTGTCTAGGAAGATCAGTGACTTCTCATGTATTGTTGTCTTCCAATGCCTTCATCTCTGCCTTCATGACATCCACCCATCTAGTATCTGTACTGCTGAAGTATATGATATTGGCTCTTGCTCAACCTCCATTTTGGCAATATAGCTTTTGTATCTTGCAGTCAGTCCAGTGTAGTTCAGATTGTTAGCCATAGGATATAAGCAGTTTTGCCTGCTCCCTGCACCACTTGTATGCTGTATGAAATCTTTCATCCATGTAGGTTGATTTCTGCTCCTATCTGATCTCCTTAATGGTGGCTCAGGCTCAGGTTCTGAGTTATGTTCTGCTCCTTCCTGGCCAGTGTAATGAGTATCCTGGGGTCCCTTCTCAATAACTTCCTCAATCTGGTCTGCAATCTCTGTATTGTTTGGTAGTTGCTGAAAAATATCTCCATCATCTTTCATATTGGATCGTTGTGCTTCTGGACTCCATCTGTTATCAGCTCCAAATACTTTGTCCTGTTGAAAAGGAAATATGTCTTCATAGAATGTAACATCTCTGCTCATAAAAAAAGTACTATTAGATAGATTCAATAGTCTATAACATTTTTGCCTGGAAGAATATCCAAGCAACACTGCTTTTATAGCCCTGATATCAAATTTATTTGTCTGCAACAGGTTTGTTGCATAAGAAAGGCATCCAATAACTCTCATGTGAGACAAGACTGGAGCCTTCTTATACAATTTTTCATATGGTGAGATATTTCCCAACATTACTGAGGGTAGCCTGTTCGTAATGTATACTGCAGCCTCCATACAATCCCCCCATTATCTAGTTGGTAAGTAACTCTGAAATTTAATAGCTCTTGCAAGTTCTAGAATGTGTTTATGTCTTCTTTCAACTAATCCATTTTGCTGGGGACTATAGGGGCAAGACCTCTGATGGAAAATTCCCAGACTTGCAAATAAATCTCTACATGTACTGTTAATGAATTCTGATTCATTATCAGATCTAATAGACTTAACATGTGCTCCATACTGTATCTTAATCATCAAACACAGGTCTTTAAGCATAGTAGTAACATCTGACTTAATATGCAAGAGAAATATCCATGTCCATCTAGTAAAATCATCAACTACAGTTAGAAAGTATCTCATCCCAGTGTAGGTAGGAACCCTGTATGGCCCCCAAACATCCAAATGTAGCAACTCAAATGGAAATGCAGTTCTACTATTGCTAGTTGGGAAAGGAAATCTGGTTTGTCTTGCCATAGGGCATACATCACAATGTGGAATTATAAAGCTAGCTTTATTACTACTGAAAGCATTTATTTTCCTAAGGACACTCATAGGTGCATGTCCTAGCCTTTTATGCCATTGAGCAGCCTTTAACTCTCCTGCACTGATCTTTGCCATGTGTGTCTGTGTTGTCCTCCATCTACTTTGCTTCCCTGTAGACTCCAGCATATACGTACCATCTACTTCTCTACCAATCTCCTTCACCTTCCCAGCGAAGATATCCTGTAGCACAAAGAAGTCAGGGAAAAATCTCGCACTACATTCAGCTCCTTAGTTAACTTCGACACTGAAAGTAAATTAAACTGAAAACTAGGTACACAAAGCACATGATTTATAAGTTCACCTCCTGTCAGCCTACACTTCCCAGTTTGTGAAATTTCAGCAATGCCTCCAGTAAGAAACTGCACATGTCCCGGATTTATTGAGAAATCACGTGTTTCAATCATACTTTTATCTTTAACCATATGGTTAGTAGCGCCTGAATCTACTATCCAAGGAATCCTATCATTGTCTTCAGTATGATCATACTTACCTGCCACATGTACTTTGACAGCAATAGCATGATCAGTACCTGTCCCTCTTTTTTGATTCATAACTACCATTATCCTTTGTAATTTGTATGGTGTGCAGGTCCTTATCATGTGTTGAAGCTGCTCATGTTGATATGTAGACAGATGATGGTTGTTTCCTTCACTATACCTTTAACTCAGCTTACTATCTGCCAATGCACCTTGAATCTGCACTCCACATACATTCCCTTCCAGTTGTGGAACCATAACTGCATTGACCTTTTTCTTCCCCTTAGAATTTGAGAGATATCCTACAAGTCTGTAGCATTTCTCCATAGTATGGCCCTGCTTCTTACAGTAGTCACAGTAATACAATAACTTGTGACATCCTTCCCTATTATGTTCCTTCATACGACAGTGATCACAATAAGCATATGTATTATATTTCTTATTGTTGTTAAATGTAGCTTTACTCTTCATTGCCATACTCTCGATAGAACCTTCCAGTGAAGAGATGTGCTTCTGACTTTCATCCTGTGCCACCATTGCATAGGCCTGATTTACACTAGGTGTAGGCGACATCAACAATATATGACTCCTAGCTTGATTATATCCGTCATTTAATCCCATAAGGAACTCCAATAACCTCTGATTCCCCAAATGTGCAATGTATTCTCTTTGATTTGAGCACTCACAGGTAGGAGGTGGTATAATTGAGTCTATCTCGTCCCATAGATCTTTCATTTTGGAGTAGTATTGTGCAACCGGTGATGCTCCCTGATTCAGCATCGACAACTCCTTCTTCAGTTGATACACTCGAGAGAGATTGATTTTGTCAAATCTCTCTTTTAGATCCTTTCAAACAGCTGCAACATTCGACCTATAGAGGATTCCACTGAGAAGATTTTTATCGACATTCCTCATGATCCACGACATGATCAAGACATTACACATATCCCATTGCCTTATGTGAATAGGTTCAAATGTATCACGTCTCACAAAACCATCTATAAAACCAATCTTATTCCTTGTCAACAACGTCAATTGCATGGCTCTACTCCATAACGTATAATTTTCCATTCCAATTAGTTGAATATCGACTTGTAATCCACCTGATGTATCTGAAGAACTCAGAAATAGATGATGATTGTGATCAATCACCTCTGAAATGGAATTTGAACTCTCTTCCACCACTGTAGAAGGTACTGTTGTTGTATTTTCCATAATTCTCAACTCAGACACTGTAATAACCACGCAATACCAATAATATTTGAACATAAATTTCTAAATCAAAATTACGACTTCGCCAAAACAGATCGATCGATATAACAGTGAATCGATAGATCACACACTACAAATCGAGAGTAAGATTGCTTTATAGACAATTATAAATCGATCTAATAACAGATCGAATGAATCCAGCAAAAATTGAAAAAACAGATCGCCAAACCTTCCTGAATCAGATTCTTCGATTTCTGTTGTTTCTCAATAAATTACCGATCGATTCATCTCGGTTGCTTTGATACCATTTTAAGGTTCAACATACGAGCTAAATCGATCTGCATGCAAGTGAAGACTCAGCACTGCCAATGCAACAGTGAACCAAGTCGTTGAAGAAAAGAAGAAGAACGGAAAAAGAGAGAAGAACTTGCAGAAGCCTTTTCTATGTTTTCTGAATAGCAAACCAAATGTTTACAATGCCTATTTATACTAGTAAACTTTGCAACAACTACCCTTATTATTACAAACATAACCAAGCAAACTAAACATGCCTACAACCGTAAGACTAAGACTACCAACACATAACAAGAAGCAATATAAAGCAGTATACAGTATCACACTTGTATATTGTTGGTATCCTCAACATGTACAACTTTCATTACCCTCTTTAAATATCTAGAAATAATTACTAAGATAATCAAATATACTACCCATGTTCTGTTTTAATTAATGAGATCTTTAGTGAATCTAAATGTTTATGGCACAACTTAGAACACAAATAATGATTTGATTAAGTTTTGTTATTTTTGCAACTTGTGCAATTGTTGAAGGGATAAAATGAACGATCGAAATTTACATACTTTATATTCTAATATTCAAGTACTATATTGCACTTTTAATTCTATTATCTGTTTGTAATTTATATTTACATACTTTAAATTCTAATATTTAAGTATTATATATTGCACTTTAGTTTAAATTCTATTATCAATTTACATTTATTTCAATTTGAATTTTTACTTTTTCCTTCATTACCCTCTTTAATTTTCATCAAATTAGAGTACGTGCAATATTAGTATTGTAATAATATTTAAGTACTATATTGCACTTTAAATTAGTATTGTATTAATATTCTACTAATATTTAAGTATTATATTACACTTTAAATTCTATTATCTATTTGTAATTTTTATTTACATACTACATATTTCACTATTATTTTAATAATTTTTATTTATATGTATTTGACTATGTCCATTTTGATAATTCTACGTTTAAAAACAATTTTGATCAAAATTATCCAAACATCATGAATTGATAACAATCACTTTTACATTGTTGCATCCAAACATAAATCAATTATTGTCAAACTCAATTCTGTCAAAATCAATTTTTTCAAAATCAATTATGTCTACCCAAGAACCAAACACACACTAAGTCATTGAAATTTGCACTATGACACTATCAAGCAATCTATATTTCTTCACCATCAAGTTGTCCTATTGGAAACTCCATCGACTAATTATTGATATTCTAAAATGCATCAAAATTCTAATTATTATTCCTTTAATTAATGCAATCTCTTCGTTATAGCACTCAATACTAAATGTCACGTCCCGTCGAAAATTAAAATTGTATTTGAACATGTATTTACCTTAAAAACAGAGTGGAAAAGATCTTTCACTGAAAAACTGATCAAAACCATTCTTTTCAAACTACCCATCATCAAAAAATCCGTCCAACGTATAACTAAATGCTATTTTAGTTTTTTTTAAATGAAAAAAGGAACAAAAAGATCATGGGACAAACGGCTTAATATAGCAAGAGCCTATCTAGCTAATCCGATATATTCACAATTTATTTGTTGGATGTAAGTTTTTTACTATGAGTTAATATGAAATACACTGATGTCTATTCGAACACTATATGTAGCTGAAACATTTTAAGTAACATAACATTATACTAAGTATGCATAACAAAGAAACTTAACTAACCTATATGTAAAAAAATAATCTTGGACCTAACTCAACCCCAAAAACTAACTTGTAGAGTGAGAATTGTCCAAGTACATATAAGAAGTCCATATTTTCATTCCATTTATGATGTGGGACTCTTAACACTCTTCCGCACGCATAGATCTCGTTAACTTGAGCGTGAATAATATAATTTGGGGGCCCAACATCGGTGACCAAAGAATTGGAATGAATCAGACTCTGATACCAGGTAAAAAAAGAATCTTGAGCCTAACTTAACCCCAAAAGCTAACTTGTAGGGTGATGATTGTCCAAATTCATATAAAGAGTTCATATTCTCATTCCATTTCCCGATGTAACTCTTAACACTATATACCAGAAGAAAAAACTATATTGAGATTTCACTTTTTATCTTTAGGCAGGGGTAAACAAGTAACAACGATATCTAGATATCTGTCGGTGAGAGTTAAATAATGATGTAGAATGAAGGATCAAATGAAGCTGTAATTGTTGGATAATATATACGTGATCCTGTAGAATTGTTATAGAAAATATTAAAAGATGATATTTGCAGACGTGAGACCAAGACTTTTGAGACCTCATAATTGTTGGAACTTGTGTGGATTGAAGAAGAAAACAAGTAATTAAAATCCATTTTTGGAATTTTGGAAGAAGGATCGCGGTTCCTTATGGAAGGACCGAGGTGTGTGCGCTCCAGTAAGTCACTGGAATTTTCGACGAATTAGCACCTAGGTGCCTTGTGGAGGCACCGCGGTGTCTTCGACGGGATTTTTCAGTTTTGAACCAAAAGTTGCATCTCTTCACATAGAGTCATAACTTTTGGACTAATTGCTACATCTGGTAAAAATTCATGTTATATAAAGCATGTAGATCGCTTGTTTAAGATATACAATACAATTAACAACATCTAACCTTTCGTAGTGAATACCTAATTGGATTTCCAACCATTCAGAGAGTAAGTACACAAGTGGGTATGTATTTACACTTGGTGGAGCGTCGGTCTCTTGGAAATCATCAAAGCAAACGGTAAATACGAGATCAACTATGGAAGCAGAGTTTGTAGCCTTGGATAAAGCTGCCGAAGAGGCAGAATGACTAAGAAACTTCCTAGAAGGTATTCCGTTATGGACAAAGCCAGTGATCGCCATTTGCATACATTGTGATAGTATGACTGTCCTGACGAGGGCAAAAAATCAAATATATAATGGCAAATCAAGGCATATAAGGCGACGTCATAATACAATACGAAGCTTGCTGAATAATGAAATAATTTCCATTGATTATGTAAATTCAAAGGACAATATAGCGGATCCTTTGATAAAAGGACTTACACGAGAGCAAGTGGTATTTACATCGAGGGGAATGAGCTTAAAGCCAATATAATGAGTTGTGAACTGGTGGAAACCTAACCTATCATAATGGAGATCACATGGTTTAGGTTCAATAGGAAAACTAGATGGGGAAGACTCAAGGAGCGTAAAACACACATATGCTCGTTCCTATGATGTACCAAGTGTGTTAATCCGTTGATGATATAGGGCTGAACCTTGGTTCTTAATAATATTAATAGTCATTATGGTGGGATAGTACATACTATTCTTGATTAATATTACTTATGTGAGATTGATGTGAGGTCACATCTGGGAGAACTGAGATGACTATGTTCTCTAGAAATTCTCATGAAGAAAGAAGTTGTTCATGACCGAAAAGAACACAACCGTAAGAATTAAAATATGTTGATATGATATGTGTGATACTTGTTGTCTCGGTTTACTACAAAACGTGAATAGTTCAAGGTACTTCGTCCACTACTTCACAAGTAGACCCGATAGGTATTCACTACGAAGGTTCAAGTCCAAAATACACCTTTTCCGACGCATGTCGTGTCTCATTTGACAGAAATAATGATAAGTTCCTTTTATCTTATTTTCTATCCACATGTGGGGTATTGTTGGATGTGTGAATAGAAAATATAGGGTATTGTTGGAACTTGTGTGGATTGAAGAAGAAAACACGTGATTAAAATCCATTTTTGGAATTTTGAACGAAGGATCGCGGTTCCTGATGGAAGGACCGAGGTGTATGCGCTCCAGTAAATCACTGAAATTTTCGACGAATTAGCACCTAGGTGCCTTGTGGAGGCACCGGGGTGCTTGGATGGCAGTAATTCACTGGAAGGAAAAAAATTGAATTTGCACCTAGGTGCCTTGTGGAGGCACTGCGGTGTCTTCGACGAGATTTTCTAGTTTTGAACCAAAAGTTGCATCTCTTCACATATAGTCATAACCTTTGGACTAATGGTTGCATCTGGTCGAAATTCATGCTATATAAAGCATGTAGATCACTTGTTTAAGATATACAATACAATTAATAACATCTATCTTATGATTTAAGAATCAAATCATTTGATGATCATTGTTGCTTCTTCTTCTTCTTCAAGAAATTTCAGAAGAACACATAAAGTAGATTTGCCAGGAGTGGAGTTCTTGTGCTAGAAATATTACTCAGATAGTTGTATCCTCAAGGCAGACGTCCGTTAAACTGCAACACAAGTGGGGGCGAATTTTTGTCTTAGGACACTGCGTCGAGCAGACCTCTATCTACAAACAAGTTAGTATGTGTTTATGCTTTTGCTGAACATTATTATTGTCGATTTCAATTTACTTGAGTTATTTGTATATTATTGTGGTTTATACATTGAAGGTCTAGATTGACACTACAATCTAAGATAAAAATTCTTAGAAAATATATATTTTTCTGACATTGTTGAGTTTGCAAAATTATTTTCAGATAATACACTTCCTGATTTGAAAACAAATGGATCAATCTGGATCATCAATGGTGAAAAACCATGTGGAGAAACCCGAAAAATTCAAGGGTTCTGATTTCAAGCGCTGACAACAGAAGATGTTGTTGTATTTGACAACACTTCACGTGACAAACGTGTTGACTGCTGAGGCTCCAACGACACTGCCGGATGGAGAAGGAGAGAATGCTCCAACTGAGGAGACAAAGGCCGAAAGGCTGAAGGCGATTGAGACTTGGTGGACACAAGAATTTATGTGTAAGAAATACATTCTCAATGTCTTGGATGATACTCTCTATGACATATATCCACGTTCGGGACAACATGTGAGTTATGACAGTCACTTGAGAATAAGTACAAGACAGAAGTTGTTTGTTCAAAGAAGTTCGTCATCGGCAAGTTTCTAAACTTTAAGATGAGCGATGCCAAAGTCGTTGTCAAGCAAGTGGAGGAACTCCACGTCATTGTTCATGAACTAGAGGTTGAAGGTATGGGCCTTAACCAATATTTCCTTGTTGGTGCTATTATTGAAAAATTACCTCCTTCTTGGAAGGATTTTAAGGTTTATTTGAAGCATCTAACGGAGGAAATGAGTTTTGAGCAACTGGTTCTGAAAATTTGTGTTGAAGAGGACAACTGGAAGAATGAAAGGGCTAATGATGTTTCATTGGAGCCTAATGCCAACATGGTAGAAGGAAATGCTTCAAAGGCCAAGTTTCAGAAAGGCAAGGGCAAATTTGTTGGTGCCAAACCATCTTTTGCAACCGGAAGTAATGCACTAGCCCCACAAAGGACCAATGCATTCAAGAAACCACAACCAGGACTATGTTGGGTATGTGGAAAACCCGAGCACAGGGCAAAAGATTGTCGCCTTTGCAAGAGTCAAGGTGGTGGTGTTGGAGGTTCAAGTAATGTCAACCAATCCAACCGGAGTGAAACAAAGAACCAATTCGTTGGGATTGTGGCTGCTCAAGGAAATCTGGTTACAAATTCAACCGATTGGTGGATGGACACAGGTGATACTATGCATGTATGTTCAGATGAGGACATATTTTCATCTTACCAAGCCATCAAGGATGGAGAACCGTTGTTTGTTGGGAATGTTGCTTCTGTGACGGTGGAAGGCGAATGGAAGGTGACTTTGAGGCTCACTGTTAGGCGTATTTTGTATACGCCTTTTGAGTCATTTTTAGTTAGTATTTTCCTATTTTCGTTCAAATATCGTGTTAGGTTATTTTTCTTTCTTTTGAGTCACAGTGGTGCAAAAAGGCAAAAGGGCGAAAAGGAGCGAGGATTGGGCAGAAAATGTGCTCCCGAGGCAAAAAGGACGAAAGTTGGCAAATCGGGACGAAGATTGTCAGCACCGCGACGCCAATATACAGAATCGCGGTGCCATATTTACTGAGAAGCCACATGATTTTCAGCACCGCGGTGCCAACATGCAGAACCGTGGTGCCATTATTACTGAGATACTGCAGGATTTTCGGCATCGCGATGTCACATGCGAATCATGCGATGCGTGCGGAAAATTTGATTCAAGAAGAATTGGCTAAGGGCAGATTGGTCCATAGGGCATGAAATTTGGAACATATTTAAGCCCTAGGAATTAATGCTATGAGGGAGGTTGGTCATTCTACAAGATAGCACAACACAAGACAACAAGGAAGACTACAATTGGAGACTTAGTTCACAGTAATTTCTTTTCTTTCATTTTTAATTCAGTTTATGTATGGATTTTGTGTTAGTTCTTAACGTGACTATGACTAGGAGCTAAACACTTTATTAGAGTTTTCCTTATGAATCGCTTGAAACTTCTATTCATGAATTAATGCAGTAGTTTGATTTCTTCTTCACTTGATTAAGATTTAGTCAATAATTGGTATGAATGCTTGATAATTAATTGATCACTAATTATCATAATATATATGATTTCGAATCAAGAACCGAGAGGAGAGATTTGGATATGTTGTAATTGACTAGACATGGGTTAAAATCGCGGACAACAGTACCTCGATACTTGTGTAGCATTATAAGTTACTGTTCTTAATCCTCCTATGTGTAAATCCTATCACAGAAATATAGAAGGGTTCTGCACTGGAGTTGAGCGATTATATGTCCTAACCAGAATATAAGACAGTTTAGTTAACCGTTATCTTAACGTAGAAGAAGAATAAGTCATTCTAGTTGCATTAAGGATTGAATTGAGTGGATAGTCGAGGATTTTGGAAGCCCTAATTCATTCATAACTGATTACAACTTAAATAGTTCAGTAATTCTTGCAATTATTCTAGTAGTTAAATAAAAACTCAACTCAAATATCGATTGTCAAATAGATAACATAAAATAGATGAACGGTAATTAGAAATCAGTCTCTGAGGACGATATTCGATCTTATCAGACTATATTGCTTGCCAACGATGCGTGCGCTTGCGTGAGCATTCGAAATATCGCTAGAAGTTTTTGGCGCCTTTGTCGGGGACTGACGTACATCTAATATCGAACCATCTATTTTTAATTTCTAATTTGGTCACTCCCAGAACAAGTTTCTAACTTGTTCAGAGAGAATCTTTTTATCACTTTTTGTTATTTGTGTAATCTTGCAGGTAAGGTCAAGTACAGGTACATGGACTATCACTATCAGGGGCTGCAGGACTATGACCTTTGTCCACCGCATCAACTTAGACCCCAGGCTCCGTAAGAGGAGCGAAATGAGCTACAGGAAGCCTTATTCAGGCTTACCGAGTGCCAGAATCCTCAAGGACTAACTCATCCACCACAGAATCAGGCTTCATCAGGAAGGCTAGATGACATGAGAGCAGGTCTTTGGGCACTCTCAAACGCTCAGAATCAGTTCATTGAGGAAACAAAATTATCAATCAGGAATCTAGAGATGCAACTGGTACAGCTAGCTAGCAAGCTGAGAAACGATATGCAAGGGAACCATCCTAGCAATATTGGTACAGACCCACAAGAGCAGTGCCAAGCAATTGATGTGACGAGTGACAAATAAATGGAGACAGGTTCATCCCCAATATGTCCAGAAAAGAGGCTGAACCCAGTGTGGTGAGGGATCCAGCAGTCATTGAAACACCGCAGGTGAAGATACCATATCCTCAGAAACTTAGAAAGAATTCTCTTGACAAGCAGTTTTCTAAGTTTCTGGAGGTCATTAAAAAACTGCACATCAACATTTCATTTGCTGAAGCCTTAGAACAAATGCCGAGTTATGTAAAGTTCATGAAAGAGATCCTTTGTAAAAAAAGAGGTTGGAGGAGTATGAAATTGTGGTGTTGACTGAGGAATGCAGTGTCATCCTACAGATAAAGTTACCTCAGAAGTTGAAAGATCCGGGAAGCTTCACCATCTCTTGCAATATAGGAAAGTTTGAATGTTAGCAGACTCTATGTGATTTGGGGGCAAGTATAAATTTGCGGTGTTTTGCAAACTTGGAGTGGGGGAAGCAAGACCTACAACCATCACCCTACAGCTAGCCGATCGCTCCATCGTCCACCCTAGAGGAATAATTGAGGATGTGTTGGTTAAAGTGGACAAGTTCATCTTCTCCGCTGATTTCATCATCCTAGACATGGAAGAAGATGAAGAGATGCCCATTATCCTTGGCAGGCCATTCTTAGCCACAGGACATACACTCATTGATGTCCAGAAAGGTGAGCTGAGAATTCGTGTTCAGGGTGAAGAAGTGATTTTAAATGTATTCAGGGTAGCAACTTACCCAAGGGCAAGTGATAACTGTTATGCTATTGATGTGGTTGATGAAACAGTTTCTGAAAATGGGTTCAGCAGTGCGGATGCTCTTGGAATGGTGATGACACTATGGGATGAGGATAGTGGTAATGACTCAGAATAGAGGGAGTATGCGAATTGGTTGGATTCCTATGAGCCATGCTATAAGAGAAAATACGAGGAGCTGGGAACCATGCCAGAGAGACTAGTGCCGTCCACAGAACAAGCTCCAGAACTAGAGTTGAAGGCTCTGCTAGATCATTTGCACTATCAATATCTAGGTGAGAATCAATCCTTACCAGTGATCGTATCATGTCATCTATCCAAGGTGGAGTTTGAAAAACTGTTGAGAGTATTGAGGGCTCACAAGCTCGCAATTGGGTGGACACTATTAGACATTAGAGGGATAAGTCCTTCTACAGTAATGCACAAAATTCGTCTAGAAGCTGAGAGCAGACCATCCATTGAGGCACAGAGGATACTAAATCCAACCATGAAAGATGTGGTGAGAAAAGAGATCCTGAAATGGCTTGATGCTGGGGTGATTTATCCTATCTATGACAGTGCATAGGTAAGCCCTGTGCAAATGGTACCCAAGAAGGGTGACATAACTGTGGTGACTAACGAAAACAATGAGCTTATTCCATCCAGAACAACTACAGGGTGGAGAATGTGTATTAACTACCGCAAGTTGAACAAAACAACCAGGAAGGATCATTTTCCTTTGCCTTTTCTTGACCAAATGCTTGACAGGCTTGCAGGACACAACTACTATTGCTTCCTGAATGGCTATTCAGGGTATCATCAAATTGCTATCTCTCCAGAAGATCAGGAGAAGACAACTTTCATATGCCCTTTTGGTACGTTTACTTTCAGAAGAATGTCATTTGGGCTTTGCAATGCACCCGCCACCTTTCAGCGTTGTATGATGGCTATCTTTTCTGATATGGTGGAGAGGACCATAGAAATCTTCATGGATGATTTTTCTATTTTTGGGTCCTCCTTTGATGAATGCTTAAAGCATTTGGAAGCAGTGTTGCAGCGGTGCAAGAATTCGAATCTGGTGCTGAACTGGGAGAAGTGTCACTTTATGGTACATAAAGGTATCGTGCTTGGCCACAAGATTTCCAGCAAGGGCATTGAGGTAGACAATGCGAAGGTTTCAGTGATCGATCTGCCACCTCCAGTATCGGTGAAAGGGATCAGAAGTTTTCTTGGGCACGCTGGTTTCTACAGAAGATTCATCAAGGACTTCTCAAAGATCTTTAAACCTATGTCCACCTTGTTGATGAGTGGGGTTGATTTTGAATTCAATGAAGAATGTCTGACTGCCTTTCAGATACTTAAGGAGAAGCTAACCTCAACACCTATAGTCACTGCACCTGACTGGACACTCCTATTTGAATTGATGTGCGATGCAAGAGACTACGTAGTGGGAGCGGTCCTTAGACAGAAAATTGACAAGGTGTTCAGGTCAATTTACTATTCTAGCAAAACCCTCAATGATGCTCAGCTGAATTATGCGACGACAGAGAAATAGCTGCTAGCCATAGTATACGTATTTGAAAAATTCAGGCCATACCTCATTGGGAATAAGGTGGTAGTGTACACTGACCACTCAGCCATTAAGTATTTGATGACTAAGAAGAATGCAAAACTTCGGCTTATAAGATGGGTGCTGCTACTACAAAAATTTGGCATGGAGATCCGCGATAAAAAGGAGACTGAGAACGTGGTAGCATACCACTTGTCAAGTCTTGAAGTGGAAGAGATCCAGAACACCAAGGATGAGCAAATAAATGACTACTTTCCAGACGAGCAACTGTTCAAGGTAAGTACCAGTGCAAATTTACCTTGGTTCGCTGACTTTGTTAATTTTCTTGCGGCAAAAGTATTGCCTTCAGGAATGACAAGGTAGCAGGTGAAAAATTTATATTCAGAGGTAAAACATTACTACTGGGAGGATCCAATTCTCTACAAGCACTGTGCTGATCAAGTCAGAAGAAAGTGCGTACCCGAGGATGAAATGCGCCAAATTCTCACTCATTGTCACACCTTGCAATATGGTGGGCATTTTGGAGCATTACAGACAACAACCAAGGTATTGCAGAGTGGATTCTATTGACCAACCCTATTCAAGGATGCCAACACCTTCGTGAGGGTCTATGATCGTTGCCAAAGAACTGGGAACATGACAAGGCGAAACAAAATGCCCCTGACTGGGATCATAGAAGTGGAGCTGTTTGACGTGTGAGGGATTGATTTCATGGGCCCGTTCCCAATGTCCTTTGGGAACCAATACATTCTTTTTGTAGTGGATTATGTGTGCAAATGGGTCGAGGCAGTGGCTACTAAAGAGAATGATAGTAAAACTGTCTTGAAATTCCTGCAGAAAAACATATTCACAATGTTCAGCCCTCCAATAGCCCTCATCAGCGAATGGATTATTTTTGCAACAAGCAGCTTGATACCTTGCTGGCACGCTATGGAGTCTACCACAGGACTGCCTTGCCATACCACTCGCAAGCCAACGGGCAGTGAAAAACATACTGGAAAAGACAGTGGATGGCTCAAGGAAGAATTGGTCTACTAAGCTGGATGACGCACTATGGGCCTAAAGGACAATTTTCAAGACTCACATTGGGATGTCACCATACAAGATGGTCTATGGGAAGGCATGTCATCTATCGGTGGAGTTGGAACATAGGGCATACTGGGCAACAAGAAAGCTGAACATGAATGTCAAAACAGCAAGGCAGAAGAGGCTGCTGCAACTGAATGAGTTAGATGAATTTCGGAACAACGCTTATGAGAATGCAAAAATCTACAAGGAGAGGGTCAAGGCATGGCATGACAAGAACTTGATACGTAAAGAGCTACAACCTGGGCAACAAGTACTCCTATTCGATTCACGGCTGAGATTGTTCCCAGGTAAGTTGAAGTCCAGATGGTCAGGACCATTTGTTGTGGAAAAAGTGTTCCCCTATGGTGCAGTCGAGTTGAGAGGAAAAGAGGGCGTACCATTCAAAGTGATCGGACAGCGAGTGAAGTCATACTTGTTGAATGACATAGAACAAATCAACTATGTGGTCTGTCTCAAGTCACAATGAAGATGAACTTGCGTCCGACTAAAAGACGTTAAAGACAACGCTACTTGGGAGGCAACCCAATTTTTTTTAAAATTATACAATTTAGTATAATTAGAACAGTCTCACTTTTGGTATTTTTGTTGTGTTGTGATGCTAGGTGAAGGAATAGGACATGAAGCAAGGAAAAACGCTGGAAAACACCGAATTAGGAGTTTAGCACCGCGGTGTCATAATGCAGGACCGCAGTGCCAGAAGATCAGAGAGGTCACAGGAATTTAGGCACCGCGGTGCCACTATGCAGAACCGCGGTGCCGATAGAGATTTCTGAAAAATAAAAAGGCCCTGAATCGCCAAATCTCCTCCCACAGATACCGTCTCAGTGTAATATCCGCCACCACCACCATCAATTTGAGCCGTTGTATGTTTGTAAGTCATCTCTTTTTAATTTTTGAGTCTTTTACACATTTGAGACAATGTGTAGTTTCAGTTTGGGGGGAGTTCCTATTTTATTTTATTTTATTTTTGAGTCTTTTGTTTATTTTTGTATTATATGTGAGTCAATTTTTTTATGATCATGCATGTTGTGCTTATTTGGAACGCCTAGTGAACTAAGTGGGATAATGTAGTGGAATGAGAAGCTAAAATCTGTGTGCTTAAGTTAGATATGCCAAAAATTCATGAAAAATTGATTATTTGGAATATTTGGTGCTTAGCCTATGTACTGTCAATTGAAAAATATATGTGAAGTCTTCTTGCTTACTATTTGAGGTAAAATAGTTAGGATGTACATGTTTAGGGAGATGATTCAGGCATTTCTTTGTTAGCCCTTCTTACCATTCATTACCTACCTTGTAAAAAATTGTATCCCTAGTCAGCCCCGTTGAGTCTAAAATAAGTTGTTTTCTTTGACACTCCATGATTCCTTCGTGTTCCATAAGCAATAGTTGAATAAAGAGATGAAAAATAGTGAAAAAGAAATACAAAAAGAGAGTGAAAAATTGATGCACCCCAATGAAAAAGATGTAAAAGCTTAAAGTTTGGGGGTGCCTATGTGAATTGTTTCATGCTCTCAAAAAGAGAAAAAATGATATATGTATGAACTGAAAAGAATACCAAAGGGAAGGACAAAATGGTTGAGTAATAAAATTGCTTATGGTATGTAAATTGAGCCTAAATGCCTAATATTACTTACCCCTGTCTAAGCCTACATTACAACCATAAAAAGTCCTGATGATCTCTAGAATGTATGTCTATGATTAGTGGAGAATAACAAGTAAACAGACCCATAGAACTAAATGAAATTGATATGCATAGATTAGGTATTCATGCTTCCATTGATTATGACTGAAATGAATTTGCAAAATATCTGACTTGAAATTCTAGATTGCTAAATTCATGTTATATATATTCCTACATATTATCTCAACTGACGTTCATGTGTTTCTAAGTAACCTTGCGCAGCTGCTTGATTTGAGTCTTTGAGTCTCTTTAATTTTGTTTCTTTGATTTTTGTGTTTTGATCTTTGCTTGAGGGCGAGCAAATGTTAAGTTTGGGGGTGTTTGTTAGGCGTATTTTGTATACGCCTTTTGAGTCATTTTTATTTAGTATTTTCTCATTTTCGTTCAAACATGTGTCGTGTTAGGTTGTTTTTCTTTCTTTTGAGTCACAGCGGTGCAAAAAGGCAAAAGAGAGAAAAGAGCGAGAATTGGGCAAAAAAGGTGCTCCCGAGTCAAAAAGGACGAAAGTTGGCAAATCAGAACGAAGGATTGTCAGCACCGCGGTGCCAATATGCAGAACCGCGGTGCCATATTTACTGAGAAGCCACAAGATTTTCAGCACCGCGGTGCCAACATGTAGAATCGCGGTGCCATTATTACTGAGAGATCTGCAGAGTTTGCACGCGCGTTCTCATGCAGAATCAGCCACATCGCGGAAAATCTCGATTCAGAAGAATTGACTAAGGGCAGATTGGTCCATGTGATACGAAATTTGGAACATATTTAAGCCATAGGGATTAATGCTATGAGGGAGGTTGGTCATTCTACAACATAGCACAACACAAGACAACAAGGGAGACTACAATTGGAGATTTAGTTCGCAGTAATTTTTTTTCTTTCGTTTTTTAATTCAGTTTATGTATGAATTTTGTGTTAGTTCTTAGCGTGACTATGAATATGAGCTAAACACTTTATTAGGGCTTTCCTTATGAATCGCTTGAAACTTTTATTCAATAATTAATGCAGTAGTTTGATTTCTTCTTCACTTGATTAAGATTTAGTCAATAATTGGTATGAATGCTTGATAATTAATTGATCACTAATAATCATAATATATATGATTTTGAATCAAGAACCGAGAGGAGAGATTTGAATATGCTGTAATTGACTAGACATGAGTTAAAATCGCGGACAACAGTACCTCGATACTTGTGTAACATTATAGGTTACTGTTCTTAATCCTCCTATGTGGTAAATCCTATCATAGAAATATAGAAGAGTTCTGCACTGGAGTTGAGCGATTATATGTCCTAACCAGAATATAAGACAGTTTAGTTAACCGCTATCTTAACGTAAAAGAAGAATAAGTCATTCTAGTTGCATTAAGGATTGAATTGAGTGGATAGTCGAGGATTTTGGAAGCCCTAATTAATTCATAACTGATTACAACTTAAATAGTTCAGTAATTCTTGCAATTATTTTAGTAGTTAAACAAAAACCCAACTCAAATATCGATTGCCAAATAGATAACATAAAATAGATGAACGATAATTAGAAACCAGTCTATGAGGACGATATTCGGTCTTATCAGACTATATTACTTGTCAACGATGCGTGCGCTTGCATGAGCATTCGAAATATCTCTAACACTCACTTCCGAGAATGAGCGTGGGCTCACAAATGTACTACATGTGCCTGAAATTTGTAAAAATTTAATTTCTGGCTCTGTTCTTAGCAACAAGGGCTTTAAGTTAGTTTTTGAATCTGACAAATTTGTACTCACCAAAGGTGGGGTATAAGTAGGCAAGGGCTACCTCAGTGAGGGGCTCTTCAAACTAAGTGTCGTATGTACTAAGACATTTGCCGTTATCAATGAAAATGATGGTACTAGCACTGCTTCTGAGTATGTGATTGATTCCCTTCATTCTTTATGGCGTTCTCGATTAGGCCATGTAAATTATCGTACCTTACAAAGATTGGTAAAGATAGACATGTTGTCAAAATGTTCTACGAACAAAATGACCAAATGTGGGGTATGCATAGAATTTAATATGCAAGTCATCCTCATAAATCTGTTGTGAAATCAAATGAAGTGCTTGATTTAATTCATAATGATTTGTGTGATTACCAAGCACCCCCCCTCTCGTGGAGGAAAAAATTATTGTATATCATTTATTGATGATTGCAGTTAATTTTGTTATGTATACTTAATACATACCAAAGATGAGGCTTTGAACATGTTTAAAACATACAAAGCAGAAATGGAAAATCAACTTGACAAAAGAATTAAGATTCTAAGGTCAGACCGAGATGGTGAATATACGTCGAATGAGTTCAAAGAATTATGTTTTACTCATGGTATAGTTTATCAAACCACTGCGCCATATACTCCACAATAAAATGGAGTTGCCGAACGAAATAATAGAACATTGAAGAATATGATAAATTCAATGTTGATTAGTTCGGGTGCACCTCTTAGTCTATGGGGTGAGACATTAATTACCACAAATATGATATTGAATAGAATTCCTCAAAAGAAAAATGATCAATCTCCATACGATTTATGAAATTGAAGATTGCCTACTTTCAAAAGGATGAAAGTGTGGGGTTGTCTAGCAAAAGTTCAAGTTCCTTTACGAAAGAGAACCAAACTTGGATAAAAAACAGTGAATTACATTTATGTTGGTCTTGCCAATAATAGTGCAACATATACGTTTTTGGTGTATCATTCTGATATTGAAGGTATTCACAAGAACACACTAATGGAATCTGCTGAAGCAGAATTTTTTTGAGGACACATTTTCTTACAAAGACAAGGATAGAAGTGTTCCTAATAATAAGAAGAGGACACTGCCTCAAAATGAGTCAAACCAAAATGATGATAATCTTACTTCATCGGTTCAAGAAGAAAACTCTGAATCAAGGAGAAGTAAACGTGGAAAAGTCGCCAAGGATTTTGGACCGGACTTTATGACCTTTTCCGTTGAAGGAGAACCTCAAACATATAAGGCTGCAGTGGTGTTACACCCCGTAGTTCAGGTCATGCGGTTGAGAGCGTACGAAAGGGGGTAAGACTTAAAATTTCCTAAGGATAGGTTGACGGATTGTTCCGGACGGGTTTTAGTCAACTTTGAGGCGGGTTATGACCCGATACATTGAGAGTTATTAAGTGTTTCAAAGGTCTGGGGCGTAGTTCGTTGAGTCTAGATTCCAACGCACCCAATCGTTCGTCGATAGAACATCAGAGTAGGAAGTTATGAGAGTTACAAGTTCAGTGCACAGACGGACAGAAATGCGTTTCAGGCAAAGACAAATGCAGCGGCGCCGATGCAGGTCGCGCGCGAAAAGTACCGAGGGCCGCTGAAGTTGCAGCACGGAAGCAGGTGGCCGCGCCGAGGCGGATTCAGGCGGAAAAACTTAGGAAAAGGCAGATTTTTCTTTTAAAAGACCTTGGGAGGGTGACAAGTGCCCCCCCCCATCTGATTTTTGCATGCACTATATTGACCAAGTCTTCAAGACTTGGTCATACTTCATCTCTCTCTCTTAGACAAAAGCTCTTCCTTCTCTCTTAAAAGTTCAAGCTCCTCCTTCTCTCTAAAATCCCAAGAGACATTCTAGCCTTAGGAAAAATCTGAAAAAAATAAAAGCAAGAGGGAAGCTTGTGGCTAGCTTGTGAAGGTTGTTGTGGTGGTGTTCTTGAAAAGGAAGCTAGCAAGTGGTTGGAAAGATTTGGCTAAAGCTCTAAGGTAATGATTCTTCCTTTAGAATTAGTTTTTAGTGTTGCATGTTAAGAAGAAATAAATTGTGATAGTGAATAATGCTCTTAGAGTCATCGCATGCAAGAAATGTGGTTTGGATATGGAAGAATTGGTTAAGAAGATATAATGAGCATGTTGTAGCCTAAAAACTACCTTAGAATTGTTAAGTGAATTGTTGTACCTTATGGGGCAGAATTTTACACACCCAAGTTTAGGTGTGTAATCCCCTTTGAAATGTTGGATTGTTGAACCTTAAATGTGGCATTTGGATGATAAATTCGGCCTTGTGAAAGGTGGCAAAGTATGTAGAAACAAAGGAAATGCTGCCCAATTTTCCATAGAATTTAGTGGCTTTGAGTTTAGATTATTCTACATTGAAATTAGAGGTTAATAAACGTATCATGGTTATTTTAGGTTGACATATTACTTGCGGTAGTTTGGACTTAGCAAGTGGATTGATCAAAAAGGTATGTGAAGCTTTCCTATCCTTTGAGCATGAGTATTTGTATCTATGTAGTACGGTAGACGTACAAGGTTTAGTATTCTTACTTGTTTAAGTATAAATAAAGACTTGTTTTGTTTTAAGAAGTATAAGTCCCTTGGTTAAGGAAAAAGTATGATTTTACAAAAGTATAGAGTACTTGGGGTGAAAGTATTGAGTATTGAATTATTCTAAAGATAAGAGGCTTGAAGTATTTTTGAAAGTTGTGTAGATTTGTTTGAAGTATAAGTTTCTTGGTTAGTAAAAGAACAAAATGGTTTATAAGGAGTTATAACGGCTTTATGGGAAGTTAGTTATAACAGTCTTATGAAAAGATAAGAAGGTCTTATTTTCTAAAAGTATAAGGATAGTATAACGACTTTATGGGAGGTTAGTTATATTAGCTTTATGAAAGGTCAACACGAAGAGATTTACTCTAAGTAAGATAAGCAAGGACAAATGATTTGATTTATGAAAGACAAATTGATTTTTAAGGCATCAATTGCCCAAGGGTTTTATGTATGAAAAAGAGTCACTTTTAAAAGAATTGAAGTATGTAGTACTCGGGTTAAATTCCCGGTTTTCTTTTATTAAAGATATGATTAAGTGTCTTAAGTAAAGATTAATGAGAGGGTATATGGACAAAGCTAATAAGAAGTTATGAGTTTTCTTAACTTATTTATGATTATGATATGATGACAGTTTGAGCTAGGGTAAGAGTATATCTGAGGGGCAAGCCCCAAGATCGTTATACCACCTTCTCCAGGTAAGAGTATGTCTGAGGGGCAAGCCCCAAGATCGTCATACCACCTTCTCCAGTGTAAGAGTATATCCGGCGGCGTGCCCAAGATCGTTATACCATCCGCACGGTGTAAGAGTATATCCGGCGGGCAAGCCCCAAGATCGTTATACCATATGCTCAAAGATAAGAGTATATCCGGCGAGTACCCAAGATCGTTATACCATCCGCTCCAGCAAGAGTATATCCGAGGTAAGTCCCCAAGATCGTTATACCATCTGCTTTGTGGTAAGAATATATCCGGCGGGTAAGTCCCCAAGATCGTTATACCACGTTCAGTGGACTTGCTACCCACGACGCGAGGAATACCTCACGCGAGTCCTTATGGGCTCATGCAGGTGAAATAGTCCCATGCGGCCGGGTACAGCCTATGCGAGGAATACCTCATGTGGGTCCACAGGACCTATGCGGGTGAAATAGTCCCAGGAGTAGGATTGATTATTGATACTACAGGCGAGGGACCCTGTTTTGATCACAAGCCTCCTATTTTATGCAGTATTATATATATGTTTGTTACTCTCATTGTTAGTAAGGCACAAGAAAAGGTAAGTTGATTTCATCCACGACCCCTTATTTTCGGACTTATGATTTCATTACGATTTTTAGTTTCACATACTGGTACTGTTATCTGGGCCGCTCATGCCATGCAGTCGAGATACGTAACTTCTTTGGTCCGCACTCTTAGGACCACTGTTCATGTCCTGGAAAGCTCCATCCCTTCGGAGGATTTGTCTTTTTGGTATGATTCCCTGAGGTTATAGAATTTTGTACATTCAGGGGGTATGGCGGGGCCCCGCCACGCAGTTATTATTCCTAAGTGCGTAGTCACGTTTGTGTCATTGTAAGAACCGATTATCTTGCTTCACATTCGATTAAGTTATTTTATGAAAGGCGCCTTGTCGGCTTGCTAGTGATGTTTACCTTATCTGATTTTGTATTATGTATGTTCCACGCTATTCTCTCGATGCACGACTGAGTGCCCGATAGGCACGGCCGCGATCCCGGGGTCGGGTCGTGACAAGTGGAATCATCTGAAGCGCCTTATTGGAATGAGGCCATCCAAAGTGAAGTAGAATCCATTATACAAAATAATACATGGATATTGATTGATCTTCCTCAGGGACAAAAACCAATAGGTCATAAATGGATCTTCAAACGGAAACTAAGGACTGATGGTACTATAGAAAAATACAAAGCGCGTATAGTAGCCAAAGGGTTTAGACAAAATAGATTTCTTCGATACCTACTCACCAGTGTCTAGAATTACGTCTATAAGGACGCTAATTGCTATAGCAACAATTCACAATTTGAAAATACACCAAATGGATGTGAAAACTGCATTCTTGAATGGTGAACTAGATCAAGAGCAGAAAGTCTGTAAATTGGTTAAGTCGTTATATGGACTTAAACAAGCGCCAAAGCAATGACATGAGAAGTTTGATAATACATTATTATCAAATGGTTTTCAAATAAACGAATGTGACAAATGTGTCTACATTAAGAAATGTAAGAATGCACGTGTCATTATATGCTTATATGTGGATGATATGCTAATTATAAGAGCGGATAAAGATGCCATTAATCAAACTAAGAAGAAGTTGTATGCCGCTTTCGATATGAAAGATATGGGAATAACGGATGTCATTCTTGGTATTAGAATTCAAAGGAATTCTAAGGGTTATATATTAACTCAATCCCATTATGTTGAGAAGGTCCTTAGGAAATTTGGACACTATGATGATAGACCGGTTGTTACCCCATTTGATCCCGCTAGTCACCTTAAGAAGAATGAAGGTGATAGTGTGTCTCAATTGAAATATACGCAAGTTCTTGGAAGCTTGATGTACATAATGAATTGTACGAGATCGTATTTGGCATATACAGTGAGTCGACTTAGTCGATACTCACACAATCCTGGAAATGAACATTGGGTAGCGCTAATAAGGGCACTACGATATCTAAAGCATACAATGAACTATGGACTGCATTATACAAAATATCCTCTCGTGTTAGAAGGATATTGTGATGCTAATTGGATTTCCAACCATTCAGAGAGTAAGTCCACAAGTGGGTATGTATTTACACTTGGTGGAGCGTCGGTATCTTGGAAATCATAAAAGTAAACGGTAAATACGAGATCAACTATGGAAGCAGAGTTTGTAGCCTTGGATAAAGTTGCCGAAGAGGCAGAATGGCTAAGAAACTTCCTAGAAGGTATTCCGTTATGGACAAAGCCAGTGATCGCCATTTGCATACATTGTGATAGTATGGCTGTCCTGACGAGGGCAAAAAATCAAATATATAATGACAAATCAAGGCATATAAGGCGACGTCATAATACAATACGAAGCTTGCTGAATAATGAAATAATTTCCATTGATTATGTAAAGTCAAAGGACAATATAGTGAATCCTTTGATAAAAGGCCTTACACGAGAGCAAGTCGTATTTACATCGAGGGGAATGGGCTTAAAGCCAATACAATGAGTTGTGAACTGGTGGAAACCTAACCTATCATAATTGGAGATCCCATGGTTTAGGTTCAATAGGCAAACTAGATGAGGAAGACTCAAGGAGCGTAAAAAACACATATGCCCGTTCCTATGATGTACCAAGTGTGTTAATCCGTTGACGATATAGGGCTGAACCTTGGTTCTTAATAATATTAATAGCCATTATAGTGGGATAGTACGAACTATTCTTGATTAATATTACTTATATGAGATTGATGCGGGGTCGCATCTGGGAGAGCTGAGATGACTACGTTCTCTAGAAATTCTCATGAAGAAAGAAGTTGTTCATGACCGAAAAGAACACAACCGTAAGAATTAAAATATGTTGATATAATATGTGTGATACTTGTTGTCTCGATTTACTACAAAACGTGAATAGTTCAAGGCACTTCGTCCACTACTTCACATGTAGACCCGATAGGTATTCACTACGAAAGGTTCAAGTCCAAAATACACCTTTTCTGATGCATGTCGTGTCTCGTTTGACAGAAATAATGATAAGTTCCTTTTATCTTATTTTCTATCCACATGTGGGGTATTGTTGGATGTGTGAATAGAAAATGTGGGGTATTGTTGGAACTTGTGTGGATTGAAGAAGAAAACAAGTGCTTAAAATCCATTTTTGGAATTTTGGACGAAGGATCGCGGTTCCTGATGGAAGGACCGAGGTGCCTGCGCTCAAGTAAATCACTGAAATTTTCGACGAATTAGCACCTAGGTGCCTTGTGGAGGTACCGGGGTGCCTGGATGGCAGTAATTCACTGGAAGGAAAAAAATCGAATTTGCACCTAGATGCCTTGTGGAGGCACCGCGGTGTCTTCGACGAAATTTTTCAGTTTTGAACCAAAAATTGCATCTCTTCACATATAGTCATAACCTTTGGACTAATGGTTGCATCTGGTCGAAATTCATGCTATATAAACACGTAGATCACTTGTTTAAGATATACAATACAATTAACAACATCTATCTTATGATTTTAGATTCAAATCATTTGATGATCATTGTTGCTTCTTCTTCCTCTTCAAGAAATTTCTGAAGAACACATAAAGTAGATTCGCCAGGAGTGGAGTTCATGTGCTAGAACTATCACTCAGATAATTGTATCCTCAAGGAAGACGTCCGTTAAACTGCAGCACAAGCGGAGACGAATTTTTGTCTTAGAACACTGCGTCGAGCAGACCTCTAGCTACAAATAAATTAGTATGTGTTTATGTTTTTGCTGAACATTATTGTTGTCGATTTCAATTTACTTGAGTTATTTATATATTATTGTAATTTATGTATTAAAGGTCTAGATTGACACTAACAATAGTGTGTGTGTATATATATATATATATATATATATATATATAGGGGGTACGGCCTGTGTGACAATGACAGTGTCACGTAGTCAATTATCCAATTATTGTTGGGTAATGAAAACGTTTTTTGCGTGGAATTCTAACTAAATGCTAAACTCATTAGTGCTCTATTGTTATTCACTATAACAATATTTCACTATAGTAATTTAATTTTCTCTTAAATTGATTTTTCATATTATGTAGTTAAATTTCTCTATAATTGTTATTCATTATAATGATTTAATTTTCTCTTGAATCGATTTTTCATATTATATTTATTTCTCTATAATAAAATTATATCTATAACGACAATGTCATTCATTATAGCGGTACACTCTTTATAAAATTATATCTCTATAACAGTTATACTCAAATATTGTATAATAATAATATTTCTAAGAAGTATATTATATATAAAAAATAAAATATCAAAATATTTATGATAATAAAGATTGAATTCCTTTTTTCTGAAAATTTAGACAAAAATCTTCATCAATTCAAGCGTTATATTATCACTAAGAGGATGTAATTCACGAAATAACTTATTATAGAAAATCCCAATATTAAATCTGAAAATTTAGAACTTGTTGAGGAGGTTGGTAGTATGTCATTACTTATAGCCCAAATCTTATCTCATAACACCAATCAAACAATGGATGCTACCACTTATACGTAGTTTGACGCAACTATTCCAATTCTTAAAATTTACACCGATGAAGAGATTATTGCACAAGTGATTGGAGTGGAAGAACAAGTGACAACAGATACAAAAGGTGACAACGAAAGTGTTGATGAAAAACCTCAACCTATTGCTACTTGGGATGATATAGAAGAGTCAATTGTTAAGCTCTTAAATAGTCTTCAAGGGAAAACTATTGAATTCCCTTTTGCTGAAAAGTATGGACAAAATTCTTCGTCAATTCAAGAGTTATATTATTGTTAAGAGACTGGAATTTATGAAATAACTTACAATTGTAGAATGCTTATGTCAAAATTTAAATTGTATTTAAATTCTAAATTAATTTTAAATGCATGTATTCTTTAGATTTCAATTATGGTACAACTAGTCATGAATTTATTAGTCTGTTTAATTTTTAATTTATGGGATATGAAAATCAGTTGAAAATTTAAAATTAACAAGTATATTATTTTTCGTGTATAGCATAAAAAGTACTTTTTTTGCGTACTTTAATTTATAACGACTAAATGAGATCCAAACATGAGATACAAGTATACATATATAACAACACCTCACTGTAGCGGTCATGAAATTCTGGGACAAATATTGCTACTATAGTGAGATTTGACTTGATATAGGAGTATATAGTTTTTGAATCATGTCGTGCTTCGTACCACTTGTAGGTACTGTACTTAATTCATTTTTGTCATAACACAAAGCCTACAATCTCTCTAACTTATCCTATGATCTTTTTACGCGATCTTCCACATTATCCTATTTGCAAATAAAAATAAAAAATGAAGAGAAATCTTAGTATTAAATTTCAATATGTTCCAGTGATCTCTTGGACTAGTTAAAATATTGTAACTACCTTATATACTTTTGAGAGTTCTATTAATCCCTTCGTTTCAATTTATATGTCACCATTTGAATTGACATAAAATTTAAGAAATAATTATTAATTTTTGAAATATGTGGTTCAAAACAAACCTTAGACAATTGTGTAGCTATAAATTATTTTATTAAGGGTAAAGGAGAAATTTAAAGTTAAATGATTTATACTTATAAAATATGACATTTTTTTTGATACAGACTAAAAAAATTGTGCTACATAAATTAGCACAGATGAAATACTATATTTGAAGCCTATGTGACCTAGTAGGGTACACTATGTTGGGTAAAAAGAGGGTTAATTGGAGGAGTTGCATTTAAAAAACAACCATAGTGCAGTACTAATGTACTCCATTTCTCTATCCTTATTTGCAAAAAAGAGTAGACTTCATCTACGTGCTCCAAGTGGGACACAAGCTTTAGGTACATTATGTTAGGTTAGGTATAAAGAAGAAACGGAGGAGTCCAAAAATAAAAGTGTAGAAATATAGTCAATTTTTCTTATTTGCAAAAAGAATTGAGAAAGAAGAGAAGTATTCTATAAAAGGGTAGATATCCTTAATCTCATGTTCGAGCAGGAGAATGAAAAGTATTGAAATATAAAGTGTGAATCAAGATTAATAGAGCCAAATATGAATATGTAGGAGAATGAAAATAAAAAATAAAAAGTTAGATATCCTGACATTGTCACACCTTTTTGAAATTGACAAAAAAAGAAAAACAATATGTCTATGTTACTTTCTTTCCAGCTGTACTAAGTAAAAATTGGAAGCAAATCATCTAAATTTCATCTAAACAAAGTAAAGTTAAACCAATCAATTTCATCTTCTTCACGTATTTTCTTTTTATCTTTCGTAGGGGTGTCAATGGAGCGGGTTAGGGCGGGGTAAGCTTTGATCTGCTAAGATGTTAATCCGCCCTACAAAAAATTGTCCTGCCCTGTTAAGCCCTGTTTTGCCCTGCCCTGTTTATGTTATTTTTCAATTTCTGCACTATATTTTTCTTGATTCTGCACTTAAATTTCAGTTTCTGCACACATTTTCAATTTCTGCACTATATTTTTCTTTATTCTGCACTTACATTTCAGTTTCTGCACACATTTTCAATTTCTGCACTATATTTTTCTTGATTCTGCACTTACATTTCAGTTTCTGCACACATTTTCAATTTATGCACTATATTTTTCTTGATTCTGCACTTACATTTCATTTTCTGCACACATTTTTCATTTTCTGCACTATATTTTTCTTGATTCTGCACTTAAATTTCAGTTTCTGCACACATTTTCAATTTCTGCACTATATTTTTCTTGATTCTGCACTTACATTTCATTTTCTGCACATATTTTTCATTTTCTGCACTACATTTTTCTTGATTCTGCACTTAAATTTCAATTTCTGCACTATTTTTCTTGATTTTGCACTTATATTTCAGTTTCTGCACACATTTTTTTTTTTGCACTATATTTTTCTTGATTCTGCACTTATATTTTAGTTTTACACACATTTTTTAATTTCTGCACATTGTTAAGCTTCGCAAACCAAAAAGTTGAAAAATTGGTGATTTCAAAACCCACGACCTGCCCTGTCCCGCCCTACCCTGCTCCGTTAAGAGTTTGTCCTGCCCTGCCTCGTTAAGAGTTTGTCCTGCCCCGCCCTACCCTAATTGACATCCCTATTCTTTCGTGGAACTAATCGTAGTGTTGCTAGGTTTTTTAAATGCTAAAACAGAAACATAAAATAGCACAAGGGGGGGGGGGGGCATGTATTTAACATTTTTTTACGAAATATATACGACATTTTTTGGAAGTATATAAAATTGCAATATTAAAAAAAAGGAAAGTAACATGCGTGTTACCTATTTTTTTAAAAGAAAGTTTAGAATCATACCTAACGTACTCTTCTTATTTAATTTTTCTATAATTGTTTTGTTTATTGAAAATCAAATTGAATTATAAAATTGGCCAAAATTTTAGGTTGAATTATTCAGATTTAGAAATATGAACACAACTCAAATCTCAATATTAACCTGAATGTGATACTTTGCCACTCCATCTCCACAAACATTTGTGAAGAATTTGCATCACTCTATTTTAAAAAAATTGTCCATAATTTCCATGACACTTGCCTAATTTAAAAAACATTTGTCCATAGAATAGCCTCATAGCTTTCGGTGTTAATTGTTGAAATTAAATGGCTGGCCCGACTGTAATCTCCTGTTTATTGTTGTTTTCCGTTGTTCATTATTGTATTATTTTCTATTAAAACATATTTATTTTTATTGTTCTTAAAATTATGTTGTATGAAATTGTAAAACTGTTGTAATTTCGTGGTTATATAATCATGAAAAATCATGATTTTTTAAACCACGAATTTGATGGTTTTTACGTGATTACGTATTTTATTTTCCCATTATAACCCCATCACATCCCACCTCCATCACATCCAAATCCACCCCCACCCTCTACCACCCACCCCACCCTACCACCAACCACCTTCACCTCTCACCCCTACACCCACCCTCCATCACACGCAAACCCACCCCACTCTACCAATTCTTAACATCTGCCACCCAAACCTACCACCCCACCACCACCCTACAACCAACCACCCACCAATGACCATCTCCATCCATCACCTACTTCTTTTTTAAAGTTTTCTTTTTATCTTTTACTTTAGTTTTATTAATAAATATATATATATAAACTAGTTTGTAATTAAGGATTAAGTAAATTTTAATAAACTTATATGTCATTATATAGTATTATACAATCAAATTAAATAATAAAAATATTATTAAACCACAATAAACGATACATATTATCCAAATATTGTATTCATTAATACATTATGGTACAATATAATATCATATTATACAATACGATATTGTACTTTATGAAACCATGGGTAACGACCATCCAAACAGAAGTGTAAAAGAAATCACATAATGTACTTTTCAGAATATAAATATGTATCAATTTTACAGTGTTGATTTTGGCAAATGGATACTATACATTACTTAATAAATTAAAATTTAAAGTCGTGCACACAGGAATAAATTGTTTCTTATTTCTACTAGTTCATGTCAGTGCCATTTAATGAAGACCCCAACCCCGAATGACCAGTGCTTAAAATATGCAAATTAAAGTAAGCAGTCAAACTGAAACTTTGCTCAAGCTAAAGCAGCTCATCTGAATAAAGAAAATTAACCGGAAGCGGTTATAGATGCTATAACAAAACTTATTAAGTTAGTTTTTAATACGTACACTTAATTTAATTTTTGATACGTACACTTGGTTTGAATAAAGTGTAGGTGTTTTTTCGGGTTCGTACATGCAGCGCAATTTGAAAATTTATGTTTCAAACGCGATATGACGGTCAAACTGTAGTATGATTATATAATGTAAAATAACACAAAGCAAGATTGTAATACTTCGAACGAAGACTTACATTTGTAGTTAGCAATCTGAAACTTGAAGCTTTGTGTAATCCGAGGATGCGCACACAAATGTCTCTCGATTTGCAAGTCAAGAACTTTGATGTAATTTTCTAACTCTTGAAATGCTAGGGATTCCAGCAAAGCTTTAGAAGAGATTAGTCTCTTGTTTTTGGTGTAAAGAAATGGAAAGGGGAACCCTTTATTTATAGCTGAAGTGGAAAGCTAGGGTTCCCCAAATGGGCCAGCCCATTAAAACCTCAGCAGATTGGGCGTGATCGGACCCATCGAACGCGCGCCACGCGACAAGATAAGGCCGCGGCGCTAGACACTTGTTCAGGCGCCGCGACCCTGAGTCCATGGCACCGCGGCCCTGTCCCATTTTCTGCCTTATTTCCATTTCTTTCTAATGTCTCGATCATCAACCGAACATATATATATATAATCTCCTCTCTAATTACATCCTTTAATCAACAGAACATTTTACTTAGTGTTACCCTTCAGGCCTTTACATATCGACACTAACAACAGTAGGGTCTTCACGAAACTCGTAGACTGCATCGGAAGACGAACTCAATATGTAAAGTTTATCTACAAGAAACATGTGAACTGAACCTCTATGTGGGAAGATAAAATCCTTTCATTTACGAAACACTCAATCAAGCTTAGGATTTGTCAAGTGTCTATCCAAATGGCTTGATCATTATATCTCATCTATATTAGTTGACAACAGGACCATATCAAAGACATGTCCATTGCGTTGGCCAACGACTTAGTCAACCTAATACCATATGAGAATCTTTGTGCTCTCGAAGATACATTCGAGGAATGAATCCTAATCTTGGCTCAACTACCACCTTTAATCTACTTCGTACCGTACCCAAACAAGCCGTGTCTCAACCTATAAGGCATTTAAGCTTAGGACATGATCAAAGTACATTACTCCGTAAACAAGGCGGTATCGACCTCAGGTCTAAGGACTTCTATCTCCCACACGTCGATGACATTATAGACATATAACAAAACAGTACATCAACAAGGTATACCAATATTTCAACAAGTATTCATGTGACCATCATGAGTTGCCATAACTCGTAGCAAGTGAGACATACTACATCCCCTAAAGATATGATACAGACCACATATCAACGTATCGCATATCATCGATATCCCAATCTCGATGATTAGTCGAGGTTATTTAAGAGTTACGTTATAATATTAATTCTCACACCATTAATAACCACGTAAACTCTAGGGATGCATTTATAGAATATTATAAACAATCAACTAATAATTCAACAAATGCAAATGCCACAATATTAATCATCATTAATATAAATACGAATGTATATAAAGTACATTTTGTCCTAATATAGATTGTCTCTAGGACATACATATACTTTAATAAAGTTCACTATTGAGATCATGTATAATGTTTGTCAATACATGAAGAATTTTATGGTCAACTGTGAGATAATTTTAATACTTGGCCTAGAGCCAATAACCAACATATCTAATACCCATGTTCTCAAAATAACTATTATGCTTTACCAAGCTTAATGGTTTAGTAAACAGGTCTGCTAGATTATTGTCTGTGGGAACATAATCTATCCTAATATCTAGCCTCCACCATCTCTCTGAGAATGTGGTACTTCCTCGGTACATGCTTGTTTCTGTTTGTTGATCTTGGTTCATTTTCCTATGCAATTACACCAGTGTTATCACAATAAATGGTTATTGTGCAACTTGCACTCGGAACAACCCCTATCTCCTTTAGGAACTCAGAAATCGCGACAACTTCTTTAGCAGCTTTCGATCCATCAATGTACTCCATTTCAGTAGTAGAATCAACAGTAGTAGCTTGTTTGGAACTCTTCCAGCTCAGTGCTTCTCCGTTAAAAATGAACGTGTAACCAGACTGAGATTTGAAATCATCAACATCTGTCTGGAAACTAGCATCAGTGTACCCAGTGGCAACTATCTTATCATCTCCACCATAAACTAAGAAGTAATCTTTAGTACGTCTGAGATACTTAAGAATACTCGATCGCCTTCGGTGTTCTTCACTGTGATTCACTTGGAACTTGCAAGTCATACTAAGTGCAAAGTCCACATCTGGCCTAGTACATGTCATGGCATACATGATTGATCCTATAGCCGAAGCATATGAGATCCTCTTCATGCCCTCAAGTTCTACAACACTAGAATGGCAATCCTTCTTAGATAACTTGATGTCTTGACCCATTGGAAGACCGCCTTTCTTGAAATTCTCCATTGAAAAGCGTCTAAGCACCTTGTCTATGTAGATTGACTGTGACATCCCCAACAATCTATTAGGTCTATCTCTATAGATTCTAATTCTCAGAATGTAGCAGGCTTCACCTAAGTCCTTCATCATGAAGTTTTGGACAACTAATCCTTAACTGACTGCATGAGGGCCTTATTGTCTCCCATTATCAATATGTCATCAACATATATAATAATGAAGATAATACCCTCATCCTTGCGTTTGATATAAACACAAGGATCCTCTTTGCTTCTGACGAAATCAAAAGATTTGATAACATTGTCAAAACAAATATTCCAACTCCTAGAGGCTTGTTTAAGTCCATAAATGAACTTATGTAACTTGCACACACCATTTGGTCTGGAGTGTATATGAAAAAACCCTCGGGTTTTTTCATATACACTTTCTCAATTAGATTACCATTGAGGAATGCAGTTTTGACGTCCATATGCCAAATGTCATAATCATAATGTGCAGCTATAGCAAGCAAAATCCGAATAGACTTTATCTTAGCAACTGGTGAAAAGGTTTCATAATAATCTACACCAGGACGCTGATTAAAACCTTTAGCCACTAGTCTAGCTTTATAAATATGAATCTTGCCAAATGCATCAATCTTCTTCTTGAAGACCCATTTTCATCATATGGGTTTAACCCCATTTGGCAAATCAACCAAGTTCTACACTTGATTGATATACAAAGATTTCATCTCGGATTTCATGTCTTCTTGCCATCTCTTTGAATCAATGTCTAGAATTGCTTCGTTGTAGGTTGTAGGCTCATCATCATCGGAAATATCTAACTCATTCTATGTTTTCACAAGTAGATTTAGTCTTTCCGGAGGACGATAAGTCTAGTAGACCTATGGAGTTTAGCATCTTGCAGTTCAGTTACAGGTATGTTCTGATTGTGAGAAGATTCTTGTGCGTTGGTTGATCCATCAATATTAGAACTTTCAGGAATATCATTTTCATGTCTTTTCCGAATGGAAGGAGGTGCAGCTGATGCACTTTCTCCCAAGGTCTGTGCTGGAGGATTTTGCATTTCTGCATCATTCCTCGTAGCACTCCCACTGGCCGAAGGACGTACCCTGAGTACCCAATCTTCTCCAAAAGCTCCCACTGAATTCTTGTCTTTATCATCTGGAAAGGATTCAACCTCTATGTTACTTTGTTCTTGAATTTCTTCAAGTTCTATCTCTGTGCAACTCTCTTTCTTGTAGACATATTCATCTTCAAGAAAAGTTGCATTCTTAGTAACAATATCTTATGTTCTCCAGAAAGATAGAAGTAGTATCTCTTAGTTTCCTTTGGATACCCAACGAAGTAACATTTCTCACTCTTAGACTCCAACTTATCAGTAATCAACTTCTTGACATATGCAGGATACCTGTTACACCCCGTAGTTCTGACCCTACGTATGAGAGCGTACGAAAGCATGTAAGACTTAAAATTTTCAAAGGATAGGTTGACGGATTGTTCCGGACGGGTTTTAGTCAACTTTGAGGCGGGTTATGACCCGGTACATTGAGAGTTCCTAAGTGTTTCAAAGTCCTAGGGCGTAGTTCGTTGAGTCTAGATTCCAACGCAAACCGCTCGTCGATAGGGCGTCGAGTAGAAAGTTATGAGAGTTACAAGTTCGGTCGCAATCGGACGTAAATGCGTTTGAGCGAAGCGAGGGCCGCGCGCCAGATGCGGGCCGCGCGCGAAGTTCCGAGAGTCCGCAGAGGTTTCAGCGCCGCGGCGCCGGCATCAGGGCCGCTGCGCCAAGGCGGGATTCCTGTCGGAAAAACTTAGGAAAAATCAGATTTCTCTTTTAAAAGACCTTGGGAGGGTGACAAATGTCCCCCCCCCCCCCCAATCTGATTTCTTGCATGCCTTATATTGACCAAGTCTTGAAGACTTGGTCATCTTTCAAATCCCTCTCTCTCTCTAAGCTTAAGCTCCCACTTCTCTCTAAAAATTCCAAGAGGAATTCAAGCCTAAGAAAAATCTGAAAAGTTAAGAACAAGAAGGAAGCTTGTGGCTAGCTTGGTGGTGTTCTTGGAAAGGAGGCTAGCAAAGTTGTTGGAATAAGTTTGGCTAAAGCTTTAAGGTAACATTTCTTCTCTTGTGGTTAGTTATTAATGTTGCATGTGAAGAAGAAGGGATGTGTAGTAGTAAATAATGCACTTAGAGTCCTTGCATGTAAGAAATGTGGTTTGGATATGAAAGAATTGGTTAAGAAGATATTATGAGCATGTTGTAGCCTAAAAACAACCTTAGAATTGTTAAGTGAATTGTTGTACCTTATGGGGCAGAATTTTACACACCCAAGTTTAGGTGTGTAATCCCCTTTGAAACGTTTGGATTGTTGAGCCTTAAATGTGGCGTTTGGATGTTGAATTCGGCCTTGAGAAAGGTGACATAGTATGTAGAAACAAAGGAAATGCTGCCCATTTTCCCATAGAATTCAGTGGCCTTAAACTTAGATTATTTCTACATTGAAATTAGAGGTTAATAAACGTATCATGGTTATTATAGGTTGACATATTACTTGCGGTAGTTTGGGCTTAGCAAGTGGATTGACCAAAGAGGTATGTGAAGTTTTCCTATCTCTTGATCATGAGTATTTGTATCTATGTAGTACGGTAGACGTACGAGATTTAGTATTCTTACTTGTTTTAAGTATATAAAGACTTGTTTCGTTTTAAGAATGTATAAGTCCCTTGGTTAGGGGAAAAGTATAATTTTACTAAAGTGTAGGGTTAATATAACAACTTTATGGGAAGTTGGTTTATTAGCTTTATAAAAGGTTAATGAGAAGAGGTTTACTCTAAGTAAGACAAGTAAGGACAAATGATTTGATTTATGAAAGGCAAATTGATTTTAAGGCATCAATTGCCCAAAGGTTTTATGTATGAGAAAAAGTCACTTTTAAAAGAGTTGAAGTATGTAGTACTTGGGTTAAATTCCCGGTTTTCTTTTATCAAAGATATGATTAAGTGCCTTAAGTAAACTAAAATGAAAGGGTATATGAACAAGGCTAAAAGAAGTTATAAGTTTTCTTAACTTATTTATGATTATGATATGATGACAGTTTGAGCTAGGGTAAGAGTATATCTGAGGGGCAAGCCCCAAGATCGTTATACCACCTTCTCCAGGGTAAGAGTATGTCTGAGGGGCAAGCCCCAAAATCGTCATACCACCTTCTCCAGTGTAAGAGTATATCTGAGGGGTAAGTCCCCAAGATCGTTATACCATCTGCTTCAGTGTAAGAGTATATCTGAGGGGTAAGTCCCCAAGATCGTTATACCACCTTCTCCAGGGTAAGAGTATGTCTGAGGGGCAAGCCCCAAGATCGTCATACCACCTTCTCCAGTGTAAGAGTATATCTGAGGGGTAAGTCCCCAAGATCGTTATACCATCTGCTTCAGCAAGAGTATATCCGGCGGGTAAGTCCCAAGATCGTTATACCATCCGCTTGTGGTAAGAGTATATCCGGCGGTAAGTCCCCAAGATCGTTATACCACCTGCTCCGTGGATTTGCTACCCACGACGCGGCGAATACCTCACGCGAGTCCTTATGGGCTTACGCGGTGAAATAGTCCCACGCGCGGTACACCTATGCGAGGAATACCTCACGCGTCCACGGGACCCATGCGGGTGAAATAGTCTCAGGAGTAGGGGTGCTTATTGATACTACGGGCGAGGTACCCTGTTTTGATCATGAGGCCCCTATTTTATGCAGTATTATGTATATACTTGTCACTCTCATTGTTAGTAAGGCACAGTAAAAGGTATTTTGATTGTCTTACTCCAGCTTACTTCTAGACTTATGATATCATTATTACAGTATTTTCCAGCTTTACATACTTGGTACATATTGTGTACTGACCCCCTTCCTCGGGGGTTGCGTTCATACCGCAGGTAAGGGTAAGCATATTGTGGATCCTCGTTCTTAGGATCACTGTTCCGGTGTCAGAAGCTCCATTCCTCCGGAAGCTTGTTGTTGGTACGGATATTCCCTGATGCTATAGGTATTTTGTACATTCAGGGGTATGGCGGGGCCCTGTTCCGCCACAGTTGTTATCCTTAGAGGTCTGTGGTCACATATGTGTTTTGGGATATAAGAACAAGTTGTACTTCTATACTTTTGATTAAGTATGTTTTATGGAAGGCAGCCTTATCGGTTGGCCAGTGATGTTTACCTTTTTATAAGTTATGTGTTATGTATGTTCCGCTGCTATTCTCTGATGTATACCTGACAGGGTACCTCGGTAGGTACGATCGCGCCCGGTCGGTCGTGACAAAAGTGGTATCGAGAGCGCTTAGTCCTGAAAGTGTCCACGCATCGTGTTCAGTAAGTCTTGATTATCGGTGTCGTGCACCACATCTATAATCAGGAGGCTGCAGGATATTTAGGATTGGTTTCCATTCTTTCACTCTAAGATCGTGCAATAGAGCTGAGTTATAGGTTGAACCTCCTCTGATGTTTTCCTTTATGTATCAGTTATGCCTCCACGCAAGGCATCCGCGCCCGTAAGGCAAGGCGATCGAGGAGCTGCTAGTGGAAGCGGAGAGTCACGAGGCACAGCCCATCCTTACGGAGATGATGTTTAGGCGGCGAAGTTCCACGCCGCCGCCAATTTCGCAGATTTTGAGGCGTGGGAGCTTATCGAGACCGCAGACGAGCCTCCACCCACGTGGTCCGAGTATAGATTACGGGAGCAGATTCGGTTATCGACCAAAGATAAGCGGCGTGGCAACACGACAGAGCACGGCCAACCCTAGAGCCGACAGTTTACGGATTTGGGATTTCATGGGTTGTCACCCACCCGAGTTCTATGGTTCGAGATTTGAGGAGGATCCGCAGGAATTTGTCCGCAGCTACAATGACCATGCAGTGCTAGGGCATCGAGACCGAGTCGTTACACTAGCTTCTACCTTACGCGATATTGTGTTGAACTGGTTTGAGTCATGGGTATTGTCGAGAGGTGAGGATGCTCTTCCAGCTGTTTGGGAGGAGTTCACAGAGGCTTTCCCGGATCACTTCTTGCCTCCTGAGATGAGGAGAGCCCGCGTAGATAGGTTCTTGACCTTGAGGCAGGACGAGGACTATCGAGAGTACACCGAGTTTGACTCCTTGGCCGTGCATGCGACACCATTGTAGCGGACATGGCGCATGTGGTTCATCGATATGTGATGGGTTAGACCGCATATGATTATCGATGTTTGGGGTGGCTCTTCACCGAGGATGGATATTGCTAGGATGCAGCGCACGCCGCAGGGATTGAGGACGAGAGAGAGCGCAGGATCGCCTAGATTTAGGTCACCAAGAGGGTCGTGACAGCAGGTCTCAGGCGCTGAGGCGGCCTTTCAGCAGACCAGTCCACATTCCACCAAAGACAGAGAGTGCTCCTTCTCGATTTCCGGCAGAGGTCGATCACCGGGTTATTCAGAGCAGTCGTGGCTCCGGACTTCGTGGTTTCGCGAGGCAGACCGTCACCATCAGAGACCACCTACCTCCTGATGCTCGACGCGGAGGTCTCATCCGGCGAGTGCCAGATGGGTTCGTGAGCGTGTTACTCTTGTGGATGCAGGCCATCTAAAGAAGGATTATCCGCCCCAGCGCGGAGCGTTACTGTTCACCGACGGTCGGGCTTGTCGGATCTTCATCTTCGATGGTCGACGCCCGAGGCGTGGTACTTATGGGCGGCCAGTCGCGCAGCAGGCCGTGGTAGGGTCCCGATTCTAGCGGTCCTCAGAACCGCATCTATGCTATGTCCAGTGACAGACCGCGAGGCGTCACGGATGTCGCCATAGTACATTATTGGTTTCTTCTTTGTGATGTATATGCTTTGATAGATCCGTTCTACCTTGTCCTATATATCTCCTCATATGCCGAGAATAGGGATAGAGCCCGAGTCCATAAGACCTTTTGAGGTGGCTACGCCAAGAGTGATTCAGGTAGCCGAGGGTATATAAGGCTTGCCCAATGACTATAGACGATCGTCGACTCAGCCGACTTGATAGAGTTGGATATGATGCACTTTGATGTGATTATGGGTTTGGATTGGCTAGCGTCTTGCTATGCCAACGTGGATTATAGAGAGAGATTAGTTCGGTTCCGCTTCTGCGAGCAGTTGCTATCGAGTGGAAGGAATCATTGACGCCGGCGGTAAGTGTATTTATTACCTCAAGGCCGGGAAGATGGTGCGAAAGGGTATATCTACCATATGGTTCGGTATTCGACATCGAGATCGAGGTACCGCACCTTCGCCGGCCCGGCCGTTAGAGAGTTTCCGACGTATTCCCGCACGAAGCTCCGGTATCCTCCCGAGAGGAGATTGAGTTTTGCATTGATTTGGCGCGGACACTCGACCGATATCTATTCGCCATACATGATGGCACCGCCGAGTTGAAGGAATCAAGGACCACTGAAAGACTTGCTTGGAGAAAGGCTTTATCGGGCCAAGTGTTTCTCCCGGGAGCGCGGTGTTATTTGTAAAGAAGAAGGATGGGACGCCAGTATGTGTATTGATTACGAATGAACAAGGTAACTATCAAGAACAGATATCCCCTCCCCAGGATTGATGATTTGTTTGACCAGTTGCAGGGTGCGAGATGTTTCTCCAAGATAGACCTGCGATCTGGGTACCATCAGGTACAAGTTAGAGAGACGGATATTCAAGATCGCATTCAGACCAGACGCACTATGAGTTCAGTGGTAATGTCTTTCGGTTGACTAACGCCCAAAGCAGATTCATGGATTTGATGAATAGGTGTTCGTGCCATTCTTGGATATGTTCGTTATAGTTTTCATTGATGATATCTTGGTGTATTCACGCACGAGCGAGAGCATCTGAGCATTTGGCGACAGACGAGTCCTCCGAGACCGGCAGTTGTATGCCAAGTTCTCGAAGTGTGAGTTCTGGTTAGCTTCAGTGGCTTTCTTAGGGCATGTTATCGGGGCCGATGGTATTTGGATTGATACAGCGAAGATTGAGGCGGTCAAGACTTGGCCCAGACCCACTACACCGACGGAGGTGCGCAGCTTTTTGGGTCTCAGTTATTATCTGAGGTTCGTGGAGAAGTTTGTTTATTTCAAAGATTTTGACTAAGCCGACTCGTAAGCAGCTATGTTCGGTGGACGGATACTTGTGAGGAAAGTTTCCATTGCTAAAGGAGAAATTGACGACCGCCCAGCTTCTTACTCTTCCGCAGGTTTAGATGGATATGTGGTTTATTGTGACGCCGTCAAAGCTTGGTGCGCGCATCGACGCAAAGACGACAAAGTTATAGCTTATGCATCTCGGCGGCTTAGGAAGCACGAGAAGAACTATCCCACATGACTTGAGTTGGCGGCGATGATTCATGCCTTGAAGATCAAGACATTATTTATATGGAGTTCATGTGGACATTTACACGCACGCGAAGTCTCGGTATATCTTGACGGAGGAGCCGAACTTGCGGCGAAGGCGGTGGTTGGAGCTACTTAAGGATTACGATGTAGATATTCTATACCACCCAGGGAAGGCCAATGTAGTTGCAGATGCCCTTAGTCGCAGATCGATGGGTAGTCTGTCTGATGTACAGCCAGAGAAGAGGGATATGGTCCGAGAGTTACATCAGCTAGCGAGCCTTGGGGTTCGTTTGGTTGATTCTGATAGTGATGGAGTTCGGGTTCGAGAGGTTGCCGAGTCTTCCATCATCGAGGAGGTGAAGAGGAGATAGTATGAGGATCCGATTTTGGTACAGTACCGAGATGCAGCTCTCCAGAAGGAGAAGAGTCTATTTGAGGTAGCGCCTGATGGGGTTCTAAGATTCGAGGGCCGGTTGTGTGTTCCCGATGTGACAGACCGTCGGCCAGACTCGTGAGGCACACAGTGCTCGTTATTCTATTCATCCGGGGTCGACTAAGATGTATCATGACCTCAGATGCGTGTATTGGTGGGATGGCCTGAAGAGGGACGTTGCGGAGTTCGTAGCACAGTGCCCGAATTGTCAGCAAGTTAAGGTTGAGCACCAGAAGCCCGGTGGGCTTTTACAGGCTATTGATATTCCGACTTGGAAGTGGGAGGTAGTAAATATGGATTTTATTACAGGGTTACCTTCCACTCAGAGGAAGCATGATTCCATTTGGGTTATCGTCGACGGTGTGAAATCACCCATTTCTTCCGATCGGGGCGACTTTTTCGCCGAGGATTACGCGAGCGTATATCGGGGAGATTGTGAGGCGCGAGTGCTGATCAATTATTTCACGGCGAGCCCAGTTCACAGCTAATTTCTGGAGGTCTTTCCAGAAGGGATTAGGGACCCAGGTGAGTCTCAGTACGACGTTTCATCCTCAGACCAACGGATAGGCCGAACGCACTATCCAGACCCTTGAGGATATGCTGCGGGCTTGTGTTATTGATTTCAGGGGTAGCTGGGAGGATCATTTACCTCTTGTGGAGTTTGCTTACAACAACAGCTACCATACCAGTATTCAGATGGTGCCTTATGAGGCCTTATATGGAAGGAAGTGCAGGTCACCGATATGTTGGTTTGAAGTGGGAGAAGTGCAGCTAGTCGGGCCAGACTTGGTTCAGCAGGCAGTGGATAAGGTGAAGCTTATCCAGAAGCGGTTGTTGGCAGCTCAGAGTCGGCAGAAGTCGTATGCAGATCATCGGCGTCGACACTTGGAATTTGAGATAGATGATTGGGTTTTCCTAAAGGTATCGCTCATGAAGGGCGTGATGAGATTTGAAAAGAAAGGGAAACTTAGCCCAAGGTACATTGGGCCTTATCAGATTGTCCGCAAGGTAGGCAAGGTTGCCTATGAGTTAGATCTACCGTCCGATTTGGAGGCGGTGCATCCAGTTTTTCATGTGTCTATGTTACGGAAATGTGTTGGAGATCCATCTAGAGTGCACCCGATTCATGATGTTCAGGTGACAGAAGAGTTATCGTATGAGGAGTGACCCATAGCGATACTCTATCGTCAGGTTAGGCGACTTCGGACGAAGGATGTGGCTTCCGTCAAGGTATTATGGAGGAACGAGAACAGAGAGGAGATGACGTGGGAAGCTGAGGATGACATGATAAAGAAGTATCCTCACTTATTCCCTATACCTCCAGGTAACCTACTTTCTTGCTTGTTAGTTTTATTTGACAATTACGCTTAAGTATGTTGTGGCTCGTGGAGCTTCTTTATTTGCAAAAGAATAGTTAAGAGGGTCTAAGTCGATATTGTGATTTGAGTAAGCCTAGAAGGAACATTCGGGACGAATGTTTCTAAGGAGGGGAGAATGTTATACCCCGTAGTTCTGACCCTACGTATGAGAGCGTACGAAAGCATGTAAGACTTAAAATTTTCAAAGGATAGGTTGACGGATTGTTCCGGACGGGTTTTAGTCAACTTTGAGGCGGGTTATGACCCGGTACATTGAGAGTTACTAAGTGGTTCAAAGGCCTAGGACGTAGTTCGTTGAGTCTAGATTCCAACGCAACCAACCGTTCGTCGATAGGACGTCGGAGTAGAAAGTTATGGGAGTTACAAGTTCAGTGCGCAGTCGGACAGAAATGCGTTTGGCGAAGCGGCGGGGCGCGCGCCAGGACAGCGGGCGCGGCGCGGAAGTTCCGAGAGTCCACAGAGGTTTCAGCGCCGCGGCGCCAAGGCGGGATTCCTGGCGGAAAAACTTAGGAAAAATCAGATTTCTCTTGTAAAAGACCTTGGGAGGGTGACAAGTGTCCCCCCCCCCCCCATCTGATTTCTTGAATGCCTTATATTGACCAAGTCTTGAAGACTTGGTCATCTTTCAAATCCCTCTCCCTCTCTAAGCTTAAGCTCCCACTTCTCTCTAAAAATTCCAAGAGGAATTCAAGCCTAAGAAAAATCTGAAAAGTTAAGAACAAGAAGGAAGCTTGTGGCTAGCTTGGTGGTGTTCTTGGAAAGGAGGCTAGCAAAGTTGTTGGAATAAGTTTGGCTAAAGCTTTAAGGTAACATTTCTTCTCTTGTGGTTAGTTATTAATGTTGCATGTGAAGAAGAAGGGATGTGTAGTAGTAAATAATGCACTTAGAGTCCTTGCATGTAAGAAATGTGGTTTGGATATGAAAGAATTGGTTAAGAAGATATTATGAGCATGTTGTAGCCTAAAAACTACCTTAGAATTGTTAAGTGAATTGTTGTACCTTATGGGGCAGAATTTTACACACCCAAGTTTAGGTGTGTAATCCCCTTTGAAACGTTTGGATTGTTGAGCCTTAAATGTGGCGTTTGGATGTTGAATTCGGCCTTGAGAAATGTGGCATAGTATGTAGAAACAAAGGAAATGCTGCCCATTTTTCCATAGAATTCAGTGGCCTTAAACTTAGATTATTTCTACATTGAAATTAGAGGTTAATAAACGTATCATGGTTATTATAGGTTGACATATTACTTGCGGTAGTTTGGGCTAAGCAAGTGGATTGACCAAAGAGATATGTGAAGTTTTCCTATCTCTTGAGCATGAGTATTTGTATCTATGTAGTACGGTAGACGTACGAGATTTAGTATTCTTACTTGTTTTAAGTATATAAAGACTTGTTTCGTTTTAAGAATGTATAAGTCCCTTGGTTAGGGGAAAAGTATAATTTTACTAAAGTGTAGGGTTAATATAACAACTTTATGGGAAGTTGGTTTATTAGCTTTATAAAAGGTTAATGAGAAGAGGTTTACTCTAAGTAAGACAAGTAAGGACAAATGATTTGATTTATGAAAGTCAAATTGATTTTAAGGCATCAATTGCCCAAAGGTTTTATGTATGAGAAAGAGTCACATTTAAAAGAGTTGAAGTATGTAGTACTTGGGTTAAATTCCCGGTTTTCTTTTATCAAAGATATGATTAAGTGCCTTAAGTAAACTAAAATGAGAGGGTATATGAACAAGGCTAAAAGAGGTTATAAGTTTTCTTAACTTATTTATGATTATGATATGATGACAGTTTGAGCTAGGGTAAGAGTATATCTGAGGGGCAAGCCCCAAGATCGTTATACCACCTTCTCCAGGGTAAGAGTATGTCTGAAGGGCAAGCCCCAAGATCGTCATACCACCTTCTCCAGTGTAAGAGTATATCTGAGGGGTAAGTCCCAGATCGTTATACCATCGCCGGTGTAAGAGTATATCGAGGTAAGTCCCCAAGATCGTTATACCACCTTCTCGGGGTAAGAGTATGTCGAGGAAAGCCCCAGATCGTCATACCACCTTCTCCGGTGTAGAGTATATCGAGGGTAAGTCCCCAGATCGTTATACCATCCGCCGATGTAAGCGTATATCGAGGTAAGTCCCCAAGATCGTTATACCATCCGCCGGGGTAAGAGTATATCGAGGTAAGTCCCAGATCGTTATACCACCTGTTCGTGGATTTGCTACCCACGATCACGAGGAATACCTCACGCGAGTCCTTATGGGCTTATGCGGGTGAAATAGTCCCGTGCGGTAGTCTGACTATCACGAGGAATACCTCATGCGGGTCCACATGACCTATGCGGGTGAAATAGTCCCAGGAGTAGGGGTGCTTATTGATACTACGGGCGAGGTACCCTGTTTTGATCATGAGGCCCCTATTTTATGCAGTATTATATATATACTTGTCACTCTCATTGTTAGTAAGGCACAGTAAAAGGTATTTTGATTGTCTTCCATGACTCCAGCTTACTTCTAGACTTATGATATCATTATTACAGTATTTTCCAGCTTTACATACTTGGTACATATTGTGTACTGACCCCCTTCCTCGGGGGCTGCGTTAAATCTGCGGTAAGGGTAAGCAGATTGTGGATCCTCGTTCTTAGGATCACTGTTCCGGTGTCAGAAGCTCCATTCCTCCGGAAGCTTGTTGTTGGTACGGATATTCCCTGATGCTATAGGTATTTTGTACATTCAGGGGTATGGCGGGGCCCTGTCCCGCCACAGTTGTTATCCTTAGAGGTTTGTGGTCACATATGTGTTTTGGGATATAAGAACAAGTTGTACTTCTATACTTTTGATTAAGTATGTTTTATGGAAGGCAACCTTATCGGTTGGCCAGTGATGTTTACATTTTTATAAGTTATGTGTTATGTATGTTCCGCTGCTATTCTCTGATGTATACCTGACAGGGTAGCCCGGTAGGGTACCAGTCGCGGCCCCGGGGTCGGGTCGTGACAATACCCCCTGGGCCTCATGTGTCTAAGTGATGGCTTTTTGTCACAACATACCTCATATGACGTCTTTTCAACTGATTTAGAAGGAACTCGGTTTAGAACATATATTGAGGTCAGTATCGCGTATCCCCAAAGGTATGTAGGAAGAGCTGAATAGATCATCATGGATCGAACCATGTCAAGCAAGGTTCAATTTCTCCTCTCGGCAACACCATTCATAATGAACTCCATGTAGCTTTAAGTAATCAATAAATTCTTTATTTAGGAATTCACCTCCTCGATCAGATCGAAGAGTCTTGATACTCTTTGAGAGTTGTTTCTCAACTTCACACTTAAACTCCTTAAACTTTTCGAATACCTCATATTTGTGTCTCATAAGATACACATATCCATACCTTGATAAGTTGTCTGTAAAAGTAATGAAGTAAGAGAACCCTTCTCTAGCTTGAGTTAGAAAATGGTCCACATATCAGTATGTACTAACTCAAGCACCTCATTGGCACGGATCCCCTTTCCAGAAAGAGGTTTAATGGTCATCTTACCTTTCAAACAGGATTCATAGTTACCATAAGATTGTATGTCAAATGGTTCAAGGTAATTTAATTTCCTCAACCGTTCTATCATCGTTTGATTGATATGACCAAGTCTACAATGCCACAAGTAGGTAGAATTTCTTTCACTTAGCTCTTTTATTTTGTACATTGAAAATTTCCCTGCGGCAGTTTAATGTATACAATCCATTCACAAGAGGTGCAATTCCATACACAACATCATAATAAGCCAAAATCATATTTCCATTATTAATGCTTGTGGAAAAGCCCTCAGTGTCAAGAACAGGAATGAAAATAATGTTCCTCGTCAATGAGGGAACATAAAAACAATTGTTTAACATTAAAATTTGCCGGAAGGTAAATCTAATCTATAATCTCCCACACGCTCAGCATCAACATGTGCTCCGTTTCCGACGCACAGGTCCACCTCTCGAGGCCCGCCTTCATGCTATTAGTTAGCCCCTGCACATTTGTACAAATGTGTGAACCACAAGCGGTATCAAGTACCCAGGAATGAGAATCATTTATAGACAGATTTATTTCAATTACAAACATACCTTGTCCATTAGAGGATGGATCACTTGGTGCCTTCCCTCCTCCTGGAGCAGTACAGTCCTTCCTCCAATGCCATTTCCTGTTGTAGTTCATGCACACATCCGAAGCCGGAAGTTTCTTCTTCTTCTTCTTCTTCTTCGCCCCTCCATTGGGTTTCATTGCTGCTGCCGGAGCAACAACTTTGCCCTTCTCCTCCCGTGTTCTCTTACCTTTCAGTTTGGAATGACTAGAGGAGCTAACCATGAGAACATATTTGCTTTTGGAGATCGAAGACTCGAAGGTTTCCAACATATTGTCAACTCCGGCTACTTCGCCTTAGTTTCATTCATATTCTAGTTTATGATGAAACTCTCGAATGAACGTGGAAGTGAATGCAGGATAAGGGTGGAGGCAACTCTGTCGTGAAACTTTATTTCAATAGAGGCCAACCTTTTAATCAACCCAATCATTTTCAGCACATACGGAGACACTTGTCCCCCTTCATTGAATCTATACTTAAAGAGTTCTATGAGTAGCTCAAACCATGTGGTCTAAGAGAGTCATAGAGACTCTTCAAACGTTCTAACATTTCATTGGGCCCCATGTTCTCATGATGTCTTTGTAATTCAGGAGACATAGAAGACAACATCAAGAACTGTGCCGAAGTGGCTTCATCATAGTGCTTCTGATAAGCAACTTTATCAAATGTGGCATATTCGATAGAGTTTTCAGCAGGCATGGTAGGGAATACTGTGTCCAATGTAAACTCAATTTTCTCTTGTCTCAGGACGATTCTTACATTCCCGAGCCAATCTATAAAATTGGTTCCAGTTAATCTGTTTGATTCCATTAGCATTTTCAACGAGAAGTTCGACATTCTGAAGATCTGAAGATATATATAGAACATGAAAATGCAATCAAATTCATTCTCCTAATTATACATATTTATTATAGGCTACTTTAACATGGTCTTTTGTTTAATTAGCTCTCACTATTTTGCATACTTCTACGACGCCAAGGTAGAATATGGACCTAAATCATTTTAAGGTCATAATGAGCCAATATCCAAACATATGCTATATCCGCGTTTTGCTTTGGCTGATAACTTCAATAACACATTTCGGTAGGTCCTCAACCAATTGCAAAGCTTAATTATAACTCTTGGTTTGATTAAATATCTTTCATTTCAATCTTGCGTCTTTAGATTAGTCCAACACTTTGGCGCCAAGATTCATCTAAACAAGCCAACCCCAGTACGCGACTACGTTTCAGCACCCAAGTAAATTTAGCCTTTGCGAGTAGGGATGTTAGTGGGGAGGGTAAATGTGGGTACCGCCCCGTACCCGCTTCCGTTGGGGCGGGTATGGGGGATGATTTGGTAGGTGGTGGGGGCGGATATGGGTATCAAAAGTGCTACCCGCCATGGTAGTGCGGAGGGGGTGGATTTCATATAAGATCCGTCTCGCACCCGCACCACCCCGCTACCCGCCCCGCCCCGCTACCGGCCCCGTACATGTTTGTGTTGAATTCTTTAATTATGCTGATTTTCTAGTATTCTTAACTAGACAAGGACTTGAAATCCCTTATTATTGTCAAGACTCCCTTATTCTTGTCAAGTCATCAACCTATTATTATTATTATTATTATTATTATTATTCATTTAAAATAAAATGTACGGTACCCTTCAATTTTTTTAATGTTTTTATGTGAAAATGTATTCTAGAATGCAACAACTCTACCAGTGCATATGTGACAACTTTGATAATGACATTGGAGTTTCTTTTTTCCTTTTTTTTTACAATTGTGATTATTTGAAAGGACTAGAAAATTGTTACACCCCGTAGTTTCAGAGTATGTATGTGAGGACGTACTTACGAAAATACGCCATTAAGATTGGAAAGGAAGAAAGATTTGATTTTCCGACGGAAAATTTTCCGGATTTTTGTGAAGGAAAAAGGTTCGTAAATGGGAATTGGATTCCCAGATTTGGTATTTGGACTTCTTGGAATATTATAGAATTATGGATTTTATTTTCCGGAATTGGTCACGTGGGGCCCACGGGAGAAATTTACGGTTTTGTGGGGCCCACTTTGTTTTCGAGATTTTGACCATTATGAATATTTTCGGGAGATGAAATATTTTGGACCAATAGGAGGGCGACACGTGTCACCCCCTTAGGTGGCTTGTGGACGAATTAGTGTGACATGTGGCCCTTGGCCGAAATCTTGTGACATTTGGCAAGCCAAGTGTCTCAAGTTTTTATGTGGACAAGTGGCTTGTGGGACCCACACACACTTGTCCCCAATATCTACCACACACTTGCTTGCATCCTAGCCTTTGGTTGTCCTATAAATACCCCCCCCCCCCCCTTTTGGATTGCAAGACTTCATCCACACTTAGAGATTTCCAAGACTTGAAAAATACTCTTTCCCCTTCTAGGTGCTCTCGTCCATAGGCCATTTTCTTGACAAAAAGTTGTCCAAAAATCCTTAAACTTTTAAGTGTTCTTCCTTGATGTGTTAGGAAGGTTGTTAACCAAGTGTTAGAAAAGATTTCACACCCCTAGCCTAAAAGACCATGCCTTGGCCTAAACTTGCCTATTGGAGACCTAAGGTGTTCTTCACTTTTTGAAGTTGGATCTTGAAGAGAAGTTGGTTAGGAACTTCTAAGGGTTGCTGGGAGTGGCTTGGAACGTAAGGAATTGGAGCTAAGATTTCTAAGGATCGACTTTTAAACATTGGAAAATTTTGGGCTTATCGAGGTTATGATCTTTGTCCTTCTATTGTAATTGGAGATTACATGTTGTAGTATTTTATCATTGAGTATATGATGTATGGAAGGAAGATTGAAAAGAAATGGACTGTTTAGTAAATTACGAGGAAGAATTTTACACGTCCAGTTAGGCGTGTAATCCCCTTTGAGTTGTTGTATTACTGCGCCTTAAATGTGGCATGTTGGCTATTGATATCGGGCCTTGAAAAGGGTGGAGGTAAGTAGATGCAGGGGAAGTGCTGCCCAATTTTCCATAGGATAAGGAACCTTATACTTAGAAAATGTTCTACGAAGAGATCTAGACGTTGATAGACGTGTTTGGTTGTTATAGGTGGATATTCTACGCGCGGCATACTCGACTTGGCTAGTGGATTAAGCCGAAGAGGTATGTGATTCTTCATATTCTCTTGAGCATGATTATTTGTGAAATATATAGTGCGGTAGACGCACGTGTGTTAAAGGAGTTTGACTTCCTTTTTGTATCCTTGACTTGATTCTAAAGTTAAGTAACTTAATATGAAATGTTAAGGACTTGAATTGTGTTAAAAAGTTGTGAAACCTCATTCGTGAGTATGGGTACTTGGTCTTTAAAAGAATAAAGTTATCTTGATTTCGGAAATGAGAATAAGTATCGAACAAGCCATTGCAGCGTTAATAAAAGAAAATGTATCGACAATCAATTAAATTAAAATGAGTAGAATTCTCCATCTGCATAGAAGCTAAGATAAGACAAAATTGTATTACATTTTCTAGATCATGGCTGCTTTAATAAGATCAACATAAACAAGTATTGATTTCTTGATTTCCAAAGTAATAGACTTGATCTTGAAAGATAAGAGACTTGACTTATAAACGACTTGATTTCGGAAAAGGAGAAGTCACTTGATTTAAAAGTATAGGTTACTTGTTTTTGAAAAGAGTGAGTTACTTGGGTTTTAAAAGTATACTTGACGTTGTTTTAAAAGTGTAAGCCACTTGGTTTAAAAAGCATAAAGTACTTGATTTAATCATAAAAGTGTCTTGATACTACGGGTATTAGTATCGTGTGGTTTTTACTTAAAAGGGGATCTTTTAAGAGAATTGACGTATGTAGTACTTTGGGGTTAAAACCCGGATCGTTGGCATAAAATGAAAGTACTTTGAGTTTATAAAAATGGTGAATTAGTTTACATGTTAATGAAAGTCTAGAAGTATGATAATTGCCTGTGCTTGCTTGTGATAGCCTTGTTGTGCAAAAGTTGTATTCTTATGCTACCGCGTCTCTCAATGGAGGGCCGGTATGTTATTATTGTTACATGGACATGTCTGCACCGATGAAGGAATTCCGGGGGCATGCGGCCATGCGGCGGGTTAAACTCCCGGTATGTTATTATTGTTACATGGACATATACGCGCGATGAAGGAATAGGGGCATGCGGTCACGCGGGTTAAACTCGGTATGTTATTATTGTTACATGAACATGCGCGATGAAGAATTAGTGGGCATGCGGCCATGCGGCGGGTTAAACTCCCGGTATGTTATTATTGTTACATGGACATGTCTGCACCGATGAAGGAATTTCGGGGGCATGCGGCCATGCGGCGGGTTAAACTCCCGGTTTATTATTATTGCACCATGGACATGTCTGCACCGATGAAGGAATTTCGGGGGCATGCGGGCATGATATATATGTAGATATATATTACATTGGCGCCTGCCGGCAGTGAGGAAGGAATTCCACGGGCACGCTTGATATTGTGGGCATGAGACCCGTGGTTTGAGTAATGATTTTGAGGGCATGCGTCCCTGACTTGATGATCGGTTTATATACACTTTTTGAGTCAGTTTTAGTTAGTCTTTTGTCCCTTTTTGTACAAATAAGTGTCGTATTAGGATAGTTTTCCTTTCTTTTGAGTCAAAGTGGTTAAAATGACCAAATGGCGGAAAAGGAGCTAAAAGAGGGCAAAAGAGGAGGTTCCAGAGCTGAAAATAGAGAAAGTGGCGAACAAGGCAGAATCGCGGGTCAGCGCCGCGGCGCCTCATGCCAACAATAGCAAGGCCGCGACGCCCAATGTCCAGAGAGGCTGCAGATGACCCAGCGCCGCGGCGCCTCATGTCAACAGGTGCGGGGCATGGCGCAATTCACCGAGGACGCGAGTTCCGGAACGCGGCGCGAGCGAGGGCAGCGCCAACGCGGGAAAAATCAGGGTTTTGACGATTTTACGGGCGAACTGCGAGGAAAAGTTAAGGCGGTTTGACCTATAAAGGAGAACCCTAGGCAGATTTTAAGGGCTCCCCTTCTTGCACAACACAAGGCTTTCTTGCTTGGAGATTGGAGACCATAATTTAGTACTTTCTTTTCCTTTTTCCTTTTCTTTATTTCAGTTTTTGTATGATGACTTTTGAATTAGTTCTTGTCATGTCAATGACTAGGAACTAATTCTCTTATAGGGCTTTCCATGTTAATTCTCTAGAAACTTATGTTATGATTTAATGCATATGTCTATGGTTATTCTTCTTTGAGAGATCTATCCAATAATTGTGTTGAATGCTTGGTAATTAATTGACAACTAATTATCACTATATGATTTCTAATTGACTTCGAAAGGAGAGATTGTGAATATGCTGTAAGTTGGGTAGACATTCTTGGATTGGGGATGAAAATACCTCAATTATTTATGTAGCGTTAATGAGAGGCTTAACAACCCTAATTTTGTGCATGGTGCGTGACGGTTAACTAGGTTTTTGCTCTTAATCCTCCTATAGAGTTATCCTTATTACCGAAAGGTAGGTAAAGCGCAATACTGGGGTTGAGTGTTTATATATCCTTAACAGGAATATAAAACGATTTCGTAAACCTGCTAGCTCCGAGAGAAGAAGACCATAATTCGTTGTATTAATAAATAATATAAGCGGATAGTTGAGGAGACATGGAAGTCCTATTCTCATCACATCTGAAGTAAACTCATTAGTTAAATTAGTCTTTATAATTCTTAGTTATAAACAACAAAATCAAATATCAATTTACCAAATAGATACCAAAAGATAGATAGTTGGTACTTGAACCCTAATCCTTGTGGACGATATTCGGTCTTACCAGGACTATATTACTTGTCACGATAACGTGCACTTGCGTTAAAGTGTGTGCATCTTTTCGCGCATCAAGTTTTTGGCGCCGTTGTCGGGGATTAGGCATAGTTCAATATCAAATTATCTATTTTTAATTTCTAATTTGGTTTTTATTTTTATTTCTGTACATTGTTTATTTTATTTTATTTTCTTTTGTACAAACAAGTGTGCCGTGATTCGTTGTTGGTTTTGGTTCATCTCAGGAATCCTTTAGATATGAATTTTTACTGTCAATATGATAGAGATCCAACCATAGAGGAAGAGAGGAAGGAATTACGAGAAGCCATACTCAGTTTCGCTAGGTATCAAAAACAGTTCATGGACGAAACGAGATTGGCCATAAAGAAGCTGGAACTGCAAATAGGAGAACTCGCAGTCATTTTTAACAGTGAACAACAAACTGAGGAGCCTGAACCACACCCAACTATTGAGGAATCTGGCGAGATAGTTGGTGTAGAGAAGGAAAAGATTGCAGAAATCCAATTATTCACCTTCTTGGATTCTGTGGAAATCCTTTTTCTTGCACCTATTACTGAAGAAACACCACCATCCATCACTGCTGATCCCCAATTAGGAAGTCCATACCATCAAGGGTACCCCCCAGAGTTGAGAGATGTAGTGAAGTTCACGGATTCCTACATTATATAAAGCATAGAAGACAAGCCTGTCTTGTGTACTTGGGGGATAATTGTATGTTTAAGGCTCTTGTGTGAACAAATGGTCGTAGGGAAATTGAGACCTACAACAATAAATCTGTGGATTGCAAGCAGTTCGCAGAAGTATCCAATGGGCACTCGTACCGGTTAATTGCGTTCGGCTAAAAGACGTTAAAGACAGCGCTTGTTGGGAGGCAACCCAACGTTTTCAATTATGTTATTTTAATTTCTGTCTTTAGTTTATTTTATTTTGTCTAGAACAATCTCACGGTCTTGGGTTCTTGTGTTTGTCTTTGTGATTGATGTGCAAAGCAATAAAGCGAAGCGGCGAAATCAAGAAAAGCCGTGATTTCGAGAAAATGGGTCAGCCGCGACGCCAGAGCGTGCGCGCCAAAAGAATCAAGAGACGCTGAATTGAAACTCATGCGCACAGAGCGAGGCCGCGGCAAAAAAATCTAGAAAAATACCAGTTTAGCGGCGTATTTCCAGAATGGCCGCCAGAAAGTCCCGGGCGAGTGCAGACATCAGCCGCGGCTAAAAGGTGGCGGCAAGCGGAAATCCAGAAACTTAAAACGCCCAGAAATCAGATTTTCCCCCAATTCCAATTTCAAAAACCTAACCCTTCTTTTCCAAAAACACACGAAAATCCAAAAATCTACCCACAATTCCTCCACAAATCCAACCCAACCACAACCAAAACTCTTAAATTCCTAAAAACCCTTAGCTATCTCAAACAACAAAGCTCCATTCCATAGCCTCAAACCACCATTAGAAACAAGAACAACTTGAATCTTCTCATAAAAAGGTAATCTTTTTCCGTTCTTGAGATCTTTACTAAAGTCACAGGAGGTAGTAGTTTGAAGGAGTATTGTAGTTGTGAAGTAGTTTGGGTGCTGAAAAATTGATTGTGAAGTTTGGAGAAGGGGTAAAAGAGGAGGGTGTGGGTATTGGGTAGAAGAGTTGAAGTTTGGGGGTGTTGTGTTAGCTGCTAGTTGTTGATTGTGTTGGGGAACACTTGTGCTTGTCGCGCCCTTTTTCAAACGCGGCATTTTAAGAATAGCGAACCCTGCTCAAAATGCAATGTTAGAAAATAAATAATAAAGTGCTAAAATAGTTTAAGAGGCTTAAAGTTTTAAAAATGCTAAAAGGATGCTAAAATTGCAAAAGAGGCTAAAAGCGCAAAAAGGGTGCTAAAATGCTAAAGGGTTGCTAGAATGCTAAGGGTTCGCGGAGTCGCCACCTAATTAATTGGGTGAATTAGGACACCTAGATGTTTAACTAGTTTGAAGTAAAACATTAACTCCATTTTAATGGTCTGCTAAACTTAATGAGATTCTGGGTAAGGGTTCTTTATTAATCTAGAGGGAAGGGGTTAGGCACCCTCTAAGATCCGCTAACTTGCGGTTGTCCTGCCAAACCTAGGGTAATTATTATGTTAAAAAATGCCAAATAAAAGCTCCTCCTGCTTAATGAAATGCTAAAACATTAAAATGTTTGAAAGGTGCTTTAAGTATAAAAAGGGCAAGAGTGTTATGAATAAATAAGAGAGCCAAATGCTAAATGTTTTAAAAAAATGCTAAAATGTTAAAAGGTGCTTAAAGGTGCTAAAAGATTAATTTTAAAGCTAAAGGGTGCTAAAGGTGCTAAAGGGCGCTTAAAAATGCTAAATGCTAAGATTATTTACGGACTAATTGTGTATACTGCTAGCTAAATTAATCTTGACTAACCTGCGTACAGTATTATATAAGAGATGCTTTAAGACGATTTTTGAGAGTTTAGGAGAAATCTGTTATGTATTTTAATAAGAAAACAAAATGTTGGTTTTATGATGTAAGTTAAATCATTTAAATCATTTTTGCAAAATTTAGACATGCTCAACAGTCCTAAAGGCAAGTAAGTTAAGCGATGAACTTTAAATTACCTCCTCACTTATATGTTTAAGGGCTAATTGTTCTAGATCCTATTAATTACAAAGTTATGAATTACAATAACAAATAAAGCAAGATAAGGATGAGATGAGAGAACGAGGGGTTGAAGCGGATGACCCCGTCCTATTTGTTTTTCTAGGAATTGCCGAAGAGGGAATGCGAATGCGGATGCGGGTCGCCATTTGAAATGGCTTGCGATGAGCCTCGCCGTGAGACTCTTTATTTTTGCTCCGATGCGTGCCATGCAACAATAAGAGAAGATAAAGATTAGTACAAGCTCAAATTTATTTAACCACGCAAGTAGATAGAATACTCATATAATTTTTAGATATATGGGATATGACTGCCACATTAGCCGATGATTTGTGAAGAGATATGTATGCACTGTTGGACCCAGGGAAGTAGTAAACAGTAAAGGCAAACAGGGGGACAACTATGCTGGCCCAAAAATGTAGTAATTTATCTAGAGAGGCAACATACAGTGAAAACAAATGAATAACGCAGCAAACAGGGGTATGCGGGGCAGTAGGCAATAGACGGAAATAAGCCTCAAAACGTAACATTTTCAGTTTTAAAGGAAGACTGAATATAGGATAATATCGATGGAGTAAGTAGCTGGACAGATAGGAATATGACAAGACATATTTAAATATACAAAGTATACCCAAATTGGGCACGTATATCAGTGTATTCAGAACAGAACCAATGCCCTGAACCATATTCAGGTTCCTAACAAGCCAACAATATCAGGCACACTACATACAGTTCATGGTCTCAAATTCTCTTATATCCCAGATTCTGTTTATCACCTTGATGTGTCTAATTTAAGAGGAAAGAAGGCAAATGAGGCAAACACTTAACAAAGATCAGGTCATGCATCCCCTAATCTATCTAGGTTAGTGTTATCCCATAGAGTTATTGATAAGAATGGGCTGCTTTCTAATGACACAAGAGTATTTACATACAGGGGGGGTTCATACAATATAGGGACTAGAACAGAGATAACCGATACGCTACGGGTCTAATTTTCAATGGATGAGGCTATTATACAAAAGCATTTGGACCACTAATCATTTTTATCCTTGTTCTTATCATGAAGAAAAATAACAAACTAGTCCTATGTTCATCTAGACTGAACATCTAAACTTAGCATGTGACATTTTAAGTTTAAGCTAATAAGATATGCACTTTCCTAATTAATCACACAAATGGCCATAAGAAACTAACAATGATTTAAAAGAGGTTACATGATATCAGTAAGACATAATCGTCAAGGTAGACAGAGTGTACATGTAATCATTTAAAGGAAATCTGGAAACTGGTTATGAACCAATGCTACAATCAATATAATAAACACCTATCATATAGTGCTGGACATGAACCCAACATAGCATATCCCAATATTAATGGCCAATAAGACGAGCAAACAAGCCATTAGACATTAACAAACATTAATGGAAAACATTGCATTATCAATATCGCATTCCCTCCGGCAAATAAATACCATACTCATGAATCATTTAGGGTTTAAGCGGCGTATCTGACTTTAATAGTGAATCATTAATAATGTTTACTTTAATGAAACATGCTTAATACCTCCATATAACGATCTTGAGCAGTCGTAATAGGACCATACACATTTAATAACTAATCTAATTGATTTAAACGATAAGTAATGGAAATATAAACACATAGTCTGATTATATCGTGCACATTAATCGAAAATTAAAAGGGAAAGGAATTACCTTCTCGGACAATGGCCGGGGCGTATCAAGTCGTCGGTCCACTCGACGGGTTATTGCGATGCGATGGAAAGGCAAGGTTTTGCTTCTGGTTTTGGCCGAACCGAGAAAGGTTCGTGATTCCCTGTTTACGCCTCTATTCTGGATCGATGCTATGGGTTTCCTCCTCTTTCCCCGATCGAACTCTCTTGTGCTCGGATGATTGCTACCGACCCATCGTGTCCGACCTTTCCTTACATGCGTCAATGCTGCGGATGATTGCTATCCTAAATTGCTATGTGGTTCCTAACTACTGCTAAAGTGTCGATGCTATCGGTTTCTGGGTGCTGTGTTACCTTGCATAAACTCTACTGTGCTCTCCCCCGTTTTTCTCTTTTTGATGCTATCTCCCTCTCTAACTGAGTCCCCGACTGACCTAACTGAGCTCTGTATCGATGCTCTGTTCACCCCCCTCTTCTGATGCCTTTGCATGTTCTTAAATAGCCTCACCCTAGGTTCTAATATTGGTAAGCAATTAGGGCTGATTCTAGGCTGAGATTTCGTAAGAGATTTGTGCTGATTGGTAAGTGATTCGTATCGATTTGCTACTGATTCGAATGGGTTCTGATTTTTGGAAGGATTTGTTTGGTTATGGAAAGGTATCGTTGGATTCGTTTGGGTGATAGATATGGTAAGAAATGAGCTGTCTGTGTGCATGGGTAAAGGGAAAGCCCCGGATTCTCAGGCGAACCGGCCGAGGTCAGTGCCTTTGGCGCTGGAGTGCGAGGGTGAGGGAGGTGCGGCGAATGAGCTTTTAGGTTTAGGGCTTTTGTGAGGGAGACGATGAGTGAGGGTAAAGGGCTAAAGGGAGTGGGCTGGAGGGGAAATAAAAGCTGGGCGTGGAGTTGGGCTGCGGGTCGCGGGTCGCGGGTTTGGGCCAGGGCGTGGGCTGGTGATTAATTAGGGTAGTTAGTTATTAATTAGTTTTAGGCTTTTAATTAATTAGTTTTAGGAGTTAATTAGTGATAAATTAAATTAACAAATGTGATCACATTATTTAGGTGCTTCATTAATCTAATTGTTATAATAAACGCGGGCGTGTTATTTAATTAATGCTTAATGCGACGCTTTTATTTAAAATCTTATTATTGCGAAGTTAAAATTAAAATTGAATTGAGTTTAGATTAAATTATTTAAAGGCTAAATGCAAGTATGATGTCTAAGAATTGTTTGAAGCTTTTATAAATGCGACGCTGTTAAATGCATGTATTAGATTAAAATTGATTTTAAATTACAAATGATTGTGAAATTCTCTTGCGTATTAATAAATGCGGCTATGCTACTTGACGCGACGTCCTTGCTAAACTATTTATTTTATGTATTTATTAATGATTAAGAATTACGACAGAGCTTACAATTAGTTAATGCGGGCGCGGGACTCTAAGTGTTTAAAACTCTACGTAAGACGCGATGCCATTATTAAATTATTTATTTATGCATGTATTAATGTTTTATCGCTGCATTTTATTACAAAAAATCATAAAAAATTATTTTACAAAATTAGTCTAATTTTATGGTTAATGGCTGGACGGGAGGGTCAAAATTGGGTGTCAACAGCTGTCCCTCTTTGTATGGAGATGATGGAAGAATCTTCGGACAAAGACGTTGACTCATAGCCAATTTTGTCTCGATCTTCAGAATTGCAAAAATGCTGGGCAGGTAGACAAGGCTGACGCAAAAATCAAAATCTGTCCCAGTGTCGAGTTATGACGACACTGGGTTACCATGGTCGAAACACCAGGGCGGGCTAATGCGGACTTAAAGCTGTCCCAGTGTCGAGTTATGACGACACTGGGCTACCATGGTCAAAACACCAAGGCGGGCTAACGCGGACTTAAAGCTGTCCCAGTGTCGAGTTATGATGACACTGGGCTAGGGTGCAAAAGTAAAAAATAAAAATAACTGGCTTGAACCTGGGGTGTACCGCTATGGCTTATGGTGCTGGGTTCTATGGTGATGTGGAGCGAGTGGACCGACGCTTGAGGCCGCCGCGAATCGTTGGGAAGGTTGGCCCCCAACAGATTGCCGGTTATTGTAAGAGAAAATCCACGTTGTGCTCCCGCTCTGCACGCTAAGACTTGAACAAGCGGTTAGTGCATAATCATAAGGCAAAATGATGATGCATAATTTTAAAGTAATGCAACTGTGAGTAGAAAAAAATATGATGCCTTGTGTTGATGCGATGCTGCAAATACTGTGATTTCGCCCTTGCACGGACGTGTTGCGATTGTGAATGCGGATCGTTGTCCTTGCCGCAATTGCCCTCAGACTAAAGCTCAAGAAAGAGTTAGTGCATAAGCGCTAAGACGTAATAATATATGAAAAAATGCAATTTTGAGAACGGAGAAATCGCCCTGCGTAGATGTGATATCTTGACTTGTCGTCGTTTTGGACTTGTCGTCGTTTTCGGACTCGTCGCTTTGGACTCGGCGTCGTTTTGGACCGGCGTCGTTTGGACCGCGTCGTTTTGGACTGGCGTCGTTCCGGACTGGCGTCGTTTGACTGGCGTCGTTCCGGACTGGCGTCGTTTTGGACTGGCGTCGTTCCGGACTGGCGTCGTTTTGGACTGGCGTCGTTTTGACTGGCGCTGCTGACTGGCGTCGTTTGACTGGCGTCGTTTTGGACTGGCGTCGTTTTCGGACTGGCGTCGTTCGGACTGGGCGCTGGACTGGCGTCGTTTTCGGACTTGGCGTCGTTTTTTGACTTGGCGTCGTTTTGGACTTATTGCCGCTCGCTCAGACTAAAGCTCGAGAAGAGTTAGTGCATAACTGCTAAGACAGAATAATAAAGCATGAATGATAAAAATGCAATTTTGAGAACAGAGAAAATCTTCCTTGTGTAGATGTGATGTGCTGATGATGGCGTCGTTTTCGGACTTGATGTGCTGATAACGTCGTTGCCTGGACGATATTCTTCTTGGCGTCGTTGCGTGGACTCATTGCGGCCGATAACGCCGCGTTACTGGGCGTGTTCTTTGGGCGTCGTGCGTGGACTTGCCGATCACGTCGTTATGCGGGCGATGTTCTTTCGGCGTCGTTGCAGACTTGCTTTGTCCGATAACGTCGTTGTTTGGACGTATTGCTGCTGGCGTCGTTGCGTGGACTTGCTGATCACGTCGTTACTGGGCGTGTTCCGCTGGCGTCGCCGCGTAGACTTGCGGCCGATATCGTTTGCACGACGTTCTTCTGGAGTCGTTGCGTAGACTTGTCGCGGCCGATAACGTCGTTGCACGGACGCTGGCTTTGGCGTCGTTGCGTAGGCTTCTTTGTCCGATAACGTCGTTACTGGGACGTGTTCCGCTTGCTCGTGGAATAAATGCTTCGCAAGCTAAGCGAGAAAAAGTTAGTGTATACTGTTTAAACGAAATGATAAATACATATGAAGTGCAATTTTATGGGCGAGATGTCGTCCCGATATACGGATGAATATCGAGATGTTGTCCTTGCACGACATGCTAAACGCCGCAATCGATTTAATTGCCATGATGCCTTTGTTGTGCGATGCGTGGGTTGCTAATTTGACTTTATGCCCGAGTTGATCGCGGAGTTTTGTTACGGAACTCAACTTTGATTGCCTATTGTTGATGCCGCTTTCTGCTGCTTCTGATGCGGATTTTGAATTTTGGGATTTTTGTCATATCTTCTGCCTCTTCTGTTTCTTCTTGCGAAGAAACTTCTTGCCGTATTTTCTGCTTCGGCTATTGCATTTTCTGCTTTTGTTAATATGAAAAGACCTGCGCTCAAAAAAAAAATTGTGAGTTTTGGGGGGGGGGGGTCGATTTGTATTTGACTTCGCCGCCTTGTCCCTTGACATCTGCGTGCCTGGTCTGCTTGGACTTGCAATCCACATCAGTTTCCTACATTGTCCCAGTTTTGAAAATGGTGTCTGGCCTAACATGGGTCTCGATGTAGTTGCTTGTATGTTATGTTTCTGGGCCTTCTGATTTCGGCCTGCATGGTTGCCATTTGCTGTGGTAGCTGGGCGAACTGCTCGATCGGATCTATGTTGCTTTTCTTTTCTGAGACCCCTGCTTTGCCTATAGGAAACAAGACAGGTTCCGACTCGTTTTGCTCAAATGCCCTTGAATCGGTCATGTCGTTGGGTCGTGCCTTTGATCTTGCGAAATATTGCTGCTCTGTCATTGCTTAGTCAAATACAAATCGACCTTTGGGGGAAGATGATAAATCTTTCTAAAAATGCAACAAACGGTGTTAGCATAAAGCACATAATTTGCGGGTATGTAGCAGATATATTGCACATAGCATATTCAAACGTTTCCTAACATGCAGGGGGACCTCTTTATGCCAGAGGTAAGCCTAAACGTCACTTATGCGCGATCATGACGGATTTGTCCAAGTCGTCCAACTATAATGCCTTTGTTGGAAATGGCGACCAAATGACGGTGCACTTTTCCCAATTTTAGCATGTCATGATTGGGCTTGGATTTGTTTGTCATTGCCACGCTACACATAATATGCTGGTTGGTCGTTGGGTTCAGAAACCCGTCGACAAGTTTGGTGTCTTCCTAATTGTGGTGTCAATGCCAAGGATTGACCCACCTAAGGTAAATGCATGCATGCCCTAAAATAAGGGTGGTATAGCTCTATCCTGAGTTGCTAAGATTTGGCTTTACTAGACGCAAGGTTCCCGAGCGGACAACTCGAGTGAGAAGGCTACGCGGCTGATCAGACGAACCGATCTAACTCCGCGCAGGCGCCAACTCTCTTAAAATTTGGGTATTTGAAGAAATTTGCGGGTGCGCGAAGCACACCAGCGCGTGAGTGTGTGATAGTGTGAATTTTCCAGAATGGAAGAAATATGAGCGGAATGCCAGTTTAAGCAAAGCAGTAAAGCAGGTAGCAAAAAATAAACAAAATACAATACACAAAAATTAAATGCAAAAATAATTGCCAAATAATAGCCCTAGGTCTGTTGTGGTTAAGAACCTAAAATCCCCATTGGAGTCGCCATTTCTGTCGCGCCCTTTTTCAAACGCGGCATTCTTAAAAGCGAACCCTTCTCCGGGCAGCGAACCGAGGCAGCGTATCAAGTCGTCGATTCACCCGATGAATTCGATATGCGAGGGAATAGGGCTTTAAGGCGAAAAAGTGGATTCTTGTTTGCTGAATTGCTTTCGGACAGTAAATCGTCCTTGTTTTCCCTCTCCAAAAATGCTTTCATACACATACTACCCTCGTTTATATAGCTTCAAATTGGGTCCTCAATTAGGTGCGATTTGGACTGCATTTAAAGCTTTGATTCGTGAGGTATTTCTTACCATTAATGGGTGATTCAGACAGATCTTTCTGCTTATTTTCGGGCGAATCTTGGTGCTAATATCTTGTATAATCAGTTAAGGCAAGAAATGCTTATGGTAAGTTGGTTATTGTAATTCATAACTTTGTAATTAATAGGATCTAGAACAATTAGCCCTTAAACATATAAGTGGGGAGGTAATTTAAAGTTCATCGCTTAAGAAAGTGCATATCTTATTAGCTTAAACTTAAAATGTCACATGCTAAGTTTAGATGTTCAGTCTAGATGAACATAGGACTAGTTTGTTATTTTTCTTCATGATAAGAACAAGGATAAAAATGATTAGTGGTCCAAATGCTTTTGTATAATAGCCTCATCCATTGAAAATTAGACCCGTAGCGTATCGGTTATCTCTGTTCTAGTCCCTATATTGTATGAACCCCCCCCTGTATGTAAATACTCTTGTGTCATTAGAAAGCAGCCCATTCTTATCAATAACTCTATGGGATAACACTAACCTAGATAGATTAGGGGATGCATGACCTGATCTTTGTTAAGTGTTTGCCTCATTTGCCTTCTTTCCTCTTAAATTAGACACATCAAGGTGATAAGCGTAACGGGATATAAGAGAATTTGAGACCATGAACTGTATGTAGTGTGCCTGATATTGTTGGCTTGTTAGGAACCTGAATATGGTTCAGGGCATTGGTTCTGTTCTGAATACACTGATATACGTGCCCAATTTGGGTATACTTTGTATATTTAAATATGTCTTGTCATATTCCTATCTGTCCAGCTACTTACTCCATCGATATTTGTCCCAGTGTCGAGTTATGACGACACTGGGTTACCATGGTCAAAACACTAAGGCGGGCTAATGCGGACTCAAAGCTGTCCCAGTGTCGAGTTATGATGACACTGGGTTATGGTGCAAAAAGTAAAAGAAAATAACTGGCTTGAACCTGGGGTGTACTGCTATGGCTTGTGGTGCTGGGTTCTACGGTGATGTGGAGCGAGTGGACCGACGCTTGAGGCCGCTTCTGCCAATCGTTGGGAAGGTTGGCCCCCCAACAGATTGCCCCGGTTCGCTGTGAGAGAAAATCCACGTGTGCTAACAGCAAGTCTTCATTAATCTAATTGTTATAATAAACGCGGGCGTGTTATTTAATTAATGCTTAATGCGACGCTTTTATTTAAAATCTTATTATTGCGAAGTTAAAATTAAAATTGAATTGAGTTTAGATTAAATTATTTAAAGGCTAAATGCAAGTATGATGTCTAAGAATTGTTTGAAGCTTTTATAAATGCGACGCTGTTAAATGCATGTATTAGATTAAAATTGATTTTAAATTACAAATGATTGTGAAATTCTCTTGCGTATTAATAAATGCGGCTATGCTACTTGACGCGACGTCCTTGCTAAACTATTTATTTTATTTTTGTCTAGCTTATCCCCAAAAGGTTGATTCGCGTTGACTGGCAGAAGCACAATCATCCAATAAATGACTAATCCAGAAGCACCAGAACGAAACAACTTAGGACTCGTCCCCGTTCCCGTAGAGGATGCAGAGGCGTTGGAAAAGAGAAACACCAATGTTCAACACCTCGCCAAACTATTGCAGCAAATGGAAATCATGCAAGCCGAAATAGAAAGGCTCCGAAATATCACAAACATGTCTATTAGCTTAAATGCACCACTCCCAGAGCAAGGGACAAATGCAATCGTGTCACAAGCCCTTGAGCCTCCACTTCTCCAAAGCTCCCCGCAGAGGCCGCAACATACCAGCTCACACCAAAATGTCACTCGCCCGGTCAATTTGCAAACCGACCTCCAAAATGATCCGTTCACTATATACACATCTCAACCTCCACCTACTTATATCTCCCCACTCAACCCAAATTGCCAAGCCACCCAATACGAGCAGATGGCACACAAACAATATGAGGGATTAGCACATCCGACCGAAAGCCAACCATTTATTGTGCATGCATCCTCTCAAGAGACAGATCAATACAAGGAAATGGAGCGGCAGACCCGAGCTAGAGCTGATGAAAATGTGGCAAAAGAAATTCGTAGCTTGAAAGAGGCATTCAAAAGCATTCAGATGAACAAGGGGGAGGAAGGTTTAGAATATGAAAACTTATGTATGCACCCTGACGTTGAATTACCTGTGGGGTACAAGGTGCCCAAATTTGACATGTTCGATGGAAAGGGGAATCCTCGAGCTCATCTAAGGTCATATTGTGATAAATTGATTGAGTTGGTAAAAATCAAGCAATCATCATGAAGCTATTCATCGTGAGTCTAACCGGCGGTTACTGGATCGTACACATGCCAAGACCTCGAAAATGGGGCGGTTGGAATGCCATGGCACAAGATTTCATGGGCGATTCAGTTCAACATCGACACGGTCTGGACAGATTTTATCTTATGAAACTTGAAAAGAAATCCACGAAACTTTCGTGGAATACGCCGAGGTGGCGGTCGAAGCGTGAAAGGTCCAACCTCGATGGCGAAGCGAAATGACCACCTTGTTCGCGATCGTTAAAGGACGCGACATATTATGAAAGAATGATCGGTGTAATTGGCGAAGTTTTGCGTAAGTCGTAGAATGGGCGACTTCGTGGAAGAAGGCATTAAGACAGCAGATTACAAACCCGACGTTCTACAGCAACTAGCGAGCAATGCAGTCAAATTCCATCGGAGGTACCTCCCAGAGGAGAAGAGATGCATCACCCTCTATCATGGTCATTCAGGAGCATAGGCCAGAACAACATCCAGTATATCAAAGCCCACCGCCTTCTTACCAAAACACTCAAAATCCACAGTCATATTATCAGCACTGCGCTACCCCATATCCTGTTTACCATACTCAACCAGCATATCCAAAATACTCACCACAATCACGAACTCGCACTCCAAACGGACCCAAACCCCGCATAGATGCTGAGAGAAAGCCAACAAAAACCTATACACCTTTAGCCGAACCCATAGCCCAAGTGTATGAGAAGTTGAAAGCCGCAGGAATACTCCATCCAATTCCCAGAAATACTCCCAGGCCTACTTCCCGAGGGCACGATAAAGCTAAACATTGTGCATACCACTCCGGTGCAGAGGGACACGACATCGACAATTGCTATACCTCGAGGACGGAATAGAGGAGTTAATCGGCGAGGAGTCATTCGGCTAAAAGATGGTCCTCTCAATGCAAACAATAACTTTCTTAGGGTTATGTAGATGCCCGTATGAGCATGATAGTGAGAATGAAGAAGGCGATGCGGAAGGACTATTACGCCACCGTAAAGGAAGAAAGTTGAATCATCAACCAACCGCGAGAGAAAGGGGTGCTCTTTGCGGAGATTGTTTAACTATTGAATAAGTCATTCGTCTAGTTGTGCGTTGCAGAGATGATCTGCTGAAGACTCGACCATCGAAGACACAAGCGAAGAAGTGGACTCGTGCCCTCGCCCGCCAAGTCACGAAATAGTTAGTTTAATGCATTTTATATGTAATGATTGGAACTACGTTTGACTGATTCCGCTTGGTGGATCGTGAGCGGCCGTCGGCCGGTCCCACATCTAGAAATTTTAATTCTTACCCCATTTCACTTGTAATGAACTACGTCATGACTGATTCGCCATTGGGGATACGTAGGCGGCCTAAATCGGCTTCGGTCACACAATTTGGAAACCTTCCCTATTTTTTGAAAACAACCAGAGTACACCTAACACACACGAAACTCCGTTGAGACCCACTGTAAGGCCAAACGCCGCTGCGTATTCAAAGCGGGACAAGGTAGGAAACAGGCGGGGTTATGAGTCCAAACAAGGCAGACATCCGAACATCAAGAGTCCAGTCAACGCGAATCAACCGCCCCCCCCAAAACTCACAAAACTTTCTTTGAGTGCAGGTCCTTCATATTAGCGGAAGCAAAATACAGCCAAAGCAGAAAGAAGCAGCAAAAGCAGAAAAGACATCGACAATCAGCAGTCAAAGCTCAAAGTTCCGCAACAAAGCCTAGCGCATCAGCTCAGGCACAAAGTCAAATTCTCAGCACCCACAACATCTCAGCATTCACATATCAGGGGCGGCGTCTACCCGTAAAATTGCACTTCTCATATATATTTATCATTTCGTTTAAACAGGTATACACTAACGTTTTCTCAAGAAGCTTGCAGGAGCATTTATTCTACAAAAGCGGCGGCCAGCGTCCGGCGGCAACGTTATCGGCCAGCCAGTCTCACGATGAACGGCGAAGAACACGCCCGGACAACGACGTTATCGGCCAAAGAAGTTCACGATAGCGCCCGGAAGCGTCCGGACAACGGCGTTCGGCCAAAGAAGACTACGCAATGACGCCAGCAGCAACACGTCGAACAGCGAGGTTATCGGCCACGGCAAGTCAGCAGCGCGCCATCATTGAGATACCACATCTACGAGGAAGATTTTCTCTGTTCTCAAAATTGCGTTTTTCGTTCATGCTTTATTATTACGTCTTAGCGGTTATGCACTAACTCTTTCTTGAGCTTTATTCTACAAGCGAAGCAACAAGCCGAAACGACGCCAAGTCCAAAGCGACGCCAAGTCCGAAAATGACGCCAAGTCAGAAAGCGACGACAAGTCAGAAAGCGGCCAAGTCCGAAAGCGGCGACAAGTCGAAAGCGACGCCAAGTCAGAAAGCGACGACAAGTCCGAAAGCGGCCAAGTCCGAAAGCGACGTCAAGTCGAAAGCGACGACAAGCGAAAGCGACGACAAGTCGAAAGCGGCCAAGTCAGAAAATGGCCAAGTCGAAAGCGACGCCAAGTCAGAAAGCGGCCAAGTCCAAAGCGGCGCCAAGTCGAAAGCGACGACAAGTCGAAAGCGACGTAAACGTCGATAAGTCCGCACGCGCCATCATCGTGATATCACATCTACGCAGGGCGATTTCTCTGTTCTCAAAATTGCATTTTTTCCTCATTCGGGCTTTATTATTCGTCTTAGCGGTTATGCACTAACTCTTTCTTGAGCTTTAGTCTACGAGAGCAATTGCAGCAAGACAACGTATCCGCATTCACAATCGCGACGCGTCCGTGCGGCGAAATCACAACATTTGCAACATCGCATCAACACGTGAGCATCACATTTTGCGGGATAACCTTTTCTACCGGTTGCATTACCTTTAAAATTATACATCGTCATTTTGCCTTATGATTATGCACTAACCGTTTGTTTGAAGTCTCGGCATGCGGGAAGCGAGGGCCTGGCGTGGATTTTCTCTTCAATGACCGGGCAATGTTGGGGCGACCTTCCCAACGATTGGCGAGCGGCCTCAGCGTCGGTCCACTCGCTCACACCACCATAGAACCCAAAGACCATAAGCCATAGCGGTACACGTGTTCAAGCCGATTATTTTCTTTTACTTTTGCACCATAGCCTTGATGTCATCATAACTCGACACCGAGGCGACTTTAAAGTCGCGTTAGCGCGCTTGGTGTTTTGACCATGGTAACCCGATGTCGTCATAACTTCGACCGGGGCGGCTAGTCCGTTAGCGCCTTGGTGTTTTGACCATGGTAGCCCGGTGTCGTCATAACTTCGACCGGGGCGGCTGAGTCGCGTTAGCCTCTCCCGATGTTTTGACCATGGTATCCCGGTGTCGCCATAACTCGACACCGGGGCGATTTTGATTTTATTATCGGCGCTTGTCTACGCCCGGCATTTACGCACTGAAGATCGAGACAAAATTGGCTATGAGTCAACGTCTTTGTCCGAAGATTCTTCCATCATCTCCATACAAAGAGGGACAGTTGTTGACACCCAATTTTGACCCTCCCGTCCAGCCATTAACCATAAAATTAGACTAATTTTGTAAAATAATTTTTATGATTTTTTATAATAAAATGCAGCGATAAAACATAAATACATGCATAAATAAATAATTTAATAATGGCATTGCGTCTTACGTAGAGTTTTAAACACTTAGAGTCCCGCGCCCGCATTAACTAATTGTAAGCTCTGTCGTAATTCTTAAATAATTAATGAATGCATAAAATAAATAATTTAGCAATAACGTCGTGTCAGGTAGCATAGCCGCATTTATTAATACACAAGAATTCATAATCATTCGTAATTCAAAATTTTTTAATCTAATACATGCATTTAATAGCGTCGCATTTATAAAAAAAAGCTTTAAACAATTCTTAAAATCATACTTGCATTTGGCATTTAAATAATTTAATCTAAACTCAATTCAATTTTTAATTTAACTTCGCAATAATGCATAATAATAAGATTTTAAATAATAGCGCCGCATTCCAAAATATTAAGCACTAATTGAATAACACGCCCGCATTTATTATTTTAACAAGTAGATTAATAAAGCACCTAAATAATCTAATCCTAATTAAAATAACTTACCACTAATTAAACACCTAATTAAAACTAATACCCTAATTAACTAGTCTACACCCAAACCAAATGAAATCAGCCCATACTTAAGTTTAAAACCCCAAGCCCAATTATCTCCTCTTCAGCAAGGGAAATAAAACCAACCGACCCAGCCCACCATGGATATCTCGTCCAAATGCCCCTCTCCCCAATACATGAAACCTAAACCTGAGAACCCAGCGCCTCCTCCATGAAAATTCCCTTCAAATTTATCAAAAATCGCCCCTAGAATCGTCAAATTACCATAACCAAAATCGCACCCAAACCCTGTACAATCATAAACGAACCTTACCATATATAAAAATCTTACCAAAAATCGTGGTCAAGCCCTCAAAAACCAACTTACCATAAGCATTTCTTGCCTTAACTGATTATACAAGATATTAGCACCAAGATTCGCCCGAAAATAAGCAGAAAGATCTGTCCGAATCACCCATTAATGGTAAGAAATACCTCACGAATCAAAGCTTTAAATGCAGTCCAAATCGCACCTAATTGAGGACCCAATTTGAAGCTATATAAACGAGGGTAGTATGTGTATGAAAGCATCTTGGGAGAGGGAAAACAAGGACGATTTACTGTCCAAAAGCAATTCAGCAAACAAGAATCCACTTTTTCGCCTTAAAGCCCTATTCCCTCGCATATCGAATTCATCGGGTGAATCGACGACTTGATACGCTGCCTCGGTTCGCTGCCCGGAGAAGGTAAACCCAAATTCCCCTCAGTTTATTTTGTATCGTTGCGTGGCTATGTATTAAACGCGAGTTAATTTAGTTCTAGCTGTGTTGATCTTAGATTAGTATATGATATAGTAATTTATCACGTATTGTGTTGAGTAATACTGTGCTGTTGTGAGTTATTTGAGACTGTTTTTGAATATTTGAAGCGATTGTTGGTCTATTAAGTTGTCATTAAGCCTGATTAGTCAGGTCATATGCCATTTATGTTCGTTTAAACCATGGTTCAAGCATAATGAATGACTATTTTATTACTGACTTTGAGCATGGATGTTACAGTGTCATTCTAAGGTCATATTTGCCTTATATGCATGTTTTAAAGTGATGAAATTCATAATTAGGTTGATCATTGTTTAGTTTGGAGTATTTGTGTGGCCTCATTTTTTACTATCTACTGTTGTGGGTGTGTTTAAGTTTAAGGAAATCCTCCGTATTGTTTTAGGAAACCCATTGAAATTCATGTATTTTTTTCTCTTTTCCTAATCCCTAATTCTTGTTTAAATTCTTATCCAGTTTAATTTAATGTAGTGTATGTCAGTGCATCTTTGTGTTATTGTAAAATATAATGACTGCGTGCTTGAAGCCATAGTCTTGTTTAGGGATATGTATTGGCTCTTAAAGTTCACATTTTTAGTCGATTTGATGTCATATCGTGTTTATCATATCACCTAATATTAGTCTATGTATAGAAGTAAGCTAAAATGGTTCTGCCCCTATCAGTTTGTTTAACTAGAGATAACCATGGTCTAAATATGCTACTGTTTCTTTTCATGGCTTAAAAAATATGGAATCTTATTCTTTCATTGGCCTTTTTTCTTAGTTCATTATAAATTTTATATGTAATATATTGACAAATCTGTGTGATATGTTTATTAAGAATAAATTTCATTATGTTGTGTTCACTGCATTAGTTGTTGTTTTTTTAGAATATGGGATAATGGCATTTTGATCCATTTAGGTGTTGTGTTTAAATATGGATTCATGTATGTATGAACATGAATGTCTGAACATGGGGGGTTATTGTCATTTTGGGCTGGTATGCTTCTCCTTTTAAAGCTTGAATGTTCCTTCTTTTGGCCCGTCTCCCTTTTCTACTTTTTTCCTGAATCTGAAACAAAAAAAAAAAAGAATTTGCTTGGGAACCTGCTTGTTTCGGTTAGCCCAGCTTGCCGTATTTGAAAAATGGGATCTTGAGGATAGCTTGGATATTGCCTCTAAGTGTAAACGCTAGTATATACATCCTATATATTTTTTACCAGTATACTTAACATATCAAGCACATAACTGTAGCCTAAAGTCTGATCTATATATTTGTATTGATTTCTGAGCTTGTTTGCCTTCTGTTTCTGGTTCGGACAAAACTAAATATTTAATTTGGTTTAAGCTACTGATTAAGGGTATATGGTAAGGCGATATACTTGGTACATCTCCGAATATATCATATATATATTCTGGTTCTTTTTTTCGTGTGTATCAGCCTTTCCTTCCCTTTTCTATCTGTCTTAGTGTCGAATGCGGGTTCATAGGTGACTAAATGAATATGCTTGTTAATTGGATTTGTCAAGTATATTAGATTGATTTGTGTCTTCCTTAAATCTGAAAATCTGTATCTGTTGGGCCCGTTCTGTATCTTCTTTGCTTTATGTGTGATTGAGGCCATCGCTGTGGGCTTGCTTGAACAGTAAAAAAAAAAAAAACTGATTTGCGTATGTTTAAATCTTTCCATTTATTATTTGACGAGTTTGGGCGCGTGCTAATCCTTATCTTCCTTTGTTTTACATGAAATGCATCGGAGCAAAAAATGAAGAGTCTCACGGCGAGACTCATCATGAGCTACTTCAAATGACAGCCCGCATCTATGTGCATTCTCTATCCGCATCGGAATTCCAAAGCCGCAGGCGAAGGACATCGCCATTCCTCGAGTCCTTCTAATTATTTTCTACCCCGCCCCCATTCATTTATTTGTTGTAAATTATATGTCTAACGCTACATTAATTAGTAGGATATTCATAATAGTTAAACCTTGAACCAATAGATTATAAAGTAGCTTAACATTAGAAATTTGCTTTCCCCCATTTAGTTGATTATTCTAGCTTGCTTAAGTTATAATCAAACTATTTAGTAATCCTCCATCCACATAACTATTTAGGTAGTCAAAACATTATTTATCACTAAATTCTAACATAAGAAATTCATCTTCCTACAAAACCCTATATTTTACGTTGGTTAATAATATATTTTCTACAAACCTCTTTCGCTTAAATACTTTTTCAAAACACGTATTGCATAATAATTCCCTAGGTTTGAATGGACAACCGCAAGTTAGCGGATCCTTTAGGGTGCCTGACCCCTTCCCTTTAGGATAATAAAGAACCCTTGCCCAGAATCTCATTAAGTTTAGCAGACCATTAAAATGGAGTTAATGTTTTACTTTAAACTAGTTAAACATTTAGGTGTCCTAATTCACCCAAACTAATTAGGTGGCGACTCCGCGAGCCCCTTTAGCATCTTTTGCACTTTTAAGCATCCTTTTGCACTTTTAGCACCCTTTTACATTTTAGCACCCTTTAGCATTTAACACCTTTTAGCACTTCTAATATGTTAGCACCCCTTTTAACATTTTAGCATTCTTTTAAAATATTTAGCATTTTATTTTATTTTCTAACCTTTTTATTTGAGCAGGAGTTTAGAAAATAAAGTCGCGGTCGAAAAAGGGCGTGACAGAAATGGCGACTCCGCTGGGTTCTTCCCTACCCCGATTAGCTTGTCGCAATATGACCTCAAGAGCGTCGAATTCAGAGCATAGGAGAGGGAATTCAGAGCGGAGTCGAGGGCAACCACATAGCAATTTAGGGATCGATTAAGGGCTTAGGGAGCAGAGTTTAGAACCCTTAGCCATAGTCAGCAACTCAGAAGGCATCGGAGACCCTTAGCAGCAGTTAAGAACACACACAGAGTCAGAAATTGAGACAGTAAGAGAGTCGAACGCCTTTTAGTCAGGGCCAGTCGACCTTTCATTCGCATCGCAAAACCCCAAAACCCGTCGATTGGACCGACACTTGATACGCTGCCTCGGTTCGCCGCCGGAGAAGGTAATTTATCATCCCTTTCGTATTTGATTTCCTTTGGCATGAAATGTGTGTTATTGTGACAAATCATGTCTAAGTTTAATTGGTGTCGACGACTGTCCACATATGCGTGTAGTGTTGTTTCGGCAATGGTTTATGTCTGTTAAGTCATTTGAATCTGTTTTTAAGCGATATTATTCGCTATAAATGTCGCATTGTACTTATGCGTGTTAACAACTAATCGAATGTCGTCTATGGTATTCTGCATGTCCTCCGATGAATCGGTTATATGCGTATCGGATATAGGTCTGGAATGATATGAAAAGAATCCCCTTAGTTCATTTTTGCTGTGTCTGTTGGTGTGTTTTGCTACTGATTTAGTGGTATGTAGTGTTTAATGTTTAAGCAGGCTAATTATGTTAGTTTATTTATGTTTAGAACTATCTTGGTGTACGATTATGTTTTCATATATCGATATGCCTAGGTTATGATTGGGCATCAAAGCTGTCAAGGGGGTTTAGTTGAAATGACTTGAATAAGCTTTATATGTATGGGATGTTGCACACATATGTCTAATTTGTCTACTATAAACATGTGTTCATTGTATCTTGGTTACTAAATGGTCCATGTTAAGCATTTTCCTTTCAATTGTTAGTTGGGATATTATCTGCATTTCTTGGACAAAGATTATTAGTATTGTTAGTTGGCATCGTGAAGTTCTTTGTTTGTTTACGATTATCCATCTGTTACAAGTTTTTTTTTGTGTGTTTATGTTTGTTAGCTTAAGCCGATATGAACATCCTGAGCCTTGCATTTTGAACAACTAAAAAGTGCTTTCATGTTAAGTTGGCAACCTGTTTAATCACATGTATGAATGCGAATATTTGCTAAATGGGTCTATCGCATATATGGACTGATTGGTCCTCCTTTTAAATCTGAAATTTCACATTTAGGCTAGTTTCTCTGCATTCTGTTTAATGCCTGGTTTGCTCTGCCTCATCCTAATAATTACTACATTTGGGCCGGCATGGCTATTTCCCCTGTTTGCCTCACTGTTTGCTATTCCCCTGAGCCACTGCCTTCTTTTCTTCTCCCTTTCCTCGTAGGTTGCCTTAGGTCTTATTAGATTCTGTTTATCACCTTGATGTGTCTAATTTAAGAGGAAAGAAGGCAAATGAGGCAAACACTTAACAAAGATCAGGTCATGCATCCCCTAATCTATCTAGGTTAGTGTTATCCCATAGAGTTATTGATAAGAATGGGCTGCTTTCTAATGACACAAGAGTATTTACATACAGAAGGGAGAAATATCACCAGTCAGGAAGAATGTATTGCACAGCTGCTGCAACAAATTGCTGATATGCAGGTTGAGATGGAGAGGCTACGGAATCTGACCAACCTATCCATTAGCTTAAAACCCCAAGCCCAATTATCTCCTCTTCAGCAAGGGAAATAAAACCAACCGACCCAGCCCACCATGGATATCTCGTCCAAATGCCCCTCTCCCCAATACATGAAACCTAAACCTGAGAACCCAGCGCCTCCTCCATGAAAATTCCCTTCAAATTTATCAAAAATCGCCCCTAGAATCGTCAAATTACCATAAACAAAATCGCACCCAAACCCTGTACAATCATAAACGAACCTTACCATATATAAAAATCTTACCAAAAATCGTGTCGGACAAAGACGTTGACTCATAGCCAATTTTGTCTCGATCTTCAGAATTGCAAAAATGCTGGGCAGGTAGACAAGGGCGCTTAAAAATGCTAAATGCTAAGATTATTTACGGACTAATTGTGTATACTGCTAGCTAAATTAATCTTGACTAACCTGCGTACAGTATTATATAAGAGATGCTTTAAGACGATTTTTGAGAGTTTAGGAGAAATCTGTTATGTATTTTAATAAGAAAACAAAATGTTGGTTTTATGATGCAAGTTAAATCATTTAAATCATTTTTGCAAAATTTAGACATGCTCAACAGTCCTAAAGGCAAGTAAGTTAAGCGATGAACTTTAAATTACCTCCCCACTTATATGTTTAAGGGCTAATTGTTAGAAATTCTCCTATTAATTACAAAATTAAATAATGAAATTACAATAAATAAATAAAGGCATAAAAATGAGATAAGCAAGTTAAGAGAGTGAAGGGATTGGAGCGGATGGCCCCGTCCTATTTGTTTGTCTAGGAATGACCGAAGAGGGACTCGATGGATGTATATGCATGCCTTACGTTTGCCACGAAGAGTCTCGTTATGAGACTCTTTGTTGCTCCGGTGCGTGCCATGTAAAAAAAGAAAGATAAGAATTAGTATATGCCTTAATTATTCGAATCACAAGGGAATCTGCACACACATGATAATTTATACTTAAAGCACCTTTCAAACATTTTAATGTTTTAGCATTTCATTAAGCAGGAGGAGCTTTTATTTGGCATTTTTTAACATAATAATTACCCTAGGTTTGGCAGGACAACCGCAAGTTAGCGGATCTTAGAGGGTGCCTAACCCCTTCCCTCTAGATTAATAAAGAACCCTTACCCTCTTTTCCACGATGAACTCTGCGTGCTGGATGATTGCTACCGACCTCACGTATGCGACCGCTTCCTTACATGCGTGTCAATGCTCGGATGATTGCTACCCTAAATTGCTATGTGGTTCTAACTCATCGCTAAAGTGTCGATCTTGCTCCGGTTTTAGGTCTTTGTGTTACCTTGCATAAACTCTACTGTGCTCTCCCCCGTTTTTCTCTTTTTGATGCTATCTCCCTCTCTAACGAGTCCCAGTGACCTAAGCGAGCTCAGACGATGCTCTGTTCACCCCCCTCTTCTGATGCCTTTGCATGTTCTTAAATAGCCTCACCCTAGGTTCTAATATTGGTAAGCAATTAGGGCTGATTCTAGGCTGAGATTTAGCAGTAGTTAGGAGCATTATTTAAGCTAGGGCCCTATTATTTGGCAATTATTTTTGCATTTAATTTTTGTGTATTGTATTTTGTTTATTTTTTGCTACCTGCTTTACTGCTTTGCTTAAACTGGCATTCCGCTCATATTTCTTCCATTCTGGAAAATTCACACTATCACACTCACGTATTTGGTGTGCTTGGCGACCGCAAATTTCTTCAAATACCCAAATTTTAAGAGAGTTGGCGCCTGCGCGGAGTTAGATCGGTTCGTCTGATCAGCCGCGTAGCCTTCTCACTCGAGTTGTCCGCTCGGGAACCTTGCGTCTAGTAAAGCCAAATCTTAGCAACTCAGGATAGAGCTATACCACCCTTATTTTAGGGCATGCATGCATTTACCTTAGGTGGGTCAATCCTTGGCATTGACACCACAATTAGGAAGACACCAAACTTGTCGACGGGTTTCTGAACCCAACGACCAACCAGCATATTATGTGTAGCGTGGCAATGACAAACAAATCTAACCTTTTTATTTGAGCAGGAGTTTAGAAAATAAAGTCGCGGTCGAAAAAGGGCGCGACAGAAATGGCGACTCCATTGGGGATTTTAGGTTCTTAACCACAACAGACCTAGGGCTATTATTTGGCAATTATTTTTGCATTTAATTTTTGTGTATTGTATTTTGTTTATTTTTTGCTACCTGCTTTACTGCTTTGCTTAAACTGGCATTCCGCTCATATTTCTTCCATTCTGGAAAATTCACACTATCACACACTCACGCGCTGGTGTGCTCCGCGCACCCGCAAATTTCTTCAAATACCCAAATTTTAAGAGAGTTGGCGCCTGCGCGGAGTTAGATCGGTTCGTCTGATCAGCCGCGTAGCCTTCTCACTCGAGTTGTCCGCTCGGGAACCTTGCGTCTAGTAAAGCCAAATCTTAGCAACTCAGGATAGAGCTATACCACCCTTATTTTAGGGCATGCATGCATTTACCTTAGGTGGGTCAATCGCGGCATTGACACGCAATTAGGAAGACACCAAACTTGTCGACGGGTTTCGAACTGACGACCAACGGCGTATTATGTGTAGCGTGGCAATGACAAACAAATCCAAGCCCAATCATGACATGCTAAAATTGGGAAAAGTGCACCGTCATTTGGGCGCCATTTCCAACAAAGGCATTATAGTTGGACGACTTGGACAAATCCGTCATGATCGCGCATAAGTGACGTTTAGGCTTACCTCTGGCATAAAGAGGTCCCCCTGCATGTTAGGAAACGTTTGAATATGCTATGTGCAATATATCTGCTACATACCCGCAAATTATGTGCTTTATGCTAACACCGTTTGTTGCATTTTTAGAAAGATTTATCATCTTCCCCCAAAGGTCGATTTGTATTTGACTAAGCAATGACAGAGCAGCAATATTTCGCAAGATCAAAGGCACGACCCAACGACATGACCGATTCAAGGGCATTTGAGCAAAGCAGCCTGAACTGTCTTGTTTCCTATAGGCAAAGCAGGGGTCTCAGAAAAGAAAAGCAACATAGATCCGATCGAGCAGTTCGCCCAGCTACCACAGCAAATGGCAACCATGCAGGCCGAAATCAGAAGGCCCAGAAACATAACATACAAGCAACTACATCGAGACCCATGTTAGGCCAGACACCATTTTCAAAACTGGGACAATGTAGGAAACTGCGAGGATTGCAAGTCCAAGCGGACTGCACGCAGATGTCAAGGGACAAGGCGGCGAAGTCAAATACAAATCGACCCCAAAACTCACAATTTTTTTGGTAGCGCAGTCTTTTCATATTAACAAAAGCGAGAAAATGCAATAGCGGCGAGAAAATACGGCAAGAAGTTTCTTCGCAAGAAAGAAAGCAGAGGCGTAAGATATGACAAAAATCCCAAAATTCAAAATCCGCATCAGAAGCAGCAGCAGCAGAAAGGGGCATCAACAATAGGCAATCAAAGTTCAGAGTTCCGTAACAAAACCTAGCGCATCAACTCGGGCATAAAGTCAAATTAGCAACCCACGCATCGCACACAACAAAGGCATCATGGCAATTCGTCAGTTGCAGCGTTTAGCATGTCCGTGCAAGGACAACATCTCAGTATTCATCTGGCATATCAGGGACGACATCTCTGCCCATAAAATTGCACTTCTCATATGTATTTATCATTTCGTTTAAACAGGTATACACTAACTTTTCTCAGCTTAGCTTGCGAAGCATTTATTCCACGGGAGCAAGCGGAACACGCCCAGTAACGACGTTATCGACAAAGAAGCCTACGCAACGACGCCCAGCGGCAACGTCGAGCGGCGGCGTTATCGGCCAAGACAAGTCTACGCAACGACGCCAAAGAAGAACGCCCGTGCAACGGCGATATCGCGACAAAGAAGTCTACGCAACGACGCCCGAAGAACATCGCCCAGCAACGGCGTGATCGGCAAGTCCACGCGACGCCCGGCGGAATACGTCCAACAACGGCGTTATCGGCCGCAACAAGTCTACACAACGACGCCCGGAAGAACACGTCCGCATAACGGCGTGATCGGCAAGTCCACGCAACGACGCCCGGAAGCATATCGTCCGCAACGCGGCGTTATCAGCACAGTGAGTCCACGCAACGACGCCAGCAGCAACACGTCCAGGTAACGACGTTATCGGCCGCAACAAGTCCAAAGCAGCGCCATCATCGCGACATCACATCTACGAGGAAGATTTTCTGTTCTCAAAATTGCATTTTTATCATTCATGCTTTATTATTCGTCTTAGCGGTTATGCACTAACTCTTCTTCGAGCTTTAGTCTACGGGAGGCGGCAAGAAAGTCCAAAACGGCGCCAAGTCCAAAACGACGGCAAGTCCGAAAGCGACGCAAGTCGGAACGACGCCAAGTCGAAACGACGCCAAGTCCGAAACGACGCCAAGTCCAAAGCGACGCCAAGTCGAAAACGACGCCTAAGTCGGAAAGCGACGCCAAGTCGGAAGCAGCGTAAGTCGGAACGACGCCAAGTCGAAAACGACGCCAAAGTCGGAAAGCGGCCTTGAGTCGAAGCAGCGCCAGTCCGAAACGACGCCAGTCCAAAACGACGCCAAGTCCAAAGCGACGCCAAGTCCAAAGCGACGCCAAGTCCGAAAACGACGAGTCCGAAAACGGCGACAAGTCCGAAACGACGACAAGTCAAGATATCACATCTACGCAGGGCGATTTCTCCGTTCTCAAATTGCATTTTCATATATTATTGTCTTAGCGATTATGCACTAACTCTTTCTTGAGCTTTAGTCTCGAGGGCAATTGCGGCAAGGACAACGTATCGCATTCACAATCGCAACACGCCCGTGCGGCGAAATCCAAAGATTTGCAGATCGCATCAACACGTGGCATCATATTTTTGCGGGATAACCTTTTACACTCACGGTTGCATTACTTTAAAATTATGCATCATCATTTTGCCTTATGATTTATGCACTAACCGTTTGTTCAAGTCTTAGCATGCGAGGCGGGAGCCTGGCGTGGATTTTCTCTTCAATGACGGGACAATCTGTTGGGGGGCCAACCTTCCCAACGATTGGCAGAAGCGGCCTCAAGCATCGGTCCACTCGCTCCACATCACCATAGAACCCAGCACCATAAGCCATAGCGGTACACCCCAGGTTCAAGCCAGTTATTTTTATTTTTTACTTTTGCACCCTAGCCCAGTGTCATCATAACTCGACACCGGGGCGGCTAAGTCGCGTTAGCGCGCGGTGTTTTGACCACGGTAGCCCGGTGTCGCCATAACTCGACATCGGGGCGGCTAAGTCCGCATTAGCCCGCCACGGTGTTTCGACCATGGTAACCAGGTCGTCATAACTCGACATCGGGATGATTTTGATTTTTGCGTCGGCCTTGTCTACACCCGACATTTTTGCAATTCTGAAGATCGAGACAAAATTGGCTATGAGTCAACGTCTTTGTCCGAAGATTCTTCCATCATCTCCATACAAAGAGGGACAACTGTTGACACCCAATTTTGACCCTCATGTCCAGCCATTAACCATAAAATTAGACTAATTTTGTAAAATAATTTTTTATGATTTTTTGTAATAAAATGCAGCGATAAAACATTAATACATGCATAAATAAATAATTTAATAATGGCATCGCGTCTTACGTAGAGTTTTAAACACTTAGAGTCCCGCGCCCGCATTAACTAATTGTAAGCTCTGTCGTAATTCTTAATCATTAATAAATACATAAAATAAATAGTTTAGCAAGGACGTCGCGTCAAGTAGCATAGCCGCATTTATTAATACGCAAGAGAATTTCACAATCATTTGTAATTTAAAATCAATTTTAATCTAATACATGCATTTAACAGCGTCGCATTTATAAAAGCTTCAAACAATTCTTAGACATCATACTTGCATTTAGCCTTTAAATAATTTAATCTAAACTCAATTCAATTTTAATTTTAACTTCGCAATAATAATATTTTAAATAAAAGCGTCGCATTAAGCATTAATTAAATAACACGCCCGTGTTTATTATAACAATTAGATTAATGAAGCACCTAAATAATGTGATCACATTTGTTAATTTAATTTATCACTAATTAACTCCTAAAACTAATTAATTAAAAGCCTAAAACTAATTAATAACTAACTACCCTAATTAATCACCAGCCCACGCCCTGGCCCAAACCCGCGACCCGCGACCCGCAGCCCAACTCCACGCCCAGCTTTTATTTCCCCTCCAGCCCACTCCCTTTAGCCCTTTACCCTCACTCGTCTCCTCACAAAGCCCTAAACCTAAAAGCTCATTCGCGCGCCTCCTCACTCGCACTCCAGTACGCTAAGGCACTCGGCCGGATTTCGCACCGAGAATCCGGGGCTTTCCCTTTACCCATGCACACAGACAGCTCATTTCTTACCATATCTATCACCCAAACGAATCCAACGATACCTTTCCATAACCAAACAAATCCTTCCAAAAATCAGAACCCATTCGAATCAGTAGCAAATCGATACGAATCACTTACCAATCAGCACAAATCTCTTACGAAATCTCAGCCTAGAATCAGCCCTAATTGCTTACCAATATTAGAACCTAGGGTGAGGCTATTTAAGAACATGCAAAGGCATCAGAAGAGGGGGGTGAACAGAGCATCGATACAGAGCTCAGTTAGGTCAGTCGGGGACTCAGTTAGAGAGGGAGATAGCATCAAAAAGAGAAAAACGGGGGAGAGCACAGTAGAGTTTATGCAAGGTAACACAGCACCCAGAAACCGATAGCATCGACACTTTAGCAGTAGTTAGGAACCACATAGCAATTTAGGGTAGCAATCATCCAGAGCATTGACACAGACAGAAGGAAGGGTCAGACACAGTAGGTCGGTAGCAATCATCCAGAGCACAGTAGAGTTCAGTCAGGGGAAAAGAGGGAGGAAACCCATAGCATCGATCCAGGGAATAGGGCAGAAACAGGGGAATCAGTCGAACCTTTCTCTCAGTTCCAGCCAAAACCAGCAAGCAAAACCTTGCCCCTTTCCATCGCATCGCAATAACCCGTCGAGTGGACCGACGACTTGATACGCTGCCCCGGCTCGCTGTCCGGAGAAGGTAATTCCTTTCCCTTTTAATTTTCAGTTAATGTGCCTGATATAATCTGTACTATGTGTTTATATTTCCATTACTTATCGTTTAAATCAATTAGATTAGTTATTAAATGTGTATGGTCCTATTACGACTGCTCAAGATCGTTATATGGAGGTATTAAGCATGTTTCATTAAAGTAAACATTATTAATGATTCACTATTAAAGCTGTATACGCTCAGTTAAACCCCCTAAACAGATTCATGAGTATGGTATTTATTTGCCGGAGGGAATGCGATATTGATAATGCAATGTTTTCCATTAATGTTTGTTAATGTCTAATGGCTTGTTTGCTCGTCTTATTGGCCATTAATATTGGGATATGCTATGTTGGGTTCATGTCCAGCACTATATGATAGGTGTTTATTATATTGATTGCAGCATTGGTTCATAACCAGTTTCCAGATTTCCTTTAAATGATTACATGTACACTCTGTCTACCTTGACGATTATGTCTTACTGATATCATGTAACCTCTTTTAAATCATTGTTAGTTTCTTATGGCCATTTGTGTGATTAATTAGGAAAGTGCATATCTTATTAGCTTAAACTTAAAATGTCACATGCTAAGTTTAGATGTTCAGTCTAGATGAACATAGGACTAGTTTGTTATTTTTCTTCATGATAAGAACAAGGATAAAAATGATTAGTGGTCCAAATGCTTTTGTATAATAGCCTCATCCATTGAAAATTAGACCCGTAGCGTATCGGTTATCTCAGTTCTAGTCCCTATATTGTATGAACCCCCCCTGTATGTAAATACTCTTGTGTCATTAGAAAGCAGCCCATTTTTATCAATAACTCTATGGGATAACACTAACCTAGATAGATTAGGGGATGCATGACCTGATCTTTGTTAAGTGTTTGCCTCATTTGCCTTCTTTCCTCTTAAATTAGACACATCAAGGTGATAAACAGAATCTGGGATATAAGAGAATTTGAGACCATGAACTTTATGTAGTGTGCCTGATATTGTTGGCTTGTTAGGAACCTGAATATGGTTCAGGGCATTGGTTCTGTTCTGAATACACTGATATACGTGCCCAATTTGGGTATACTTTGTATATTTAAATATGTCTTGTCATATTCCTATCTGTCCAGCTACTTACTCCATCGATATTATCCTATATTCAGTCTTCCTTTAAAACTGAAAATGTTACGTTTTGAGGCTTATTTCCGTCTATCCTTACCGCCCGCATACCATTTCTTTGCGTTATTCATTTGTTTTCACTGTATGTTGCCTCTCTAGATAAATTACTACATTTTTGGGCCAGCATAGTTGTCCCCCTGTTTGCCTTTACTGTTTACTACTTCCCTGGGTCCAACAGTGCATACATATCTCTTGCTGAAATCAGTCTGGCTAATGTGGCAGTCATATCCCATATATCTAAAAATTATATGAGTATTCTATCTACTTGCGTGGTTAAATAAATTTGAGCTTGTACTAATCTTTATCTTCTCTTATTGTTGCATGGCACGCATCGGAGCAAAAATAAAGAGTCTCACGGCGAGGCTCATCGCAAGCCATTTCAAATGGCGACCCGCATCCGCATTCGCATTCCCTCTTCGGCAATTCCTAGAAAAACAAATAGGACGGGGTCATCCGCTTCAACCCCTCGTTCTCTCATCTCATCCTTATCTTGCTTTATTTGTTATTGTAATTCATAACTTTGTAATTAATAGGATCTAGAACAATTAGCCCTTAAACATATAAGTGGGGAGGTAATTTAAAGTTCATCGCTTAACTTACTTGCCTTTAGGACTGTTGAGCATGTCTAAATTTTGCAAAAATGATTTAAATGATTTAACTTGCATCATAAAACCAACATTTTGTTTTCTTATTAAAATACATAACAGATTTCTCCTAAACTCTCAAAAATCGTCTTAAAGCATCTCTTATATAATACTGTACGCAGGTTAGTCAAGATTAATTTAGCTAGCAGTATACACAATTAGTCCGTAAATAATCTTAGCATTTAGCATTTTTAAGCGCCCTTTAGCACCTTTAGCACCCTTTAGCTTTAAAATTAATCTTTTAGCACCTTTAAGCACCTTTTAACATTTTAGCATTTTTTTAAAACATTTAGCATTTGGCTCTCTTATTTATTCATAACACTCTTGCCCTTTTTATACTTAAAGCACCTTTCAAACATTTTAATGTTTTAGCATTTCATTAAGCAGGAGGAGCTTTTATTTGGCATTTTTTAACATAATAATTACCCTAGGTTTGGCAGGACAACCGCAAGTTAGCGGATCTTAGAGGGTGCCTAACCCCTTCCCTCTAGATTAATAAAGAACCCTTACCCAGAATCTCATTAAGTTTAGCAGACCATTAAAATGGAGTTAATGTTTTACTTCAAACTAGTTAAACATCTAGGTGTCCTAATTCACCCAATTAATTAGGTGGCGACTCCGCGAACCCTTAGCATTCTAGCAACCCTTTAGCATTTTAGCACCCTTTTTGCGCTTTTAGCCTCTTTTGCAATTTTAGCATCCTTTTAGCATTTTTAAAACTTTAAGCCTCTTAAACTATTTTAGCACTTTATTATTTATTTTCTAACATTGCATTTTGAGCAGGGTTCGCTATTCTTAAAATGCCGCGTTTGAAAAAGGGCGCGACAGAAATGGCGACTCCACTGGGGATTTTAGGTTCTTAACCACAACAGACCTAGGGCTATTATTTGGCAATTATTTTTGCATTTAATTTTTGTGTATTGTATTTTGTTTATTTTTGCTACCGCTTATCGCTTGCTTAAACCGCATTCCGCTCATATTTCTTCCATTCGAAAATTCACACTATCACACACTCACGCTACCGTGTGCTTCAAGCACCGCAAATTTCTTCAAAAACCCAAATTTTAAGAGAGTTGGCGCCTGCGCGGAGTTAGATCGGTTCGTCGGATCAGCCGCGTAGCCTTCTCACTCGAGTTGTCCGCCTGAACCTCAAGGCCTAGTAAAGCCAAATCTTAGCAACTCGTGATAGAGCTATACCACCCTTTATTTTAGGGCGTACGCATGCATTTACCTTAGGTGGTCAATCTTGGCATTGACACCACAATTAGGAAGACACTAAACTTGTCGACGGTTTCTGAACCCAACGACCAACCAGCATATTATGTGTAGCGTGGCAATGACAAACAAATCCAAGCCCAATCATTACATGCTAAAATTGGGAAAAGTGCACCGTCATTTGGTCGCCATTTCCAACAAAGGCATTATAGTTGGACGACTTGGACAAATCACATGATCGCAAGAAGTGACGCTTAGGCTTACCGCATAAAGAGGTCCCCCTGCATGTTAGGAAACGTTTGAATATGCTATGTGCAATATATCTGCTACATACCCGCAAATTATGTGCTTTATGCTAACACCGTTTGTTGCATTTTTAGAAAGATTTATCATCTTCCCCCAAAGGTCGATTTGTATTTGACTAAGCAATGACAGAGCAGCAATATTTCGCAAGATCAAAGGCACGACCCAACGACATGACCGATTCAAGGGCATTTGAGCAAAACGAGTCGGAACCTGTCTTGTTTCCTATAGGCAAAGCAGGGGTCTCAGAAAAGAAAAGCAACATAGATCCGACGAGCGGTTCATCACCTACCACAAAGAATGGCAACCATGCAGGCCGAAATCAGAAGGCCCAGAAACATAACATACAAGCAACTACATCGAGACCCATGTTAGGCCAGACACCATTTTCAAAACTGGGACAATGTAGGAAACCAGACAGGGATTGCAAGTCCAAGCAGACCAGGCACGCAGATGTCAAGGGACAAGGCGGCGAAGTCAAATACAAATCGACCCCCCCCCCAAAACTCACAATTTTTTTTTTGAGCGCAGGTCTTTTCATATTAACAAAAGCAGAAAATGCAATAGCCGAAGCAGAAAATACGGCAAGAAGTTTCTTCGCAAGAAGAAACAGAAGAGGCAGAAGATATGACAAAAATCCCAAAATTCAAAATCCGCATCAGAAGCAGCAGCAGCAGAAAGGGGCATCAACAATAGGCAATCAAAGTTCAGAGTTCCGTAACAAAACCTAGCGCATCAACTCGGGCATAAAGTCAAATTAGCAACCCACGCATCGCACACAACAAAGGCATCATGGCAATTCGTCACGGCTGCTTAGCATGTCCGCAAGGACAACATCTCGATTCATCCGCATATCAGGGACGACATATCTGCCCATAAAATTGCACTTCTCATATGTATTTATCATTTCGTTTAAACAGGTATACACTAACTTTTTCTCAAGCTTAGCTTGCAGAAGCATTTATTCCACAGGAGCAAAGAAGAACACGCCCGTGCAACGACGTTATCAAAGACAAAGAAGCCCACGCAACGACGCCAAGAAGAACGCCCGTGCAACGACGTTATCAAGACAAAGAAGTCTACGCAACGACGCCAAAGAAGAACGCCCGTGCAACGACGATATCAAAGACAAAGAAGTCTACGCAACGACGCCAGCAACAACACGTCCGGGCAACGACGTGATCAGCAAGTCCACGCAGCGACTCCAGCAGCAATACGTCCAAACAACGACGTTATCAGCACAGCAAGTCTACGCAACGACGCCAAAGAAGAACACGCCCGCATAACGACGTGATCAAGAAGTCCACGCAACGACGCCAAGAAGAACACGCCCAGTAACGACGTTATCAAAGACAAATGAGTCCACGCAACGACGCCAAGAAGAACACGCCCAGTAACGACGTTATCAAGACAAAGAAGTCCAAACGACGCCATCATCAAGACATCACATCTACACGGAAGATTTTCTCTGTTCTCAAAATTGCATTTTTATCATTCATGCTTTATTATTCTGTCTTAGCAGTTATGCACTAACTCTTCCTTGAGCTTTAGTCTACAGGAGCAGCAGCAACAAGTCTGAAAACGACGCCAAGTCCGAAAACGACGCCAAGTCCGAAAACGGCGCCAAGTCCGAAAACGACGCCAAGTCCGAAAACGACGCCAAGTCCGAAAACGACGCCAAGTCCAAAACGACGCCAAGTCCAAAACGACGCCAAGTCCAAACGACGCCAGTCCAAAACGACGCCAGTCCGAAACGACGCCAGTCCGAAACGACGCCAGTCCAAAACGACGCCAGTCCGAAACGACGCCGAATCCGAAAACGACGCCAAGTCCGAAACGACGCCAAGTCCAAAACGACGACGAGTCCGAAACGCACGACAAGTCCGAAACGACGACAAGTCAGCATATCACATCTACGCAGGGACGATTTCTCTGTTCTTAAAATTGCATTTTTCTCATATATTATTCTGTCTTAGCAGTTATGCACTAACTCTTTCTTGAGCTTTAGTCTACAGGGGCAATTGCGCAGCAGCGACAACGATCCGCATTCACAATCGCAACACGCCCGCAAGGGCGAAATCACAAAGATTTGCAGATCGCATCAACACAAGCAGCATCATATTTTTGCAGATAACCTTTTCTACTCATTGCATTACTTTAAAATTATGCATCATCATTTTGCCTTAACAGTTATGCATTAACCGTTTGTTCAAGTCTTAGCATGCAGGAGCAGGAGCACAACGTGGATTTTCTCTTACAACAACCGGCAACTGTCAGGGGCCAACCTTCCCAACGACGCGTAGCGACCTCGCCGTCCCACTCGCCCACATCACCATAGAACCCAAAGACCATAAGCCATAGCAGACACCCTGTGTTCAAGCCAGTTATTTTTATTTTTTACTTTTGCACCCTAGCCCAGTGTCATCATAACTCGACACTGGGACAGCTTTAAGTCCGCGTTAGCCCGCCTTGGTGTTTTGATCATGGTAGCCTGGTCGCCATAACTCGACATCGGGATGCCTTTAAGTCCGCATTAGCCCGCCCTGGTGTTTCGACCATGGTAACCCAGTGTCGTCATAGCGGTACACCCCAGGTTCAAGCCAGTTATTTTTATTTTTTACTTTTGCACCCTAGCCCAGTGTCATCATAACTCGACACTGGGACAGCTTTAAGTCCGCGTTAGCCCGCCTTGGTGTTTTGACCATGGTAGCCCAGTGTCGTCATAACTCGACACTGGGACAGCTTTAAGTCCGCATTAGCCCGCCCTGATCCACACCATCCTCTATTCTCGTAAGATGATACACACTAGCTAACAGCCCGCCAGGCGCTACATCATAGGCACATTGAGAACGGAGATAATTGTACCCATATACATAAAAAATGACAGCAATGGAATGCCAATCTTCGGGCTTTATTTGTAAAGTCTCTATTCCTTGGTAATCAAAGCCCAAAGATCTATGAATTAGCCCATGCTTGACTAGCCAAGGCATAAACGACTCGCATCTTTTTTATCTCTCCCGCATTTTTATTTGTATAAGTATTTCACATTTACGATGAAATTTATGAAAATTGACCCACCGCTTCTTATTCGACAAAGGAATCTGTAATTCACTAATCGCCAAAGATTTTTGCAATTCAAGATTTTGATTTTTGCGCCCCGTTGTCGAGTTACGACGACTTTGGGTTACCATGGTCGAAACACCGTGGCGGGCTAACGCGACTTAAAGTCGCCCAAAGGTCGAGTTATGACGACATCGGGCTACCATGGTCAAAACACGGCGCGCTAACGCGACTTAGCCGCCCCAAAGGTCGAGTTATGATGACACCGCTAGGTGCAAAAGTAAAAATAAAAATAATCGGCTTGAACTCAGGGTGTACCGCTATGGCTTATGCTGGGTTCTATGGTGATGTGAGCGAGTGGACCGACGCTGAGGTCGCTTTTCGCCAATCGTTGGGAAGCGCCCCAACAGATTGCCCCGTCATTGAAGAGAAAATCCACGCCAGGCTCTCGCTTCCCGCACGCTAAGACTTGAACAAACGGTTAATGCATAATCATAAGGCAAAATGATGATGCATAATTTTAAAGTAATGCAACCGTGAGTAAAAGGTTATCCCGCAAAAATACGATGCCTGTGTTGATGCGATGACGCAGAACGCTGTGATTTCGCCTGCACGACGCGGCGTGTTGCGATTGTGAATGCGGATACGTTGTCCTTGCCGCAATTGCCCCTGTAGACTAAAGCTCAAGAAAGAGTTAGTGCATAACTGCTAAGACAGAATAATATATGAGAAAAATGCAATTTTAAGAACAGAAATCGCCCCGCGTAGATGTGATATGCCGACTTGTCGCCGCCGACTTGTCGCCGCTTTCGGACTCGTCGCCGCTTGACTTGGCGCCGCCGACTCAAGGCCGCTGACTTGGCGCCGCTTGACCGCGCTGCTTGACCGCGCCGCTTGACCGGGCGTCGCTGACCGGCGTCGCTTTCGGACCGGCCGCTTTGACCAAGGCGCTTTTCGACTTGGCCGCTTGACTTGGCGCTGCTGACTTGGCGCCGCTTGACTTGGCCGCTTTCGACTTGGCGCCGTTGGACTTGGCGCCGCTTTCGACTTGGCGCCGCTTTTGGACTTGTCGCCGCTCGTAGACTAAAGCTCAAGGAAGAGTTAGTGCATAATCGCTAAGACGTAATAATAAAGCATGAATGATAAAAATGCAATTTTGAGAACAGAGAAAATCTTCCTCGTAGATGTGATGTCACGATGATGGCGCTGCTTGACTTGTCGGCCGATAACGCCGCCGTTCGACGTGTTGCCGCCGGGCGCCGTTGCGCGTGGACTCGCGGCCGATAACGCCGCGTTCGGACGTGTTGCCGCCGGGCGCCGCTGCGTGGACTTGCCGATCACGCCGTTGTCCGGACGTGTTGCCGCCGGGCGCGCTGCGCAGACTTACCGTGGCCGATAACGCCGTTGTTTGGACGTATTCCGGGCGCCGCTGCGTGGACTTGCCGATCACGCCGTTCGGACGTGTTCGCCGGGCGCCGCTGCGAGACTTGCGCGGCCGATATCGCCGCTGTTCGACGCTGCCGCCGGGCGCCGGCGTAGACTTGCCGCGGCCGATAACGCCGCTCGACGCTGCCGGGCGCCGCTGCGAGGCTCTTGCGTGGCCGATAACGCCGCGTTCGGACGTGTCGCCGCCCCGTGGAATAAATGCTTCGCAAGCTAAGCTGAGAAAAGTTAGTGTATACTGCTTAAACGAAATGATAAATACATACGAGAAGTGCAATTTTACGGGGCGATATGTCGCCCGATATGCCGATGAATCGAGATGTTGTCCTTGCACGACATGCTAAACGCCAGAATCGACGAATTGCCATGATGCCTTTGTTGCGCGCGATGCGTGGGTTGCTAATTTGACTTTATGCCCGAGTTGATGCGCTAGGTTTTGTTACTGAACTCAACTTTGATTGCCTATTGTTGATGCCCTTTCACGCTTCGATGCGGATTTTGAATTTTGGGATTTTGTCATATCTTCGCTTCTTCTTCGCTTTTCTTGCGAAGAAACTTCGCCGTATTTTCGCTTCGCCATTGCATTTTCTCGCTTTTGTTAATATGAAAAGACTGCCAAAAAAAAATTGTGAGTTTTGGGGGTCGATTTGTATTTGACTTCGCCTTGTCCTCGACATCCGCGCGTTCGGTCCGCTGGACTTGCAATCCTCGTCTGTTTCCTACATTGTCCCGCTTTGAAAATGGTGTCCGCCTACGGGTCTCGGCGTAGTTGCTTGTATGTTATGTTTCTGGGCCTTCTGATTTCGGCCTGCATGGTTGCCATTTGCTGTGGTAGCTGGGCGAACTGCTCGATCGGATCTATGTTGCTTTTCTTTCGAGACTTCGCTGCCTATAGGAAACAAGACAGTTCCGACTGCTTTGCTCAAATGCCCTTGAATCGGTCATGTCGTTGGGTCGTGCCTTTGATCTTGCGAAATATTGCTGCTCTGTCATTGCTTAGTCAAATACAAATCGACCTTTGGGGGAAGATGATAAATCTTTCTAAAAATGCAACAAACGGTGTTAGCATAAAGCACATAATTTGCGGGTATGTAGCAGATATATTGCACATAGCATATTCAAACGTTTCCTAACATGCAGGGGGACCTCTTTATGCCAGAGGTAAGCCTAAACGTCACTTATGCGCGATCATGACGGATTTGTCCAAGTCGTCCAACTATAATGCCTTTGTTGGAAATGGCGACCAAATGACGGTGCACTTTTCCCAATTTTAGCATGTAATGATTGGGCTTGGATTTGTTTGTCATTGCCACGCTACACATAATATGCTGGTTGGTCGTTGGGTTCGTAAACCCGCCGACAAGTTTGTGTCTTCCTAATTGCGGTGTCAATGCGCGATTGACCCACCTAAGGTAAATGCATGCATGCCCTAAAATAAGGGTGGTATAGCTCTATCCTGAGTTGCTAAGATTTGGCTTTACTAGACGCAAGGTTCCCGAGCGGACAACTCGAGTGAGAAGGCTACGCGGCTGATCCGACGAACCGATCTAACTCCGCGCAGGCGCCAACTCTCTTAAAATTTGGGTATTTGAAGAAATTTATGGTGCGCCAAGCACACCAAATGCGTGAGTGTGTGATAGTGTGAATTTTCCAGAATGGAAGAAATATGAGCGGAATGCCAGTTTAAGCAAAGCAGTAAAGCAGGTAGCAAAAAATAAACAAAATACAATACACAAAAATTAAATGCAAAAATAATTGCCAAATAATAGCCCTAGTCCATTGTGGTTAAGAACCTAAAATCCCAGTGAGTCGCCATTTACGCGCTTTTTCAAACGCGGCATTTTAAGAATAGCGAACCCTGCTCAAAATGCAATGTTAGAAAATAAATAATAAAGTGCTAAAATAGTTTAAGAGGCTTAAAGTTTTAAAAATGCTAAAAGGATGCTAAAATTGCAAAAGAGGCTAAAAGCGCAAAAAGGGTGCTAAAATGCTAAAGGGTTGCTAGAATGCTAAGGGTTCATGAGTCGCCACCTAATTAATTGGGTGAATTAGGACACCTAGATGTTTAACTAGTTTGAAGTAAAACATTAACTCCATTTTAATGGTCTGCTAAACTTAATGAGATTCTGGGTAAGGGTTCTTTATTAATCTAGAGGAAGGTTAGGCACCCTCTAAGATCCGCTTAACTTGCGTTGTCCCGCCAAACCTAGGGTAATTATTATGTTAAAAAATGCCAAATAAAAGCTCCTCCTGCTTAATGAAATGCTAAAACATTAAAATGTTTGAAAGGTGCTTTAAGTATAAAAAGGGCAAGAGTGTTATGAATAAATAAGAGAGCCAAATGCTAAATGTTTTAAAAAAATGCTAAAATGTTAAAAGGTGCTTAAAGGTGCTAAAAGATTAATTTTAAAGCTAAAGGGTGCTAAAGGTGCTAAAGGGCGCTTAAAAATGCTAAATGCTAAGATTATTTACGGACTAATTGTGTATACTGCTAGCTAAATTAATCTTGACTAACCTGCGTACAGTATTATATAAGAGATGCTTTAAGACGATTTTTGAGAGTTTAGGAGAAATCTGTTATGTATTTTAATAAGAAAACAAAATGTTGGTTTTATGATGCAAGTTAAATCATTTAAATCATTTTTGCAAAATTTAGACATGCTCAACAGTCCTAAAGGCAAGTAAGTTAAGCGATGAACTTTAAATTACCTCCCCACTTATATGTTTAAGGGCTAATTGTTCTAGATCCTATTAATTACAAAGTTATGAATTACAATAACAAATAAAGCAAGATAAGGATGAGATGAGAGAATGAGGGGTTGAAGCGGATGACCCCGTCCTATTTGTTTTTCTAGGAATTGCCGAAGAGGGAATGCGAATGCGGATGCGGGTCGCCATTTGAAATGGCTTGCGATGAGCCTCGCCGTGAGACTCTTTATTTTTGCTCCGATGCGTGCCATGCAACAATAAGAGAAGATAAAGATTAGTACAAGCTCAAATTTATTTAACCACGCAAGTAGATAGAATACTCATATAATTTTTAGATATATGGGATATGACTGCCACATTAGCCAAACTGATTTCAGCAAGAGATATGTATGCACTGTTGGACCCAGGGAAGTAGTAAACAGTAAAGGCAAACAGGGGGACAACTATGCTGGCCCAAAAATGTAGTAATTTATCTAGAGAGGCAACATACAGTGAAAACAAATGAATAACGCAGCAAACAGGGGTATGCGGGGCAGTAGGCAATAGACGGAAATAAGCCTCAAAACGTAACATTTTCGCTTTTAAGGAAGATCAATATAGGATAATATCGATGGAGTAAGTAGTCGACAGATAGGAATATGACAAGACATATTTAAATATACAAAGTATACCCAAATTGGGCACGATATATCGGTGTATTCGCATCGTAACCAATGCCCCGAACCATATTCAGTTCCTAACAAGCCAACAATATCGTGCACACTACATACGCTTCATGGTCTCAAATTCTCTTATATCCTGATTCGCTTATCACCTTGATGTGTCTAATTTAAGAGGAAAGAAGGCAAATGAGGCAAACACTTAACAAAGATCAGGTCATGCATCCCCTAATCTATCTAGGTTAGTGTTATCCCATAGAGTTATTGATAAGAATGGGCTGCTTTCTAATGACACAAGAGTATTTACATACAGGGGGGGTTCATACAATATAGGGACTAGAACAGAGATAACCGATACGCTACGGGTCTAATTTTCAATGGATGAGGCTATTATACAAAAGCATTTGGACCACTAATCATTTTTATCCTTGTTCTTATCATGAAGAAAAATAACAAACTAGTCCTATGTTCATCTAGACTGAACATCTAAACTTAGCATGTGACATTTTAAGTTTAAGCTAATAAGATATGCACTTTCCTAATTAATCACACAAATGGCCATAAGAAACTAACAATGATTTAAAAGAGGTTACATGATATCAGTAAGACATAATCGTCAAGGTAGACAGAGTGTACATGTAATCATTTAAAGGAAATCTGGAAACTGGTTATGAACCAATGCTGCAATCAATATAATAAACACCTATCATATAGTGCTGGACATGAACCCAACATAGCATATCCCAATATTAATGGCCAATAAGACAAGCAAACAAGCCATTAGACATTAACAAACATTAATGGAAAACATTGCATTATCAATATCGCATTCCCTCCGGCAAATAAATACCATACTCATGAATCTGTTTAGGGGGGTTTAACTGAGCGTATACAGCTTTAATAGTGAATCATTAATAATGTTTACTTTAATGAAACATGCTTAATACCTCCATATAACGATCTTGAGCAGTCGTAATAGGACCATACACATTTAATAACTAATCTAATTGATTTAAACGATAAGTAATGGAAATATAAACACATAGTACAGATTATATCAGGCACATTAACTGAAAATTAAAAGGGAAAGGAATTACCTTCTCCGGACAGCGAGCCGGGGCAGCGTATCAAGTCGTCGGTCCACTCGACGGGTTATTGCGATGCGATGGAAAGGGGCAAGGTTTTGCTTGCTGGTTTTGGCTGGAACTGAGAGAAAGGTTCGACTGATTCCCCTGTTTCTGCCCTATTCCCTGGATCGATGCTATGGGTTTCCTCCCTCTTTTCCCGATCGAACTCTCATCAGGCTCGATGATTGCTACCGACTCATCGTGTCCGACCTTCCTTCGCGTGTCAATGCTCTGGATGATTGCTACCCTAAATTGCTATGTGGTTCCTAACTACTGCTAAAGTGTCGATGCTATCGGTTTCTGGGTGCTGTGTTACCTTGCATAAACTCTACTGTGCTCTCCCCCGTTTTTCTCTTTTTGATGCTATCTCCCTCTCTAACTGAGTCCCCGACTGACCTAATCGAGCTCAGATCGACGCCTGCTTCACCCTCTTCGATGCCTTTGCATGTTCTTAAATAGCCTCACCCTAGGTTCTAATATTGGTAAGCACTTAGGGTGGATTCTAGGCCGAGATTTCGTAAGAGATTTGTCCGATTGGTAAGTGATTCGTGACGATTTGCTACCGATTCGAATGGGTTCGATTTTGGAAGGATTTGTTTGGTTATGGAAAGGTATCGTTGGATTCGTTTGGGTGATAGATATGGTAAGAAATGAGCATGCGGTAATGCATGGATTGTGGGAAAGCCCTGATGAAAGAAGACCGGCCGAGGCTAGTGAGTCGCGAAAGTGGAGTGAGGAGCGCGAACGAGCTTTAGGTTTAGGGCTTTGTGAGGAGACGATGAGTGAGGGTAAAGGGCTAGGGAGTGGCCGAGGGGAAATAAAAGTCGGGCGTGGAGTCAGGCTGCGTCGCGGTCGCGGGTTTGGGCGTGGTGGTGATTAATTAGGTAGTTAGTTATTAATTAGTTTTAGGCTTTTAATTAATTAGTTTTAGGAGTTAATTAGTGATAAATTAAATTAACAAATGTGATCATATTATTTAGGTGCTTCATTAATCTAATTGTTATAATAAACGCGGGCGTGTTATTTAATTAATGCTTAATGCGACGCTTTTATTTAAAATCTTATTATTATGGTTAAAATTAAAATTGAATTGAGTTTAGATTAAATTATTTAAAGGCTAAATGCAAGTATGATGTCTAAGAATTGTTTGAAGCTTTTATAAATGCGACGCTGTTAAATGCATGTATTAGATTAAAATTGATTTTAAATTACAAATGATTGTGAAATTCTCTTGCGTATTAATAAATGCGGCTATGCTACTTGACGCGACGTCCTTGCTAAACTATTTATTTTATGTATTTATTAATGATTAAGAATTACGGTGAGCTTACAATTAGTTAATGCGGGCGCGGGACTCTAAGTGTTTAAAACTCTACGTAAGACGCGATGCCATTATTAAATTATTTATTTATGCATGTATTAATGTTTTATCGCTGCATTTTATTACAAAAAATCATAAAAAATTATTTTACAAAATTAGTCTAATTTTATGGTTAATGGCTGGACGGGAGGGTCAAAATTGGGTGTCAACAGTGCTAATAAGTTGTAAGCTGCGGAAAGTATTTTTAACCATGTCCGCCAGAAAAAGAAGAGCCTCCACGTCCACCTCAGCCCCACATTACGATGATAATAGGTTTGTGAGCTACGAAGCTTTCCAAAGATACAAGAGACTTAGTACTAGGCCCTTAATCCCTGAAAGGGGAATGGACTATCAGAGGGAGTCTTTTGGGGAAGAGGATGTTTATGAGCCCATTCGGACAATGATTGAGTTACGGGAGTGGAGGAGATTTGTAAATCCGGAGAAGATAGCACCAATGAACACAACAATGGTGCGTGAGTTCTATGCCAACTTTCCGGAGAAGGTGGAAAGGGGATGCTTTGTAAGGGGACATTATGTGCATGTGACAGCAGAAGATATAAATACAAAATTGAAAACATTTGATGTTGAAGGAGGAATTGGTGATCGGAGCCATTTTAGAACATGGTCTAGGAGCACCGACAACATAAACTGGGATACCGTCGCAAACACTGTAAGCTACCCTGGGGCTGCTTTTGATATTGCGAGAAATGGGTCAAGAGCACTGAGCAGGTGCCAATTCAACAAAGCAGCCAAGGGTTGGCTATATTTCGTCAGTGCCCGCATGATTCCATCCACGCACTTCACCAGAGTGCCAAAAGATAGGATTAAGCTGATATATGGAATTATGAGGGGGTTGACGATTGATGTGGGGAAAGAAATAGTGCAGAGCATTGAGGAAATCAGCAGGTTGGTAACAACAGGCGGATTGGGACATGGCTCAGTTATCACCAAGCTATGTCACATGAGTGGGGTCCCAATCCTACACACTGATACTAATGAAAGAAACCAACTGCCTGTGTCCTATGGGATAGTGCACTCTTCCTGCACTCCAAGCCCTCCAAAGAGAAGAAGAGTACAACCAGCAGCAGCAGCAACAACAGAGGCCGCAACGAACGAAGATGAGCCTGAAATAAGGGCTCAATATGCGGCAGGACCTAGCCACCAGCCAACCACAGAAGCAGAACCTTCAGTGCCCATTATGGAGCGATTGCTTCAGAATCAGATGAGGATGATGCAGAGTTTGGACACAGTGATCCACGAACAACAAGAAACGAGGCAACAAATCAACGAGATGAGTTCCTTGTTCAGTCATGGTTCATGCACTATCCCATGCCACCGCCACCACCACCATTTTAGCCAAAGTCTGTAAGTGTCTTATCTCTTTTATTGTCTTTGAGTCTACACACATTGGGGACAATGTGTGATTTAAGTTTGGGGGTATTTTATGTGTGTCTTGTTTTGCTTGTGTCTTGTCATGTTTTATTTAAGTCTTTTTATTGTTTTATGTATTTTTGAGTCACAATTTTTTTTCTTCTTCTTTTTGAATCATAATTGTCTGTCAAAAGATCATGTATGTTGTAGTTGCTAGAAACACCTAGTGAAGGAAGGTGGAATAATGTAATGGAATAAAAGCAACTATCTAAGCACTTAGGTTAGATATGCCAAAAACTCACAAAATCTGTCTATTTGGAGTTTCTTGCCTAAATTGTGCATGCTAAATGATAAAAACTTATGTGTTATGATTGCTTGCTATTTGAGGCGAAATAGTTAGGATATGCATGTTAGGGAGATGACTCAGACATTTCTTTCATAGCCAATTCTTACCACTCTTTTCTATCCCGGACTTTAAATATATCCCTAGTTAGCCCCATTGAGCCTAAAAATTGAATCTTCTTCTTTGACAACCTATATTCCCACAAATTGTGCCATAAGTAAAAATGTGAAGTAGTGGAATAAATTGTGTTAAAAAGAGACAAAAAGAGTGAATGAGCTTGTTGCACCCCAATTAAAAAGTAATAAGAAATAGGCAAAAGCCTAAGTTTGGGGGTGCTTGTCATTATTATATACTTCACTCTCCCAAAACAAAAGAGGGAAAAGGTAGAATCGAAGTGAAGGAAAGAACACAAAGAAAAAGGGAAATACTGAAAAGCTAAAGAGCTTATGGTACACGAAATGAGCCTAAAATGCCTATTTTTACCTACCTATACCTAAGCCTACATTACAACCCTTAAAGTCCTGAAGATCTCTTTTATGCATATCCAGGATTAGTGGAGAATATCAAGTAAGCATGCCATTAGGATTTTTGAATTTATATGCATGATTGAGTATATTGACTTCCATTAAGCATGATGAATATGAGTTTGCGAAATATCTAGCTTAATGTGTTTAGGGTGCTGAAAATTTCATGCTATATGTTCCTGCATATTATTTTGCTAATCTTCATGTTTTTCTAGTTAACACTAATGCAGCAAAAGTGATCAATGTCAGTGAGTCTTTTATTTTCGTTTCTTGAGTCTTTTATTTCTTTCTTTCTATCTTTGCTCGAGGGCGAGCAAAGGTTAAGTTTGGGGGTATTTGATCGGTGTATTTTATATACACTTTTTGAGTCAGTTTTAGTTAGTCTTTTGTCCCTTTTTGTACAAATAAGTGTCGTATTAGGATAATTTTCCTTTCTTTTGAGTCAAAGTGGTTAAAATGGCCAAATGGCGGAAAAGGAGCTAAAAGAGGGCAAAAGAGGAGGTTCCGGAGCTGAAAACAGAGAAAGTGGCGAACAAGGCAGAATCGCGGGTCAGCGCCGCGGCGCCTCATGCCAACAATAGCAGGGCCGCGGCGCCCAATGTCCAGAGAGGCTGCAGAAGACCCAGCGCCTCATGTCAACAGGTGCAGGACCGCGGCGCCAATTCACCCGAAGGACCACAGAGTTCCGTAGCATGGCCGCGAAGCATGGCGGCGCCAACGCGGGAAAAATCAGGGTTTTGACGATTTTCTGGGCCAGGCCTGCAGGGAAAAGTTAAGGGCGGTTTTCAGCCTATAAAAGGAGAACCCTAGGCAGATTTTAAGGGCTCCCCTTCTTGCACAACACAAGACTTTCTTGCTTGGAGATTGGAGACCATAATTTAGTACTTTCTTTTCCTTTTTCCTTTTCTTTATTTCAGTTTTTGTATGATGACTTTTGAATTAGTTCTTGTCATGTCAATGACTAGGAACTAATTCTCTTATAGGGCTTTCCATGTTAATTCTCTAGAAACTTATGTTATGATTTAATGCATATGTCTATGGTTATTCTTCTTTGAGAGATCTATCCAATAATTGTGTTGAATGCTTGGTAATTAATTGACAACTAATTATCACTATATGATTTCTAATTGACTTCGAAAGGAGAGATTGTGAATATGCTGTAAGTTGGGTAGACATTCTTGGATTGGGGATGAAAATACCTCAATTATTTATGTAGCGTTAATGAGAGGCTTAACAACCCTAATTTTGCGCATGGTGCGTGACGGTTAACTAGGTTTTTGCTCTTAATCCTCCTATAGAGTTATCCTTATCACCGAAAGGTAGGTAAGGTGCAATACTGGGGTTGAGTGTTTATATATCCTTAACGGGAATATAAAACGATTTCGTAAACCTGCTAGCTCCGAGAGAAGAAGACCATAATTCGTTGTATTAATAAATAACATAAGCGGATAGTTGAGGAGACATGGAAGCCCTATTCTCATCACATCTGAAGTAAACTCATTAGTTAAATTAGTCTTTATAATTCTTAGTTATAAACAACAAAATCAAATATCAATTTACCAAATAAATACCAAAAGATAGATAGTTGGTACTTGAACCCTAATCCTTGTGGACGATATTCGGTCTTACCAGGACTATATTACTTGTCACGATAACGTGCACTTGCGTTAAAGTGTGTGCATCTTTTCGCGCATCACTTGACATGACTTCTTATATTGTGAAATGGTCTTTTAAAATATGAAATTGATTTTCATTACTCTTGTTGTTAACCAGGCTTTGTATATTGTATTTTGGTTATCATACATGTCTCCTGTTTTATATAGACTGTTATGATTTCATTACAGTATTTTCAGTTTCACATACTTGGTACCTGTTGTACTGATCTCCTTCGGGGGGCTGCGTTCATGCCGCAGGTAGAGGTGCACCGGTTGTTGATCCTCGCTCTAAGGGTCACAGTTCTGCGTTTTGGGAAGCTCCGTTTCTCCGGAGGCTTCGGGTTTTATAAATATGCAGAAAGGTGACCGTTTTGGTTAGCCTGTTTCTTATTTCATATTGTTTCATGTCTATAAGTTTTTATTTCCGCTGATTTTCTCTGATGTTTTATCACTAGGGTGCCCGGGGTAAGGCACCAGTCGCGGGCCCGAGGTCGGGTCGTGACAAAAATTTCTTGTCTTCTTCTATATAAATTTCACGTTTTATTTTAAGCTTTTAATGTTCCTAATATTTTGGTAAAATTTCAGACTTTGATATTTGATACACCATAGCGAAAAAAGTTCATTTTATCCATTTTCTTGACCTCATTTTTTATTATATAATTTTTTTTACTACCGTTGATGGGTACCCGCCGGGTAAGTGGGTACCCGTCGGGGTAAGTGGGGCGGGGGCGGGTGGAGAATTTACTACCCGTGATGGGTGGTGGGGCGGGGGTGGAGGTGGGTTTTAGGTGGCGGGTACGGGTATGGGGTACCCTTCCCCAGTCCCCGCCCCGCCCCATTGACATCCCTATTTGCGAGCAATCACTTTGGTGTAAATACCCACAAAAGTTTATTATCTACTTTTACTTTAACACATCTATGAAAGGGCCTGAGTCCTCGTAGACTTAGAGCAAATATTTTGGCATAAATACTCATATCGCCGAAAAGGATTTTGCACCCTAACAATTATAATGTACGACGCAATTTAATTAGACTTGTATTTAATGTTTGGGGAACAATTTTTAGTTTTCGGGGATTTCATTTAAGATCAACAAACATGTCATATATGATATGACATCCTATCATGCAATTTCTAAACACATTTAGATGAGAAACCATCAAACTCATTAGGCATGATACGATGGTTTTAATCAAATACTGAGTGCCGTCTACCTAGACAGTTATTGCAGTCATTGAAAGTAAATAATTACTGGTCGCCGCCTACCCAGACAATAATTGCGGACGCTATACTAATAATTTAAATGCATCACATTCAAACACTTAGCACATTTGTATATTATAGAATAATATATCATTAATGATAATCATGGGTCTATTTATCTAAACTATAAAATCTATGTCTATGCCAGAAAGCCAACAGTTGGAAAACCAAAAGTCCGAAAGTAGAAGAAGAAAGTAATACGAAACAACCCGAGGGGTATGCGGTTCCAGGAAAGAGAAGAAAGTTTGTCGACTTATCTAATTTCTGTGCGGGCTGAAACAGGCCCCGAAGCATTGGCACGAAACATTTCATAGTACTCTACTATCGAAGGGTTTCTCCACAAATATTTGTGACAAATGTGCCTACACGAAAGGTAATTTTGACTCGTTCATATGCCTTTACGTAGAAGACAAGTTGATCACAGGGGATAGTCCTAGTTTGATCCTAGAGGTTAAGAGTATGTTAAAATAATGGTTCGACATGAAAGGATGTGAGTATTGCAGATGACATATTAAGAATTGGAATTTCTAAGACATCTAACTGACTGGTCTAATTCCAAACTCATTTGTGAGGAGCTTGACAGTCTCGTTGAAGTCACTAATGGATATGAATCATAAAGTTGATTGGAATCATGGTACACCCATATGCCATGAGGGATATGTGCATGTCACATGCAATTTACACACTATAACTGACCTAGTATCGGCTCATAAAGAAACTCAGTTGAACTAAGATTCACTCATGATTCTGGAAATGATCGATAGAAGGCATTAAATCGGATGTGACGATATCTGAATTATTCGCTTATCTATAGTTTATAGTATTCTAGATGTCCAATGGTTCTGGGAGAACACAATGATGGAAACTGAAAATCAGACCTGAAGAACACCAAAGCCACAAGTGGATGTGCATAGCGTGTCTTAGGAAAGTTCTCTAAGCAAAACCTGCATCGGTCGATTCATGCTGGAATTAGAGTTTATCGCTTTGTACAAAGCATGATGAGAAGTTGAGTATCTTCACGACCTCTTAGAGGATGTTTCTTATTGGGAGTAACTCATGCCTGCGACAGTTATACACTGTAAGGGCACATATGACGGCAAATATCGTCATATTCGACGGACACATAAGACCGTTCGATAGCTGATGACCACATATACTATTTCCATTGGTTATGTGAAATCAAAGTAAAATATAATAGACCCTTTGACAAAGGGCATACCCAGATATCAGATGTTCTGCCTATTTAGGGGAATTGACTTAAAACACAATCAATAAGAACTGATATGGTGAATACCCAACCTTACTGACTGAAGATCTCAGGAATTAGGTTCAATGGGAAAACTAAGTCGTAAAGGTTCAGTTGAGCGCTTCGGGGGAAGCAAGAGCACTTCGGATAAAGATTTCTACATTGAAACATGAATCTAAGGCCGTTCTCGTGATAGACATTAAGTGCTATATGTAGTGTGAGTAAAGGTTAAGTTTCCAAAATCTTCCATGATCCTCAACAGTTGAGGTTAGGTTTGGGGAAACTTTTAATAGTTTCTAACATTTGTGAAGTGGGGTATAGCAGAATACCTTGTAGGAGACCACTGATGCTCGATTTATACACACGCTAAACGCAAGTGCACGTATCGTGACAAGTAATATAGTCTAGAAGACCAAGTTATCGTCTTCAGGGATTAATGTCAAATTACCAACCTCTATTCTGTAGTATCTATTTGGTGATCGATAATTTGATGGTTTGTTTATAGCTATGATTATAGACGCTAACTAAATTACTTTACTTTACTTCAGATATGGTGGAAATAGGGCTTCCAAATCTCCTCGACTATCCGTTCGCTTTACTCGTTAATGCAAATAATTAAGGTTCTTCTTCTCTGTTGAGATATCAGGTTAACTAAGCCGTTTTATACTCATGTTAAGGTAATATAAACACTCAACCCCATTGTAGAACCCTTCTATCTTTCGATGACAAGATTGACTACAAAGGAGGATTAAGAGCAATAACCTATTAAGCTACACAAGTATCGGGGTACTTTCGTCCACGATTTAAACCTATGTTTATTCAACTATAGCATATTCACAATCTCCACTTTCGGATTTCGATTAGAAATCATATAAGTGATGATAATTAGTGATCAATTAATTACCAAGCAATCAAAATAATTATTGAATAAATCTCAACAATAATAAGAAGAAACCAAAATCTTGCATTAATTCATAAAAGGAGGTTCAAGCGATTCGACATGGAAAACCCTAAATTAAGTTAGTTCCTAGCCATAGACATGCAAAGAACTAAAATATTATCCAACATATACTAGAAAGAAATAAAGTAAAGAACAAGAAATTACTCAAAATAAGTCTCCAATCTTGATCTAATGTTGTGATGAATGGTAAGGTGTGGAACTCTCCAAAACTGACCTAAAAGGCCCTATTTATATCCCCAAAAACGAGTAAAACCTTTTCCTCTTTGGTCTTGGCCCAATCCTATTCAGATTCGTCAAATTTGCCGCGTCGGCGCCACGGCCCTGCAACCGGCGCCGCGACGCCGAAACTTCTGCGGCTGGTCTTCTTCTTGGGCGTCATGGCTCTGCTGCTGCTGGTTGGTTGGCGCCACGGCGCCGCCCTGAATTACGCTCGGGTTGTCAACTTTTCAGATTTTTGAGCTCTGGAATCTCTGTTTCTGCCCTCTTTTCGCTCCTTCTCACCAATGTGTCACTTTAAACTACTGTGACTCAAAAGAAAGACAATCTATCCTAACACGACACATATTTGTACAAAAATGGGCAAAAGACTAACTAAAAATGACTCAAAAGATGTATATAAAATACACCGATCAAACACCCCCAAACTTAACCTTTGCTCGCCCTCGAGTAAAGATAAAAAATAGAAACAAAGACATGAAAGAAAAGAAAATAAAATGACTCAAAGACATTGATCAATTTGCTGAATCATTGTTACTTAGAAAAACATAAAGGTTAGTAGAATAATATGCAAGAACATATATCATAGATTTTTAACATTCTAAACACATCAAGTCAGATATTTCGCAAATTTAATTTAATCATGCTCAATGGAAGTAAGAATACCTAACTATGCATGTTAATTTCCAAATCCTATGGCCTGTTTACTTGCTATTCTCCATTAATCATGGATACACACATTACCTTCAGGGTTTTTCAGGGTTGTAATGTAGGCTTAGGCAGGGGTAGGTAAAAATAGGTTTTTAGGCTCAATATTACGTACCATAAGCTCTTTTGCTTTCGATTCTTCCCTTTTCTTTTGATTTTCTTTTTAACCTCATACCTATCTTTCCCCTCTTTTGTTTTGAGAGAATAAGGTGTCTGATGAATAGTAGGCACCCCCAAACTTAGGCTTTTGCCTATTTATGATTACTTTTAATTGGGGTGCATCAAAATTGTTTATTCACTTTTTGTCTCTTTTCAACACTTTATATTCCAAACACATCAATTTCTTCACTTATGACACAAGTATGGAATTATAGGGTGTCAAAGAAAGATCTTATTTTTAGGCTCAAAGAGGCTGACTAGGGATACAATTTTAATGTCAGGGATAGGTAAAAAAATGGTAAGAAAGGGCTAACAAAGAAATGCATGAGTCATCTACCTAACATACATATCCTAACTATTTCACCTCAAATAGCAAGCAAGCAGACACATAGATTTAATCACTAACAATGCATAAATCAAGCAAGATACCCCAAATAGTTTGACTTCATGAATTTTTGGCATATCTAACTTAAGTGTTCAGATGGTTGCTTCTAATTCCATTACATTATTCAACTTTACTTCACTAGGCGTTTCAAGTAACTACAACATGCATGATCATAAAAAAAAATTAGACTCAAATAAACATAGAAAATAACACAAAAAGACTCAAAAATACATCAAAAATAAATAAGAACTCCCCCCAAACTTAAATCACACATTGTCCCTAATGTGTGCAAGACTCAAAAATAAAAGAAAGACGGGACAACTTACAGACTAGGTTTAAAATGGTGGCGGTGGCGGCGGATAATGCATGGACCACTGGTTGAACAAGGAACTCATCTCATCAAATCTCTGGTTCAACTGTTGTTGCTCCTGCCTTATTTCTTGTTGTCCTTACCTCAGGTCATGTTGACCTTGTATCATTGTGTCAAAACTCTGCATCATCCTCCGCTGGTTCATGAGCAACTGCTCCATCATAGGCACTGGAGGTTCCAATTCCAGTGCTGGCGGTCTACCGCCTCATCTTGAGCCTCTGCCTCGCTCATCTCATCCATAGCGACCTCTGCTGGTCTCCTTCTTACTGCTTCTTTGGATTACGGAAGGCATGCACTATCCCATATTTCACAAGAGGTTGACCCTTATCATATGTATCAGTAGCTAGGGTTGGGACTCCATGTCTTAGAACATAAACTGCAAATAAGTGATCTGTGTCCCAACCCACATGTAGTGACCAACCTACTGGTTTCTCCAATGTTCTGCAATATCTCCTTCCCAACATCAATCGTCTTCCCTTCCATAATTCCATATACCATCTTTATTTTATCCGCTGGCACTCTGGTGAAGTGCGTCGGTAGAATCAGGCGGGCACTGGCGAAATATAACCAACCCTTGGCTGTTTTTTTGAACTGATATCTGCTCAGTCCTCTTGATCCATTTCGTGCAATATCATACTCAACCCCAGTGTAGCATAATGTGCTTGCGACGATATCCCAATCGATGTTGTTGGTATCTCTAGACCAAGTTCTGAAATAGCTTCGATCATCGCCTCTTTCTTCAACATCAACTGTTCTTAATAGCTCATTCACCACCTCAGCCGTGCCGTCACAGGCACATACTGTCCTCTCACAAAATATCTACCATTTACCCGTTCCAGAAAGTTAGCATGTAATTCTTTTACCATTACAGTGTTATGTGGTACTACTCTCTCCGGATTAACAAATCTCTTCCACCCAATGGCTTCTATCATTGCCCGAATAGGCTCATAGACATCGCCATCCTCAAATGACTCCCTTTGGTACTCCATTCCTCGCGCAGGTATCAAGGGTCTAGTACTAAGTTTGTAATATCTGTCTTCTGTTTTTTGACTAACAAACCTAGTAGTGTCATATTGTGGAACGGAGGCGGATGTGGAAGCTCTCCTTTTTCTGGCAGACATTTTGGAAAATTTTCAGCAGCGTTTCCTCTGTTTCAGTGAGATTACCCAGCCACTTTCAATCACACCAATCAACACACAACGTAATCATCAGAATACAACACCATTCAACCCCCAAACTTCACTCAAATCACATGTACAACACCCCACATCACTACGTACAATCTTACCGCGAAATTTCCAACACCAAACTTCAACACACCCCACAATATTCACCCATAAATCACATCCCCAAACTTATGAATTACCTCCCCTAATTGCTTTGAAAATTTCAAGAAAAATGATGAAAGTTACCTTGGAAGGTGTTCTTCAAAATTTTCTTGTTCCTAGTGATGGATTGAGGCAATTGAATGAGGATTGTTGTTTGAAATGGTTAAGGGTGCAAGGAATTGAAGTACTTTGGTTGTGATTGAGTTTAGTTTGTGGAAGATTTTGAGTAATATAGGCTGATTTCGTGGGTTTTGGAGAGAGGAATGGTTTTGGGTTTTTCATTTGGAGAGGGGAAATCGAATTAGGGCTCTTTCAATTTCAGTTTTTCTGTCGTGGCGCCACAGCCCTGAGATCGGCGCCGTGGCGCCCAAACATCTGCGACCCGCTGAACTTCTGGCGCCGTGGCGCTCTGATTTGGCGTCGTGGAGCCCAAATTTCAGAGACCTTCTGGCCTTTCGGCGCCGTGGCGCCCAACTTCCTGCGACTTTCTGCATTTTCGGCGCCATGGCCCTCTGCTGGGCGCCGTGGCGTTGAGCTGATTTCCTTCTTCTCTTCACATTTTTCGTCCTCCACTTTTTAGCTCTGTACCTGTCATCACAACATGTAAACAATACCTTCCTTGAGACTGTTCTAACACAGGTTCCTTATCAAGAGGCATGGGGTAACTTAACCCCACAGCCTACCCATTTCATAATCATTTTTCTCTTTCGCCTTTTGTTTTTCTTTTTCTCCTTTTTCTCAAGAGAAGGTTTAGCGTTGCTCACCTGTACTGGTGGACTGATTTCCCTTGTTTTGGCCTTTGATGGCTCAACTGATGTGCTAACAGTGCTGACTGCAAAACATTTGCTTATGACTGGGGGTTCAACGGTGTGTTTAAACACCATGAACACCATCTCTTCTTCCTCAACTCTGAGTTTCAGCTCGCCCTTTTCCACATCAATCAAGGCCCTCCCAGTTTCCAAGAATGGTCTTCCCAAGATGATAGGGATTTCATCATCTTCCTCCATATCAAGGATGAGGAAGTCTGCAGGAAAGAAGAATTTTCCCACCTTAACCAATACGTCTTCAATTATTCCCCTGGGATGCACCACTGTCCTATCCGCCAACTGCAAGTTCACAGTGGTTGGTTTGGCTTCACCCAAACCCAACCTCTTGAAAACGGACAAGGGCATGAGATTTATGCTGGCCCCCAAATCACACAGGGCCCTGTTACATGTCACCCTACCAATTGTGCAAGGCAATGTGAAGCTCCCTGGATCCTTAAGCTTGGGGGGCAGTTTCTTCTGCAAGATGGCACTGCATTCCTCTGTCAATGCCACTGTCTCATACTCAGCTAGCTTCCTCTTCTTCCCAAGAATTTCCTTCATAAATTTGAAATAAGTAGGCATTTGCTCCAACGCCTCAATGAAAGGGATGTTAATGTGCAGCTTTCTAAATACCTCCAAGAACTTGGAGAATTGCTTATCAACTGCTTTCCTTTGCAACCTCTGAGGGTAAGGAATCTTCTCTGTGTATTCCCTCACTGGAACTGTTGGAGCCTTCTCTAAAATAGGGCGGTCCTCAGTAACCCCCTCCTTCTCTGCCTCTACTCTCTGCTCAACTCTCTGTTCTACCACATGCTGAGGTGTAGGCTGTTCTAGCTGCTTCCCACTTCTCAGCTGCACCGCCTGACACTGCTCTCTGAGATTCATCTCTGTATTACTAGGAAGAGTGTCATGTGGCCTGTTATTTGTCATCTTTGCTAGCTGTCCCACCTGGGTCTCCAAGTTCCTGATATAGGACCTTTTCTCTGCCATGAACTGGGTTTGTGAATTCGTAAGTGTCAACAAGGTGCTCGCAATTCTTCTGGCTTCTCTTGTGGAGCAGGTGTACTGAACTGTTGGGAGGATGAGGCCTGGTTAAATGGTTGATGATTCTGGTATTGGCCTCTGAACTGGTTCTGCTGCCCTTGATCACCCCTCCATGAAAAGTTAGGGTGATTTCTCCACCCTGGATTGTAAGTATTTGAATATGGGTTATTCTGGGGCCTTGGGTAATTCCCCACCGCCTGTCATTCTGCTTGCTCAATAGGGATGTTGTTGGGGTCTGCTGATGGGCACCTATCAAAAGTATGAGGACCCCCACACATCTCACAATTCATTGGCATCTGAACTGCATTCACTGACACTGTGTTCTGCTGCAGTTGCTTGGTCAAGAGAGAAACCTGTGCATTTAACGATGTAATGGCATCGATCTCATGAACTCCTATCGCTCTCCTTCCACTTACCCCTCTATCATTTGTCACATAGTTATTGGTGGTCATGTCTTCTAGCAAATCATGGGCCTCATGTGCTGTCTTCTTCATGAAGGTTCCATCTGCAGTTGCGTCAATGATGGTTCTTGTGGTCCCACTTAGCCCATTGTAGAAAATATGGACCAAATTCCACAGCTCAATTCTATGATGTGGACACTTTCTCTGCAGATCTTTAAATCTTTCCCAAGCCTCATAGAGTGACTCTCCATCAGCCTGGTAAAAATTGTTCAGCTCTCCTCTCAGCTTAGCTGCTTTGGACGGTGGAAAGAACTTTGCCAAGAACTTCTGTGCCAACTTCTGCCATGTGAATATAGAATCTGTAGGCAGGGAATTCAACAAAATCTTTGCTCTTTCCCTGAGTGAGAAGGGAAAGAGCCTCAATCAGATGGTGTCGTCAGTAACGCCATTATACTTGAAAGTTGCACACAACTACAAGAAATTTGCTATGTGCATATGAGGGTCTTCAGATGGCAACCCTCCAAATTGAACTGTATTCTGCACCATACTCAGGATCGCAGGCTTGATTTCGAAATTATTTGCTCCTATTGCTGGGAGCCTGATGAAGTCTGTGCTCCATTCACCCTTGGCAGCACATAATCTCTCAAGCTTCTCTCAGCTTGGACCTGGACCCTTTCTTCCACATCCATTAGTAACCTCTGGGGCATCCTCTGGTTAGGTTGATAATCACCTAACCCTTCGTTCATCTAATTATTATTCTGCAAGCCTCCCATTGCTATTAAGGCCAAGATTCGTTTGTTTCTCCGATCTGCTTGCAAGTCTTTTCAATCTCCGGGTTGAAGGTAACAAGTGTATCTGCTCCTCTTCTCCTTCGCATAAACTAGATGCCTGCAACAGATCAAAATCAACAAACGGATCACGGCGCACGGTTTCACCAATACAAAAAATAATAAAAAGAAAAATAAAAACCAAATTAGAAATTAAGAATAAATAGAATGATATTGAACTACGTCAATCCCTGGCAACGGCGCCAAAAACTTGATGCTCGATTTATACACACGCTAAACGCAAGTGCACGTATTGTGACAAGTAATATAGTCTAAAAGACCGAGTTATCGTCCTCAGGGATTAGTGTCAAATTACCAACCTCTATTCTGTAGTATCTATTTGGTGACCGATAATTTGATGGTTTGTTTATAGCTATGATTATAGACGCTAACTAAATTACTTTACTTTACTTCAGATATGGTGGAAATAGGGCTTCCAAATCTCCTCGACTATCCGTTCGCTTTACTTGTTAATGCAAATAATTAAGGTTCTTCTTCTATGTTGAGATAACAGGTTAACTAAACCGTTTTATACTCCTGTTAAGGTAATGTAAACACTCAACCCCATTGTAGAACCCTTCTATCTTTCGATGACAAGATTGACTACAAAGGAGGATTAAGAGCAATAACCTATTAAGCTACACAAGTATCGGGGTACATTCTTCAACGATTTAAACCTATGTTTATTCAACTATAGCATATTCACAATCTCCCCTTTCGGATTTCGATTAAAAATCATATAAGTGATGATAATTAGTGATCAATTAATTACCAAACAATCAAAACAATTATAGAATAAATCTCAACAATAATAAGAACCCAAAATCTTGCTTTAATTCATAAAATGAGGTTCAAGCGATTCGACATGGAAAACCCTAAATTAAGTTAGTTCCTAGTCATAGACATGCCTATTGACACCCAATTTTGACCCTCCCGTCCAGTCATTGACTATAAAATTACACTAATTTTCCAAAAAAATTTAAAGATTTTTATAATAATAAAATTCAACAATAAAACATTAATACACGCATAAATAAGCGATTTAATAATGGCACCACATTTTACGTAGAGTATTAAGCACACCTTGAGTCTCACGTCCGCATTCGTCATTTTAATAACAAGCAATTTCATTAATATTATTCATAATTTAAGCCATATTTCCCATTAATTAAAACTCAAACAATTCTTAATGATAAATAAATAAATACATAAAATAAATAATTTAACAACGACGTCGTATTAAATAGCATATTCGCATTTATTAATATGCAAGACAATTTCATAATTATTATTTGTAATTTAAATTAATTTTGATCTAATACATGCGTTTAAATAATAGCGTCACATTTATAAAAACATTAAGCAATCCTTAAATATCATATCTGCATTTAGCATTTAAATAATTTAATAATAATCTAAACCCCATTCAATTTTAATTTCACGGCATCGCATTATAAAATATTAAGCAGCACGCCCGTCTTTATTTTTTTGTAATAATTTAAAATCAAGCTTAGACTAATAAAGCACCTAAATAATTTAATCACAATTTAAATAATTTAATTTACCGCTAATTAAATAATACACCTAAAACTAATAACACACTACCCAAATTAAATACCCAGCCCAAGCCCAAACAACCTAGCCCACTAGCCCCTTATACTCATCCACACTTGCAGCCCAAACTTCCCGCAGCCCACCTCTATCCTATAACCTCCCCCCATCGTCCCTAACATCCCTTAAGAAAAAAAAACCTAAAAACATTCCTAAACCAGTGAACCCTAGAAGCCTAAGGAAATCCGCCGCCAGCACCCACACCCCCAACCCCGCGATTCTCGCTGGAGATACTGCACCTCGCCACCTCACTTCCCTTTCCTTTGTCATTCACTTACCATAAACTACCACCAAATCCCAAATCATAACTTGCCTTAACCAAATCGTACACGAAAATCTTACCTAAAACGAATAAGCAAATCGCATCAAATAAGTAAAGAATAACATGCTCAAATCAGTCCAAAGTCGTATCAAAAGTTTACCAAAATTGAAACCCAGAATCATAGCTATAAAAGGAGAGCAATACAATGCAATAGGCACCCGGGGGGAAGACGGCGAAGAACCCATCCATGAATCAGTAAAATCATCCATCGAAAACTAGGGGAAAAACAGCAGTAAACATGTATTTCGATAGAGAAAAATATTAGAGAAACAGATCGAAAACCAGTAGGAAACCCAATAGAAATCCAGAGAAAATAGGGGATATCAATAAGAGTTTTTACCGTACAAAACCCTTAACCCTCTGAATAGCATCCATAACATAAAACAAAAATTCATAAATAAATCAACGAAAAGCTTCATCCCATTCTTTATCGCATAGCACAAAACCTCCGAGTGAATCGACGACTTGATACGCTGCCTCGGTTCGCTGCCCGGAGAAGGTAAATCCATCATCCTTTTCATCTCAAATTCTGCTCAGTTCATTTCATATCCCCGTGTGTTAATAACGTGTTGATTTGGTTCGTTCATATGGTTGTATGTGCATTGATCATGCTGGTTAGTATTATAAATCATGTTGAAACCTGTTTTCACTTATCTGATTCGGATTTGGATTATTAATATTGATTAGGCTATGTTTAAAGCAGTAAGTCGCGCAATTTGTCCAATATATCGTTCGGAGAGTTTATTGTACTATTTAAAATATGTAAAGGGCAGTCGTGTTGTTCGACATCTGTCTAAAGGGGACAGTGATATTGGTCGATCAATCCATGTAATCAACCTAAGGATGAGATGAAAGCATAAAAGACTATGTGAGATTTGTCTGGGAGAGTATACTGGTCATAACTTGTATGCAAGTTACTTGAATCTGTTGCACACAAAACAGGACAATATAGAGCTACTGCCGACATGTGGATCAAGTCAGTATACCTCAATATGTGAACATAGAACTCATTTAGAGCATTGTGAAGGCTGTCTATTAATTTTAACGTAGTAGTACGCGGCCTGTTTTACTCTGCATCAGTTGTTGCATGGCCATCAGCCTGTCTCGATGCACCCGTCTGTTTTTGACCACCTAAACTGCGCAAGGATAGGCATACATGTTCCTAGTTCAGCCTGTGATTGCTTGTCTGTTGATTTCATATAAACTAGAATGACAGAGTCCACCTTCAGTTTCTTATTCGACCTAGAGGTCCGCATTTACTTTGAATCATGGTCTCTGCTTAATCATCCCATTTCATGTGGTAAAGCATGATTTATGCATGATTCTTCCTGTAATGACTGTATACTTGCAGTTCCTTGTTAGTATGAGTATTCGCTTTATTAATCCCTGTTATGTGGCTTCTGCTTTGTCCTTCTTTTAAAAGATTAAATAGAAAACGAGAGTTATACATGATAGATGTCTAAACATATTGGCATCCATGTTGAGTAAATCAAAATGCATGTTTTTCCTCTTCCCTGCTTGAGATTGATTAAAAACATATTAGCATTGTGTCTCTATTTGCATTCTGTTTGCCTCTTTAAGAATACGTGTCTGCGAGTCGTTTTCATTCAATGCAAGCATATAGGAATGTAGGTTGAGCTAGCTGGAATTTCTAATTAATTTTGCCTGTTTTAAAAAATATCTATTCTCCTGTTTCTGTCTGTTTGCGTGCTCCCGTTGATATGTGTTTGGGGCCAAGCCTATTTATGTTGCATTTTGCCTGCCTTCTTCTGCAATTGGTAAGATACGGAATGAGGAGCTAAATTATATAAAACAAAGAGGATAACCTAGATAAGCCAATCCGGAAAATAGCTGTTGTAGGGGCCACAGAAGGAACTTATAATGCATAGACCAATTGATCTATGATATATGCAAGCTAGACCTCCCCTTTACATGTTATTGTTTACCTTTAAAAAGCCGAGAATCATATTTGTCGGGTGTCTAAAAATATCGCCGTCCATGCGGGATAAATTGGAATGCATGTTGTCCTCTCCTTTGGTCTTGAGTTAAATCTGGTCATGTACGCCTATATTCCTGTCTGTGATTGTTTGTATCTCAAATACACAATTTTGTCTTGCGATATGGAGCTTGTATGTGCTTGATCGACGTGTCACTCCCTCTGATTTTATGTGTATCATCGAGTGTACCATGAATCCCTTGCACATATCATGTACATTACTCTCTGTAAGTTTAAGTGCACATTACTGTAATATCCAAATGCATATTGATTTCGGTCCCTTCGTCTTGTTCAACTGCTATTAGTTTAGGGACTGATTTAATTAAATGTTAGCTAAGATATGCACATATTCATTTATATCATTTGGAATATTTATTAATCCTTATCTCTTATTTTTTTTATATGAAATGCACCGGAGCAACAAAGAGTCTCACGGCGAGACTCATCGTGGCAAATGAAGACCCGCATCTATGTGCATTTCTCTATCCGCATCAGAATTCCAAAACCACCGGTGAAAAGACATCGCCATCCTTCGAGTCATCTTTATTGTCTTCCTATCCCGCCCCATTTATGTGTTGTAAACTAATTGCTTGGCATTGCACTACTAACATTACACTTAGAATATCTAAACCTCGAATCTATAGATTAGAAAGCAATCTGACGCTAGAATTTATTTTCCTTCAAGTTAATTATCTTAGGCTTCTCATACTTAGCTATATTAAACCATTTAATAATCTTCATTGGCATAATGATTCACGTAACTAAAATATTACTATTTTTATAAAGCCCGCTATTTGCATTCATATTTTAGAATCATACTTCTGATAGCATTTGCAAAGAATAGAAAGTAGTCATATTTTATAAATGCATCACAATTGATTTTGTTTAATATCCTCTATACTTCATTAACGAAATATTCCAATAAGGATGCATACTTTTCATATCAAATTAACTTATCTTTTATAGACGAATCTTACGGCTTTCTTTCATCAAGGATACACTTCCTTTCCTACAAAGATCTTTTCTCAAATACTTTTCAAAACATGCATTCTTAGCAATAATAATTCCCTAGGTTTGAACGGACAACCGCAAGTTAGCGGATCTTTTATTGTGCCTAACCCCTTCCCTTTAAGATAATAAAGAACCCTTACCCAGAATCTCATTAAGTTTAGCAGACCATTTAAATGCAGTTAGTGTTGACTTTAACTTAGTTGACATTTAGGTGTCCTAATTCAGCCAAACTAATTAGGTGGCGAATCCGCGAACCCTTTAGTATTTAGCACCTTTAGCTCCCTTTTAAGCACTTTTAGCACTTTTTAACCTTTTAAACATTTTAGTTTCTAACATTTTATCCTGCAGGATTCGCTTTAATAATGTCGCGGTCGAAAAAGGGCGTGACAGAAATGGCGACTCCGCTGGGGACTTAAGGTTCTTAACCACAACAGACCTAGGGTTATTATTTGGCATTATTTTTGCATTTAATTTTTTTGTGCTGTACTTTGTTTTATATGTTTTAAGTGCTATTTGCTTTACTGCTTTCCTTAAACTGGCATTCCGCTCATATTTCTTCCACTCTGGAAAATTCACACTATCACATACTACATGCGAGGTGCGCTTGGTGCATCAACAAAATTCTTTCTTCAAAACCCAAATTTAGGAGAGTTGGTAATATACGTGGAGTGTCCGGTCTAACCGGTGGCCGCGTAGCCTTCTCACTCGAGTTGTCCGCTCGGAAACCTTGCGTCCAGTAAAGCGAAATCTTAGAAACTCAGGATAGAGCTATACCACCCTTTATTTTAAGGCATGCATGCATTTACCTTAGGTGGATCGATCCTTGGTATCGACACCACAATTAAAAAAATACCAAACTTGTCGACGGGTTTCTCGACCCAACGGCCGACCAGCATATTATGTGTAGTGTGACGATGATAGACAAATCCAAACCTAATCATGACGTGCCGAAATTGGAAAAAGTGCACCGTCATTTGATCGTCATTTCCAACAAAAGCATTACAGTTGGACGGCTTGGGCAAATCTATCATAACCTCACATATGTAATGTTTAGGCCTCCCTCTGGCATAAAAGAGGTCCCAAACATGTTAGAGCACACGCTTGATTTGAAATTTTCTTATTATATTGCCTGCAACTCTTTGCATATCATACTAACTTGGTTTGCTTCATTTGTTAGAGGATTATTTTTTGCCTAGCTTACCCCCAAAAGATTGATTCGCGTTGAGTGGTAGAAGCACAATCATCCAATAAATGACTAGTCCAGAGGCACCAGAACGAACCAGCTTAGTACTCGTCCCCGTTCTTGTAAAAGATGCAGAGGCGTTAGAAAGGAGAAACACCAATGATCAACACCTCGCCAGATTGTTGCAACAAATGGAAATCATGGAAGCCGAAATAGAAAGGCTCTGAAATATAACAAACATGTCTATTAGCTTGAATGCACCACTCCCAGAGCAAAGGACAAATGCAATCGCATCACAAGCCCTTGAGCCTTCACTTCCCCAAAGCTCCCCGCAAAGGCCGCAACATACTAGCTCACACCCAAATGTCACCCGCCCGGTCAATTTGCAAACTGACCTCCAAAATGACCCGTTTACTACATATATATCTCAACCTCCACCTACTTATATCTCCCCACTCAGTCCAAATTGCCAAGCCACCCAATATGAGCAGACGACACGCATCACTAGTCCTAACAAAAAATATGGGGCATTAGCACATCCGACCGAAAGCCAACCATTTATTATGCATGTATCCTCTCAAGAGACAGATCAATACAAGGAAGTGGAGCGGCAGACTCGAGCTAGAGCTGATGAAAATGTGGCAAAAGAAAACCGTAGCTTGAAAGAGACATTCAAAAACATTCAGATGAACAAGGGGGGGGAAGGGTTAGAATATGAAAACTTATGTATGCACCCCGACGTTGAATTACCTGTGGGGTACAAGGTGCCCAAATTTGACATGTTCGATGGAAAGGGGAATCCCCGAGCTCATATAAGGTCATATTGCGATAAATTGATTGGAGTTGGAAAAATCAAGCAATCATCATGAAGCTATTCATCAGGAGTATAACCGGCGAGACGTTGGACTGGTACACATGCCAAGACCCTCGAAAATGGGACGGTTGGAATGCCATGGCATAAGATTTCATAGATAGATTCAGATTCAACACTGACACTGTCCCAGATAGATTTTATCTTATGAAACTAGAAAAGAAATCCACAGAAAGTTTCAGGGAATACGCCCTGAGGTGGCGGTCGGAAGCAACAAAGGTCTAACCTCCAATGGCAGAGAGCGAAATGACCACCTTGTTCGTGCAGTCTTTAAGAGACGCAACGTATTATGAAAGGATGATCAGTGTAATTGGGCGAAGTTTTTTGCAGAAATCGTAAGGATGGACGACTTCGTGGAAGAAGACATTAAAATGGGCAGGATTACAAACCTGGCAGCCCTACAAGCAACTAGCAGAGCAATGCAGTCAGATTCCATAGGAGGTACCTCACAGAGGAGAAGAGATGCATCACCCTATGTCATGGTCATTCAGGAACATGGGCCAGAACAACTTCCAGTGTATCAAAGCTCACCACCTTCTTACTATAACCAAAACACTCAAAATCCACAGTCGTATTATCAGTATTGCGCTACCCCATATCCTGTTTACCATACCCAACCAGCATATCCAAAATACTCACCACAATCACGAACCCGTACACCAAACGGACCCAAACCCCGCATAGATGCCGAGAGAAAACCAACCAAAACCTATACACCTTTAGCCGAACCCATAGCCCAAGTGTATGAAAAGCTGAAAGCCGCAGGAATACTCCAACCAATTCCCAGAAATACTCCCAGGCCTACTTCCCTAGGGCACGATAGAACCAAACATTGTGCATACCACTCCGGTGCCGAGGGACACGACGTCGAAAATTGCTATACAGTCAAGGACAGAATAGATGAGTTAATCAAAGAGGGAGTCATCCAGCTGAAAGATGCTCCTCTCAATGTAAACAATGACCCTTTTCCCGGTTATGAAGATGCCCATGTGAACATGATAGCTAAAGATGAAGAAAACAGTCTGGAAGGGACTATTACGCCAGCCCGAAAAGGGAAGAAAGTTGAATCATCGACCAACCGCCAGAGAAAAGGAGGTGCTCCTTTCCGGAGATTGTTTTAACCGTTGAATAAGTCATTCGTTTAGTTTTGTACTGCAAGGGATGATCCTGCTGAAGACTCAACCATTGAAGACGCAGAGCAAGAAGACATTTTGAACAAGTGGACTCGTGTCTCTGCCTTGGCCCTCCGAGTCCTAAGATAGTTAAGTTTAATATATTTTGCCCTTTATCTGTAATAAAATGGAACTACGTTTGACCTGATTCCCTTGGCGGATACGTAGGCGGCCATACCGGCTTCGGTCCCATCTTTAGAAATTTTACCTAATTTCGCTTGTAATGAACTACGTCATGACCTGATTCCCTCATGGGTACGTAGGCGGCCTAAATCGGCTTCGGTCACACCATTAGGAAGTCTTCCCTTATTTTGAAAATAACGAAAATACACATTGAGACCCACTTTAGGCCAAACACCCTTTGCATATTCAGAACTGGGACAAGGTAGGAAACCAGGTAGGGGTTATGAGTCCAAACAAGGCAGACGTTCGAGCATCAAGAGTCAAAACTACAGAGTCAATGCGAATCAACCCCCCTCCCCCCTCCCCCTCAAACTCACAAGTTTTCTTTGAGCGCGGGTTCTTCATATTAGCAGAAGCGAAAAATACAACAAAAGTTCTTCATATTAGCAGAAGCAGAAAGAAGCAGCAGAAGCAGACAGACATCAACAATCAAAGTTCAAATCCCGCAACAAAGTCTAGCGCATCAACTCGGGCATAGAGTCAAATTGCAATCCATGCAGTGCACAAACGCACAACAAATACATCATGGCAATCCATACGGTTCACAAAATGCATTACAACAACATCTCAGCAGTTGCAACATTTAGCATGTCCGCCCAAGGACAATATCTCAGCATTCACAACACGTCCAGGAAACGACGTCATCAGCACAACACGTCCAGACAATGACGTTATTAACACAACACGTCCAGACAACGACGTCATCAGCACAACGCGTCCAGACAATGATGCCATCAATCACATCTTCATCGCATTACACAGAATATCAACAACATTGTCAATACCATGACGCCATCAGCACCATGACGCCATCATAATGCATCGTCAACACCAGGACGCCATCAGCGTCGTCAACACCCTGACGCCATCAGCTTCAACATAATGACGTCGCTAGTATCAACACAACAACGCCCCCAACATCTGCAACAACGACACCTTTAGCACATTACAACATCCCTACTCACAAAATCACAGAACAATTTCAAAGACATCTCAAAGACGCATTTACATCAACAATCACAGATTCAAAGAAGCATTCGCAGATCCAAAGAAGTCCGTGCAGAGACTACATCAGCAATCGCAGCATTCAGCAAGCATTCGCAGCATCCAGCAAGTCTACGCAATGATGACATCAACATTCGCAGCATCCAGCAAGTCCGTGCTGAGAGGACATCAGCATTCGCGGCGTCCTACATATCATACAGGGACAGCATCTCTACTCACAAATTTTTATTTTTTCATATATTCATTATTTTGATTTAACCGCTATGCACATTTTCACAAAGTTTTAGCATGCAGGAGCATTAATTCGCAAGAATAGTAGCATCAATACAATGGTGTCTTCATCAACATCATGTCCGAAAATGACGCCATGTTCGAAAACGACGTCAAGTCCGAAAACGACGCCAAGTCCGAAAACGACGCCCAATCCGAAAATGACGCCGAGTCCGAAAACGACGCAGAGTCCGAAAATGACGAAGAGTCTGAAACGACGTCCGTGCGAAAACGACGTCATGTCTAAAGACGACGTCATCAACATATCACATTTATGCAAGGACACTTTCTCAACTCTCAGAATTGCATTTCTTATATATTCATGCTTTATTATTGTTGTCTTAGCAATTACGCACAAACCTTTTCTTGAGCTTTAGTCTACAGAGCTTCAATTTAAAAGGGCAGTTGCAGCAAGGACAACATATCCGCATTCACAATCGCAACGTGTCCGTGCAAGGACGAAAATCACAGCAGTTGCAACATCAACACAACAAACATCACATTTTTACAGGATAACATTTTCTACTCACACAGTTACATTGCTTATAAAATCATGCGTTATCATTTTGTCGTAACAGTTATGCACTAACCGTTTGCTTAAGTCTTAGCATGCAGGAGCAGGAGCACATCGTGGATTTTCTCTTACAGCGAACCAGGGTAATTTGTTGGGGGGGCAACCTTCCCAACGAATGACAGAAGTGGCCTCGAGCGTCGGTCCACTCATTCCACATCACCAACAAGCCCAACATCATCATAAGTCGATACCGGTACATTCCTAAGTTCAAGCCAATTTATTTTTATTTTAACATCACGGCCCAGTGTCGTCATAACTTGACACTGGGACAAATTTTGAGTCCGCGTTAGCCCGTATTGGTGTTTTGACCATGGTAGCTCAGTGTCGTCATAACTCGACACTGGGACAAATTTTGAGTCCGCGTTAGCCCGCCTTGGTGTTTTGACCATGGTAGCCCAGTGTCGTCATAACTCGACACTGGAACAGATTTTGAGTCTGCGTCAGCCCGCCTTGGTGTTTGACCATGGTAGCCCAGTGTCGTCATAACTCGACACTGGGACAAATTTTGAATTTTGCGTCAGCCTTGTCTTAATTGCCCAACATTTTTAATTCTGAGGATCGAGACAAAATTCGCTATAAGTCAACGTCTTTGTCCGTAGACTCTTCTATCATCTCCACACAAAGAGGGACAAGTTGTTGACACCCAATTTTGACCCTCCCGTCCAGTCATTGACTATAAAATTACACTAATTTTCCAAATAATTTTAACGATTTTTATAATAATAAAATTCAACAATAAAATATTAATACACGTATAAATAAGCGATTTAATAATGGCACCGCATTTTACGTAGAGTATTAAGCACACCTTGAGTCTCACATCCGCATTCGTCATTTTAATAACAAGCAATTTCATTAATATTATTCATAATTTAAGCCCTATTTTTCATTAATTAAAACTCAAATAATTCTTAATGATAAATAAATAAATAAATAAATAAATACATAAAATAAATAATTTAACAATGACGTCGTATTAAATAGCATATTCGCATTTATTAATACGCAAGACAATTTTATAATTATTATTTGTAATTTAAATTAATTTTAATCTAATACATGCGTTTTAATAATAGCGTCGCATTTATAAAAGCATTAAGCAATCTCTAAATATCATATCTGCATTTAGCATTTAAATAATTTAATAATAATCTACCCCATTCAATTTTAATTTCACGGCATCACATTATAAAATATTAAGCAGCACGCCCGTCTTTATGTTTTTGTAATAATTTAAACTCAAACTTAGACTAATAAAACACCTAAATAATTTAATCACAATTTAAATAATTTAATTTACCACTAATTAATTAATACACCTAAAACTAATAACACACTACTCAAATTAAATACCCAGCCCAAGCCCAAACCGCCTAGCCCACTAGCCCCTTATACTCATCCCTACTTGCAACCCAAACTTCCCGCAGCCCACCTCTATCCTATAACCTCCCCCCATCGTCCCTAACAGCCCTTAAGAAAAAAAATCTAAAAACATTCCTAAACCAAATAACCACTAGCGACTCTAAGGAAATCCACAAAGACTACACTCCCAACCCCGGATTCTCACGAGATCGCACCTCGCCACCTCACTTCCCTTTCCTTTGTCATTCACTTACCATAAACTACCACCAAATCCCAAATCATAACTTGCCTTAACCAAATCGTACACGAAAATCTTACCTAAAACGAATAAGCAAATCGCACCAAATTGGTAAAGAATAACATGCTCAAATCAGTCCAAAATCGTATCAAAAGTTTACCAAAATTGAAACTCATAATCATAGCTATAAAAGGAGAGCAATACAATGCAATAGGCACCCGGGGGGAAGACGACGAAGAACCCATCCATGAATCAGTAAAAGCATCCATCGAAAACTAGGCGGAAAACAGCAATAAGCATGGATTTCGACAGAGAAAAACATTAGAGAAACAGATCGAAAACCAGTAGGAAACCCAATAGAAATCCATAGAAAATAGGGGATATCAGTAAGAGTTTTTACCGTACAAAACTCTTAACCCTCTGAATAGAATCCATAACATAAAACAAGAATTCATAAATAAATCAACGAAAAACTTCATCCCCTTCTTTATCGCATAGCACAAAACCTCCGAGTGAATCGACGACTTGATACGCTGTCTCGGTTCGCTGCCCGGAGATGGTAAGTTCATCATTCTTTTCATCTCAAATTCTGCTCAGTTCATTTCATATCCCCGTGTGTTAATAACTTGTTGATTTGGTTCGTTCATATGGTTGTATGTGCATTGATCATGCTGGTTAGTATTATAAATCATGTTTAAACCTGTTTTCACTTATCTGATTCGGATTTGGATTATTAATATCGATTAGGCTATGTTTAAAGCAGTAAGTCGCGCAATTTGTCCAATATATCGTTTTGAGAGTTTGTTGTACTATTTAAAATATGTAAAGGGCAGTCATGTTGTTCGGCATCTGTCTAAAGGGGACAGTGATATTGGTCGATCAATCCATGTAATCAACCTAAGTATGATATGAAAGCATAAAGGACTATGTGAGATTTGTCTGGGAGAGTATACTGGTCATAACTTGTATGCGAGTTACTTGAATCTGTTGCACACAAAACATGACAATATAGAGCTACTGCCGACATGTGGATCAAGTCAGTATACCTCAATATGTGAACATAGAACTCATTTAGAGCATTGTGAAGGTTGTCTATTAATTTTAACGTAGTAGTACGCGACCTATTTTACTCTGTATCAGTTGTTGCATAGCCATCAGCCTATCTCGATGCACCTGTCTATTTTTGACCACCTAAACTGCGCAAGGATAGGCATACATGTTCCTAGTTCAGCCTGCGATTACTTGTCACTTGGTTTCATATAAACTAGAATGACAGAGTTCACCTTCAGTTTCTTATTCGACCTAGAGGTTCACATTTACTTTGAATCATGGTCTCTGCTTAATCATCCCATTTCATGTGGTAAAGCATGATTTATGCATGATTCTTCCTGTAATGACTGTATACTTGCAGTTCCTTGTTAGTATGAGTATTCGCTTTATTAATCCTTGTTATGTGGCTTCTGCTTTGTCCTCCTTTTAAAAGATTAAATAGAAAACCGAGAGTTATACATGATAGATGTCTAAACATATTGGCATCGATGTTGAGTAAATCAAAATGCATGTTTTTCCTCTTCACTGCTTGAGATTGATTAAAAACATATTGGCATTGTGTCTCTATTTGCATTCTGTTTGCCTCTTTAAGAATACGTGTCTGCGAGTCATTTTCATTCTATGCAAGCATATAAGAATGTAGGTTGAGCTAGCTGGAATTGCTAATTAATTTTGCATGTTTTAAAAAATATATATTCTCATGTTTCTGTCTGTTTGCGTGCTCCCGTTGATATGTGTTTGGGGCCAAGCCTATTTATGTTGCATTTTGACTGCCTTCTTCTGCAATTGGTAAGATACGGAATGATGAGACACTAATAACGACATGGGGATAACCTAGATAAGCCAATTCGAAAAATAGTTGTTGTAGGGGCCACAGAAGGAACTTATAATGCATGGACCAATTTATCTATGATATATGCAAGCTAGACCTCCCCTTTACATGACTGTTTACCTTTAAAAAGCCGAGAATCATATTTGTCGGGTGTCTAAAAATATCGCCGTCCATGCGGGATTAATTGGAATGCATGTTGTCCTCTCCTTTGGTCTTGAGTTAAATCTGGTCATGTACGCCTATATTCATGTCTGTGATTGTTTGTATCTCAAATACACAATTTTGTCTTGCGATATGGAGCTTGTATGTGCTTGATCAACGTGTCACTCCCTCTGATTTTATGTGTATCATCGAGTGTACCATGAATCCCTTGCACATCTCATGTGCATTACTCTCTGTAAGTTTAAGTGCACATTACTGTAATGTCCAAATGCATATTGATTTCGGTCCCTTCGTCTTGTTCAACTGCTATTAGTTTAGGGACTGATTTAATTAAATGTTAGCTAAGATATGCACATATTCATTTATATCATTTGGAATATTTACTAATCCTTATCTCTTAGTTTTTTACATGAAATGTACCGGAGCAACAAAGAGTCTCACGACGAGACTCATCGTGGCAAATAAAGACCCGCATCTATGTGCATTTATCTATCCGCATCGGAATTCCAAAACCACCGGCGAAAAGGCATCGCATTCCTTTGAGTCATCTTTATTGTCTTCCTATCCCGCCCCATTTATGTGTTGTAAATTAATTGCTTGGCATTGCACTACTAACATTAAACTTGGGATATCTAAACCTTGAATATATATATTAGAAAGCAATCTGACGCTAGAATTTATTTTCCTTCAAGTTAATTATCTTAGGCTTCTCATATTTAGCTATATTAAACCATTTAATAATCTTCATTGGCATAACGATTCCCGTAACTAGAATATTACTATTTTTATAAAGTCCGCTATTTGCATTCATATTTTAGAATCATACTTATAATAGCATTTGCAAAGAATAGATAGTAGTCATATTTTATAAATGCATCACAATTGATTTTGTTTAATATCCTCTATACTTCATTAACGAAATATTCCAATAAGGATGCATACTTTTCATATAAAATTAACTTATCTTTTATAGACGAATCCTACGGCTTTCTTTCATCAAGGATACACTTCCTTTCCTACAAAGATCTTTTCTCAAATACTTTTCAAAACATGCATTCTTAGCAATAATAATTCCCTAGGTTTGAACGGACAACCGCAAGTTAGCGGATCCTTTAGGGTGCCTAACCCCTTCCCTTTAGGATAATAAAGAACCCTTACCCAGAATCTCATTAAGTTTAGCAGACCATTTAAATGGAGTTAGTGTTGACTTTAACTTAGTTGACATTTAGGTGTCCTAATTCACCCAAACTAATTAGGTGGCGACTCCGCGAACCCTTTAGCATTTAGCACCTTTAGCACCCTTTTAAGCACTTTTAGCACTTTTTAACCTTTTAAACATTTTATTTTCTAATCTTTATCCAGCAGGATTCGCTTTAATAATGTCGCGGTCGAAAAAGGGTGTGACAATGTCAAGAACTAAAATAGTATCCAACATATACTAGAAAGAAATAAAGTAAAGAACAAGAAATTACTCAAAAATAAGTCTCCAATCTTGATCTAATGTTGTGATGAATGGTAAGGTGTGGAACTCCTCAAAACTGACCTAAAAGGCCCTATTTATATCCCCAAAAATGTGTAAAACCTTTTCCTCTTTGGTCTTGGCCCAGTCCTATTCGGATTTGTCAAATTTCCCGCGTCGGCGCCACGGCGCCGAAACTTCTGCGGCTGGTCTGCTTCTTGGGCGTCGTGGCTCTGCTGCTGCTGGTTGGTTGGCGCCACGGCGCCGCCCTGAATTACGCCCGGGTTGCCAACTTTTCAGCTTTTTGAGCTCTGGAACCTCTGTTTCTGCCCTCTTTTCGCTCCTTCTCACCAATGTGCCACTTTAAACCACTGTGACTCAAAAGAAAGATAATCTCTCCTAACACGACACATATTTGTACAAAAATGGGTAAAAGACTAACTAAAAATGACTCAAAAGGTGTATATAAAATACACCGATCAACCACCTATTTAAGTGCGAGGATAGATCATCTCAAATGAACACACTTAAGAATCCAAGTGTGTCCACGGACAGAACAATAAGAACGAAAATGAATAAGGCGAGTTATTGTGTTGGTATCATTGTCTTGGCTTACATTAATACTGACGGTTCAAGACATAACGTTCACCACGCAGTAAGTAAGTCCGATGATATTCAACTAGGGAAGGTTCAAAACGGAAGCTACCTCTCCTGATGCAATATCTTTTCGCTGAAAGAAGGCACCTTGTGTGTGCGTCAAAATCTCTTTTAAGAGTGGATTGTTGGAAATTTGCCTTTAGTGGGGGTTGTTTCCGCCCATATTTAATGATTTAAACATCATGATTTCGCATGTTGATAACTTTGGTTCTTCACATGCATAATCTACTAAGTGAGTAGATGACTGTAGGGTCGAGCATCGTCAAATTTCGTTGAGAAATGAAAGAGATGTTGGTCCGCAAAGTAAGGTGTTTGAGGCATGAAAATATGGTGTGGGACAAATCTACCACATCGGTGGGAAAAAGAAAAATTGTTCATATTATAAGCCTCAAAACTGAATAAGGGTTCGGGACCCCAAGGGGTAACCCATGTGTTTGAAGGAGGGAGGACCTAGGTGTGCGTGTGTTCAAGGCTAGGCCCACACGCCATCACATCCCACTCGGTCCGGGTCGTGGGTCGCGGGCTATTGGGTTGTTATCTTTTTGGACCCCAAAACTTTGTAATATTACAGTTTGGACTGTCAGGTGACGGGAAAGCCAACAGGTTGATGGCATTAACCTGTTGAAACGTTCTGCACTTACTCCAAAACATTTCTGGCCTTCATTATGCCTCTTAATAGCCCTCTTAAGTCCTCTACTCTTCCTAAAACAATATATAACAATACCTTATTTTCAGATTTGAGGAGAGAGGACAGAAAAACATAATAGAGTTCTGAAAAACAGTGAAGAACACTACAGAAAATACCTCATGAAAGTTCTTCTTTTTCATTCTTCAGCAATCGTTTCATGTTTGTTTTCTTCGCTAGGATCACTTGTGTTTTTTTTTACAAGTGATAGTTTGATGTTTTATCTTGGGAGACAATTGTCTGCTAAACGTAAAAGCACATATACGGGGCAATCTAGTCTTAAGGACAAAGTAAATATCACTTGACTCAGCACCCTTGTAACCATTCCAGATTTTGTGTTTATTGATTTCAGGTTATCAAGATTCAAGGAGCTTGTTGCAGTTGGAACAAAGACCAAGACACAAAACACATTCAAGAACGAAGATCAAGATCAAGAAAGATTATTGTTGCCACAATTCTTGTTCGCATAAAATTTATTACTATTGTAATACATAGTTGTTTATCATTTCCAAGCACTTATAATAGTAGTTTACTATTCCCCGTACATCGATTGTTTATACTCACAAAAATCACTACCTATATATTAATATGATTTAATTTTTTGCAAAGACAAGTCAAAACTCAAAACTCACAAGACGTCAACAACTCTGGCCCTAGCATGCATGAGTGAAAATAGACAAATTAAATGAAATTATATTGACCATATAATAATAAAATTACTACACTTCGATCTCAAACAAATAGAGAACGACTATATGAATCTCACTGAGCTTATTCTACCTTTAAATTCATCTTAACCCAATATTACACTTATATCATCTCAGATAAAGAAAATTATACCATCATGAAGTAAATTTTATCCTCATATGACAATTAGAAAATAGATTACTACTACAACAACGAAACGAATAAGTATTAAAATTATCTCACAGTTGACCATAAAATTCTTCATGTATTGACAAACATTATACATGATCTCAATAGTGAACTTTATTAAAGTATATGTATGTCTAGAGACAATCTATATTAGGACAAAATGTACTTTATATTAATGATGATTAATATTGTGGCATTTGCATTTGTTGAATTATTAGTTGATTGTTTATAATATTCTATAAATGCATCCCTAGAGTTTACGTGGTTATTAATGGTGTGAGAATTAATATTATAACATAACTCTTAAATAACCTTGATTAATGATCATCGAGATTGGAATATCGATGATATGCGATACGTCGACATGTGGTCTGCATCATATCTTTAGGGGATGTAGTATGTCTCACTTGCTACGAGTTATGGCAACTCATGATGGACGCATGGATACTTGTTGAAGTATTGATATACCCTGCTGATGTACTGCTTTGTTATATGTCTATAATGTCATCGACGTTTGAGAGATAAAAGTCCTTAGACTTGAGATCGATACCACCTTGTTTACAGAGTAATGCACTTTGATCCTTTCATAAGCTCAAATGCCTTATAGGTTGAGACACGGCTTGTTTTGGGTACGTTACGAAGTAGATTAAAGGTGGTAGTTGAGCCAAGATTAGGATTCATTTCTCGAATGTATCTTCGAGAGAAAACTCAGATTCTCATATGGTATTAGGTTGACTAAGTTGTTGGCCAACGCAATGGACATGTCTTTGATATGGTCTTGTTGTCAACTAATATAGATAAGATACAATGATCAAGCCATTTGGATAGACACTTGACAAATCCTAAGTTTGATTGAGTATGTCGTGAATGAAATGATTTTATCTTCCCACATAGAAGTTCAGTTCACATGTTTCTTGTAGCTAAACTTTACATATTGAGTTCGTCTTCCGGCATAGTGTAGGAGTTCCGTGAAGACCCTAATGTTGTTAGTGTCGATATGTAAAGGCCTGAAGGGTAACACTAAGTCAAATGTTCCGTCGATTAAAGGATGTAATTAGAGAAGAGATTATATGTATATATATATATGTTCGGTTGATGATCGAAACATTAGAAAGAAATGGAAATAAGGCAGAAAATGGGACAGGGCCGTGGTGCCATAGACTCAGGGCCGCAGCGCCTGAACACGTGTCTAGCGCCGCGACGCCACTTATGCTGAGGCGCATCCAGTGGGTCCGACTGCTGGCCCAGTCTGCTGAGGTTTTAATGGGCTGGCCCATTTGGAAAACCCTAGTTGTCCACTTCAGCTATAAATAAAGGGGTTCTCCTTCCCATTTTTTACACCAAAAGCAAGAGACTAATCTCTTCTAAAGCTCTGCAGGAATCCCTAGCATTCCAAGAGTTAGAAAATTACATCAAAATTCTTGACTTGCAAATCGAGGGACATTTGCGTGCGCACCCTCGGACTACACAAAGCTTCAAGTTTCAAATTGCAAACTACAAATGTAAGTCTTCGTTCGAAGTATTACATTCTTTTTTTGTGTTATTTTACATTATATAATCATACTACAGTTTGACCGCCATGTTGGATTTGAAACATCAATTTTCAAATTCTGCTGCGTGTACGAACCCGACAAAACACCTACAGTGGTATCAGAGCTGGGCTGTTTTGTGTGATTATATGATGAATATTAATGATAATATGAGTTAGGATTTGTTTGGATCTAATTTTATGTCGTTAAAGGCTTTAGAATCCTAAATCTTTAGAAGCATAATCCTTGCACCCGGATCTGTTAAAACAATGATGTAATCGAGAAATTCATTCTAATATATAACTCTTCTAAGTTGATATGCGTTATCCGGTTCATTTAGAGCATGGTGCATTAAAACGAAGAACAAGAAGAAAATTGGAATGATGGTCGATGAACGTATTATTTAATGGTGGTGGCTTTGCAAGTGATATATCTGAAAATTTGACCCTAAACCAGTTTTATGAGTTCGGATTTTCGGGATTTGCATTTCTGGAGGTAAGGCGCCGCGGTGCCTGCTAGGGTTTTGTGGCGGCACCGCAGCTCCACGATGGAGCGTCGCGGCGCTACCCAAATAACGCCAGAGGCGCAACGGCTTTGTTCTAGAGCGTCGCGGTGATGTTCATCCAGAAAGCTTAAAATAAATTTTTGGGTTTACTTCCTCTAAGGCGCCGCGGCGCTGTTAGCGATATTTCGATTGCTCACGCAAGCGTACGCATTGTTCACGCAAGCGTACGCATTGTTCACAAGTAATATAGTATGTAAGACTGAATATCGTCCACAGAGACTGGTTTCTAAGTACTGTTCATCTATTTTATTGTATCTATTTGGCAATCGATATTTGAGTTGGATTTTTGTTTAACTACTTAAATAATTGCAAGAATTAATTAAACTATTGACGTTGTGATCAGTTATGAAGGAATTAGGGCTTCCAAAATCCTCGACTATCCACGGTATTCAATCCTTAATGCAATCTAGAATGATTCTTCTTCTCGTTAAGATAGAGGTTAACTAGACTGTCTTATATTCCGGTTAGGGCAATATAATCACTCAATCCCAGTGCAGAACCCTTATATATTTCTATGATAGGATTTACCACATAGGAGGATTAAGAACAATAACCTATAATGCTACACAAGTATCGGGGTACTTTCGTCCGCGATTTTAACATATGTCTATTCAATTACAGCATATTCAAATCTCTCATCTCGGGTTTTTATTCGAAATCATATATATTATGATAATTAATGGCCAGTTAACTATCAAACATTCATACCAAATATTGAATAAATCTTAATCAAGCGAAGAAGAAATCAAACTACTGCATTAATTCATGAATAAAAGTTTCAAGCGATTCAAAAGGAAAACCCTAATAGAGTGTTTAGCTCCTAGAAATAGGCACGCTAAGAACTAACACAATATACATACATAAACTGAATTAAAGATGAAAGAAAGAAAATTACGTAGAACAAAGTCTCCAATTTTCGCTCCCAATCTGCCTTGTGTTGTGTTCTGTTGTAGAATGATCAACCTCCTTCATAGAATAATCCCTAGGGCTTTAAATATGTTGTAAATTTCGTGCCCTATGGACTCTTCTTCCCTGACTAATTTCTCCTCGGATCTGGAATTTCCCGCGTCGGCACCGCGGTTCTGCATAGTGGCACCGCGGTGCCGAAACTCCTGCAGCTTCTCAGCACAAATGGCACCGCGGTTCTGCATAGTGGCACTGCGGTGCTGAAAGTCCTGTGGCTCCTCAGTAAATATGGCACCGCGATGCAGCCTTCTTTCGCTCTGAGTTTCCAACTTTCGTCCTTTTCGTCTCGGGAGCACCTTTTCTGCCCATTTCTCTTTCCTTTTTGTCATTTTGCCTTTTTGCATCGTTGTGACTCAAAAGAAAGAAAAACAAACCTACTACTATACTAAACACAACAAAAATGAGTAAAATACCAACTAAAAATGACTAAAATGTGTATACACAATACGTCTAACAGGCGCCACCTGTTAGGGTCGCGGCGCTGACGAGACAGTCTCCAGGTTCTATCTCTGAACTTTAGGCGCCGCAGCGCTGTCGACGATAAAAAAAATTTAAAATAAAAATCGGAATCAGAAACTGAAGTTTTAATAATCAGATTCTGATTCTAAAGTTTTCAAAATAACAGAATCTGAAAATAAAAGTTTTAATTGGACAGATTTGGTCCTTTTGGGCAAATATGTAATTAAATAAAGTTATTTCTGAAAATTAGATTTTAAGTTCTGGAAATTGAAAACAGGTCCCTGAAACTTGAAAATATTTTCTGAAAGTTGAAATTGTATTTTCTGAATTTAATGGGGTTCGAATTGAACATTTAAATTCTTGAGGGACTAAATTATAAATTTTAAGAGTTTGCAGACTTCCTGAAAATAAGAATTTTAAAATCAGAAAATGTTTAGGGAATGTTTGAGCTTCAGAGTCAATGTTTTGCGTCAGATTCATTATTTTTGTTTTATTTGAGATTTTCTGGACCAAAATGTAAACATTTTAGGACCAAAATGAAAGTTCAGGAAGAAGCCCAACATTTCCATCTGATGGAATCTATTTCTCTCTCTGTAGCTTCTTTTCAAAGCGATGCTTCTGGAGTTGACAATTCTTTGTCAATTGTTCATATTTTATTCTCAACCATACAAGCTAGATGGCTTGGAACACGTCTTTGTCCCCTCTTTTGCTCCGGTTTGGTTCAACATCTAGAATCCATGAGTTCTGTAGATCTAGAACCTTAAGTTTCGGATAGTCAGCAACTTTCGAGTCATGTAGATCTGGAACGACTAGTTCCAGATTTGTCCCACACCATATTTTCATGCCTCAAACACCTTACTTTGCGGACCAACATCTCTTTCATTTCTCAACGAAATTTGACGATCTTGGCCCTACGGTCATCTACTCACTTAGTAGATTATGCACATGTGAAGAATCAAAGTTTCCAACATGCGAAATCATGATGTTTAAGTCATTAAAGATGGGCGGATGCAACCCCCACCAAAGACAAATTTCCAACAATTTTTCTAGCATTAATTAAGTCTACAATATGTATCCTTCCTTATTCATCAACTCAATGAAAGCTAAACCCCGTCATATTTCTTTATTTTGATGGAAATGAGCACAACTATAAATCAACAATTATTGTGGTGAAGCAATAAAGTACTCTTCAAGTTCGAGCCTCGAATATATCACCTTTATTAAGAAATATTTTACCTTCCAATTTAATATGAGATTTTCTAGCGTGAATTCAGAATTAGTTGAACCCCAACGAGGATATTGAATATTATGTAGGGAACCAAAAGAAAATAAAGGTAAGGTCATATTATAGATGCCTCTCGCATTAAGTCATGGCACGATGCTTGTTGAGACTTTGCCTTTCACTTCTAAGTTCTAACTTCTAACACAAACCAGATTTGGCATTAAAAGGATTGGCGACCTAAATTGATTAACTTAAAAGTATTAGTGCATTAAGAATTATAATTGATGTATTAGTTTTGTGTATTATTAATACTTTATTTGGGTATTCTTTTTTAACATATGTATAACTAATATAAATATTAGTTATATACCCTATTTGCTATTATCCTATATATAATTAATACATAGCAAATTATGATATTAGCTACACAAAGGTTTTTAATACAACATAAGTATGGTTAAAGATATAATTGTCTCAAAAGTTTCCCACACAATATAGTATGGAAGATATTTTCATAAATAAATAATTTTCTTTAGAAATTAGGCATTGCATATCTTTTCTAATACATCAAACCAAACAATGGATAAAAAATAATTTCAACATAACTAATATCAGCGTAACTATTCTTAACATCATGAATACACCCTGTTTACCATTATATTTATACACTCAACCAAACGATGAGGGTAAACATTTTTAAAAAATTAAGAAGCTAAATTTCCTACTGAACTAAAAGGAAGTTATAAGATCCATTTCTCTTCGCAGTTATGCCTACTTATCATGAAGCAAAAGATTAAGAAAAAGAATTATGGAATGGTCGAAATTAGAGGCGGGTCAAGAATTTAAACTTCATGGATTCAATCTTAAAATTCTTAGCATTGAATCCATTATATTTTTAAAGTTATAGATTCATGTAAGCTATTTATTACAATTTTAATAATTTTTTACACATAAATTTATACTCCACGTCGAAAGTTAGAAATTCTATTGAACCCTATTTTACAAGGCTACATACGCCTATGGTCGAAATCTCTCTACGTTTAATTAAAAGTTTCGAAATCGAGCTCTAAAGTTGAATAATTACTTCTACTTAGTAGGGGATGCTTTACCTCCTTATTACATTTATACCACACGAATTTAAATTAATCAAGTTAATTAATGAACATTGAATACTCGATGGTTAAATTATTCCTCTATTCATCCTTCTAAAATAAAAGAAAAAGATTAAAGGAATAATCTTTAAACTTTGGATGTCGAAGAATTCAAAGATCCTATTGACTCGGTTAATTCTATGATACAAAGCTGTCGGTTCAAATTAATGCTCATACTTTTAGTATTATTTTATTAAAGTAATCTTTTTACTACCAGAAAGATCTACAATGAAGTCAAAATGATGATTCCTAATGTATTCTTTTACTTATCAGATCATGGTTTGACATTGTCCCGTCTTTTTCTTTCTCTTTAATTTTACATTTCCCCCCTCCTCTTTAGCATATAGTATATTAACTTAAGGAAAGAGCGTTGGTTGTTAAATTACCTCCACAATGATTTTTTAAAAAAATTCCCGTCCACTAGCCGCATCTTGCCCTACTAAATCCAACTCCCATACATGAGGTAAAATATTCCCTAACAAAGGCGATTCCATATTAGGGATCGAACCCAAATCCTCTAATTAAAGATGAAATAATACTTATTCATTCTACCACGACCCTTATGGGTTGTTTTCTTTTTCTTTTTCTTTCTCTATAGGTTTTGATAGGCAGCTATATTTTATCTCCGGCGCGAGTGACTTTTCACGCTTTACTATTAATTTATCAATATCCTAACTATTAGGGATCGAACCCAAATCCTCTAATTAAAGATGAAATAATACTTAGCCATTCCACCACGACCCTTATGGGTTGTTTTCTTTTTCTTTCTCTATATGTTTTGATAGGCAGCTATATTTTATCTCCGGCACGAGTGACTTTTCACGCTTTACTATTAATTTACCAATATCCGAACTCAAATAATAAGAATGTGACCCAAATACTCATTATTCAATAACAAGGGTAACTTAGAAATTTACCAAATAATATAACAAATGAGTACCAAATCGTCCAATGATCTCTTTTGTTCCTTCACATCCCCTGAATCCACTGTGGAATTGATGTATATAGAATGCCATATGCTTATTCAACTTATGAGTCATAATGTGAGAACTGAAAGTTAGCTTCAGATTGCAGTTCCATGTTAATGGCAAAATTACATTTCATTACACAGTGAATATCATCACATATTAAGCCAAATAGTTTATATCTCCATGGCCAAATATGCTAGTGCATCCTCACAATCTGGTGAAACCAGCAAATAGTAGCTAGAAATAAACACACCCCAATCTTCTTCTTAGAGCTTTCTAACACCAATAAATTTGGTATACTCCACCTGCTTACACATAAGCACGAAAGAGCGGTTCAGAAACCTAAAGACAGAACATAATATTAAAACTATCTCCGGAGTCCAGATTCTCCACTAAAATGTGGAAAATAACCTTTAAATTTGGCGATACCTTGGAAAAATGTTCCTTATGCACTTCACCTTCACCTTGTTACCTGTTCACTGTATTTTAACCTAGTTAAACAGCCTTGAAGAAAAAGGAGAAAATGAAAATGGAAAAGATAAAAACTTTTCTGACACAACTTCACAGTAAAAGAAGTTTAGGAGAAGGCAAGCCAAAAGGTAAGCACCCAGTATTTTACTAGCCTATTTAATCTCTATTACATATTTGAAGGACAGTGGACTTAACTGCTCACAAGATTTGTTATGTTACTAGACCACATTTGTCATCTGACTCAGAAGTGTATGTGTATGCATGATGACTTCAGTCATGTTCTCATACTCAGGAAAATAGAGATTGCTTTAGGACATAAAAAGTAAAGGAGGACATCCAATTTGGGGTGGTATGAATTTATATTCTCTTTCAGGAATGTGTCTTTCTACCTCAGGTTATAAATGACGATCGTGTGGATAGAAGTGAAGGAACAATCTAGGGTGAGATTAAAATGTCTTTTGTTCCCTATAATATTACCTCTGTGAAGTGTTTGCTCTATTAGATGCATATAAAAAGTTAAAAACTATGTGTAGTAATCCAATAACAAATTAGTAACAATGATTGCATAGACAACGTATTCTAGCAAGAAGTTTGCAATATAAAACTTATGGCACAGAATATCACATTGTGCAAGTGATTTTCAAGATTAACTGTTGTTAATACCATTGTGCTAGCTAACTAATTTATATTCACAGGTGTCCTGGTTAAATCTTAATTGACAATTTAAGAAATGTGTTGATGTTTCTTCATGTAGTTGCTCCTGGTTTCTTCTTTGTATTTGAAAATGCATCTGGTAAGTGCCTTTGTTTTGTTTTATATATTTATTTGGAACAGCTAATACTTCATGCTAGGAGGGACATTTTGTTGGAAATTTATTAAACGTGAAATAAAGTTAATTCTATTAATTATGACTCGAACAATTGGAGCCCCGCACATCGAAAACGTTGTTTCCACACGCGTGCACATACTGTGCCAAGGATCGTAATCTCCTTAATAGAAGAGATATTAGTACGTATACGAATTGTTTGAGACGTAAGATAATAGATGGTTATTGGTCAAATGACAATGGTTTCACGTTGGTAAATGAAAGGAAGAAGTGTATAATGTGTAAAGATGAAACGAATCAGAAATCGCCATGAGCGAGATATACGCGCGCGACCGCCAGTGTGGTCGCGTTGAAGCGCTGAGGCGCCTCCTCCTAGAGCCGCGGCGCTCGTGATGGTAAAAATCCCGGGAAGTTACGGGAACTTAGGCGCCGCGACTCCAGTGAGTTACGACATTTTAAGTGCCGCGGCGCTTCAACTATTTTTCAGTCCGTTGGAGGCGAATTGAAACTGATTCTTGGGCCGACTTTGGAGCAATAACTCTCCATTATTTGGCTCATGAATTCAGTCATAATTAGGCTGAATGTAACCCCAAAATCAATGGTCATTACTTGACATTGATGGCTATCATTTGGTTAATTGGGAAGACATGTTCATCACCCTATAAATTGATGTCATTGACACAATTGGAAAACACACATTTTTTCAAAATATATTTTTCCTCTCTTACAATCTCCAAACACTCCTAAGCGAATACTTGAGTCTCATTTGCTCACTTATTTGATTGTTGTTTTATCTTGGGAGATAAGTTGTCATGACACCGTTAAAAGGAATATACGGGGCAATATTATCTTAAGGTTAATTTGAAAAATCAATCGACTCAGCAAATCAATTACTTTGTTTATTTCCAGATTTTAACATCTTTGTTGTTGTTTACATTCTCATTTCCTTGTTATTACACATTTTACTCGCAAGCTTAAGATAATATCGGTTGTTTCAACAACATGACTAGTCAAGAGCAATTGAACGATGGAAATTCCTCCACTGCTCAAGGCAATACCACTGCCTCCCACGCTGCTACTCAAGGCGGTAACACTGCCTAACTCCACTGGTTTTGGCGCAACTGGTGCCAACAATGCTGCCATATGCTCCTAACACCTTTGCTATCGCCGAGGAGCGCCATCGCTTCAACACCCGTTGGTTTCCACCATGAACGTCCCGAGAAGTTCATGGGTGCGCACTTCAAGCAATGGCAGCAAAAGATGTTCTTCCTGACGGTTATGGGAATGTCACGTTTCCTAACCGAAGACCCTCCATTAGTTGGAGAAGACACGGACCCTCAGCCAAATGAAATGGCGGGAGGGGGCCGAGGTATCCATGTCATTAATGACATGAAGTTGGTTCGCGAGGCGTGCAGCCACTGTGGTAAAGTTGGCCATGTTGGTCACAAGGCCAAAGACTGCCGCAAGCTCAAACAAGAGGAGGCCAAAGACCAGGCAAAGGCTAAACATCGTCGAAGACACGCGTCTAGACGATATGATTGAGGAATTCTCAGCGGTGGTGCTAGAAGCTAACCTCGTTGAGAATCCGGTGCAATGGTGGTTGGACACGGGTGCTATCCGTCACATTTGTTCCAACAAAGACGCTTTCTCCACATATACACCAGTCACATATAAGAAATTGTTCATGGGGAACAATTCTTCTTCAGAGGTGCTGGGGGTAGGAAAGGTGATCCTAAAGATGACGTCCGAAAAAGAGCTGACTCTAAAGGAAGTGATGCACGTCCCAAAAATTCGTAGAAATCTAATTTCTGGACCTTTATTGGTAAATGCTGGTTTTAGGCTAGTGTTAGAGTCCAACAAATTTGTAATCACTAAAATGGAACATTTGTAGGTAGGGGCTTCGTCTATGAAGGTCTCTTTAAGTTTAATGTTGCACCTGTAATGTCTTCTACTTCAACTATCAATAAAATTGAGTCTTCTACTTATTTGCTTGAGTCTTCTAATTTATGGCATGATAGATTAGGACATGTTAACTATCAATCTATCAAAAGATTGGTAAAGTTGAAATTATTACAGTCTATCGACATAAACCCTCAACGTAAGTGTGAGGTGTGCGTAGAGGCAAAACTCTCCAAGAGTCCCTTTCGATCCGTCGAAAGGAAAACCGCTCCTCTAGAACTCATACACACTGATATATGTGATTGAAGTTCGCTCAAACTAGAGGGGGGAACAAGTACTTTGTGACTTTCATAGATGATGGCACAAGGTATTGTTACATTTACTTACTAAAAAGTAAAGATGAAGCCTTTGAAGCGTTCAAACGTTACAAAGCAGAAGTTGAGAACCAACTCAGCGGACGGATTAAATCAATCCGTAGCGATAGAGGGGGAGAATATGTAGTGCCATCTGAAGAATTTTGTACCCAATCAGGTATAGTTCATCAAACGACGGCTCCTTACTCACCTCAATCAAACAGTGTTGCTGAACGCAAGAACCGAACACTAAAGGAAATGATGTATGTTTTACTCATTAATTCAGGCCTTTCCCAATACATGTGGGGAGAAGTTATCCTAACTGCGAATAAGATTCTTAATAGAGTCTCACACAAGGGTAAGGACAAGACTCCATACGAACTATGGAAGGGAAAGAAACCCACCTACAAATATTTGAAGGTGCGGGGTTGTCTGGCCAAGGTAGAAGTACCTAAGTCAAAGCATGTCAAGATTGGACCTAAGACTGTGGATTGCATTTCATCGGATATGCTAATAACAGTAGTGCTTATCGCTTCCTAGTGCATAAGTCAGATGTACCGGACATTCATGTAGGTACGATCTTGGAATACAGAAACGCAAGTTTCTTTGAAGATACGTTTCCTAGAAAGGAAAGAAACATAACCTCTAGCAAACGAAGTTATGAACAAACCTCTGAGGATCCAGGAGTTGTCAACTGCCCGGATCTAAACATTCAGGTCTAGTGAATTCTGAAGTGGTTGATTATCCGGAATCCAGTATTCCAAATTCTCAGGAATTAGAAGATTCAGAGATGGAACCAAGACGAAGCAAAAGGGCCCGGAAGGACAAGCCCTTCGGTCCAGATTTTGAAGCTTATCTGGTTCAAGACGAACCACGGACAATCGCCGAAGCGTTGTCAACTCCAGAAGCACCGCTCTGGAAGGAAGCTATAGAAAGTGAGATAGAGTCCATCTTGCACAACCACACCTGGGAGTTGGCTGAACTTCCTCCGGGACACAAACCTTCGGGTTGTAAGTGGATCCCTAAACGAAAGTTAAAGGCAGATGGATCTATCGATAAGTACAAGGCTAGGCTGGTAGTCAAGGGCTATCGCCAAAAGGAAGGCCTTGATTACTTTGACACCTACTCACCGGTATCTAAAATGACATCCATACGTATGTTCATAGCTATCGCCGCCTTGCGGGATCTTGAAATACATCAAATGGATGTCAAGACAGCCTTCCTAAATGGTGATTTGGAAGAAGAAATATATATGGACCAACCCGAGGGCTATGTGGTTTCAGGACAAGAGACAAAAGTGTGTCGGCTTGTCAAATCATTGTACGGGCCGAAACAAACTCCTAAATAATGACACGAGAAATTTGATAGTACCCTACTATCAAAAGGGTTCGCCATTAATGAATGTGACAAATGTGTTTACATGAAAGGAAATGTCGATTCCTTCGTCATGATGTCTCTATGTAGACGACTTGTTGATCACTGAAAGCAGTCCTAGGATAATCCTAGAGACTAAGAACATGCTAAAACAATGTTTTGACATAAAAGATATGGGCATTGCAGATGTCATCTTAGGGATCAAGATCTCTAAGACGTCTGACGGACTGGTCTTGTCTCAATCTCACTACATCGAGGATATACTGAAGAAATTTGGGATGTTCGACAGTTCACCAGTAACGACATCATTGGATATAAGTCAAAAGATTGACAAACATCTTGGTGTGCCTATACGCCAGGAGCGGTATGCGCTACCTCACTTGGATTGGTAGTCTAATGTATATCACAAACTGCACTCGACCTGATATCGCTTATGCAGTCAATAAATTTGATAGGTTCAGTCGTAATCCAAGTGAGGATCACTGGAAAGCATTGAATAGAGTACTACGATTTCTGAAGTTCACGCTAAAGTTCGGGTTACACTATTCGAGATATCCAGCTGTACTAGAGAGGTACAGTGATGCAAACTGGATATCATATCTGATAGCGAAGACATCAAGTCCATCGGCGGATATATTTTTACAATCGGTGGTGGAGCTATGTCTTGGAAATCCTCTAGGCAAACCCTTATTGACCGATCCACGATGGAGTCGGAATTTATCGCTTTAGACAAAACGGGAGAAGAAGCTGAGTGGCTTCATGGTTTCTTAGAGGATGTCCCATGTTGGGATAAACTCGTGTCTTCTGTAATGATCCACTGCGATAGTCAGTCGGCTCTAGGAAGGGCACAAAGTTATATGTACAACGGCAAGTCTTGTCATATTCGACGGAGACATGAGTCTGTTAGGCAGCTGATCACCTCGGGTGTTATTTCCATTGATTACGTAAAATCTAAGGAGAATATCGCAGATCCCTTGACGAAGGGAATACCCAGAGATCAAATGTTCTGTCTGTCTGGGGGAATGGACTTAAAACCCAATCAATAAAAACCGATATAGTGGACACCCAACCTTACAGACTGGAGATCCCAGGAATAAGGTTCAATGGAAAAACTAAATTGGAAAGGTTCAGTTGAGCGCTTCGGTGGAAGCAAGAGCAATTCGGATAATGATTTCTTCTTAAGAAACATAATCCAAGGTTGTTCCCGTGATAGACATAAAGTGATACATGTAGAGGGGTAAAGGATAAGTTTCCAAACCTTTAATGATCCTCAATGTTTGAGGTTAGGTTGGGGAAACTTTTAATGGTTCCTAACACTCGTGTAGTGGGGTACTACATGATACCTTATAGGAGACCACCTATTTAAGTGCGAGGACAGACCGCCTCAAATGAACGCACTTATGAATCCAAGTGTGTCCACGACCCACGACGGACAAAAACATAAAGAAAGATAGAATAAGGAAAGGTGTTGTGTTGGTACCATTGTCTTGGCATATACTAAACACTGACGGTTAAAGATATCACGTTCACCGCGCAGTAAATATGTATGATGGTATTCTACTATGGAATGTTCAAAGCTACGGCTACCTCTCCAGATGCAACATCAATCCATCGGATGATTGCTAGAAAGGCACCATGTGCGTGCACCAAAATCTCTTCCAAGAGGGGATTGTTGAAAATTTATTAAACGTGTAATAAAGTTAATCCTATTAATTATGACTCAAAAAATTAGGGCCCCGCACGTCGGAAACGTTGTTTCCACACACGTGCACATAATGTGTCAAGGATCGTAATTTCCTCAATGGAAGAGATATTGATACGTATACGAATTGTTTGAGACGTAAGATAATAGATGGTTATTGACCAAATGACAATGGTTTCACGTTGGTAAATGAAAGGAAGAAGTGTACAATGTGTAAAAATGAAACGAATCAGAAATCGTCGCGGAACAGATAAGGGCCGCGGCGCCTCCTCCTAGAGCCGCGACGCTCGTGACGGTAAAAATCCCGGGAAGTTACGGGAACTTAGGCGCCGCGGTGCCGAGGCTCCAGTGAGTTACGACATTTTAAGCACCGCGGCGCTTCAACTATTTTTCAGTCCGTTGGAGACGAATTGAAACTGATTCTTGGGCCAACTTTGGAGCAATAACTCTCCATTATTTGGCTCATGAATTCAGTCATAACTAGGCTGAATGTAACCCCAAAATCAATGGTCATTACTTGACATTGATGGCCATTATTTGGTTAATTGGGAAAACATGTTCATCACCCTATAAATTGATGTCATTGGCACAATTGGAAAACACACATTTTTTCAGAATATATTATTCCTCTCTTGCAATCTCCAAACACTCAAAGATTTTACTTCCTAAGAGAACACTTGAGTCTTTTTTGCTCACTTGTTTGATTGTTGTTTTATCTTGGGAGATAAGTTGTCATGACACCGTTAAAAGGATTATACGGGGCAATATTATCTTAAGGATAGATTGAAAAATCAATCGACTCAGCAAGCCAATTACTTTGTTTATTTCCAGATTTTAACATCTTTGTTGTTGTTGTTTACATTCCCATTTCCTTGTTATTACACATTTTACTCACACATTTTTCATTTTTCAGTCTTCTTCAATGTTATCGAGATTTTAATTTGTTCAAAATAATTCGTAGAATACACATAGTATGGAAGTGTTTAGTAAGATTTATGTGAAGCAGCTACTTTTCATTTAGGATTCAAGAGGAAGGATTCCTAAAGAAGATTAGCTTGCAAATGATTGAAACATTCACGAGCAGTACTAGAAAGATGAGTAAATCAAAGGACATGCACATACTGATTGGGGATTCGCCTTACCTGTGCTCTGGAAGCTCTGCGTATCAATAATGATCTTGCAAGCATTGAGTTGATAACATTTTAGAAGGTTCAAGTTTCGTGATCAGATACTCCGAGCCCGCCCTTGTGCCGACCTGCTTACGAACATAATCCTTCAGTCCTACTTCCAAGTATTCTATGCTTTCAACAGGAGAATATACAGAGCTGCCGTCAATTGCCAGAATACAACTTTCAATCTGTGATCCCAAGGGGTCATTGCGACCCACTAAGAGTTCCATTACAACTTTCTGGAAGAAGAGAAACAAACTATCAGCCACAGAGGTAGTGGTCCTAGCTATTTCCTATGAAACAGGTAAAGCAAAAGGCAACTTTTTATATATAATAAGAAGGCCAATGAACTTGGATAAAATGATATATAAAATCTCAAAATTTTCTAATGTTAATGCGAATCTGATAAAGACAGAAATATTCTTGACATGGTGAACCCATCCAAGAAACACTTGCATTTAGTAGGTCCATAGTTGAAATTGTATCCTATATATATACTGAACACCTTGAGCTGTCAGTTAGTAGCTATATCATTGTATCCACGGCCGGCCTTAGGGGTAGGCGACATAGGCAGTCGCCTAGGGCAACACATCGCAGGGGGAAACAAAACGCAATGAGGTACTGTATATATAGTATATATTTTATTTTACAAATTATATTACAAATGAGTCAGTAGCTCAGTTGGTAAGAGCTATGTTCTTATTAAGGTGTACATTGCAAGTTCGAAACCTACTTGAGACAATTTACTAAAACAATTTTTATTCTTCTTTTAATAAGAAAAAACCTATTTTTTTTCCTAACAAAACATAAAGGGCACAACTGCCAATTTCTTCTTCTCCAAATTCAATACTTCTCCAAAGTCTAAAACTTTCCATAAACTCTTCTCTTATTCTCTAGCAAAGACTATTCTCCAACAAATTTTTTCTCTTCTCCAAATTCAACAAACCCAAATCTCTTCTCAATCTCCTTGATCTAATTGGCTATTCCAAAAAACGCATAGCAAGATTTCTTCAACGACCTTTCTACTTTCTAGGGTTTATATTTATATTGGGTATGTTTCTTTTATCTCTATAATTGCCAATTTTATTTGCTATTGCTTATACCTTGAAAGTAAATGTTGTTATCCGAATCTATAATTTGAATTAGTTGCTCTGTTTCAAAATGTAGTTTGAGTAATTGCGATTTAATCGATAATTTAAAATGCATATTGTTGAGTCATTTTTATATGAGGAGAATTCTTCCAATTATTTTATCAATTAGGGGTTGATATTAAGCAATTGATGGTCTTTTAGACAGAAGTTTTACTTGCGTTAGCAACAAGTCTAGATGCCTTGGAAAATTCTTGAAAACAGTCATAGATCACTTTGAAAGAAGCTACCTCCCCTTTACTGGAGTCTGTTTAATTAGTTCATTTTCAGGTGTATCATTCCTAGAGGCAGGGGCAGAGCTTCTCACTTGCAACTATTTTCGGGAAAACCGGTTTTCGGGTATCTAGGCATGGTTTATGCCATGATCAGTATAGGTGTTCTTGAATTTCTTGTTTGGGCTCGGTGGTTGCTGATGAGCTTCGATATCGATAGCCAGTTACACTCATCTTCTCGTCGAGCCCCTTTTCTCCTCGGTCCACAGAGACGTTCTTCTGTCGTGCGACCCGGCGGCTTAAGTGCGACCTGTGACTGGTAAAAGAAAACAAGAGTCTGGTTCTACAAATCAGAAAAAAAAAAAGCTAGAAGGACAAACTCATGGTAGAGATGGCAGGGACAATGGACAGGTTTGTGATTTCTAAGCAAAAATCAAATGTTGCTACTGTTCATAATGATTTACATGAACATGTTAATGATGTTAGTGCTTTAAATGAGCACGTAGAAATGAATGAGTTTGGTGCTAGTGTATTAGTTGAGAATGCAAATGAAGATGGCGTTTTTAATGATGATATGCTCGTTGATAATGTTTTAACTGGGAATATGGTTGATGAAGTATTGAATGTGAATTATCATGGGGTTGGTGATGTTGATGATATCTATGACCCATGCAATTGGAAAAAGTATATGTCTCAAAGAGAGACTTGTTGGTAGAAAAGGGTCCAGTTAGAGGTAATGTTTTGAAGTATCCAGTCGTCAATGGAAGGAGTTTTAGTGAGGTTAGTTACACAAAAACTGTTGGAAATGGGAAAACTATGATAGAAAATGGCTTGTTTAAATAATAATTTTATCTATCTAGAGATTCATTGGTAAGAGACTATTTGTTCATTACTTTTGGTTAACATAATTTTTTGATTTTATGTCTATTAGTGTAACACTTTGGTAAACGTAAGTGTTGTAATTATTAGTTAATTTTTTAAGCCTTTTGTATGTTAGTTTTATTGTAATTGTTTTTTTGCAAGGGGGCAAAAAAATTTAAAACCGCCTAGGGCATCATTTTTCCTGATTGTATCAACCAAGTCACATTTGTTTTTGAACTATGAGAGGGGTCTATAGAGAAGATAGTTGCATTTGATTTGAATTATAAAGCATTTCAAGAAAAGCAATGAACTAACCGGAATCTTCAGAAGGATCATCTGCGTAAAAAGCCACGAAAAACTGTAGTTAATAGAAATTTTCTTATAATTTGAGAAATCATAGCTAGAATTAGATGATAGACATGAAAATTGAACCCTTTGAAGAAACCAAGTAACCTCTGCCAATAAGTCATCAAGGATCTCGGATATTGATATTGATACTGATACTTCAGTCCCACTGCAAGGTATAACTAATTAACCATGTACGGAAATCCAGAAGCATAGAAAGGGGGTAAAAGACCAGATCTGTACGGTCGAGAGAAAACTAATTTAAGAGTAGCATCACAAGGATGGAGCCCCTGAGGCATACCTGAATTTGGCACCACTCTTTGCAGTTGAGGGTAGCTTTGTCAGTCTCCCAGCAGAATTAGATTCTTTTAGATTTAAGTTTAAGTTGTGTATTGAATCAGATACGCCTGCAATTTTCATCCCTCAGTTTAAACTACCAAATATTCTCAATCCTATGAGATGATAGTACTTCCAAAGTTATGTAATTGACAAAAGTAAGATTGTTAAAAGTAAGAAATATGCTATATATGTGAATTATATAAACCTGTCATTATGAAAGATAATTCTATCCAAAAACCATTCTTCCAAAGCAATACCAACAGTTTGTTACTAGTAGATATGAGCACCCTAAGCTAAAAGATGAGCTGTGTGAGCTTGATTGGAATTTGTTAAGTTGGAGAACAACATAAGTTCGATGAACTTTCGAACTGCATCAATTCCCCTTTTTGGTGGATACATCCATTCAGAAGACTATGTCATGTATAAACTGCCACCAATGCATAGACTAATTGAACTGCACTACAAACCAACCACATCTCAGATCCCACGAGTTTTAGAAAACTAAATTAAAGTAGCAAAGTTCAGAGGACCAGAAGGTTAGCAAGAAGTTCATCCTTTGAAGTTGAAGTAGTTACAGTATTTCATTGATACAACTTCAATATTTACATCACAAAAAATATTATATACACAATTTCTCAATTTTTGTCTGAACAATAAAATTTGACTAATTATTCACCAAGAAGGGTAAGACTTGTAGTTGCAAGAGAAATCATCCCATCTTCAATGTATATCATCAGCATACTCACAGGTGGTAGAGAAAAACTTATGGAAGGCTTTTGACTTGTATCTTCCAGGCAGGATAACATAGAAGGCAGAGACACTTAATTTTGAGTTGCAATACCTGCGAAACCCGAAACCCCTTAAGCAACATAATTAGAAGTTGAACTCTTATGCAAGTTACTTATTTTTCCTCTCTTTATGTTGTTCCCATTTTTCCTTGTTCGGCAGCCATGGGAGTAAAACTAAGGCATTTATACAACCTGAGAACTTGCTGAAAAGTTCTGTTACTTTGCCACTAGAAGTCTAGGATCATTATATTTCTTTCTCTTTCATCTCACCCCACAATCTACTCCTCTTTTGGCACAAACTAAGAGGGTGCTTGGATTGGCCTTTTAAAAATGGCTTATAAGCTAAAAGCTAAAAGTCATAAGTTGGTCCCACCCAACTTTTGTCTTTTGGCTTATTTTTGTACCTTTTTAGCCTAAAAATAAGTGCTTAAAAACACTTTTTATATCAACCAAAGACCTCAAAAAGTAGAAAAAAGCTTAAAAGCCAAAAAACACTTAAAATAAGCCAATCCAAACACCCTCTAAGGCATTTATGCTCCCTAATCTGTTAGCTCAAATCTGAAAAAATGTTCCTAGTATCTTCAAGTTGAGCATCAAATTATGCTTCACATTCCAAGAGATGGAGTAGAAGATGACTTTTTCTTGTGCTTTGATCAGCATTTTAGTCGGTCAGAATAAGGTCCAGAGTCATCGACAACCCCATAATTCACTCATAACACCTATACGAGAAAATCCCAAGTGGACACCAAGAGAAAGTTCAGCTTCTCCCTAACTCACCCCCCTAAAACAGACATTTCAAATAAGACATTGATAAATTATTTTCTCATCTTCTTCTTAGAATTGAATCTCTGGTAGTTATATGTCAAGATGGATGCAGAGAAAAAGTGACATTCAGAAAAAAGATAAGGTTGAGCTAGAACCAGAACATCCATTGAGTGAGTTGCAGAAAGTAGAGCCAAAAACAGACTAGATGGTGATAAATCCTCACACATCATAATCCTTAGATGGGATCAAATTTCCTGCGTAAAATAAAGAACTTGTGACTCGATCTCACTAAATGTAACTGCCTTAAAAATCACAAAAGTCTAGTTACCCAAAAAAAATCACAAAAGTATCCAGTGAGTCAGGTCTTGCAGCAGAAATGGCACTGAAGTTTAATCGTCTTCTAGATGTTTTAAGAGATATTGTCTTACCTGATTGTAAGAAATCAAAGTCTCCAGCTTTATGTCTATGTAATCAGCTAAACTAAAAAAAATCTGGGCTCATGATCTGTGGGTAAAGAGAATATTAAGGGAAACATAGAGCAAGTCGTTTAAAGACATGATTCCAAAAATCAAAGAAGAATATGTCAATTGTAGAAACATGTGTCAACTTAGTCTTCAAATAGACACCATGATCAGTCAGCACGCAAAGGTCATGATTTTAGCTATTTGGAAATTGATGAATTGTTGCCTCAAGCTAAATGAAGGAATATTCCACTGCAATAATTATGGCCCAACATGCTGTTATGGTTTAAGAGAAGAATTATTCACAACAACGGTAATAATCTACCTACCAAATAACATCATCATGGTCACCAAAGTAGGATAATGTTTTTACCTCTCTTTTTGCTTCCTTCTATCGTCCAACTTAAAAGCTTCATTGGTTCTTGAATATCACCTTGCTTATGCAGACCACTAATCAGAATGGAATGAGTTATGACAGAAGAATTTCCTCTTCAGTCATTTTCTTCAGCAGTTGCACAGCTTCACTAGTTTTACCAATCTTATAGTATCCATCTATCAGAGTGTTATAAGTTATAACATTGGGAGATAACCCTTTCGAATGAAGCTTATTGAAAAGTCTCAATGCTCGTTCAGTGTTCCCTGATTTACAAAGGCCATTGATTAGAGCATTGTATACTGCAATATTTGGAACAAGATCCTTTATTAGCATCTCATCGCGCAAATTGAAAGCTTCATTAACTTTACCAACCAACGATATGCCATGAACCAAGGTGCAGTAGGTAAACTCATCGGGGGTAAAGCCTTTTTGTGAGAAGTAGTTTATAACATCGCTTGCGTCATCGATCTTCCCCAATTTGCATAACCCTGCCACAGCTATATTATACAGCACATTATTGGGAACAACAGATTTTGTGGCACTTCCATCAAGGGAATCTGCAATTTTCTGCACATCAGGCAGCCGTGTCTTAGAGTTTGAAAAAATGTAAATATGTCTCAGGTCGGGATACAACTTTACATCCAGTATTTTCTGCAGGAGCATATTAGCATCATCAGTTCTACCAAGTTTGTATAATCCACTAATAATAGAGCTAACTATGATGACATTAGGATTCAATCCCGTCTCTCTCATCTCAAAATATGCTTTAAAAGCTTTCTCAGGCAATCCTTCTTTAAACCAACCAGCAATAAGGGCTCCATATGTAACAATGTTAGGGGTTAATTCCCTATCATTCATTTCACTAAGGAGATCTTTAACCTTGCTAAACTTTCCAGCCTTTATAAGTCCACTAATAAGGGAATTAAAAATTTCAATGGAAGCAGGAATATTTTGCAGTTCCATGGTATCCTTTGTTTTTAAAGCTTTTTCTATCTCCCCTGCTTTACAATACCCATCACTTAGGGTCCTATAAGTTACTCCATCAGGGGAACAGCCAAGCTCCTCCATTTTGTTAAAAAGCAGCTCGGCTTCAACCATTTTCCCCATCTTACAGAATCCTTTGAGCACCGTACTTAAGAGAATCCTGCTTTTCGTGTGCCCTCTTGCTAGAATATGTTTCCACAAGAGCAAAGCCTTCTCAAATTCTCCCATGTTAAGAAATGCATTTAAAAGAGTACCATATCCAACTGCATTAGGAACAACACCTCTTTTAAGCATCAAATTCCAAAGATGCAAAGCATCAGCTACGGCACCTTCCCGACATAATCCTTTTAGTAGAGTGTTGTAAGTGACAACTGTCGGATCGATACCATTCTGAATCATCTCATCGCAGAGGTTGAATGCATTTTGCATCAGTCCTTCCCTACAATAACCATCTAAAAGGGTGTGATAGCTATAAGAATCAGGTTTTAGATTCCAGCTAATCATGCTCCTAACAATCTGTTCGGCGTTGCTAATTTTACCAGCTTTGCAGTACCCATTTATCAAAGAATTACAGATGAATAGGTTCATCTTAAACCCTGATCTTAACATCTGATCCCTAATCCTAAGCGCATCATCCATTTTCCCCATCTGACAAAACCCGTCAATTAACACGCCATACGCCTGCTTATCCACTTCCTTCATTTCTCTAAACACTTTCTCTGCTTCCTCCATCTTACACAGCCTGCAGTAACCCTTAATCAATAACGTGAATGTAACTACATTTCTTGAAATTCCATTTTCATCCATTCGCCTCAACACTCTTTCGACACCCTTAAGATCCTTCATCTCCACATACCCATTAATCAAACTATGATAAGTAGCAATACTCAACTCCAACCCCATTTTCTCAGTTTCTTCAACAAAAATTTCAGCTTTATCAACCTTCCCATCTTTGCAATACGCATTTACCATTATAGTATACGTGTATATATCCGGATTAAACCCCATCTTTATCATCTCATCATATACAGTAAAAACAGTGAAAAATTCACCTTTTTTAACCAAACTATTCAACAAACTATTACAAGAACCCAACTTAGGAACAAGACCCCATTTAGGCATATTATCAAACACGTAGAGTGCATTCTTGATTAACCCTTTTTTCGCGTAAATTTTCAATACCATATCGAAAACTGTTGGTGAAAACTTGAACTCTCTATATACTGCCACTAATTCATCCCATACAAACGACACCGGCTTCTTATTATTTCTAGAAAGTTCTATAAGCTCAGATAAATAAAACCTAGTTTCATCGAACATTCTTGCTTTAGCTAATATGTGTACTATCTTATAGTAAGATTGTACATGGGGTTTAAAATACTGTCCTTGTGTAGCTAATTTGAAGAAATGCAATGAAGCGTTAGGATGAAGTTTGAGTTTTACGAGGACGGTGTTGATGAGGTTGTCGGAAAAATCGAATTTAAGGTTGTTAACGGCGGTGTAACGTTGGAGTATTAAAAGACGGGATATTTGATCGGCGAGTTTGTGTGTTCCGTTAGTTGACTGAGAGTGGGTGGTGGTATAACGGCCAATTGCATTTGCTATTTTTGATCTCGCTGTCATGGTGGCCGTCGTGTTTAGGTGTTTTATAAAGGAACTAATTTATCAGTACCAATTTCATAAAGTTGGGTACACTATATACAAATATTACTTACTTTGTCAATTGCCCGTTTGATGATTATGTGACACATATTTAATAGGACACGCAACTTTTTTAAAAAAAAGAAATTTTTTATATCTAAAATAAGTTATAGATATTTGTGTAATTATAAATTATCTCATTAAAAATAAAATAAAAAATTAAAGTTAAAATATGTTTACATAAAGACTAGAAAGGAGACTACGATAAAGGAGCAACCATCTTTCTTTATTTGAGTTTAAGATCAATTATGCTTTAAGAAGTTCATTTAGACAAATTTATGATTGTTGAATCTTATCATCTCAAAATTTGGAGTTAGTAAAATCCATTACTGATGGTCATATTTCTATGGTTTACCAACAAATAAGTTTTGTCGTTTTATATCTGAAAAAATTACGATATGTTTTAAGAGTTGATAGTGCAAGGTTCCACTTGCATATTTTTCTAGAAATAAATTTATGTATATGTCTCCCAAACACTATGTTACATTCCATTTTTTTGTATATTGTATTCGTCGAACTTAATCGACATAAGTCCAAGGTAGATATGAATTATTTTTGAGATTATAAAGAAAATAAGCAAGTTAAACCTTCAAAAGAATATAAGACTTCAAGAGTCGCTAAGTGCTCCATGCTGGTATTCGTTACACCAATTGCGTCATGAGTAAATTAATGTAAGCCCGAACAAGTTATGACACCCCTATGAAGCTAAGTAAGGCTTTTAAAAAGTATTAAGAGAATACCAAAAGGTTTCGAAGTCGAACGAATCGAAGGAAATTAAGTTCGTCGAAACTCGGGGAAGGATAGACAGAATTTAGGACATGATTTTTGGCCCAACTTGGAATGGGTATATCTCCTAGTGTATAAGGAATTATGGGATGCATAGCCTATCTAAGTTCAAGTTCATAGAGTCTTATTTTCAATGCAACAAACCGTCCATCGGTCGAAGCTCTGTACAAAAGGTTATAAACCTTTTAAGAAAGCATTGTCCTAACATCTTTTGGCGGAACGCTGGCAAGGTTTGCGACCCAACTTGTGATTCGCAGGCACGGTGTGCGGTTCACAGACCCTTGCCACAAATTATGATGGTGCCAACTTCCCCTCCTACTATAAATAGACCCCCAACTCGATCAAGGCTAATTTTATTCCAATTTCATAATCCTAACAGCCCCTAAACTCTCTCTAATGAGTCTTGAATGATCCAAGGTGAAAAAAAAGGGCAAATTACATAAATCCGATGTGGGGAATCCCGTGATTATCATAGAATCATCTTCCTTCATGTTGTTTCGATTTTGGAGAATACTTGGTCGTGAAGTAAGCTTTGTTTTTGATTGATTTTGGAGGCCTAAGGTAAGCTTCATCTCCATCTTCTTATCTCTAAAATTATACAAGTGTTTAAGGATTACTTGTTGAAGAAAATTTCATAGAACATGAATTTGTGAAGATAAGATAAGTTGTGTTTGGTTGTTTTGTTGAAATTATGGAGTTTTGGAAGTAGTGAATCCTTGTTGTATGTGTTAAAGAGGTTAAAAGAATGAATTTGAGGAGATTGTGGGGTTGTTATAGGTATAGATTAAGCTATGAAGATCTTACAAACATTATGCATGCAAGTTGTTCGGCAAAATGTCTAAATGAACTTTCTTATTGGTTATGGATCCGTTATTGATACGAATCATTCATATGTTATAGATAATCATTCGTAGAACGTGCCAGGACTTGTGGGACCCATATAGCTTCAACGGCAAGGTATGTAAGGCTTATTTCCTTTTTTTTGCGTGATCATATTGAAACGATTATTACGAACTAAAAATTCGATAAAAACTCTATTCTAAAGTCCTTACAAAGGTACTAGTGATTCTTCTATAAGTGTGTTATTGTGTATTACTGTTCCTCATCAAGATTACAATCTCGTGCCAAGGTATTCTTTTGATGTCAATAAAAGTCGGCTCCTTTTGTTTCCCGAAAGCCAAGCTAATAATGTGAACTATGGTTCTTAAAGAGGTCATCATATGCATGTATTATATATTTATATTGCCCACAAAGGCCTATGGCGTTATCTATACATATATAATATTGATGATATTGCATACAGAGGCATGTGGCGTTATATACACAATTTATACAGATATGAGACTAATGATATAGCCCATAGAGACTTAACGACATTATATACGCAATTATACTTCATTGTGCATATTCTGCCCCAGAGGCACTCAGAATACAAGTTGTCTTTCCACTACTCTATTTTACAGTTATGCATTCAGTTACAGTTTCGGTTTATGCTTCATTTACATTGTTGCACGTGTTTACAGTTTTAGCCTTACATATTCAGTACATCTTTTGTACTGATGTCCCTTTTATCGGGGGACACTGTGTTTCATGCCCGCAGGTGCAGACAAATGATTTGATGAGCCTCCTCAGTAGAACTACTCTTCAACATTGGGTTGGAGCACTCCCCTTTCTTCCGGAGTTGTTGTTGAGTTTGGGTATGTATTTATATATACTTATTATGGGTATGGCATGCCTTTGTCCCGACCTAGTTGTTGTTATATGACTCTAGAGTCTTGTAGACTAGTGGGTTATGTATTGTCATTTTGTATGGCCTGATCGGCCTTTTGTCATGATAGTACTATTGTGGTGGCATTGTCAGATATATGTACACATATCAGTGTTGTTGTCATTTATTTAGGTTGTTATTTCCAATTTCTGTTGTGATTGTCATTCTAAGGCCTTGTTGGCCCAGACAGTTATATGTTCACATTATGATATACAGGTGGTACGTTCGGACGGTTCAGGCTCTGGATGCCAACCACACCCCCGAAGCTGGGGTGTGACAAATACCTCCCTCATTTCAAAGAAAATGTCAAAGTGACTCTATTTTATTATATTGCTTCCATCTTTTAAAGAAAATGTAGAAAATGTCAAAGTGACTATTCATTTAATATCCCTTTGATGAATCTTCCAAGGCATGAATGTGGATTGAATAAAATCCCATCCAGTATAGGCGGGTAGAATGATGATGTATCTAGTCATATTTTCGCTAACTGTGAGCTTAGAAGAGGGGCGACATTCCTGTCTCAATTCTCATCAATTCTTCTTTTTCTCGGAGATAGTGAGTTGAGTCATCATCATATTGAAGTTTGTGCGATTGGTGAGAGGACCCGATGACCCAAATAAACCTTATACTATAAGGGCATGTTTGGCATGATGAATAAGTTAAAATAATCATGGGATAAAATTATAGTACCGACTTATCCTTTATTTGGTTACTACTCTTAGGATAAGTTATCCTAGGATTAAAAATAGTGATGAGATAACTTATACCCTTTGAGTGTGGAATAACTAATCACATCACTAATTATACCAGGATAAAATAGTGTAATTGACTAAAATAGCCATGAGGTTCTTAAACCCCCTTCTAAAGTAGTTTTTCACATTCTTTACCCAACAGTGATAAAGCAACGCCTCTTGATATTTCTCTGCTGCTCTTGGGAGATTTCCTATTTTCTTTGGATGGAGAAGCTATGTAGGGGTGTTTGAAGCCATTTTGAAAAAAAAAAAGGATTTTGGATCAGGTTTTACTAATTTTATTTTGGACATTTTACCAGTATTGGTTATCTCTACCTAGAGGTAAGATCTGCGTACATTCTACCCTCCCACCCTCCCCAGATCCCACGTTGTGAGATTTCACTCGGTATGTCTGTATTTGAGAGGCATCACCAAAGAGAAGAAAAAACGAGTCAACAACATCAACATGTGTATTCGAAAGATTGTCCTCAGGCTGGAGTATCTTCGTGATTTCATTGAGGTATTTATGCTCATGATCAAAGAAAAATCTTTACATAAATGGTGGAGCTGCAGCTGACTTTTGTGTGCTATTGCTTGTAGGTTTCTCTGTGATCCTGTTTAGTGTCTTTAATTAAGAAAAGAAAGGCAAGAAGCTCATGCACATGATCACATCCTAGTTTTTTTGAGCCGAGGGTCTACCGGTAACATCCTCTCCTCTGTACCTCACAAAAGTAGGGCTAAAATCTGTGTACATCCTACCCTTTTCAAACCCCACCTATGGAATCGCACTGGGTTTGTTGTTGTACCTGTGTTAGCACTGCACAAAGGGGCGGAGCTAGGAGGCACAAGCATTCATCCCCTTCGCCTAAAAATTACACAATATATATAAGGTCAAGATAATTATGTATGCATATATAATAGACTTTGAATCCCCTTAACTTCCTTTCCTCTATTTACTTCTTTACTTCTTTATATTATGTATGCATGATCCCCTTTTCACTGTAGTCCTCTTGATCAGAGTTTGTCTAATTGCTGCATGTTCTATATAAAAGCATTCTGCGAAAGTAGAAAATCAAACTAATAGACTTCATTAATTTTCTAAAAGAATGGATTTTTGTTGTGTCTATTCCTTGTTCGTCGTGTCGAGATCACTCTTTAGAGGCACGAAAAATATATCTTTCCTCAACTTCTAAGGTATTATAATATGGCATGGTCCAAGACACTAATATGAATGGACTAAAGCTTCTTTCTTGACAAATGAATGTGAGTCTGTTTTCTAACCTTGTGCTCAATGTTTCAATAAGGAAAGGTTCCTGTCATCCGAATATGATCCAACGTCCTTTCTAGTCCGTATTTAAGCACTGCTTGGTTACCAGCTCTGAATCCATTTCCATAAATAGGCGAAGTATCTGATTCAATTTGATGTTTGAAAAAATCCCCGAGTTTTCTCTCAAAAGGAGATCTAATACCCTGCTTTGATGATGGCACACCTGATGAGGTTGAAGCGCCATTGCTGCTTGATATGGATATGATTTGGGTTTCTAACCACATATGTGCTAGTACCTGGCAAATACCTTCTTCGACATCTTGGCTAAGAGTTCGATAACCTGTCGTAGATGGAGAACATATCGACCACATGAGAAACTCCAAGAGTCAGTGATTGTAATCAATAAATTGCACATGTATCGGGATAGAAAAACTCAAAGAAAGGAAAAAGAGCACGTTCCTATCTATGCAGGAGGATTTAGACAGTCCACTGAGAGTTTTTCCTTTTACTTGTCCCTTTTCTACATTTCCACGCCAAAAGAACTTGTGCTTGGCGTGCTCTACTTTGTTTTCTAGACTTTGTGCTTTCCTTATTTTAATCTTGTTCTTTTCTATGCCATTGATGATAACTTTCCATTTTATCTGGAAAAAACATCTCTGTAACTAAAAATGTACTTTTTAAATTTTCGAATAACATTCAATCTCAGACATTCTACCTGCATTTTTCACTTTTTCTCTTCTTAATATATGAGCTCCACTGGAATACAATCACACTTCTCCTGATTATCACTTCTGTTTACAGCATCTCACCCTTTTAAGAACTTCTTTCTTTTCTTGAGAGCAGAAAGAAATTTACGGGAGTGCAAATAAGCAAACTGATATTAGTTCATTATATCAGAGAATCCATATATACATACACTAATGAAGAGTTTTATGATAATATTGCTAGAGATTATATGGTTGAATAAATGGAGATTACAAGTTTCTTTTAGGGATTCAAATGGGTAGGTTGGGCTAAATTTGGGTGTGTCAAAACATGGCTAGTCACAATAAAGCCATCTATCATTTGTTTGTTCCATATTCTATAATTTGTTTACCTGAGTGGTTTGTGCGTATTACAACTTTGTTGCGCTGAATTTGACATTCCTAGATTATTTTCCTTTGATTTAGGATAGACAAGAAAGAAAGAGGGATGGGAGAAAAGAAGGTGGTTCCATAATAGAATCTCGTGCTATGTATGTAATACTGATATTTACTGCTACTTTCGGCGAAACAGACATTGCATTGGGGCACACCAAAAAGAAAAAGATGGCACCCAAATAAGTAAGAAAGGGAGTAGAAGAAATGAGAGAACACCTCTTAGTCGAAGCCATGCATGCATCATCTCATGTGCAAGGATTGACCCAGTCAGCAACCTGGATAGATTCATGTCATATGTTAAAACCAAGATATCAAACTAAAGCTTCCACTTAACAAAAAGAAAATTAATGCTTCAACTTCAGAGCACAAGAATGTGTTAGTGCTGCATAAACCTAAATTACAAATGAAATGTCTGATTCCTGTTGTCCGTCAAACAGGAAGGATACAATAATGCAATCTTGCAATGCATCATCAACATAGCTTTGTTTTAGTTCTCTTGAGATATAACTGAATGGACACAGGTGACTCTGACTAACCAAACAGGTCCGTTAAAACAGAATATTAAAATGGTAGCACTCCGGTCCACAACTTTGCGGAGCAAAGTAACAAAACAGTACCTAGGTAGACCGTATAAGATAAGAATTGCAGTCACTTCACAGCGGCGCGTCAATTTATAAGGTTCAGTTCTCATGTCCATGACCTGATTTGCCGCTCCTATTCTTGGCCGCCTCAGTATCTGGCAATTTTTAGTGGTAAGTAAGAGCTTCCGTTTACCATTTCAATAAAAGATATTAAAGTTTCCAGTTCCCAATTCTTGTCCTTACAGTGCTGATAGTTTGTTCCTCGGAAAGACAAAGTCCTCTTGTTTCAGGCATGTGGTGATACCCCTGGGAAAAGGGATGAAAACCAAACATAAGCAATATATTTTTCACTCGGAAACTGTATAATATGGAGAAAAACAAGTATGAAAGGGATAAACAATTACATGTCTCTCTCCATCCATAGCCTCATTCAGTGCTTGTCTCTCAACCAGAAGTAAAGGAACTTTCTGTTCCACTTTCATATTTAGTCCTTCATAGAATTCTTGAATATCATAATAAAGGGGCTGACACTGACTCGTATCCATTATGCAAGAGTCCAAGCACTCGAGACAGAGCTTTCGACCATCATCAAGGGCAATATATCTTGTATCCCGTGGCTGCAGTAGAACGGAAATTGTTACTCTTTATAAAAGTTAATTACAAGTATTTTCCTGAAAACACAAAGAGGTTTCTCCAGAAATATTGTTCTGTTTCATCCGCCTCACCTCCATTCGCTCACAGCTACAGCAACGGGGTGTTCCATCATGCTCATGAAAAGGACAATACTTCTGTGACCAAAATGGATGTGCTCTGTATTCAATAAGCCCAGCTGCATTTGTTGGAATCTGGACAGACAGGAAATACTTAATGAATCTCAAAGAAATCATACATTATCAGCAGCTAGAGGGATTCTTAACCAACAAGAGATAGGCAATACCAAGTTACTGTAATAAGAACTCAAAACAGAATTTGGTAAAATGATTCTCATGTTACTAGATTAACCTCAATGGTCATTCTTTTCTACAATTATTTACAGGACTACACAGAATAAACTCTGTATGACCTCATCAACATCGATCAAGCATTAAGGAAACAACATAAATGAGCAGATATCAGTGTTTATTGCCACAGCAGCTAATAACAATCAGTAATTTAAACTTTTCCTTTTAAAAAGAAAATAGGTTTCTGAATTTCTTGTGTCAATGACTTCTAAAAGAAAATGAATTACAAGTGTCAAGGACCACTATCATTAGCAGAGTTTTTAATTAATCTGAGCTTCAAGGAAGGCACTAAGAAAGTGTAAGAGGACTCCGGCTGAAGACTCGAGAGAAACATTCATTTTGTACTTACAAAGTGTTTGCAGACATCACATTTGGGGTGATAATGCTCCTTATAGCATGTTTTGTGATAGGGATAGTTCCCGGACATTGAGAACTGCACATTTAATACATCCAAAAGTTAAAACAGATTTCTGAATATATAAATTGATGTTCTATCACTTTCAGATGATTGACAGTTTACATCCATTACCCAAGACACTATATGATAACTACCAAGAACAATATCGGTATTCAGTTACAGAAAATATTGAACACCTTTGGTTTGGAACCATTACAAGGTTAAATGTTGGAGAAGAAAAAACAGTGATACACCACAATAACAAGACTAAACTAGAAAAAAATGCAGTATTGCACCTCGTAATCAGATATTGGTTGGTTACAGGCTTGGCATCTAAAACATTCTGGATGCCATACTGCTCCCATGCAACTCAAAAATCGTCCATGACCTATTTCAGTGCTACAGCCTGCACATACCCTACCACACAAAAGAAAAAGATAACATGTAATGGTCTAAAAGCTAGGAAAGACTGGAGAAATAGGTAAGAAAACCTAAATGCAGAAATACAATGATAGCATAATCAATGGAATTATAGCTCCCTTCTCTTGCCTCTCGCCACTCATCCACAACCAAATAAAGCAAAAGACATGACTAAAGGGTTCACTGTTTTCTAAAGAAAGATTCAAAATTAAAACGTTTTGTTCCTCATGTTAATAATACAGATATCTCATGATACAAATTCCAATATAATGACACGTATAACTAAATTTAGAAAGTGAAAAGAAGAAGAGAGAAAAGAAATCATGTTCATCGAGAAGGAAACGAGTAAAATGTCTGGGGTTTTATATATATGGCAATTAACAAGTAGCAACCGCAATTTTAGCTACCTAAATCACACACTTCAAATATTAGGCCATTTTATTTTTGGATTGTCCACCTAGCTCTACCACTGTAGATATCAGCTGACTCCGAAAGAAATTTAAGGAAAATAAAAAGACTAATAAAACAATGCAAGAATAGAGTTGATGGAACCAATGACGCTGAGTAAGATATTTGCTAAACTTTTACAAAACATCAAGAAAGATGTTGAATACCTAAAGTTTGCAGAATATGGGAAAGGTATTGGATGATAGAAGTTTCCATTTCCATATCCATTCCCGCTTCCATGATCATTTCTGCTTATATGTTGAGGTGGAGATTCGACATTCAAGCTCTCCTGCAGAGCTCTGGCAAGTTGTTCATCTTCTTTCAGTTGTGATTCGCTATCTTCCAAACATCAAAGAAAAGGAACAATTAGAAAATCAATCAAACATACTTTTTGGTCAAGGAATTAAACAAGTGCGGCCAGTTCTTAAAAATTGTATAGGAGAGACCTCAAAAGGAATGCAAACTCTCAGTTTTCATATCTTTAAGAAGCAACTTTTGAGGAAGCTTTAAGAAGCAACTAATACGCACCAATCACAACTTTCCCTTTCTGGTCCTCTTCTGATAGAGATATTGCAATAGCTCGGTCTATTTCTTCAATCTCTGACCAAGTGTCCTAGAGCACACAAACAGTTCAAACACAGTACAAAAATATCAACACGATATGCTTATTAAGAAAAATATGGACACAGTACAAATATGACATGTTCGAATGATCTTTTATAGCTCAGGATGGATCTTGATCCTTTATTGGCAATGGCAAGTAACATACATTACCAAGATAATGACCAAATTTAGCATAAAATAAAGTATCAAGGATATGTATATGAAAACTCGGTGCGACATTTTTAAGTGCATTAATATTTACAAAATCCATTGAACAAATATTTTGATGAAAAACTTAGAAGTGCATTAATATTTACAAAATCCAGTGAACAAATATTTTGATGAAAAACTTAGTATACAAACATAGTGGATTATCATGGATTCATGGTTAAGCAGCTCTAAATTTTAATACATTGTAAATCATATACATCAACTCAATTTATCCTGAAAATCAGGATACAATGTGAATTTTTGTTTTTGAGGTTGATATCAACATGGACTTCTAGTAGAAACAAATTTATTAATGACTGAATAAGACAGTGCAAGCAACAAGCAGGGATGGACAAAGAAGTCCAAGTTACAAAGGTCAGAATCAAATACAAGCTCCAAAGGACTATGCAGTCATAAGCAAATTAGAGGAGTCAATCTCAAAGCATCCGTGCCATCACTCATCATAGAAGCCAAGAGGAGCAGTCACTAATTTGGATGAGCCAAAACGATTACCAAATGGCATTGGATGCATATTATCCATAGAACGCTCAGCATCTAACTTAGCTTCAACTCTAAATATTTATACTTCACTAGGCTATAGTCAAGTTTTTTTTATAACAATGGTGACCGGGTCAGCTTGTGCGCACCTCGACTAATTCAATCGAATAGCTGCTACCTACAAAAACTTGGGCAGATGGGAAGAAATCACCAAGCATTTTTTGTCTCTAGAATCTGAGACCTCCTGGTTCTCCCCCACTTCATTGACCACTAAGCCACTAAGCCACACCCTTGAGTACTAGGTTGTAGTCAAGATTTACCAACCAGATTCCAAATACCAATAGAATATGCACTAGTATCCTGTGTTAGTAACTGAACAATTCCCAACACTCAGCTATACCCCAAAAACCACATTATAACAAAAATTGAACAATTATAGTGAAATTTTGCATCATTAACCTTACCAAAGTCCTCAAGTATTTGCAGCAGTCATATTACAAAGAACCAATTCATATACAACATATATACCAATTGTCAACCTAAGACAAAGAATCTCTTTTAAATTTCTAACAGCTTCATTATAAGCAAACGCTACTGCCTTTTGCTATGAGCAGCACCAGCAGCATGCCTTCTACTTGACATCCATACTGCCTACCTGTATCCATGGATAAATCACCAACTATACCACATTACCGATTAAGCTGATAATTATAAGACCCTGCACTTGCTAAGGTTTGGTTATCCGAATTCCCAAATATTCTGAGCAACATCAGAAATCAAGTAAACAATTTAAAGGCATGCTGGGTGTCTTAGGAGCTTCCTTAGTAAATTGCTTGCTATCCTCTTGGTTCAGTTCTCCAACTTAATGCCAGAAAATAGGATTGATCAAGTTCTATTGAGTTTGACTCATAGTAATCATTCTCTGGTTATCAAATGATTGAACAACCGAGAGCAATTTACTTACAATACTTAGTTGACATCCATAAAAAGCATCCAATGAATTTGGTTGGACATTATTTTAATGCCACTTACCTCTGCTGTAGACGGGTCATCCCCCTCAGTAGGTCCTTCACATCTCCAGTCATATTGGCCCTCCGAAACGTTATGGTTAGAACCTTTGAAAATTTTGCTCAGCCAGCCCATTAGGTCAAATGCTATTGGCTCATTGTCGGCGATGCTTTTACCTGCAGGAAAACATGAATTTAGTGCCAATGAAATATGTACAAAAATAACTTCTCAATACTAAAATATCCAGCCGACACTTAGCCTCATGCTATATGCTTAAGATCTTTTAGCACACAGGGTTCCCAATTGACTAAAATGGATTATCTAAAAATTATGACAAAATCAATGTATCAAAGATGCTTCAGAATAAATAGAGCTTGCCTCCAACAAAAACAACATACCCAGTGTAATCCTACAAGTGGGGCCCGGAGAGGTAGGATGTACGCTGACCTTACCTCTACCTTTGTAGGACAGAGAGGTTGTACCCTCGGCTCGAAAGGAAAGAAAAGAAAAGAAAAGAAAGGAAATTAAAGAAACGAAAAATAAAGGAAAAGGAATTTGATGCAGAGCTTGCCAACAAGAACAGAAAATAGGGGAACTGCAACAGATGCTTCAACTTTCTCATCTAAACCAGCCAACACGGCAACACCTATTGGTTTTTCAATCACATTGATGATCAGACCACAAACATCTAATAAATTGAAACATAGCTGACTTTTTCCTTCAATATTTAGTAACATGTAAGTAAACTAACCACAACAGATCACATTAAAAAGACATAAAAATCACCCACTACCCATAACAAAAAAAAAGGAGCTTAAAACTCAAGCATTCAAAAGGGGTTATCTAAAATTTGCAATAAGTTATTCATAAGAACAAAGTATTTATAAGTAAACAACTACAGAAAAAGATAGATTCTTCCAGCTCAACATGTCCATTACTAACAATCAAGAACACAAATAATCATATTAAACAAATAAAAAAGATATAAATGACTCACCTTGAACCAAAAAGCACTAAGAATCTGCAACAATTAACGAAAAGAAAAAGTACCCAGATCAAATAAAGGAACAATTACTCCAAAAGCAACATCACAACAGCAAAAAGATTGTTCCTTTTACTGCCCCTTTTGATTTCTTTTTTTTAATTATAAAAGAATCTTTTACCTTTTCTTCATATAAGTCAGAATCCCCCATTCAAACATTTATTATTCGCGTATATATTGAAGCAATTAATTAATGATATTCAAACTCTATTTACTCACGAAATCGAGCTTCGTCAGTAATTATTTATTATTGAAAAGAAAAAAAGGAAAAACTAATTTACAGGGTCAATCACCAATGTACGCTATTGAAGAGACGTTGGAAAAAAATGTCTATCTTTGTTTAACGTTCTCGCAATGCATTATCTAAAACCCTGCACTGGCCTTGCTCACACCAATTTGGCCTTTGGCCACAAGTTCAAACTTCGTGATCACCGCCAGATTCGCCTCTTAATCATTACACCTAAACTTTGGTCAAGTTGATATTTAGTTTAACTTTTAGATAACATTTGTAATTTATAAAATGCTACTATCTCTATCTCTATTTATGTGATAATTTTGCGGGTGAGACAAGAAAAAAATTACCTCAATTTATTTATATGCTTTTTAAATATTTTAAAAAAGTATTTATCATTGTGACTTATAGTATATTTTATATAATTTTTAAATATGTAAATTATGTTTTAAAAAACTTAAAGATTGTATACTGAAATTTTTGATCAAAATAAAGAAATTTGACTCTCAAAATTCAAATGGTATATTAGAACATAGAAAGTATGTCTAAGTATTAATATTATGTTTATGTTACTCCTCTAATCCATATTATATACTAGTAGTATTTTTAGCTTGAACATACCCTCTTACAAGATTTACTCATAAGGTATTTTCATTAAATTATCTTTAATTAAATAATACTTTTTTAGAAACTATTCACATTTTATTATCAAAAGTGTCACTGTACAACTCAAGGAGGAGAAAACAAACAAAAACGAAGGCAAAACTGGAATGCACCATTCGAACATACCTTAATTGGTGATTGTCTACTCTACCATCATCACTCCTATTCTTACTCAGCTAGACAAGATACGTATTAAGGCTATCCACACAATGATTCATTCTAGCATGCACATTGGCTCTCCCAAGCACCTCTTGAATTACCTTCTTGACGATCATATCTCCATTGTTACACTACATGTGTATGATCTGCAGGAGCTCGAGAGATTGAGAGAAGGAGAGAAAGGGAGAAGTCGAGAGTGCTATTTTAGGGGCAAAATCTGCTCTTCTAATATTTGATATTAATGACTTGCTCAAATATAATTATAAGAGATGTGGTATATTTATAATACCCACTAATAATATCCTACTAACAAAATATCTAATCAAAATTAATCAAAATAGCTTATAACAAACCACTATCCAACTAACCACATAAATATATACTATATATATATATATATATATATATATGGTATATCTCAACACTCCCCTCAAGCTAGGCACTGAAAACAGTTGTTTAGTCCTAGCTTGGAAGCAATACTAGACAACATCACAACAACTGCATTCATCCCAAAGAACTACACCAAAGTATTTTTGCATTCTCAAACCTCGGTAAGCGTTACATGCCAAGAAGTGCAAAGAAATTCGGCTACCTAACAACAACATATCACCACCACACCAAAGAGTTTCAAAGAAGCTTTCCAAAGATACACACCAACAGGAACTAAGCATGCCCAACGGCACACACCAAAGATTCTTAACAGCGGAGACAAAAAAACGATCCTGCAAAGAATAGAAATACAAAACAAAGAACATCAAATAGTCACACCATGGCGGTTAGCAAATTCCAGCAACTATCATGAGCTGCAATATGCAGCAATAACAATTGGTAAAAACAGCAACACAATTGCATCAAGCAGGAGCTTCAACTCCCACATCAATAGTGAAGAACCCCTCGTTCTGTAGTCTCACTCGGACTAGAGAATCTTTCGATTCTACTTATGTAAAATGACGACAAGAACCTCCCGTTTCCTAGTCTCACTCGGACTAGAGAATCTCTCGATTCTCCTTATGTAAAATGACGGCAAGAACCCCTCGTTCTCTAATCTCATTCGGACAAGAGAATTCCTCAATTCTCATCAAGCAAGCTATTATAATAAGCTCGGATATGCAGCGGAGTCTCTCTTCTAGTCCAATTCCGGCTAGAAATCTTTCGATTCTCCTATCCTGAGTCACACATATAAAAACAGGCAATCTAACACTTGATCGACCAGTGAATAACTCTTTGAATTGAGCTTCAACTCAATCCATAATGTCTTCGACGAAGTATCCCTCAGTTCTCAGTCTATTTGTCGCTAAGAACTCCTCGATCCTCCTATAGACATTTCCTACTATTAAGATCCGACAAGCCCAATCCAGCTCTATATTCCAGGCACCAGCAACTGTAGGATAACCCTGAATACTAGCAACCTTTCCGCTATCCAGACTCCTCTATGTTGCTCTTTAAACCTCTATTATTCAGAACATCAATGTTCTTCCCATAGTGATCTTCAGTGCGTGGAGCTTGTCGGGCACTTATCAAACTATTCTCATCCAGCAGTACATTACTGCATAAAGCAGTCAGTATCCACAAACATATAGCTCTCTAATTTGCTCTCATCCACTGCAGGGGAAAACTTGTCATCTTCCACACTAACACCACATGACTCAACAATACTATTTGAACAAAGTAAACCTTCCTGTTTAGGATCTTCTATGTTGGAACAGACAATTACTTTACTTTTATCCATACATGCTTTTTTTTTTCATTCAATGAAATAGGGGAACAATTCTCAGAACTCCCTTCCTGGTTACGACAACCCTTATTGCTTCCTTCAGCTATAATACCAGAAATATCAACACAAACATCAGTAACTACACACCAATATATGATACTGCTCCTACATTTTCAGCAACTGCTACACTAGACTGGAGTATCAGACTACATCAACATTAGTCACAGCTGAAACACAGTGTCCAACAATAATAATACCAACACAAAAATGACGAATGACATTTTTCTCCAATTCGTCAACATAAAATCAATAGCAGTTGCTGCTTTATGAACAACATTAGTAGCCACAGTGACACAGCAGCAACAATCCAACATTCACCAACACGAATTCAATTTTAACAATACAGAACAATTCACCAACGCAGATCCAGTATGAAAATTAAATTAAATTTCCAGTCTCCGGCCATCTTCGCCGTCGCAATGACAGCTGTATCCGCAGGAAATGATGTCTCATTTTTCAGATTTTCTCCAATTGTAGTCATTTCAAATGAATTTGAATAAATTGGATTACGTGAACAGGAATCGATTTGTAATTAGAATCGATTTAAAATAGAGATAATCAATTCACAACTTAGGAATCAGTTGCGTCGCGATTTCGATCTCTAAAATCAGTAATTCAAACCTGAGATTCGATTTCGATCTCGATTGCGCCGCGATTCTGATTTTCAGTCCCTTCGCGATCGTTAATTCATCCTCAGTATACTCGACCAACTCCTTCGATCTCAATCTCAATTGCGTGATTATGTTCGATTCAGTTCCTCGTGCTCTCGATCGATATTCAATTCCTTGATATTCAGTTCCTTCGTTCTCGATCGCGCAATGGAAGTTGAATTCCTGATCGATTTCAAATGCAACCGGCTCTGATACCATGTTAATAATCATACACTACATGTATGTATGATCTGCAGGAGCTCGAGAGATTGAGAGAATGAGAGAAAGGGAGAAGTCAAAAGTGCTATTTTAGGGAGCAAAATCTGTTCTTCTAATATTTGATATTAATGACTTGCTCAAATGTAATTAAAAGAGATGTGGTGTATTTATAATACCCACTAATAATATCCTACTAACAAAATATCTAATCAAAATTAATCAAAATATCTAATTAGCTTATAACAAACTACTATCCAACTAACCACATATATATACAATATATATACATATATATCCAATATATATATATATATATATATTGGATATATATATATATCTTTCAATCCACAGTTCATATACAACAACTGCAAGAGTCATTTTATACAATGTGGCAGAACATCCCTTTCCGGTAAACTTAGATTCAAAGCATATCAGTTCATCTTTCCAACACAATGTACTCTTATGTATACTTTGCCAGACCAACAATTTTTCCCACACATAAGCTGATATTGAACACTTGAAAAAAAGGTGATCAATAGTTTAGAGTTTAATACCACACAGAGCACACAATAGACTAAATTCCCCGGCTGATCAATCTGTTCTTGATATACAGTCTTCTATTGATAGCAAGGTATAAGATGAATATTCATTTGGGAAATTCATGATTGTTGCAAGTGAGTCTTCTCCAGGGCACCTTAGGGTGTTCTCCTAGCAGCTGTAAATACATTTTCTTTATTGAGAAAGTCTACATAGTTACAAGTTCATTTTCTGTCATATCTGTTTCTTCAATATACTTCTGAGTTTTAAGTACCTTCTGAACAATCCAGCTAGTTTGTTTAGGTCTCTTGCCTCATAGTGATTCCCCTTTCCCATAGTATATATGTACCCACTGTATTCATAGGACATTTTTTTCCTACACAGATTCCATAGCAATTTGCAAAGAGTTGCCTTATTCCACACATACATGTTGATCAGATTTAGGCCCCCTACAGTATGGGGTAAACAAAGTCTTCACCATGCTATAAGAGCCTTTTTTTGAGAGCTCAACTCCACCAGTCCATAAAAATGTTCTGCATATTCTTTCAACGATTTTCATGATTTTTTGGGTAGAAGAGATAACTGTGTCCAATAAGTCTGTATAGAAAATTACATTACAGCCTTCAGTAATTGCAATCTACATGCATATGAGAGAAATTTACTTGTCTAGGATGTCACTATACCCGTCATTTTATCCAACAAGGACTAACATTGCACAATAGACAACCTTTTAGTGCTTAGAAGAATCACTAAGTACCTGATAGGCAGTTTACCTTTAGGCATATCAGTGCACTCTAATATCTGATCTTGCACCACTTGCTTCACTCCAAAATAAATGGAGTACTTGGTAAGATTAGGATGAAGTCATGAAGTAATTAAATAGTACTTAATTATTGTTAGAATATTATTAATATTAATTAATAATATTGTGTATTAATGTAGGATCATATTATATATGGTAGGTAGTAAAATATTAAATTAAAGAATATTGTATTCATAAGTATTTAGATGATTATTAGGGATTGGTTAGGGAAAACATTACGCAAGACTTACTCTTCCTAATTAATGCTTATATTGTATATATTGTTACCATATGGAATGAAGACATTTGAGAAAAATATTTTCAAAGTCTTACATGGTATCAAGAATTTAAGGAAAAGATCCTAAATATTTTCTCTCCCATTTTCGATCATCTTCTTCCCCTAGAACCCTAGTAGGGCCAAAAAAATTCATCAATTTTTCATAGCTTTTTATTGTTTTTTCCTTTCCAACTCAATTCCAACCAATTATGTTTGACTCAAAGACTTCCTTTCACCCTGTTCTTGTTGTATCGAACATCAAAACACATGTTTCCATAAAATCAGAAATGGAAACAGTTCATTATGCAACTTGGGCAGAATTGTTCAAAACGTGTTGTCGTGCCCACAAAGTTCTTCATCATATCATTCCTCCGAAGGAGGGTAATGGGAAGAAAGCAACAACCGATGTTGACAAAGACTTGTGGGATACACTTGATGCCATAGTTGTTGGTTGGATCTATGCAACAATCTCCAATGACTTGTTGCATACGATAATGGAGTCGGATTCAACAGTCATGGCGGCATGGGAACGTTTGAGAGATATATTTCAAGACAATCAAAACTCTCGCGTTGTTACATTGGAGCAGGAGTTCTCAACCGTCAACATGGCAGATTTTCCTAACGTTACTGCATATTGTCAACGCCTCAAAGTGTTGGCAAATCAATTGAGAAACGTTGGTTCTCCGGTTACTAATAACCGGTTGGTCTTGTAATTGGTCGCGGGTCTCACTGATGCATATAGCGGTGTCGGAACTGTCATCCGTCAAAGTAATCTTCTACCGAAGTTTTATCAAGAAAGATATATGTTTGTCCTTGAGGAGTCGAGCTTGATGAAAAAGGCTTCGGTTACTTCAAATTCTGCCATGCTTGCGACATCTCCCAATTTTGGTAATTTTTATGACCCTTCTCAACAAATGAAGGGACAAAAATGACGTAATAATAATAAAAATAAGGGAGGAAATAACTGAAATAATAAAGGTGGAGGCCACCGGAATTCCAGTGGCAGTGGAAATGGCGGCACCACCAACTCCGACGGCGAAAACTGGCAGCAGCCGGCCGGGCAGTGGCAGCACACAGGCGGTAGGAATAGTGGACAGTGGCAGATGCAGGTAGGAGCACCGTGGCAGTGGAATTGGGCTGCCATGCCCAGCCTAGTCCAAAACGAATCGGTCTGCATAATAAAGCAGCCCGATGGCGATGCGGCCAAATTCTTTACTCGCTTGGGCCCAAGCGGTGGACACTCGGCCAGTCGGCATGGTCTTTGAGTACAAGCCTGAGAGGACCAATTTGCCGACGCACTAAGTCGAAGGGCCGAGTTGGCATCCAACAAGTTCGAATTAGAATAGATAGCATCCATGAGGGGTCATCCCCGAACGCATAAGATAGAAAAAGTCGCTGGAACAGTCACAGGCAGCAACAATTTTGGGCCTCCACCGAATCAGTGGCAGGAGGCCCATTCAGCAATGACCCAACCCACGGATATTGAAAATACCATGCACACCCTCATACTCAATCCACCAGATTCAAATTGGTATATGGACTCCGGAGCAACGTCTCATATGACGTCATTCCAAGGTACGCTCTCACCCTATTTTAATTTGAGCAAACAAAATGGTATAATTGTCGGAAATCATTCAATTCCAATACAAGGGTATGGATCTAGCAAATTGACACCACCAAACCCACCACTAGTTTTAAATAATGTTCTTCATGCTCCCAAACTAATAAAAAAAATTGATCTATGTTAGGAATTTTACTACTGATAATTGGGTATTTGTTCGTTTTGACCCATTTGGTTTTTCCGTACATGAATTTCAGACAGGGAAGCTTCTCATGAGATGTGATAGCAATGGGGAGCTCTATCCGATAAGCTTACCAAATTCACAGCCTAAAGTTTCTTCCACCTTTGCAGCCTTGGCACCATCATTGTGGCATGAACGTTTGGGACACCCGGGAGAGGCTGTTTTGGCCTCTCTTAAACAAAATAATTTTATTTTTTGTACTCATACTCAGACTTTTAATAAGTGTCATGCTTGTGTTCTTGGTAAACATGTTAAATTGTCATTTATTTCTTCTACTTCGTGCACTACTATGTCATTTGACATTTTACATTGTGATCTTTGGACATCACCTGTTTTGAGTTCCTCGGGACATATGTATTATTTACTTTTTCTTGATGATTACTCTAATTATGTGTGGACATTCCTTTGTCGAAAAAATTATAAGTGTTTTCCACCTTTCTTAACCTTAGAGCATTCATCCGAACTAAGTTTGAACGGGAGATTAAAAGTATTCAATATGATAATGAGAGAAAATTTGACAATATTCAATTTTGGGATTTTTTCAAAACAAATGGTTTAAATTTTCGTTTATCCTGTCCTCACACCTCTTCACAGAATGGTAAGGCGGAACGCAAAATTAGATCCCTAAACAATATTGTTAGAACATCTCTTGCTCATGCATCCATACCCCCCCAATTTTTGGCATCTTGCACTTTAAATGGCTACCTACATGTTGTATATCCTTCCCTATAAAATCATGTCTTACCAAGCTCCACTAAAAATGCTTACTTACGAGATCCCTCATATCATCATTTAAGAGTGTTTGGTTGTCTTTGCTACCCTCTATTTCCATCCGCCACAATCACAAAACTCCAACCCCGATCTACTCCACGTGTCTTCTTGGGATATCCTACTAATCACCGTGGTTACATGTGTTATGACATCTCCTCCCAATGAATGATTTTATGTCGTCATGTAATTTTTGATGAAACACAATTTCCTTTTGCCAAGATACATGACACCGGGGCTCATACTTATGATTTTTGGATGATGATAGGCTTCCGTATCTAACTCATTTTTTTCACAGCCTGGGACCCACCATCACTGGTGGAACACAGGATCTGGGCCCACTGGACAAAGGACCTATGGCCCGGCTTCTGGACAACACAATCCAGCAACGTGGGCCAACGTTTCCAAGGCCCAATGCCCTTCTTCCATCTCACAATTAAACACCATTCCATCAATTGGGTCATCCACAACTTCAGGCCCAATTTCACAGTCACTGACTTGTCATCCCACTGCTAGTCACGGCATTAAATCACTGGGCAGTGACATCCAGTCCACTGCCTCGTCCTCAGCCAGCGGCATCCAGTCCAATGGCCATGTCACTCGTCCAGTCACCCGTAGTCAACATGGAATTGTCAAACCCAATGCCAAATACAGTCTACACACTCAGGTCTCGAAATCACTTTTGCCTCGCTTGATCGGTCAGGAGAGTTACTGTGTCCGTGCCAGTCTATGCACGAGGCGTACGATCGGCAAGCTCTGCTACACCATCACCTCCAGAGGAGCTTAGAGCAGCATCAGCCCCGACACGTGAGCCTCGGCTCACCGGCCGGCGGAGGGCGAGCCATGAGAGATGTAGTTACATTCTTGACAGTTAGTGGCAGGACAGACTCGCAGATATGGACTGGGATTTGACCATAAATCTGATAATTAGAGGGTTCGTGACTTCTTGAGTTGTAATCCTCCATAGTTTTTTGAGTCAAAGCCCGATGATGATTCACAGGAGTTTATTCGGCAGATACAACGTACCTTGAGGATATTCAAGGTTTCTGAGACTGAGTCTGTGGAGTTGGATTCGTATCGGTTGCGGGATGTGGCTACTAATTGGTATGAGTCTTGGAGGCTATCTAGGGGCGAGGGTGCTCCTCCAGCAGTATGGGATAAGTTTGCGGAAGCCTTCCTTGGCCATTTTCTGCCTCCAGAGATGAGACGAGCTAAAGTTGATAGATTCCTACATTTGAGGCAGAATGGTAGGAGCATTCAGGAGTATAGTCTCGAGTTTGATTCATTGGCTAGATATGCGCCTACTATTGTGGCTCATATGGCGGATAGAGTGTATCGTTATATGATGGGACTAAACCGTTATTTGATTGATGGTTGTATGGCGGTGGCTCTTCAGCCAGGTATAGATATTGCCCGGATACATGCAATGCACAGGGGGTAGAAGACCGAAACAAGGGATGTCAGCTGGACAGAGATCACGACAGAGGCCAGCATAAGAGGGCTAGGTCGGCGGGGTATTCCGGAGAGTCTCGAGGCGGGCAGCCTCAACAACATGTCATGTATTCTTCCCAGCTAGCACAAAGTGCAACTCTACAGACTACAGGTAGGATATTTAACCGCACGGGGTATTCAGGAGCTGGTCAAAGCTCCAGGGCTTCAGGTTCACAGATGAATAGGAGTTTTAGTCAATCTAGGCCACCTTTGCCTCGGTGTTCTCGGTGTGGTAGGTCTCATTCTGGGATATGCCGTTTTGATACAAGTGCTTGTTTTTCTTGTGGCCGTCAAGGCCATATGATGAAAGAATGTCCTTATAGAGGTGGTACATGTGGTATGGCTCAGCCTACCAGATCGGTTGCTGGTTTATTTTCTTCTATAGCTATGCGCCCCGCAGGGCTGATTGTTCATATGCCAACAGGACATGGTAGAGGTCGTGGTGGAGTTTCCAGTGCTAGCGATCATTCAAACCACATATATGTTTTGGCTAGTAGACATGATCAGGAGGCGTCACCAAATGTGGTTACAGGTATATTATCAATATTTTTCTGAGACATATGCATTGATAGATCCAGGTTTCACCTTATCATACATATCTCCCCTTATTGCTAGTAGAATCGGAATAGAACCTGAGTTGATAGAACCATTTGAGGTAGCTACACCGGTAGGAGATTCTGTCATAGCTAAGCGAGTATACAAAAATTGTTCGGTGGTTATATATAGTCGTCATACCATAGCAGATTTGATAGAGTTAGACATAACTGACTTTGATGTTATTATGGGTATGGATTGGTTGGCTTCTTGTTTTGCTAATGTCGATTGTAGAGTGATGCGCGATTTATACACACGCTAAACACAAGTGCACGTATCGTAACAAGTAATATAGTCTAGAAGACCGAGTTATCGTCCTCAGAGATTAGTGTCCAATTACCAACCTCTATTCTGTAGTATCTATTTGGTGACCGGTAATTTGATGATTTGTTTATAGCTATGATTATAGATGCTAACTAAATTATTTTACTTTACTTCAAATATGGTGGAAATAGGGCTTCCAAATCTCCTCGACTATCCGCTCGCTTTACTCGTTAATGCAAATAATTAAGGTTCTTCTTCTATGTTGAGATAGCAGGTTAACTAAGCCGTTTTATACTACTGCTAAGGTAATATAAACACTCAACCCAATGTAGAATCCTTCTATCTTTCGATGACAAGATTGACTATAAATGAGGATTAAGAGCAATAACCTATCAAGTTACACAAGTATCGGGGTACTTTCGTCCACGATTTAAACCTATGCTTATTCAACTATAGCATATTCACAATCTCCCCTTTCGGATTTCGATTAGAAATCATATAAGTTATGATAATTAGTGATCAATTAATTACCAAGCAATCAAACCAATTATTGAATAAATCTCAACAATAATAAGAAGAAACCAAAATCTTGTATTAATTTATAAAACGAGGTTCAAGCGATTCGACATGAAAAACCCTAAATTAAGTTAGTTCCTAGCCATAGACATGCCAAGAACTAAAATAGTATCCAACATATACTAGAAAAAAATAAAGTAAAGAACAAGAAATTACTCAAAAATAAGTCTCCAATCTTGATCTAATGTTGTGATGAATAGTAAGGTGTGGAACTCCTCAAAACTGACTCAAAATTCCCTATTTATATCCCCAAAAACGTGTAAAAACCTTTTCCTCTTTTGTCTTGGCTGTCACGACCCGACCCCGGATCCGTGACCGGTGCCTTAACCCGGGCACCCTTGTGACACAACATCAGAGAAAACCAGCGGAATATAAACTCACAATAAACAACCATAATGATATAACATAGTCTAGCCCAAAATGGCTACCTCAAAAGTACATAAAACTGAACAGTTACATCCTTAAACGAACCAAGTTATGACAAGACTACAGGCCTCTAAGAAGGAGTAACACTATGACGGGACAGGGCCCCGTCATGCCCCTGAATGTACAAAACATCAACAACACCAGGGAGAACCATACCAAAAGTCGAGCCTCCGAAGAAATGGAGCTCCTGACACCTGAGTAAAATATCCTAAGAATGAGGATCTACCACTGTCACCCTGCGGTATGAACGACCCAGGAAGGGTCGACACAACGTACCAAGTATGTAAAGCGGAAAATACCGTAGTAATATCATAAGTCCAAAATACGGAAGTTATAGATCAAAATCAAATTAGGTTGCATTGTGCCTTACTAACAATAGGAGTAACAAGTATAAGTATAATAGTGCATAAAAACAGAGGCTCATGATCAAACAGATCTCTCGCCCGTAGTATCATTAAGCAATCCTACTCACGAGATCGTTTCACCCGCGTGGATCTGTGGATCCGCATAAGGCCCATCCGCCTCGCACGGACTATTTCACCCGCATGGGACTATTTCACCCGCATGGATCATGTGGACCCGCATGAGACTATTTCACCCGCATGAGACTATTTCACCCGCATGGACCCAGTGGGCCCGCATGAGTACAAGCGCCGCACTCGCATCATGGGTAGCAAATCCATGGAATACGCAGTAATAACAATGATAATACATAAATCAGCACAACCGGCTAGTATACATAACATAAGCGCTATCGGCTTATCAGAATACTCAGTGATAACAATAATAATACATAAATCAGCACAACCGGCTAGTATACATAACATAAGCGCTACCGTCTTATCATAACATAAACAAGATAAGAAATCTTCTAACTTTTTATGAACATTATTAATATAAATCCTCTCATTTTAGCTCATTAAGGCACTACATGTCTTTTTAAGAGAAATCCGGGAATTTAACCCAAGTATCACATACCGTAAACCTTTTTCGAAATGACTCCTTTTTATATAAAACTTCCAAGATACTAATACTCATGGTATCATGTCACAACCACTTTCAAAACAAGTCACAATTTTCCATTTAGAAAATATCCCAAGCTTCTAAATCAAGTGACTTCATTTCCTTTAAAACCTTAGGCCATTAATGTCTTAAAACAATTTACCTTCCACAAATTCAACTCATTTTCCCCTTGCTTATTTTATGTAAAGTAAACCCTTCTTTATTTACCTTTTTTCCAAACTAATATAACCAACTTCCCATAAAGCCGTTATATTAACATTTTACGTTAGTCATACACATTTCCCTATGTCCAAGGGACTTATGCCTTTAAAACGAAACAAGTATCATATACCTCAAAACAAGTGAAGATTATCAAATCTTGTACGTATACCGTACTACATTGATACAACTACTCATGCTCAAAAGATAGGAAAGCTCTACATACCTCTTCGGTCAATCCACTTGTTAATTCTAACTATCGCACGTAATACGTCAACCTATAATGACCATAATACGTTTATTAACTTCTAGTTTCAAAGTAGAATATTTCCAAGTTCAAGGTTACTAATTCCTATGGAAAATTGGGCATCATTTCCTTTATTTTACTCACTTGCCACCTTTTCAAAGGCCGATTTTTAACACTCAAACGCCACATTTAAGGCCCAACATCCAAACCAACACAAAGGGGATTACACACCTAAACTTGGGTGTGTAAAATTCTGCCCCATAAGTTATAACAATTAATCTTAACAAGTTTAAGGTAATTTTTAGGCTACAACATGCTCACATAACCTCTTTAGCCAAATCTTTCATACCCAAACCACATTTCTTGTATGCAATGACTCTAAGAGCATTATTTACTATCACAAGTTCTTTCTTCTTAACATGCAACACTAAAAACTAATTAAAAAGGAAGAATCATTACCTTAGAGCTTTAGCTAAATTTTTCCAACAACTTGCTAGCTTCCTTTCCAAGAACACCACCACAACAACCTTCACAAGCTAGCCACAAGCTTCCTTCTTACCTTTACTTTTCAGATTTTTCCTAAGGCTAGAATGTCTCTTGGAATTTTAGAGAGAAGGAGGAGCTTGAAATTTTTAAGAGAGAAGGAAGAGCTTTTGTCTAAGAGAGAGATGAAAGATGACTAAGTCTTCAAGACTTGGTCAATATAATGCATGCAAAAATCAGATGGGGGGAGGGGGGGACACTTTTCACCCTCCCATGGCCTTTTTAAAAGAAAAGATCAGATTTTCCTAAGTTTTTCCGCCAGATTTCCCGCCTCGGCCTGCGATCGTCGGCGTCGCAACTCATGACTCGAACTTCCGGCCATGCCCGATTCCGTACACGAGGCCCCTGACCGAAATTTTCTGATTTCGAGTCCTAACTCCTTTCGCACGGCCCCATACGCACAACCTGAACCACGGGGTATAACATCCTCCCCCCCTTAGAAACATTCATCCCGAATGTTCCTTATAGGCTTACTCAAATCACAATATCGACATAGACAAATAAAGACGCTCCACACGACCACAACAAAACTCAAGCATAATTACTAAATTTAAAGACCAACAATTTAGGAACGTGGGTTACCTGGAGGTATATGGAATAAGTGAGGATATTTCTTCATCATGTCATCCTCTGCTTCCCACGTCATCTCCTCTCTGTTCTCATTCCGCCATAAGACCTTGACGGAAGCCACATCCTTTGTCCGTAATCGCCTAACCTGACGATCGAGTGTCGTTATGGGACTCTCCTCATACGATAACTCCTCTGTTACCTGAACCTCATGAATCGGATGTACTCTAGATGGGTCTCCAATACATTTCCGCAACATAGACACATGAAATACTGGATGTACTGCCTCTAGATCGAATGACAGATCCAACTCATAGGCAACCTTGCCTACCCTCCGGACAATCTGGTAAGGCCCAATGTACCTTGGGCTAAGTTTTCCCTTCTTCCCAAATCTCATCACGCCCTTCATGGGTGACACCTTCAGGAAAACCCAATCATGTACCTCAAACTCCAAGTGTCGACGCCACTGACCGCATCGACCTGCGACTCGGGCCGCCAATAACCGCTCTGGATAAGCTTCACCTTATCAATCGCTCTTGAACCAAGTCCGCCCGACTAACTGAACTTCTCCTACCTCGAACCAGCCTATCGGTGACCTGCACTTCCTCCCGTATAAGGCCTCATAAGGCGCCATCTGAATACTAGAATGATAGCTGTTGTTATAAGCAAACTCTACAAGAGGTAAATGATCCTCCCAGCTACCCCTGAAATCAATAACACAAGCCCGCAACATATCCTCAAGTGTCTGGATAGTGCGTTTGGCTCGTCCGTCACCCGAGGTGAAATGCGATCGAGACTCACCTTTGTCCCTAATCCCTTCTGAAAAGACCTCCAGAAGTTAGCCGAGAACTGGGCTCCTCTATCTGATATAATCGACACCGGGACTCCGTGCATTCTCACAAGCTCTCTAATATATAATCTGGCATAGTCTCACCGAGAACGCCGCTCGATCGGAAGAAAATGGGCTGATTTCACACCGTCGACAATCACCCAAATGGAATCATGCTTCCTCTGAGTGGTAGGTAGCCCTGTAATAAAATCCATATTTATCACCTCCCACTTCCAAGTCGGAATATCAATAGCCTGCAATAGCCCACAGGGCTTTTGGTGCTTAATCTTGACCTGCTGACAATTAGGACACTGTGCAACAAAACCTGCCACGTCCCTCTTCAGGCCATCCCACCAATACACACACCTGAGGTCATGGTACATCTTAGTCGACCCCGGGTGAATAGAATAACGAGCACTGTGTGCCTCCCCCAAAATCTGCTGACGAAGTCCTGTCACATCGGGAACACACAATCGGCCCTCAAACCTTAGCACCCCATCAGGCGCTACCTCAAATAGACTCTTCTCTATCTGAAGAGCGGCATCTCGATACCGCACCATAATCGGATCCTCATACTGTCGCCTCTTCACCTCCTCGACGATGGAAGACTCGACAACCTCTCGAACCCTAACTCCATCACTATCAGAATCAAACAAACGAACCCCAAGGCTCGCTAGCTGACGAATCCCTCGGACCATATCCTTTTTCCCCGACTGTACATCGGATAGACTACCCATCGATCTGCGACTAAGGGCATCTGCAACTACATTGTCCTTCCCTGGGTGGTATAAAATATCAACATCATAATCCTTAAGCAGCTCCAACCACCGTCTCTGTCGCAAGTTCAGCTCCCTCTGGTTGAAGATATACTAGAGGCTCTTGTGGTCTGTGTAAATATCCACATGAACCCCATACAAATAATGTCTTCAGATCTTTAAGGCATGAATCACTGCTGCCAACTCCAAATCATGTGTGGGATAGTTCTTCTCGTGCTTCCTAAGCTGTCGAGATGCGTAAGCTATAACTCTGCCGTGCTGCATCAGCACACACCCAAGCCCGACACCTGATGCACCGCAATAAACCACATATCCATCTAAGCCCTCTAGAAGAGTAAGGACTGGGGCGGTCGTCAATTTCTCCTTTAGTAACTGGAAACTCTCCTCACAAGCATCCGTCCACCGAAATATAGCTTCCTTCTGAGTCAGCCTAGTCAAAGGCGCTGACATGGAAGCAAACTTCTCCACAAACCTCCGATAATAACCTGCAAGGCCCAAAAGCCGCACCTCCGCTTGTAGTGGTCTAGGCCAAGTCTGATCGCCTCATCTTTGATGTATCAACCCAATACCATCTACCCGATAACATGCCCTAAGAAAGCCATCAAGCCAACCAAAACTCGCATTTCGAGAACTTGCATACAACCGCGGCCTCGGAGGACTTAATACCATCCTCAAATGATCCGCATGTTCCTGCTCTGTGCGCGAATAAACCAGGATATCATCAATGAATACTATAACGAACATATCCAAGAATGGCCTGAACACCCGGTTCATCAAATCCATGAACACCGCCAAGGCGTTGTCAACCCGAAAGACATCACCCTAAACTCATAATGCCCATACCGGTCCCGAATGCGCTTTCGATATCTGCCTCTCTAACTCGCACCTGATGATAACCAGAACGCAGGTCTATCTTGGAAAAACATCTCGCACCCTGCAACTGGTCAAACAAATCATCAATCCTGGGGAGGGGATATTTGTTCTTAATAGTTACCTTATTCAGCTGTCTGTAATCAACACACATACGCAGCATTCCATCCTTCTTCTTTACGAACAACACTGGCGCTCCCCAGGGAGAAACACTAGGCCTGATAAAGCCTTTCTCCAGCAAATCTTTCAACTGCTCCTTCAACTCCTTTAACTCGGCAGGTGCCATTCTGTATGGCAGAATAGATATCTGTCGAGTGTCAGGCGCCAAATCAATGCAAAACTCAATCTCCCTCTCAGGAGGGATACCCGGAAGCTCGTCTGGGAATACGTCTGGAAACTCGCTAACAACCGAACCGATCAAGGTCCTATCTCACTCGATCAAACACCAACCAAATGGTAAATATACCATTTCTCACCATCTTCCTAGCCTGAGGTAAGAAATAAACCTACCCTTCGGCGATGCAAAGATTCCCTTTCCACTCGATCACCGCTCACCAGAAATCGAACCGTACTAGTCTCTCTCTACAGTCCACATTGGCATAGAAAGACGCTAGCCAATCCATACCCATAATCACATCAAAGTCTGTCATATCCAACTCTATCAAGTCAGCTAGAGTCTGACGACTATCTATAGTCACTGGGCAAGCCTTATATACCCGCCGCCTACCACGAAGCACCTACGGCGTAGCCACCTCAAAAGATTCTATAGACTCTGCTCTATCCCTATTCTACCAAAGAATATGAGGAGATATATAGGACAAGGTAGAACTGGATCTATCAAAGCATAAATATCACAAAGAAACCAATAATGTACTGGCGACATCGGTGACACCTCCCGTCCCGACGATCGACATAGCATAGATGCGGCTCGAGGACCGCTGAACTAGAACCCCGCCACGACCGCCGCGCTCGGCCGCCCGGAACACTCGCCTCGGGCGATTGCCACCAAGACGAAGATCCACCACGTAACTCGCCGATCGAGCCATCATATTCCCGCCGCTCGCCGGACAATCTTCTCAAATGGCCGCCGCAAGAATAACAAGCTCCTAGAGTAACACCAAGAACCCCATAATGGCAATCGCCACATCGACCACACCGAGGTATAGGTGGCCTTATTCGACGGAACTCGTCCTCCGGGAACCCGGCCTCGAACCATGTCCCCGCCTCGAATACTCAGACGCCCCGAAGATGGTGGAGGAGCGCCTGACCGCCGTGGTGAAAATGCAGTTCTGCTGGGTTGTCTACCCTAAAACTACCAGAGGACCTCGCCCCTGCCTCTTCTCGCTGATACTGCCGATCCGTCGCCCCCGCTCTCACACCTAAGTGCATATGTTCGCACGCGGCAATGTCCATGCCGTGAAGATCCACTCCTGCAACTTCGCCAAGTGATCATCGAGTCTGTGACATAGCGGTGCACCGCCCTCCATGTTCGCTACCAAAGCGGCACATACCGAGCCAATGAGTCAAACTCCACGTTGTACCGACCGCCCGCCCACTCGTCTCGGTCAAAAATCTATCGCCCGAGCCTCTCATCCGCGAGGCAAGAAATGGCCATAACGCCTCGAGAACTCGTCCCCAAATACCGGAAGCGCATGCTCCCCGACGCTTCCTATGAATCATACCACCAATCGCAGCTGTCCCGCAGCCGATGCGAACCTAATACCACCGACTCGGTCTCCAAGCCCCGATCACCTCACGATCCATCAGAATTATCGGATAAACTCGAGGATCATCCTCGTGCTCGACCCATAAAACTCGTGGGTCAGAATCAAAAGTCCTCGCCTCGCTAGCAGCAGGTTGAACTCACGGTACAGCTGTAATCGCCGTCTCCACTTATCTCATGTTCGCCATGATCTCGCCATTAATCGCCATCTCTCAGTAGCACATATCCTTCGCCTCGGCCGCTGGATCGAGGCTCGGTACCGCGGTCTCGATGGCCGCCGCCTCGGACTATCTGGGTTGGCGACGCCAGAACTCGCCGTCCAAACACCTCATCCGTAAGGATCGCTCTGTGCTTCAGTAACCCTCGGTGCCCTACTAGTAGTTCCCTCTACTGCCTTGCCCTTCTGGGCCGCGGTTGCCTTGCGTGGAGGCATAACTGATACAGAAAAAATACGTCTGAGGAAATTCAACCTATAACACAACTCTATTACACGATCTTAGAGTGAAAGAATGGAAACCAATCCTAAATATCCTGCAACCTCCTGATTATAGATGTGGTGCACAACACACCGATAATTAAGACTCTACTAGATATGGCCTGTAGACCCTTTCCGAGGATTAACTGCTCTGATACCACTTTTGTCACGACTGCACCGATCCGTGGCCAGGTGCCTTAACCCGGGCACCCTTGTGACACAACATCAGAGAAAACCAGCGGAATATAAACTCACAATAAACAACCATAATGATATAACATAGTCTAGCCCAAAATGGCTACCTCAAAAGTACATAAAACCGAACAGTTACATCCTTAAACGAACCAAGTTATGACAAGACTACAGGCCTCTAAGAAGGAGTAACACTATGACGGGACAGGGCCCCGTCATGCCCCTGAATGTACAAAACATCAACAACACCAGGGAGAACCATACCAAAAGTCGAGCCTCCGAAGAAATGGAGCTCCTGACACCTGAGTAAAAGATCCTAAGAATGAGGATCTGCCACCGCTTCCTTACTCGCAGATTAACGCACCCCGAGAAAGCGGGTCGACACAACGCATCAAGTATGTAAACCGAAAATACCGTAGTAATATCATAAGTCCAAAATACACAAGTTATAGATCAAAATCAAATTAGTCAGACTGCGTGCCTTACTAACAATGAGAGTAACAAGTATAAGTATAATATCGCATAAAAATAGAGGCTCATGATCAAACAGATCTCTCGCCCGTAGTATCATTAAGCAATCCTACTCCCGAGATCGTTTCACCCGCATGGATCCCGTGGATCCGCATAAGGCCATCCGCCAGACGGGACTATTTCACCCGTGAGACTATTTCACCCGCACGGATCCCGTGGACCCGCATGAGACTATTTCACCCGCACGGACTATTTCACCCGCATGGACCCGGTGGGCCCGCATGAGTACAAGCGCCAGACTCGCATCACGGGTAGCAAATCCATGGAATACGCAGAATAACAATGATAATACATAAATCAAGACAACCGGCTAGTATACATAACATAAGCGCACGCTTATCGAATACTCAGTGATAACAATAATAATACATAAATCAGCACAACCGGCTAGTATACATAACATAAGCGCTACCGTCTTATCATAACATAAACAAGATAAGAAATCTTGTAACTTTTTATGAACATTATTAATATAAATTCTCTCATTTTAGCTCATTAAGGCACTACATGTCTTTTTAAGAGAAATCCGGGAATTTAACCCAAGTATCACATACCGTAAACCTTTTTCGAAATGACTCATTTTTATATAAAACTTCCAAGATACTAATACCCATGGTATCATGTCACAACCACTTTCAAAACAAGTCACAATTTTCCATTTAGAAAATATCCCAAGCTTCTAAATCAAGTGACTTCATTTCCTTTAAAACCTTAGGCCATTAATGCCTTAAAACAATTTACCTTCCACAAATTCAACTCATTTTCCCCTTGCTTATTTTATGTAAAGTAAACCCTTCTTTATTTACCTTTTTCCCAAACTAATATAACCAACTTCCCATAAAGCCGTTATATTAACATTTTACGTTAGTCAAACACATTTCCCTATGTCCAAGAGACTTATACCTTTAAAACGAAACAAGTATCATATACCTCAAAACAAGTGAAGATTATCAAATCTTGACGATAATCGTACTACATAGATACAACTACTCATGCTCAAAAGATAGGAAAGCTCTACATACCTCTTCGGTCAATCCACTTGTTAATTCCAACTATCGCACGTAATACGTCAACCTATAATGACCATAATACGTTTATTAACTTCTAGTTTCAAAGTAGAATATTTCCAAGTTCAAGGTTACTAATTCCTATGGAAAATCAAGCGCATTTCCTTTATTTCTACTCACTTGCCACCTTTTCAAAGGCCGATTTTTAACACTCAAACGCCACATTTAAGGCCCAACATCCAAACCAACACAAAGGGGATTACACACCTAAATTTGGGTGTGTAAAATTTTGCCCCATAAGTTATAACAATTAATCTTAACAAGTTTAAGGTAATTTTTAGGCTACAACATGCTCACATAACCTCTTTAGCCAAATCCTTCATACCCAAACCACATTTCAGACGCAATGACTCTAAGAGCATTATTTACTACCACAAGTTCTTTCTTCTTAACATGCAACACTAAAAACTAATTAAAAAGGAAGAATCATTACCTTAGAGCTTTAGCCAAATTTTTCCAACAACTTGCTAGCTTTCTTTCCAAGAACACCACCACAACAACCTTCACAAGCTAGCCACAAGCTTCCTTCTTGCCTTTACTTTTCAGATTTTTCCTAAGGCTAGAATGTCTCTTGGAATTTTAGAGAAAGAGAGCTTGAAATTTTAAGAGAGAAGGAAGAGCTTTTGTCAAGAGAGAGATGAAAGATGACCAAGTATTCAAGACTTGGTCAATATAACGCATGCAAAATCAGATGGGGACACTCACCCTCCCATGGCCTTTTAAAAGAAAAGATCGATTTTCCTAAGTTTTTCCGCCAGATTTCGGCGAGGTTCTCGCCATGGCGCCGCAACCGCGACTCTCGGAACTTCCGCGCATGCCTCGATTCCCGGCCTGCGCCAATTCCGCTGGCGCCATGCTCGCCCGGCCATGCACTGAGGCCTCGACCGAAATTTTCCGATTTCGAGTCCTAACTCCTTTAGCACGGCCCCATACGCACGGCCTGAACCACGGGATATAACATTGGCCCAGTCCTATTTGGATTTGTCAAATTTCGCGTCGCCACGCCGCAACCGCGCCGCGACGCAAACTTTGCGCTGGTTCGCTTGGGCGCCGTGGTTTCATCGCTGGTTGGTTGACGCCACGACGCCGCCCTGAATTACGCTCGAGTTGCCAACTTTTCAGCTTTTTGAGCTCTAAAACCTCTGTTTCTTCCCTCTTTTCGCTCCTTCTCACCAATGTGCCACTTTAAACCACTGTGACTCAAAAGAAAGACAATCTATCCTAACACGACATATATTTGTACAAAAATGGGCAAAAGACTAACTAAAAATAACTCAAAAGGTGTATATAAAATACACCGATCAAACACCCCCAAACTTAACATTTGCTCGCCCTCGAGTAAAGATCAAAAATAGAAACAAAGACACGAAAGAAAAGAAAATAAAATGACTCAAAGACATTGATCAATTTGCTGCATCATTGTTACTTAGCAAAGCATGAAGGTTAGTAGAATAATATGCATGAACATATAACATGGATTTTTAGCATTCTAAACACATCAAGTCAGATATTTCGCAAATTCAATTTAATCATGCTCAATGGAAGTAAGAATACCTAACTATGCATGTTAATTTCCAACTCCTATGGCCTGTTTACTTGTTATTCTCTACTAATCATGGATACACACATTAGAGATCTTCAGGGCTTTTCAGGGTTGTAATGTAGGCTTAGGCAGGGGTAGGTAAAAATAGGCTTTTAGGCTCAATCTTACGTACCATAAGCTCTTTTGCTTTCGATTCTTCCCTTTTTTTTTGATTTTCTTTTTAACCTCATACCTATTTTTTCCCCTCTTTTGTTTTGAGAGAATAAGGTGTCTGATGAATAGTAGGCACCCCCAAACTTAGGCTTTTGCCTATTTATGATTACTTTTCATTGGGGTGCATCAAAATTGTTCACTCTCTTTTTGTCTCTTTTCAACACTTTATATTCCAAACACATCAATTTCTTCACTTATGGCACAAGTATGGAATTATAGGGTGTCAAAGAAGATCTTATTTATAGACTCAAAGGGGATGACTAGAGATACACTTTTAATATCAGGGATATGTAAAAAAAAATGGTAAGAAAGGGATAACAAAGAAATGCCTGAGTCATCTCCCTAACATGCATATCCTAACTATTTCGCCTCAAATAGCAAGCAAGCAGACACATAGGTTTAATCGCTAACAATGCATAAATCAAGCAAGATACCCCAAATAGTTTGACTTCATGATTTTTTGGCATATCTAACCTAAGTGTTCAGATGATTGCTTCTAATTTCATTACACTATTCAACTTTACTTACTAGGCGTTTCAAGTGACTACAACATGCATGATCATAAAAAAAAAGTTAGACTCAAATAAACATAGAAAATAACACAAAAGACTCAAAAACACATCAAAAATAACTAAGAACTCCCCCCCAAACTTAAATCACACATTGTCCCTAATGTGTGCAAGACTCAAAAATAAAAGAAAGACGGGACAGCTTACAAACTTGGTTTAAAATGGTGGCGGTGGCGGCGAATAATGCATGGACCACTGGTTGAACAAGGAACTCATCTCATCAAATCTCTGGTTCAACTGTTGTTGCTCTTGCCTTATTTCTTGATGTCATTGTCTCAGGTCCTGTTGACCTTGTATCATTATGTCAAAACTCTGCATCATCCTCCGTTGGTTCATGAGCAACTGCTCCATCATAGGCACCGGAGGTTCCACCTGTGGGCCGCGACTTCTACCGCTTTCTACGCCGAGCCTCTGCCTCGTGCTCATCCTCATCCATGGCACCTGCGCTGCTGCTCTTAGTCTTTGGTCTCCTTCTTGCTGCTGCTGGAGGAACTGGTTCTTGGAAGGCATGCACTATACCATATGTCACAGGAGGTTGGCCCTTCTCATATGTATCAGTAGCTAGGGTTGGGACTCCATGTCTAGAACATAAACGACAAATAAGTGATCTGTGTCCCAACCCACCTGTAGTGACCAACCTACTGGTTTCTCCAATGTTCTGCAATATCTTTTTCCCAACATCAATCGCCTTCCCTTCCATAATTCCAGATACCATTATTATTCTATCCGCTGGCACTTTGGTGAAGTGCGTCGATGTAATCAGGCGGGCACTGACGAAATATAACCAACCCTTGGATGTTTTGTTGAACTGACATCTGCTCAGTCCTCTTGATCTATTTCGTGCAATATCATACTCAGTCCCAGGGTAGCATAATGTGCCTGCGACGATATCCCAATCGATGTTGTTGGCATCTCTAGACCAAGTTCTGAAATAGCTTCGATCATCACCTCTTTCTTCAACATCAGCTGTTATTAATAACTCATTCACCACCTCAGCCGTCACAGGCACATACTGTCCTCTCACAAAACATCTACCCTTTACCCATTTCGGAAAGTTAGCATAGAATTCTTTTACCATTACAATGTTTTGTGGTACTATTCTCTCCGGATTAACAAATCTCTTCCACCCAATGACCTCTATCATTGCCCGAATAGGCTCATAGACATCGTCATCCTCAAATGACTCCCTTTAGTACTTCATTCCTCACTCAGGTATCAAGGGTCTAGTACTATGTTTGTAATATCTGTCTTCTGCTTTTTTACTAATAAACCTAGTAGTGTCATATTGGGGAACAGAGAGGGATGTGGAAGCTCTTTTTTTTCTGGCAGACATTTTGGAAAAAAATTCAACAGTGTTTCCTCTGTTTCAGTGAGATTACCCAACAACTTTCAATCACACTAATCAACACACAACGTAATCAACAGAATACAACACCATTCAACCCCCAAACTTCACTCAAATCACAGGTACAACACCCCACATCACTACGTACAATCTTACCGCGAAATTTCCAACACCAAACTTCAACACACCCCACAATATTCACCCATAAAGCACATCCCCAAACTTATGAATTACCTCCCTTAATTGCTTTGAAAATTTCAATAAAAATGATGAAAGTTACCTTGGAATGTGTTCTTTAAATTTTTTTTGTTCCTAGTGATGGATTGAGGCAATGTAATGAGGGTTGTTGTTTGAAATGGTTAAGGGTGCAAGGAATTGAAGTACGTTGGTTGTGATTGAGTTTAGTTTGTAGAAGATTTTGAGTAATGGAGGCTGATTTCGTGGGTTTTGGAGAGAGGAATGGTTTTGGGTTTTTGATTTGGAGAGGGGAAATCGAATTAGGGCACTTTTAATTTCAGTTTTTCCGTCGTGGCGCCACGGCCCTGAGATCGGCGTCGTGGCGCCCAAACATCTGCGACCCGCTGAACTTCTGGCGCCGTGGCGCTCTGATTTGACGTCGTGGTGCCTAAACTTCAGAGACCTTCTGGTCTTTCAGCGCCGTGGCGCCCAACTTCCTGCGACTTTCTGCATTTTCGGCGCCATGGCCCTCTGCTGGGCGTCGTGGCGCCGAGCTGATTTCCTTCTTCTCTCACATTTTTCGTCATCCACTTTTTAGCCCTGTACCTGTCATCACAACATGTAAACAATACATTCCGTGAGACTGTTCTAACTAAAACTAAATTGCATAAATTTAAAAACCATGGGTTGCCTCCCAAGTAGCGCTGTCTTTAACGTATTTTAGCCGGACGCAGGTTCCTTATCAAGAGGCATGGGGTAACTTAAACAACACAACCTACCCATTTCATAATCATTTTTCTCAAGAGAATGTTTAGCGTTGCTCACCTGTACTGGCGGACTGATTTCCCTTGCTTTGGCCTGTGATGGCTCAACTGATGTGCTAACAGTGCTGACTGCAAAACATTTGCTTATGACTGGGGGTTCAGCGGTGTGTTTAAACACCTTGAATATCATCTCTTCTTCCTCAACTCTGAGTTTCAGCTCGCCCTTTTCCACATCAATCAAGGCTCTCCCAGTTGCCAAGAATGGTCTTTCCAAGATGATAGGGATTTCATCATCTTCCTCCATATCAAGGACGAGGAAGTTTGTAGGAAAGAAGAATTTTCCCACCTTAACCAATACGTCTTCAATTATTCCCCTGGGATGCACCACTGTCCTATCCGCCAACTGCAAGTTCACTGTGGTTGGTTTGGCTTCTCCCAAACCCAACATATTGAAAACGGACAAGGGCATGAGATTTATGCTGGCCCCCAAATCACACAGGGCCCTGTTACATGTCACCCTACCAATTGTGCAAGGCAATGTGAAGCTCCCTGGATCCTTAAGCTTGCGGGGCAGTTTCTTCTGCAAGATGACACTGCATTCCTCTGTCAATGTCACTATCTCATACTCAGCTAGCTTCCTCTTCTTCCCAAGAATTTCCTTTTATAAATTTGAAATAAGTAGGCATTTGCTCCAACGCCTCAATGAAAGGGATGTTAATATGCAGCTTTCTAAATACCTCCAAGAACTTGGAGAATTGCTTATCAACTTATTTCCTTTGCAACCTCTGAGGTTAAAGAATCTTCTCTGTGTATTCCCTTACTGGAACTGTTGGAGCCTTCTTTAAAATAGGGCGGTCCTCAGTAACCCCTCCTTCTCTGCCTCTACTCTCTGCTCAACTCTCTGTTCTACCACATGCTGAGGTGTAGGCTGTTCTAGCTGCTTCCCATTTCTCAACTGCACCGCCTGACACTGCTCTATGGGATTCATCTCTGTATTACTAGGAAGAGTGCCCTGTGGCCTGTTATTTGTCATCTTTGCTAGCTGTCCCACCTGCGTCTCCAAGTTCATGATAGAGGACTTTGTCTCTGCCATGAACTGGGTTTTTGAATTCGTAAGTATTAAGCGCTGCCGCAATGCAGCTTCTCGCGAGCGGTGTCTTCGCTGGGAGGATGAGGCCTGGTTAAATGGTTGTTGATTCTGGTATTGTCCTCGGAAATGGTTCTGCTGCCCTTGATCACCCCTCCATGAAAAGTTAGGGTGATTTCTCCACCCTGGATTGTAAGTATTTGAATAGGGGTTATTCTGGGGCCTTGGGTAATTCCCCACTGCCTGACATTCTGCTTGCTCAATAGGGATGTTGTTGGAGTCTGCTGATGGGCACCTATCAAAAGTATGAGGACCCCCACACATCTCACAATTTATTGGCATCTGAACTGCATTCACTGACACTGTGTTCTGCTGCAGTTGCTTGGTCAAGAGAGCAACCTGTGCATTTAACGTTGTGATGGCATCGATCTCATGAACTCATATGGCTCTCCTTCCACTTACTCCTCTATCATCTGTCACATGGTTATTGGTGGCCATGTCTTCTAGCAAATCATAGGTCTCATGTGTTGTTTTCTTCATGAAGGTTCCCCCTGCAGCTGCGTCAATGATGGTTCTTGTGGTCCCACTTAGCCCATTGTAGAAAATATGAACCAAATTCCACAGCTCAATGCTATGATGTGGACACTTTCTCTGCAGATCTTTAAATCTCTCCCAAGCCTCATAGAGTGACTCTCCATCAGACTGGTAAAAATTGTTCAGCTCTCCTCTCAGCTTAGCTACTTTGGACGGTGGAAAGAACTTTGCCAAGGGCTTCTGTGCCAACTCCTGCCATATGAATATAGAATATGTAGGCAGGAAATTCAACCAAACCTTTGCTCTTTCTCTGAGTGAGAAGGGAAAGAGACTCAATCGGATGGCGGCGTCAGTAACGCCATTATACTTGAAAGTTGCACACAGCTCCAAGAAATTTGCTATGTGCATATGAGGGTCTTCAGATGGAAACCCTCCAAATTGAACTGTATTCTGCACCATACTCAGGATCACAGGCTTGATTTCAAAATTATTTGCTCCTATTGCTGGGAGCCTGATGCAAGTCTGTGCTCCATTCACCCTTGGCAGCACATAATCTCTCAAGCTTCTCTCAGCTTGGACCTGGACCCTTTCTTCCACATCCATTGGTAACCTCTGGGGCATCCTCTGGTTAGGTTGATGATCACCTAACCCTTCATTCATCTAATTGCTATTCTGCAAGTCTCCCATTGCTATTAAGGTCAAGATTCGTTTGTTTCTCCGTTTCTTCTTGCAAGTATTTTCAATCTCCGGGTTGAAGGGAACAAGTGTATCTGCTCCTCTTCTCCTTCGCATAAACTAGATGTCTGCAACAGATCAAAATCAACAAACGGATCACGGCGCACGGTTTCACCAATACAAAAAATAATAAAAATAAAAATAAAAATCAAATTAGAAATTAAGAATAGATAGAATGATATTGAACTACGTCAATCCCCGGCAACATCGCCAAAAACTTAATGCGCGATTTATACACACGCTAAACGCAAGTGCACGTATCGTGACAAGTAATATAGTCTAGAAGACCGAGTTATCGTCCTCAGAGATTAGTGTCCAATTACCAACCTCTATTCTGTAGTATCTATTTGGTGACCGATAATTTGATGATTTGTTTATAGCTATGATTATAGATGCTAACTAAATTATTTTACTTTACTTCAAATATGGTGGAAATAGGGCTTCCAAATCTCCTCGACTATCCGCTCGCTTTACTCGTTAATGCAAATAATTAAGGTTCTTCTTATATGTTGAGATAGCATGTTAACTAAGCTGTTTTATACTCCTGCTAAGATAATATAAACACTCAACCCCAATGTAGAACCCTTTTATCTTTCGATGACAAGATTGACTATAAAGGAGGATTAAGAGCAATAACCTATCAAGTTACACAAGTATTGGGGTACTTTCGTCCACGATTTAAACCTATGTTTATTCAACTATAGCATATTCACAATCTCCCCTTTCGGATTTCGATTAGAAATCATATAAGTTATGATAATTAGTGATCAATTAATTACCAAGCAATCAAAACAATTATTGAATAAATCTCAACAATAATAAGAAGAAACCAAAATCTTGTATTAATTTATAAAACGAGGTTCAAGCGATTCGACATGAAAAACCCTAAATTAAGTTAGTTCCTAGCCATAGACATTCCAAGAACTAAAATAGTATCCAACATATACTAGAAAAAAATAAAGTAAAGAACAAGAAATTACTCAAAAATAAGTCTCCAGTCTTGATCTAATATTGTGATGAATGGTAAGGTGTGGAACTCCTCAAAACTGACCCAAAATGCCCTATTTATATCCCCCAAAATGTGTAAAAACCTTTTCCTCTTTGGTCTTAGCCCAGTCTTATTTGGATTTGTCAAATTTCCCGCGTCGGCGCCAAGACCCTACAACCGGCGCCGCGGCGCCGAAACTTCTGTGGCTGGTCTGCTTCTTGGGAGCCGTGGCTCTGCTGCTGCTGGTTGGTTGGCGCCATGGCGCCGCCCTGAATTACTCCCGGGTTGCCAACTTTTCAGCTTTTTGAGCTCTGGAACCTCTGTTTCTGCCCTCTTTTCGCTCCTTCTCACCAATGTGCCACTTTAAACCACTGTGACTCAAAAGAAAGACAATTTATCCTAACACGACACATATTTGTACAAAAATGGGCAAAATACTAACTAAAAATGACTCAAAAGGTGTATAGAAAATACACCGATCATAGAGAGAAGTTGGTTCGATTTCAGTTTCCAGGTGAGCCAATTATAGAGTGGAAGGGGAATACAACGTCGCCGAAGAGTAAGTTTATTTCATACCTCAAGGCAAGGAAGATGGTCAGAAAAGGTTATATTTATCATTTAGTTCAGGTGCATGATACAGAAGCAGAGGTACCGGCTCTTCAGTCAGTTCCAGTAGTTAGTGAATTCCCAGATGTATTCCCAGATGACCTTTCAGGTCTTCCTCCATAATGGGAGATAGAGTTCACTATTGATGTACTGCCAGGTACCCAACCCATATTTATTCCTCCTTATAGAATAACACCTGCAGAGCTGAAGGAATTAAAGGAGCAACTGAGGGACTTGTTGGAAAAAGGTTTCATCAGGCCTAGTACATCATCTTAGGGAGCGCCGGTATTATTTGTGAGGAAGAAAGACGGATCGCTGCGGATGTGTATTGATTATAGGCAGCTGAATAAGGTGACAATAAAGAACATGTATCCCCTCCCCATGATTGGTGATTTATTTGACCAGTTGAGTGTTTTTCGAAGATAGACTTGTGGTCAGGTTATCATCAGGTGCGGGTAAAGGAGACAGATATTCCTAAGACAGTATTCAGGACCCGATACGGACATTATGAGTTTAGAGTGATGTCTTTTGGGCTGATCAATGCTCCAGCAGTATTTATGGATTTGATGAACTGGGTGTTCAAGTCATTCTTGGATATGTTCGTTATTGTATGCATTGATGATATCCTGGTTTATTCGCGTTCAGAAGAGGAGCATGTTGACCATTTGATGATGATACTTAGGGTGCTCCAGCACCAGAGGCTGTATGCCAAGTTTTCTAAGTGTGAATTTTGGTTGACTTCAGTAGCATTCTTGGGGCATATTATCGGAGCTGATGGTATTCGGGTAGATACACAGAAGATTGAGGCAGTGAAGACTTGGCTGCACCTACGACCCTGCGAGTGCACGATTTTCTAGGGTTAGCCAGATATTACAGGAGGTTCGTAGAAAAGTTTGTCTCGATTTCAGCGCCTTTAGCAAGGCTGACTCAGAAGGCAGCTAAGTTTCAATGGACGGATGCTTGTGAACAAAGCTTCCAGTTGTTGAAAGAGAAGTTGACTACAGATCCAGTTATGACTCTTCTTGTGGGACCAGATGGTTATATTATTTATTGTGATGCTTCAGGTATCGGACTAGGTTATGTGTTGATGCAACATTAGCTTATGCCTCCCGACAGCTCAAGAAGCACGAGAAGAATTATCCTACTCATAATTTGGAGTTGGCAGTACTGATTCATGTTTGAAGATATGGAGACATTATTTATATGGTGTTCATGTCGATATTTATACGGATCATAAGAGTCTTCAATATATCTTTAAGCAGAAGGAGATGAATTTACGACAGAGACGGTGGCTTGAGTTACTAAAGGATTATGATGTTGATATTCTGTACCATCAAGGGAAAGCAAATATTGTGGCAGATGCTCTTAGCCGAAGATCTATGGGTAGCTTGACGGATGTGCAACCGGAAAGAAAGGAGATGGTTCGAGAGATATACCAGCTAGCGAGCCTTGAAGTCTGGTTGGCCGATTCTGGAGATAGTGGAATTACTGTTCGAGGCGTTGCTGAGTCCTCTATCATAGAAGAGGTAAAGAGACATCAGTACGAGGATCTTGTCCTGGCACAGTATAGAGATGCAACTCTTCGAAAGGAGAAGACTCTATTTGAGGTTGCATCTGATGGAGTGCTACGATATGAAGGTAGATTGTGTGTGCTTGATGTTGCAGGGCTACGACGACATGTTATGGGAGAGACACACAATGCTCGTTATTCTATTCATCCAGGGTCAACGAAGATGTATCATGACCTCAGATGCTTATATTGGTGGGATGACATGAAAAGAGACATAGCGGAGTTTGTTGCTCAGTGCCCGAATTGTCAACAGGTTAAGATCGAGCATCAGAAGCCTGGTGGGTTGCTACAGGAGATAGAGATCCCAACTTAGAAATGAGAAGTGATTAATATGGACTTCATTACAGGCTTACCTCGCACTCAGCGGAAGTGTGACTCTATATAGGTGATTGTGGATAGGCTGACGAAATCAGCCCATTTTCTATCAGTCAGGACTACGTATTCGGTTGAAGACTATGTGAGATTGTACATTAGGGAGATAGTGAGGCTTCATGGGGTCCCCACATCTATTATATCAGATAGAGGAACTCAGTTTACAGCTAACTTTTGGAGATCGTTCCAGAAGGGATTGGGGACACATGTGAGTCTTAGCAGAGCGTTTCATCCTCAGACTGATGGGCAGGCTGAGCGTACTATTCAGACATTAGAGGATATGTTGAGAGCCTGTATTATTGACTTCAGAGTTAGCTGGGATGATCATTTACCACTTTTGAGTTTGCTTATAATAATAACTACCATTCCAGTATCCAGATGACACTGTATGAGGCCTTATATGAGAGGAAGTGCAGGTCACCTATTGGTTGGTTTGATGTAGGCGAAACTAAGTTAATCGGCCCAGATATGATTCAGTAGGTTGTTGATAAGGTGAAGCTTATTCAGGAGATATTATTAGCAGCCCAGAGTCGACAGAAGTCATATGCAGATAATCGATGTCGACACTTAGAGTTTCAGGTTGGTGATTGAGTATTCCTGAAGGTGTCACCCATGAAGGGTGTGATGAGATTCGGTAAGAAGGGGAATCTTAGCCCGAGATACATCGGGTCTTACCAGATTATTCGTAGGATAGGCAAGATTACCTATGAGTTGGATCTACCATCTGATTTGGAAGCGGTACATCCATTCTTTCATGTATCGATGCTACGTAAGTGTATTGTTGATCCTTCTAGAGTATTCCATGTAGATGATGTTCAGGTGACAGATGAGTTGTCTTATGAGGAGAGCCCCATAGCTATACTTAATCGTCTAGTTAGGAGGTTACGTACTAAGGACGTGTCTTCCGCTAAAGTATTATGGCGAAACAATAATAGGGAAGAGATGACTTGGGAAGCAGAAGACGAAATGAAGAAGAAGTATCCTCACTTGTTCCCTATGCCTACATGTAATTTGATTCCTTAACTATTTTGATTAGTGAATAACATATGTAGTATATTGTGGCCCTGTGTGGCATCTATGGTTTGCTGCATATAGGTTGATAGTCATAGTTATAAAAGAGACTCTGCCGAAAGTTATATAGCCTAAGACCTATTATGAACATTCGAGGACGAATGTTTCTAAGGGGGGAAGGATGTTACACTTCGTAATTTTAAGGCGATAATTAGAGAACGTAATTAAGAAAGTAAGATTTGAATATTGGATATAAAGTATATTTATATATGCTAATCCGAAAATTAGTGTACAAAGGATGTGATCCCGGAATAATTTTGGATGCAACACATGTGGTATGGACTTAGTGTCATGTATATATTATATTAGGACATGAAACTTTCAAATTTTATATAAGATTGATTATGTGGGAGATTGATTTATTAATTTAAGTGGAAAGGGTGAAAAATAGGTGGATAAGACAAGTGGCAAATGGTGTTCGCCACTTGGCCAACATGCAAAATTTTCAGATTTCTTGAAGACAAAGGTCTTCTCTCATTCTTTTACTTTAATTCAAATCCTTTCTTCATATCTCTTCTCTCTTCTTCCAAAACAGATTTCCTCTCCCCTCCATAGCTAAATTGAAGACTTTATTAACCCCTCTTCCAAGATTAAGCTCCTCAACTAAGTTCTAAGCCAAGGTAACACCCAAAACAGTGGGTCACGGTAGCAATCTGGCTGAGACTGCCCAGAAATTTGTAGTGTTGAAGATGAACAATGTTGGAAGAAAATCATGTAAATAAGATGGTCTCAAACTTGTAGAATGCATGCATGTCATTTTGGGTTGAAGAAATGGTGAAAATGGCGAAGACCTTGGAGCAGTGAGTACCAAAATTTAGGGATTGTTTTGGGCTAAATTAAGTTAAGATTTCTTCTTCCTATAGTGTAATTGGAGTTACATGATGTTGTAGATTAAGGAATGAACTTATGTTAAGAGAAACTTGGAATTTAAGACAATGCATGTGATGGTGTTGGCGTGGTGTATCGATTTTTGGGGATGTTTCGTACATATTGGATTTGAGTGTTGTTGTTGTTATTGTTATCCTTGTCACTAATTGCATGTTAAAATTGAAGGAAATCTTGACATTTAAAGTTGTATTTGGTTATATGAAAGTATTGAAATATGAAATTGGATTTTAAGAAGTTAAGATAAGAGTTAGGGAATTATATTGTTGTGGCCGAGACATGTATGAAGACGTGGACATTGTTGTGAGTTAGGGGATGCTTCGTCAAGTTATGATGCTGGAAATATAAGTTATGAACATGTATATATGTTGTGGTAATTACTAATACATGTCTTAAAGGAATTAAAGTATAGAAAGGTTGAACATTGCACTCTCGTTGTCGTTGAAATACCTTTCGTTGTTGTTGGAATGTGGACTGTTTTTAAGGGCTGTTTTAATATGATTAAGGGGCTGGATTAACATGAGAAATAATTGTATTAATCACCTTGGTTGTTGTAGTTGTTGTCTTCCATGAACGTAAAGAGAAGGAATGTATTATGATGACGTATATGGAGTATTTGAGATTATTTTGGTTATATCTTTAAGTTGCATCTTGTTATTGGTATTGTTGGCTTTGTTTGTTAGTTGTGGATGCGCATATAAATAGGGGAAGTGCTACCCAATTTTTTTATAGAAAAGAGAGTCATCATTCGACATAACTTATACTAGAAATCATAGAGTTGACGAACGAATTACTATTGTTATAGGTTGAAGTGCTAATCGAGATGAACATTAATTATAGAGTTGGTTAGTTCGACAATAAGGTATGTGAAACTATCTTTTCTTCTTTTTGGCATGATTTACATAAATGAGTGTACGACAGACGTACATAGTTCTAATGAATCCTAATTCCTAATTATACATGATATAATAGTGCCTTGACTTTCCAAATGATGATTTAAAATGATACATGATATGATAGTGCCTTTTATTTATTCCATTGAGAGTCAAATGATGATTTAAATTGCATACGGTTGCTCATGATAATCTATTTGTGCTTGAGGTGATTATATCATTTCACCGCGTCCCGGGCCGGGAAGTTTCATGCATAGTTTCCTTATATGTTCACCGCGTCCTTCAC